>JAMXBB010000012.1:71728045-72417775 GCA_024138015.1 Lumnitzera littorea | reverse complement strand
GGGGGGGGGGGGGGGGGGGGGAGGTGGGTTTGCGCTATGCCTTTCTACTTCTTCAAGGCGAATGTGGAGTAGCCTGTTTTGAGCAGCATATTTCTTAACCAGGCATTTTGTATGCTCCAGGCGCTCCTCTAGCATAACCTTTAGGTAGGGCTGGTTGCTTATGGGTTAGTTATTCATCAACCAGCGGTTCTCTTACTCATTGTGGTGAGACATAATGTCCAAGAATCGCTTACAAGAAATGTGTTTAGTTTACTTGAGGTCTCAGGTATAGGAATTCAGTTTCCCATAGACAGCACCAAATGTCGTCTCAAGGTATTCACTGGTAGTGGTTAGGTTATGCGCATAGTAGGTCTGCAAAACAAAACACTGTAAGGGAACGCCGAGGTGTTGTTCAACGTGGTCACTTCGATGCTTAAGTCAACAGTGAATTCTTAGAGAATAAAAGGTACTTTGAAGTAATAAGTTAGCTTAATGCATAAACTATTGAGAACCTTACCACTAGGTAGTAGATTGGTATTTATAGTAGAGTAGCACTGACAATTAGAGGACAGTTAGTGGGGGAAGATCTTCTCCTGTAAGTATGGGTGAGTGGGGTCGTGGTATTCGATGTGTCCCACTTATCCTGAACATAGTTGTTAACTTAGTATCTTATCCTTATTTTGTACATTCTAACCATTGAAGAGCTCCTTAGGCTTGGTTGATCTAGGCCTAGAGCTTAAGCCAACGATAATGAGCCTTAGATGACAAGACATGTCAAATTTAGATGGGCCTGAGGAGCCCATGTCTAAAGAGCCATGTCAACACTTTCAATTTATGAAGCTATGCTGATTTAATCTTTAAGTTATCTCCATGGAAGAACTATTCATAGAATCCATATGTGCTAGGCTAGTTGTAAGGTTGTGAAAGGAAGAAATAGAGAAAAAGTTGTAACTGTAATACCAGAATCTGTTATCAATTTTACAAAATCTACTATTATGATTGTTGTGTCACATATATATATAAGTATAAAAAGACCACATGTAAGATACGTGTATAAATGTCTAGTTGTATAATTAAATAGACTGTCATATTCTATACCCCCCGGTTAAGTTGGAGCTTCCTAAAGCCCCAACTTGAGTTGAGCTACAACAAGTTGCGAAGCAAAGGTGAGCTTAGTAAAACAAGTCGTGAGTTGTTGAGAAGAAGCTACATGAACAATAAGAAAAAACCTACAATAAACATGATGACAAAGAAAATGAGTGTCAACATCAATATGCTTGGGTTGATTATGTAGATAAGGATTTTAGGCAACAAGAGTAATGGACCTACTATCACAGCAAACATGAATAGGAGTTGTTATAGGAACATGTAAGTCATGAAGGATGAAAGATGTCTAAAGAAGATCTTTAATGTCTAATCTTATGCTTCGGTATTCAACTTCAGTAGAAGATGTGCTAACGATGGATTGTTTTTTCGATTTCTAGCAAACTAAAGCATTTCTAAGAAAAATATAGTACCCAGTGATAGATTTGTGGTCAAATGAGGTAGAAGCCCAATTAGCATCCACATAACAGTATAGAGTCAAGGGATTATTCTTTTGGAAAAATAAGCTAAGGCCAATAATACCCTTAAGATACTTAAGTAGATAAATAGCAACTTGCATATGTAGGAGTCGTGGTTGCAATAAAAACTGACTAAATTTATTAATAGAAAAACTGATGTCTGGTCTAGTCAATGTCCAATATAAGAGACGTTTGATAAGCCGTCAATAGGGCAAAGGATCAGGTAAAATATCACTTGAATCTCGACATAAAGACAATCTAGAAGGCAAATGAAGAAGTGTAGGCTTGCACATTATTAAACCCATATCAGCAAGAAGATCAACCACAAATTTCCTTTGATTCAATAAAGTTCTATAAGTGGTACAACAAATCTCAATACCTAAGAAAAAACATGCAAGCCCCAAATCTTTGATAGTAAACTCAGCATGCAAAGCAATTTTTAAGTCAGTAAAGGAAGCAACACAAGTACCTGTGATCAACATATCATCTATATAGAGAAGAGCAACCAAAAAATAATCCAAAGTAGTATAAGTAAATAAAGAAGAATCAGCAACAAATTGAATGAAACCATGCTTAATAAAAAATTGCAATATCTCATGATTTTGTTGCCTAAATGCTTGCTTTTACCCATACAAAGATTGTTTGAGATGAAAAACTTGATTAAGAGTTGCTTTAGAATATCCTAAATGAGGTAACATATAAATCTCCTCATCCAAGAAATCATATAAGAAAGCATTATTAATAGCAACTTGAAAAATGGACCAGTAATAAGTTGTAAATAAAGCAATTAGAATACGTACTGTACTTAACTTTGCCACAAGGTAAAAAGTGTCGTGATAGTTCACTCCCTATATTTGTGTATAACCTTTAGCTACTAAATAGACTTTAAACCTCTCAAGGCTACCATCAAGTTTATATTTGATTTTGTAAACCCATTTTGATCCAATTGCCTCCTTCTCATAAGGTAACTCAATAAGTTCCCAAGTGTCATTTAATTCCAATGCATCAAGTTCTTTGTTTATCGCCTTGACCCATTCAAGGGATTTAGAAGCTTGAGAATAAGAAAAGGCTCTTTAACAAGCAAAACTTGTGCCAAAGATGAGATGTAATTATAAGGAAACTATGTAAAAGCATCAGTATAAAAGAGAGGATATGGGACGTTAGAAAAAGAAGAATTAGTGGAAAAAGCTTGCAATGAATGTTCATAGCCCTACAACCAAGAAGGAGTATGATGCACCCTAGCAAATTTTCATGGACTAGGAACAATAGAATATGATTGGGGTCTGGATGATTCTGTAACACCATTAGCAACAAAAGACAAAGAAGTATCACACTCTAATGAAGAAACAACAACAGTATCAAGAATGGCAAATGAAGATTGAAAGGGTAATAGAGTGTATATATCTAAAAAGGAAGGAAAAAAAGATGAAGGTGGAACAATAGGAGCAATGGAAGGCTAATTAGTGGTGTGGAAAGGAAAAATATGCTAAAAAAAGATAGCATCTCATGTAACCTTGATTTGCCTTGAATCAATGTCATAAACTTTATGTGCTTTTTGTCCAAAAGGATATCCAAGAAAACACACTTAACTCCTTTTGCATCAAAACTATCCTTTTTATGAGAAAAGTTAACCATATAACATAAACAACCCATGGTTCTCAAATGCATATAGTTCGGCTTAGTTTTATATAATATTTCAAGAGGACTTTTCCATGCAAGTTTAGAAGTAGGTATGAGGTTAATAAGGTATGTGGCTATGAGAACATACTCCCCCAAAAGGATTTAGGTAAGTTTACATGAAACCTTAATGCTCGAGTTGTTTCAATTAAATGGTAATGTTTTCTCTCAACTCTCTCATTTTGTTGTGAAGTATATGGAATAGATTTTTGGTGTATGATCCCTTAGTCATGAAATAGGGCTAAATAAGCATTGGACAAGAATTCCCCACCACTATCAGTCCTCACTACTTTAGGTTGGGTAGAAAAATGGTTCATAATCATCTTAAAGAATTTATCAAGGCAAGACACTACTTGAGACTTATGATACAAGAGATATGCCCAAGAAATGGTCAGGAAATACTTAGCACCACTCAAAGAAGGAATGGGATAAGGTCCCTACACATCAACATGAAGTAACTCAAAACAAGTGTTTAAATGATTTAGACTTCTACTAAAAGGCAATCTATGTGATTTAGCCTTTAAACAAGCATCGCAAACAAAATCCTTGAAAGTTACATGTTTGCATTAACTAATCTGCCCCAACTTTTTCAAAGATAAGTGACTGAGTCTAGTATGAAACAATTAAACATTTTCTACATTATTGGGATGTGGTAACAGTCTCGCTCCGAAAAAGTGAAGTCGTAACAGTCTCGTCGTATGAACCATCCTAAGATAGAAACTGTTCTCACAGCTACCATCTTAAACCTAGTTCATATAATGCATACTCGACTTTACCCCTTTAAAGCGTCTAATTCGATACCTATTTAATATAAACTTGTAGAGTAATTCTGTAAAATAATTTGTAATAATAAACTTATCATTTAATGTTATAAAAAAAATAGTAATAAATCCCATAAGTAACCGTTATTTCATATAGAAACCAAAATATTGAAAACTACAGAGCCTTTTGAGGAGTCTTGTGTAGTTTTCCTTAAAAGATAAAAAGTTAATACAAAGGGCAATAACCAGCCATTTCTTGTTAAATCTTGCTCCCTGTCCCAATTTACCAGGGTTCTGGTGTTAGGTAAGCACTTATAAGCTATTTGGAACTTGCAAAACAAACTATAGGGGAATAAGCAACAACTTGCTTAGTAAGTGTGGGTAAAGATAAAAGTATACATTCAACACATCACAACTAGGGTTTTCAATCAAGTTGGTTAGATGCAATGTATGTATAAGCAAATACCATCGCACGACGTTATCCAGTCCATCGTGAGACTAAAGAAATTTCACCCGCTCTAATTCAAGTTGAGGAGATTGACGTCACACACACACAGATCGAAACCAAACCGAAGCTTGTGCAATAGAGAACACCCTCCTCCTATGACCACCTTTAAACTACGGCCCCCAACCTTGCCGCGACCTCTTCTCTTATCACTTAGTTCGACTAAGGGTGGGGAAAGGACCATTTCAGCTATCCTCATCGAAAGGAATCCGTGTTTAGCCCTAGAATCCTAGTCGTTATCCTTAGTGGGTTACGATGCATATCAAATTATATATTAAGCTAAGTTTGAGTTAGTTCATCTTTTTAGGGTGATCAACCAAGCTCAAACAATTCAATAATAACATACACAGAACAATCATATCATAGAGCTTAACTCCCGTTATAGCAAATTAAAACCCAACCGCAAGCATTGCATACACACAAACAACTAACTACATTCACAAGCTAATACATATCAAAGTCTCTAGATATTCTGAAATAATATCCCAAAATGCGGTAAAACATTGATCCCATTTACTTGTCTTGGTGCTCACTTCGAAAAACTCGTATAATTAACGGTCTGATCATTAGGAGGCCCTATATATACAAAACTTAAATTCAAATTTCGTAATGGTTATGAAATCATTAGGGTCTTATCTAAAGCAGCTATATATATATATTAGTATATTATTATTTTTATTATATAATAATATATAGTTTCATTATATCGATCAAGTTAAGTTATTAAGTATTAAAAATATATGCAATTATATTATTACGTATAATATATCATTTCGATTGTATCAAAACATACTTTTAGTCGTTTAAATCACGTTTCGATTACGATGGAGTTATAATAGTACGTAAATCAGTAATATTGTGGTTTATCCGATTTTAGTAAAAATAGTATCGTTAGGCTCGTATAAACTTAATGATACGTATTACAAGTCTTAATTTCTAGAGATAACTTTTAATGGGTAATTCGAGTTTTTAACACAGCTATATATATCTAATCAAATATTATCATACTATATGTAATTTATTTTATTAAACCATATTTTACCTAATTTGTCAATATAACCCATAATATAATAATATAGGTATTATCTAACCCTAATACAGGTATTATCTAACCCTAATACCTCTATAACGTACCTCGATTATTAAAATATCATTAAATATATTAAAAATATAATTTTTATTCGATTTGAACAGTATACAAATAGATAGTTTTTATTCACCTATTTAACGTATTTTAACCTATTATTACTAGAATTGGGTATTGGTTTGTTATTTAAGCTATTTTATTATGTAAATTCATAATAAATAGCTCGGGTTACCAAATAATTCCCTAAAAATTTCTATAGACTCTTAAAAATATGTGGAATTCAGCTAGTACTTGGTTTCAAGTTTTCTACCTATCGCTTATATATTTGTATTTACGATTTTACCCTTGAATTATCCCAAATTACCTAATTAATATCCTTTTTGTACCAAATTGATTTCAACTTGTCCCAACATTATTATTATTCACTAGAAATCAATATATGTTTATTTCATCATTTAATTTCATAATTTCCTATTTATTTCACAATTTCAACCTATTTTCAACCTATTTTTAGGTCGAAAAATACAATAAATATTAAAAATATTCAAATAAAAATTGGGCTACATAGAAATTATCTATATATCATAAGTATCTTACATAAAAATTTTGAGCTAGAAATTACATCATTTAGAAATAACCTAGAAATTAATTTTTTCATATTTTTCCTAATTAATTTAATAATTTTTCAAAAATAAAGAAAAATAGGACAGAAACTCAGAACCTAAGTTCATCGGAGCTCCGGCCATCATTGGCCGAAGAGAGGTTGTCGGCCAGCCTAGTCGGTGGTGGCTCTGCTAAGTGGCAGCGGGGCTCCACGTCAGGTCATCGAATGGTTAAGGAACTAGCTAGGCTCAATCCTTACTCTGTTTTTTCCTATTTTTTTGTTAAATTTTCTGAATTTTTCTTAGGTTTTCTTAGTTGCCAAAATATTAAATATGAGTCTTAGGATCCTATTTATTGTAGTTTAGGTTGGTTGGATTTTTTTCTTAATTATTAAGTAATTTATTTTAATATTTTTCTTAAAAAACGCATAGTAAGAGGTATCAATTTTTTATAAATTTGCTTTTGATGCAACTAGTTATTCTTTTTAAGATGCTCAACATTTAATCTAATCATATTTTAGGTCATTTTTTATTTTTTTTATAATTTTTAGATAATATTTTAAGGTGTTTTGGTATTTTATATTAGTATTTATTGATTTTTGTTGATATACAGGTATATATCCTATATATATCATACATGTAATGAGTAATTATATACATGTAATCATGTTTCTAGCATATCTTTTATTTTTAAGATACTTTTTCCCTATTTAATTTTGCGATTCTATCTCTCATTATATATAGTTATATTATTTTAAGTTAATTTATGAGTATATTTATTATATATACTGAATATACTCATAAAAATACATGTATACTCATATAGTATATTATGCTATATTATTTTATTTTATTGACTAATTATCTTATTTCTAAGTCCTCTTCGCATTCCAAGCTTAGTTTTAGAGGTTTCAAGCAGTTTTGGACTATATTAAGTAATCATACTTTTAGAGAAAAAATTGGGATTTTGGGTAATTATTTTCAAAACCCAATTTCACCAAATTACTTCAACTAACTTTTCTATCTTAGTCATAAAGTTTGGATTCAATCAAATAACTTTTCTCGAAAACCCTAAATTTAGGTACAGTTGCCCTAAACTCAACTTTAGGGTCTCATATGGAGCAAATTCTCCCTATCTTGATTATATTCTTGATATTTTATTATATTTTTTACTTCTACGTATACAAGAATTCCTCAATTAGGGTTATTGTATTTCTCGAAAGCTTTTAGGCTACTCGATTTACTTTCCTAAATGTCCTAGATCAATTATAGATTCTAATCATACAAAGACAGGGCTTTGTTGTAATACTTAGATGTTTATGTTTATGGGTTATTACAGGAGGTATAGATTATATTAAAGGATCAGAAACAATAGAATCTTTAACAACATTACATTCAGCTATATGACCAACATTACTACTTAGCTGAGAACGTAGTACATATAAACCATTACAAGCTTTAGCTAATGCAACAATCTTTTTAGTTTGAGGGTCCTGAAAAAGAAATTGATGAACATCAATTTATGCTATCGGGCCAAGGTCTGTTATAAGCTGATGGATAGAAAGCAAGTTATAACAAAATGTTGGAACATACAAGACATTAGCAAGGGTTAAGGTATTTGAAATGTAAACAGATTCAACCAATTTGACAGATGGTACATAGCCATTAGGTAAAGCAACTGAGATGGGGCATGATAATGTGTGTGAATCAAAAAGGAGTGATTTATGTGGTATGATGTGATCTGAAACACCTAAATCAACAATCCAAGAGCCAAAATCATTATTACTAAGACTAAACCAATGAAAGAATCAAGAGATGAAAATGACACACCTATAAAGCCCAAGAAATCTTATTCTATTTTTTTCTCCCATATGAGCTTAAACATTGCTTGACATACACTGTGAACAAGAGCTGCATTAATTTAATTATTAGAAGAATTATGATTCACAACATACTCATCCAAAGGTCTGTCGCTAGAAGCTTAAGTATCAACTCTAATGTTTGCAACAAATTTCTGCTAACCTCTTCCTCCCTTTTTAGGAAATCCATGAAGTTCAAAATGGTTGTCAATAGTATGACATTCCTTCTTATAATGTCTACAAATAAGTCGAGCCCCAAATATTGTGAACCGTGGCTAAGAACAGACAAGGTCGATCACTGAATGGGTCCGAGCTTGTAGAAAGTTCAAAAGGGTGAATGGGGAAAGGTACGAAAGAGGGCAAAAATAACGAATAAAACTATAAGTAAAAACTCATAAATAGCTCTAAAGGATATGACACACCAATGGAACTTCTTAGGACTCATAACATAATTCGATATGACATATGAATTGGTCCAATGAGGTTACTCACTACCTAACCTTGCTTAAGGGAAATGATAAGAGTGATACTAAGAGTAAACAGCAGTGTTTATATAAGAAAGAAAGTACTCAAAGTGTATTAAAGGTAATTTAATCTATTACTGCTACAAGTACAAGGGTATTTATACCCGTAAGTTAAGGCAACTTGCTTAAAAGGGAAAAGACAATAAGGACATTTCCTAAAAAAGCAATGTACACGATTATAAAAGGGTAAAAATGAATATACAACGAAAACAATCATTAGTGCTATAGATTCTACATATGATACTGTATATATGATGACACTGCATTGGCGAGGTTGTTAGGAGATGCGAACAAAAAGTACGGACAGATAGGCTTGTCCGAGTAGGGATGGCTTGATAAGTTCGGACCCTTTATCTATCGGCTTCTCGACAAGGATGATGCCAAGTGATTGGTCAGCTTGTTAATAAAGAGTAATCATTAACTCAGCATACTATAGAATAATGGGCAATCATACGGTATCGCATTAAAGGTGACTTGGCCTCGGTAGGGGTTGGTTGGAACATAAGGATTTGTCGTAACAGCTCCTTTAATCCTAGGGCTAAGTTGCGGGTTAGAGGTCCCGTAGCTTGATTCTCATTATTCCCTCCAGGTTGTTTTGAATTTAGGATCGAATCCGAATGGTGTTCACTTGGTTCTTCGTCAGGATGATATGGACTGAGGTCGGTAATGTTGAAGGCGTCAAAAACCCTATAGCCCTCAGGCAGTTCTAACTTGTAGGCATTATTACTGATTTTCTAGAGGATTCTAAAATGTCCTTCCACTCTTGTAGATAATTTGTTCTTCCTTTTGTTCAAGAACCATTCCTTATTGAGGTGTAGCTAAACCAAGTCTCCAGGCTGAAATTGTTTGACTGATTAACCCTTAGTCTTTTCTTGTATTCTTCTAGTAGCTTATCATAGATGTATTGAAGAGATTGTGCTCTGGCTGAGGCGTCGAGGTCCTCTTATGTGGGAACAGGTACAAAGGTATGGTCAAAGGGTAACTCAGGATTAAATCCATAGACCACTTCGAAGGGGGTTTGCTTAGTAGTGTCATGTATGGTTCGGTTATAAGCAAACTCAACCACTGGCAAGCAGATGTCCTAATCAGCCAAGTTCTTGCCTGCTACAGCTCGGAGCAGTGAACCTAAAGCACGATTAACCACCTCTATTTGGCTATCAGTTTGGGGGTGACAGGAGGTATTGAAGAGTAATTTAGTTCCTAACTGATGCCACAGGGTCCTCTAGAAATGGCTTAAGAACTTCAGATCTCTGTTAGAGACTGCACTTCTCGGTACACCATATATCTACACAATCTCCTATAAGAAAAGAAAAGTAATAGCCGAAGCGTCATTGGTTTTGGTACGGGGCACCAAGTGTGCCATCTTACTAAACCAATCCATGACGAACATTAAAGAATCTTTTCCTCGGGCAATTCTCAATAATTCGAGAACAAAGTCTATACTTAATTCAATCCATAACCTCATTGGAACAAGTAAGGGCATTACTTTCCCTTATTCGGGCATTACTTTCCCTTGTTCGGCTTGGCACTTGGCCTTTTTGCACACAGCACAACTTTCGACTACTTTGTACACATCTCTCCATATTCTTGGCCAAAAGAATCGGCCATTCAATAGTTTACAAGTCCTTCTCTCCCTAAAGTATCCAGAGAGTCCTCCGCTATGAACTTCCCTGATTAATAATTCTCGTAAGAAACAAGTTGGCACACACAGTTTCCCCCTTCGGAATAGATAGCCATCCTCCACATAATACTCGTCAACTATCCTCCCATCCATGCATCACAAAATTATTGGTCTAAAGTATGGATCCTTGGAGTACTGTTTTTGATACTCGCAAAACCAAACAGTCTGATTCACAATTCTGATAAGAGCACATGCCTCCTCGAAAGAGCATCTACAACTACGTTGCTCTTTCCTTACTTGTACTTGATCACAAAAGTGAATCCCTCAAGGAATTCAACCCATCTCGCTTGCCGCTTAGATAGCTTGGTATGACTTCGGAGGTACCGCAATGACTCTTGGTTAGTATATATGACAAATTCTCCCGGTAGTAGATAGTGCTACCACACTTGCAATGCTCGGATTAGCGCCAAGAGCTCTTTGTCATACATGGAGTAATTTAAATGAGGTCCTTAGAGCTTCTCATAGTAGAAGGCAATTGGTTAGCCTTCCTGCATCAGAACAGTACCTATTCTAATGTTTGACGCGTTACACTTTAGCTCAAAAATTTTGTCGAAGTCAAGTAACACTAACACCGGAGCGGAGGTCAACCTCTTCTTTATCTTAGCAAAACTCTTCTCCTCCCTTTCTCTCCATCGAAAGTCGATGTTGTTCTTTGTTAATTCAATAAGTGGCACAATGAGGGTGCTGAAGTTCCTAATGAACCTTCGGTAAAATGAAGCCAATCCATGGAAACTTCTCACATCAGCACAAGTAGTAGGGATCGACCACTCAACAATTACTCAAATCTTCTCATCATCGACTCACAAGCCTCCTCCACTAACTACATAGCCTAAGAATACCACTTTCTCCTAGCAAAAGCAACATTTCTTTAGGTTGCCGAATAATCTCTTAGTACGAAGAATATCCAAGACTACTCTGATGTGTTCATAGTCACTCGGTATGTCAGCACTGTAGATCAAGATGTCATCGAAGTACACCACGACACACTTCCTGATGAGATGTGTCAGCACATGGTTCATAAGTCTCATGAAGGTACTTAGGGCCCATTCAATAAGTCCAAGGGCATGACCATCTATTTGTAAAGTTTATGTCAAGTCTTAAATGCAGTCTTCCACTCGTCTCCTAGCCTCATGCAGATTTGATGCTAGCCAAACTTGAGATCAATCTTGCCGAAAATTTTGGCTCCACTCAATTCATCTAACATGTCTTCTAGCTTCGGGATTGAATACCTGTATTTGATCGTAATTTTGTTCATAACTCAACTGTCAACACACATTTACTAGGTTCCATCCTTCTTCAGCACTAGAAATACAGGCACAGCACGAGGACTAAAACTCTCTCTTACGTATCTTCTCTCTAACAACTCATTGACTTAACATTGAAGCTCAAAAGCCTACTTAGGATTCATCTAATAAGCTGGCTTGTTCGGTAGTGTAGTGTCGAGTGTTGAGTCAATGCAGTACTCTATGCCTCAAGTCGAGGGCAACCCTTTAGGTAATTGTTATTGGAATAGGTCAGCATATTCATCCAATAGTTCTTTGACCTCCTAGGGTAAATCATCCTGCTCCTTCATTTCCAGTAGTCACCTAACCAACTGGAGGGTTGGCTCATTGGCATTAATGGCTTCTCGAAGCTCGGCTCTACTCATCACTAGAGTCTTCTTCGATGTGCAAACAAGTTTTGTTTGTAACTTGTGAACTTCTCTCGGCAGCATCGAATTTAGCGTAATCTTCCGATCATCCTTCTCAAACATGTATGTATTCCTATAGCCATTGTAGATGACTCTCCTATCAAACAGCTACAATCTTCCTAGCAACACGTGGGAAGTGCACATGGTAGTACATCACAGAGAATCTGGTCAAAGTAATTACCGATAGTGATCGGTAGCAGTATTTATTGAGTGACATGTAATGCTCCCTTCTCACTCAACCAATGCAACTTGTACGACTTCGGATGTGCAACAGTCAGCAACATTAGTTTTGAAACGAAGTCGGCTGACATTACATTGGTGCAGCTCCTACTATCTACGATGAGGGCATACATCTGATCATTTACTTTGCAGGTAATATGAAATAAGTTCTCTCTTTGCTCCTCCTCCCGTAATGGTTCTACGCTCATAGTGCATTGGACAACCATGAGTAGCTGGTCCAAGTCTTCGGCATACACATCTTCCTCAATCAACTCTTTCTTAGCATTCTCTTTCTCAACAGTTACTTTCTCTTCCTCAGGTTCCTCATCAGTGCTCTCTACTTCTAGTTTTAGGATGTCTCCCTTAATGACCATTGTCCGTCGATTCGAGCACTGAGTAGCCATGTATCCAAACCCTTAACACTTAAAGCACTTGATCTGGCCGGTCTTTCTGCCAGACCTTTACCCCTTCTCATACGTTCGGGTCGATACTATATCTTCAGGTTGGCTTTTCTACTCAGCTTTAACATCAATCCTTCTGCTTGGCTCAGTACTCGGTAGAATCTAGTGACTTGCCTGTCCGGGTTGGCTAGTCGGCATTCTGGTCATTACTCAGCTCCTTTTCTGCCTCTCTATTCGTTGGGCAATCCTAACAGCTTCATCCATTATGTCAAATCATTAGAGCTCCATTATGTCAAATCATTAGAGCTCCATTATGTCAAATCGTTGGAGCTCTACAATGTCTCGGATGTCTTCTCTTAACCCAATAACAAATCGTGAGACTGTTCAAGCTGGTGGCTGCTCTACTTTGCAGCGTATCATCAACGTTTGAAAGTCTTGAATATACTCATCAATAGTTTGGCCTCCTTATCTTAGCTCTTGAAGCAGAGTGAAAGTATCTTAAAGGTATGTTTCCAATACGAATCTGTTTCTGAGTACTCTCTTCATATCGGGCCAGGTGTTAATCTCTCCGTACCCTTCTCTTCTTCTCATGGTCTGAAAATTCTTCCACCACATGGCAGCATATCTGGAGAATTTAACAACAACAATTCTCACTTTCTTATAATCTTCATATTGATAGTAATCAAACAAACACTCTACTTTTTCTTCCCAATCCAGATATTCGTTAGCATTCCCAAATCCATTGAAACTCGAAATTTAAAGCTTTACACGGTCGGATGCTCTAAGGACTCGTAAATGCTCTTCTTCAAAATACTCTTCCTCCTCCTCATCAAGCTCTTTCAGGTCTATTCTTCGCCTTACTCGTTCACCAACTCCTCCACCTCGTACTGGTTAAGCTGGGTTCTGACCTCTAATAAGTTGAGCAGCTTATGGAGTGTTTTGCACAGCCTCAATGGGTCAATAAGACAATGCATGAACAGCTCGAGTCAGATCTATTTAAAGGTTGGCTACCTTATCGAACCTTTCATCAGTGCTCTTAGGAGTTCCCTAAGACTGACGCCTATGGTGGACAACTCCACTATCATCACCAGTACCGACATTCATATTTAGGTCTGTCATTTTTCCTCACAGATTTAGAATTTAAATAAACACTTTAGAAAGTGAATAGCTAGTAACACAACATTCAAATGAACACAATAACTGACTCTGTTTCACACATGCAAAGTAAAGTATAACAAAACTTCAAAAACTAACTATAGTTCACACAAAAGCTCCACTCTGATACCAAGATGTTGAGAATTGTGACCAAGAACAGACAAGGTTGGTCGCTGAATGAGTTTGAGCTTACAAAAAACTTGAAAAAGTAAATGGGGAAAGGTATGAAAGTGGGCAAAAATGATGAATAAAACTGTAAGCAAAAACCCATGAACAGCTTTAGAGAATCTGATGTACCAATGGAACTTTCGAAGACTTACAGCACAATTCGATATGACGTATGAACTGGTTCAATGAGGTTACTCACCACCTAACCTTACTTAAGGGAAAGGATAAGAGTGATGTCGAGACTAAACAACAGTATTTACGCAAGGAAGAAAGTACTTAAAGTGTATTGAAGATAATCTAATCTATTACAACTATAAGTATAAGGGTATTTATACCAATAAGTTAGGACAGCTTGCCCAAAAAGGAAAAGACAATGAAGACATTTCCTAAGGAAGCAATATACACAATTGCAAAAGGGTAAAAATGAATATACAAAGAAAACAATTATTAGGGCTACGGATTCTACATATAATACTATACAAGTGGCAACGCTGCATTGGCAAGATTGTTAGGAGATGCAAACAAAAAGTACGGATAGATGGGCTTGTCCAAGCAAAAATGGCTTAATCAGTTCAAAACCTCTATCTCTCTACTTCTCGGCAAGGATGATACTGAGTAATTAGTCGGCTCGGCAATAAAGAGTAATCATCAACTCGGCACACTACAGAATAATGGGCAGTCATATGGTACGACATTAAAGGTAACTCAGCAAAAAAGTACTTGGTTTCAGCAGGGGTTAATTGGAACATAAGAATTCATCGTGCCAGCCCCTCTAGGCTTCGGGCTCGACTGTGAATCAAAGGTCCCATAGCTTGATTTCCATCACCAAAAGTGTTCCATCCTTTCCTTTTATCACCAATTCCTTTACCAACATCAATTCTCTTTGAAACAAAAGTAGAAACGTCAGAATTTGATAAAGGCATAGCCATGTACTTTTATCGTTCAACTTGTTGCACTAGATAAAATGCATAATTTATTGTTGGCAATAGATCCATTGAAAGTATTTGGTTTTGTATGGACTCATATCCTTCATTCAACCCCATTAGAAATTGAATCAGTTGATTATGAGACTCAAATTCAATAATCGATTCCCTTAAGCAACAAGTACAATTTTCAATTATCCCACAATCATAACTAGGATAGCTATGAAGCATACCTAATTCATCCCAACATCTTTTCAATTTGTCATAATATATCCCTATATACTGTTTCATTTGTTTGATGTTACTAAACTCGTATTGAAGTTGGAAAATCAGAGGCACATTGCCTTGACCATAGTGTTTTGTGATTTTATTTCACAACTCTTGAGCTGACTATGTATATAAGTAATTTTGAGACAAATCGCTTAACATGGAATTAAGAACCCTGTAATACACCATATAGTCACTCTTAATCCATGTCAACAATTTAGGATAATTTGGATTAGGTCTAAGTATACTACCATCAATGAAACCTAATTTAGTCTTAGCTCCTAACCCTAATTTCACTGATCTACTCCAAGTAAGAAAATTTGTACCATTAAATGTTATGTTTCCAATTACTACAATAGGATGATTCGATCTAGACAAGAAAAGTGGATCATCATTAATGCGTTCCAATTGAAGACCACACACAGTCAAATCGAAGCAAATGAATTGCAAAAGAAATAAAATGATCAAACTTACAAAGCCTACTCTAATACCATATGAAGCTATGTTGATTTAATCTTTAAGTTATCTCCATTGGAAGAACTGTTCATAGAATCTATATGTGCTAAGCTAGTCATAAGGTTGTGAAAGGGAGAAATCGAGAAAGAGTTGTAATTGTAATACCAAAATCTATTATCAATTGTGTAAAAAGCTACTATTATGATTTTTGTGTCACATATATATACAATTATAAAAGACCACGTGTAAGACACGTGCACAAACGTCCAACTATACAATTAAATAGGCTACTATATTCTACACAATTTGCCTTATACACAATGATTGTGTGTTGTTACTTTTTGTTTATGCTTTTAATTTGCCTTATAAATATTGATTGTATGTTGTTATCTAATAGATTAGGATTTTCTTTTTTCTACTGGTTAGAGAGTTGCACATTTTTCAATTTTGATCTTTTGTCAATTTCTATCCCGGATTGTTAAAGGAAGTACCTTTCTCCTTTCTATTTTTTACGTGAAGAATGATGTTATTTCTAAATGTTCCTTGGGCATGGGTATGTGTAATGAATATAAAAATGTCTAATAGTGAAGGCAATAGTATACAATTTGTCATGTGAAAGGGGTCCTTTAAAGTTACCAATAGGGTAACAAAAGCTAATAGGTATAATATTGCAATACTGATTATTTTGTTAGTTCTCTCCTTTATCTCTTTTATTTTCAATACTGATTATTTTATTCATATTCATTATTTGTTTATTCATTCTTTAATTTGATAACTTTTGACAAAGAATTTTACCAAAATCCAATTCACCTCTCTTTAGTGTACACTTAGTTTTAATGGTTTATACTTAGATCCTTAGTAAATTTTATTGTTTTTGAAGGTAAACTTCTTATACATGTTTCTTTTGACTTTTGGGGTTTTGTTGTAATAAATTGAATCATATATTTATGTAATAAAATTGTAGCACATATTGTAACCATATATGGATGAGATAGAATTATTAGCATTACCATATCTTTTATTTTCCCATGGTATCTAAGATGTTGTTCTCAACTTTAATGCATTCTGTTTGTATTTTTTTCTTTTAGGTAATAAGATAATGGGCAATAAAGTTCATATTACAGTAAACTATAGAGGGAGTTTTATTAGTGATGGCCTACGTGTTGAGTATGTATGTGGAGTACTTTATATGATAGCTACATTAGAGCATCAACCAAAATGTTGACTCCACAAAAAAGGACTAAACAACCGATTAGTAAAGGTCCAACTCAACTAAACATTGGAACAATTGGGAAATGTTTTATGGTTGGACACAATATGAAAATATTGTATAGTGCAATTTGTGTGTAGGAACTACATTTTTGCCATGATGTCGATCTGCATTTTTTTTTTCCAACTATATTTGCTTAGTTGTAATGCATGAAACTATAATGCACCAGACAACACTCTCTTTAAACAGTAACTTATAATTACAAAATAAAGATGATGACCTTTCTTGTTATTTTATTTCCTTCAATTAAAAAGTGAATGATCTGGTATTTTTTTTTTTTTTGGTTACAACATAGTGATAGTAAAACTAGTTCCAAACTATCCTATTGCTGATCCGGTTAATTGTTGAATTTAGACAATCCGGTTAATTGTTGAATTTAATGTCTAAGCTAGCCAGTTTTTCGGTTTTGTGAACTCTCATAGGAGAAAAATTCAGAGATTGGCATTGCAATTCTTGAGGGCTGAATTTATGTTACTTGGTGCATATTAATAAGAGGTTGAAATTTAGTCTCATAATTTTCTAGTTTCACTCAATTTATTCTATGAAATAACATTTCATGAAAACCAAATTATTACTATTTTTAGTGAAAATTCTATGAGATAAAATAGGTGTCTTCTCATAATAGTTATTAATGCTTTGGAGTCTAGTAGATTGTGATAGAGAGAGATGGAGCCATATCTCTTCTTCTCATATTTAATTAATTTAATATTTCCATCTCCATCATTAACTCAATGGAGCTATATTTGCTATCTATTCATGCTACCCATAGTTACAAACAATAACTTGTCCCTTCATGCACTTTGTCTTGTTCATAATATAATATAAGGTTATACAATCTAGAAGGTTTTAGATTTGTATTTGATTTTTTTTTTCTTTTTCAAAAGGTCATTTTTTCTCCCTCCATCAAGACTTAGGAGAATGAGAAAAGACAGGTAGCCACTACATAATATCCTTTACAACATTCAAAGATAATTCAATTATAACATTTAGGTTAAAAAACCATAGATTATAGTCACTACATAATATCCTGTAGCGTAATCAGTGAAATTTAGCACCAACAAACTCCTTTAGCATAATCGGCAAAATTTATGACATTGACAACTATAGAACCTCCTCCCAAGATTTTGTTGGATCCGATTAGTTTGGTCGGGCAAGATTAAACCGCAAAAGCAATATTTCACAACACTAGTGCTATTCATGGAACTTCGAGAAGACGATGATGCTTGCACAGAATCAAGCAACGTGAGGCTCATACGTAGCTGCCTTCTAGCTTGCAATTTCTCCATCATTTACGATGGATTCACAATTCCATCGAATATAGTAATTAATGCAATGCTGCAGAAGATTTGAGAGCACAATAAGATCAATACAAATATTGGAACACAATTAAAGAGTACGTGAAAATGACTGCCTATACATGATTATCAACATTTTATGGTCAAAAGGAAAAGCCCAACAATCATACAATTAGAGAAAGCATAAGTATTTGACGAACATTTCAGATTGTGAGTAATTAATAAGAAACACAATATTAATGATTCAAAATTGAAAAAAAAAAAAAAAAAAACTAGGAAAAAGCAAAGCAACAGACAAACGTTGAAGCATTACATAGGGAAATCAAAATCACACATTAATCTGTTATCAATGAATTAAAAAAAAAAAAAAAAAGCAACAGTCACAAACTATATAAACTTACTTACGGACATGTAGAAATTCAAAATTGGCAAATAAAGGAAAACTTGCCAGATAATTCACTGATCTTTTTTATTGTCCCTTCAATTCGGGGTTTAAATCGGGGTTTGATTACACTTCCAACAGAATCTCCATTGCCTTGGTCATGACGTTTTAGGTGCTCATGGTCTAGGCTTTGCTTTTCTGACATCGGCTTCTCCGTGTTTTAGACTTTCTTTTTCCTTTTGCATTTAATTGGCTTTACTTTTTTTCTTTTTTCTTTCCAACGTCGCCTTGCTTTTTAAATAACATGTCATGTCCAGCTGTCCATCTGACATCCCACGTAGGCATGATTTAATGCCGTCAAAACTATCTTCACGATGTCTTTTATTTAATATTTTGAAAACGTGGATGTTTTATTTGATTTTTTTTTTAATATTAATAATCTTTTATATAATTTTCTCTTTTTTCCTTTATTATAGTCTATGAGTAGGTACTTTTATCCAAATGGATGTATTTATTTTGCGGATTAATTATATAGAAGTGTGTTATAAGTTTATAGTTTTCAATATGTCTTCAATTTTTTCCCATCTAACATGACAGTACACGTCAGGTAATCTTATCATAAGGAATTTTCTAATCTGTATTGATTTCCTTTGTGTAGTAGGCACAGAGCTTTCTTTTTCCACGTTATATATGATGATATTGTGGAATTGATATGGCCATCACTGCGTAATCATTTTTTAGTAGGTTTATTACAATTTTGAAAAACCGAAATGAAGCTTTTCCATCAATTTCCATTCGATCTGCCTCTTTTAGAGCTGAAGGAACAAAGAAAAATAGTATGTCATTATTCTTACAAGGTATTGTCTTTCCTATTTACATAAACATACTACAAAAGTACAAAATGGGTAAGCTTCATGAAGTACTTTATACGACCATATATTTATATTAATGTTTTCATCATTTTTCATTCTGAAATTTCATTTACTTTTTATTTGTTTTATAAGTAACCTCATGTGAAATATTCAACTTACTTTATTAGTTAATTTATAGCAAGTTTTTTAATGAAGAAAATAGTCTAAAATTAGTATTACTACCCTATAAGAATTTACGAAAGACAAACATTCATACAATTTTGTATTATTAATATTTTTAAATACTTTTATGTTGACTATTTCAATATTTTTCTACAAAATTATTTCATAATAAAAAATTCATGTATTTAATATTCTTAAGTTCATACATGCAACATAAGTGAAACTTTTATTATTTAATTTATAGCAAGTTCATTAATAAAGCAAAGAGCCTTATAACTTAGTACCATAAACATTGATCTCCCAATAAAATGGACTAATTTTGAATTATGCCTCCTCAAAGTTGCAAAATGGTTGGCCAAAAAAAGTTACTTAACAAAGCAAATAATGTATATAGAATTATTGTCCTATACTATTTCAATAAAGGCAAATTTTTATGCCATTTTGCACGGTTAATATATTTTAAGGAGTTTTATGTCAAATTTTTTTCCATTTTAATCATTACTCTTGCATGTAATCATATTACAATATATAATTTCAGAAACTCTTTCCATATATAGTTTCACAATCATAATACTTTTCATAAATAAATTTCCTAAATTTAGAAATGTCATTTAATTTTTAAAAAGTAATATTTTCTTCCATTTTTGTCAATGTCATTATTTAGCAATTAACATAGTATATTCATAATTAACTCAAATTCTACTTCAATTTATTTTAACATTCCATACATATCTCCCTCTTCTCCTTATATAACCTACAACAAGCACAAATGCATGGTAATACACCACATCCACCATTTCAAGTTTGATATTTGCCCTCTTAAATCTTGGGTTTGCAAGCAAGATAGACTAATTTTTTTATGTTAAAGATGATGTAGTCAACGTACATGAGGGCTATTATGTAGACATTATCTTTAGTGCTAACAAAGTCGCTTAATTTTGTTTGAAAATTAAATATTTTATAATATAGTCATTCTTTAATATGTTTTTGTAGGTTTGGGTAAGTGTATAGGTTCAGATGCAATGATCACGTGCACGTTGCATGTTAGATTACACTACATGTGACTAAGGAAATAACTTGAATCATACAAATAGGATGATTGAGTGAGGTAGAATAAAGAGAAAGAGTAGGCAATCTAAGCGAGGCTTTAATAAGTATGGTGATATATGGAGAAACATAATGGCATCAAACTTTATAATCGATGAAAAATTGAGTAGCATTTTAGGGGTGTTTAAGTGTTTGATCTTTGAGATGGGATTCTAGTAGAACAACGGTGTTAATAGGGATTTTCCACCTGTCCAAATAAGGAAATAAAAGAGGTATTTATAGGAAATAGTAGTTGATCCCATCTATCAAATCATGATGGTGATCAATGGTTAGGATTTAAGCCTTTCATTAATAGGTTTTGTATGGACTCTTTTTTATGGATTTGGGTCTAAATAAATGCTTTATATTTTAGTGTAAGTGAAATAAAAAAAAAGCTTAGATTGAGTAGATCAATCAAATGGGCCCTACTCAAGCCCACCATGCCAAGATTCTCTCGATCATCTCAAATATACATGACCTTGACTCTCGAAGCCTTATCATCTTAGCTTAAATTGTTAAATCTATTTCGATTATTAGGCCTAAGATTTAGATTTAGATTTAACCCTATATAGTTTGACATGTATATTGTAATGAAATAGCCATTCTTTCATATATTGTCAATATAATATCCTTTTTTATTGGAGAGAGAGAGAGAGAGAGAGAGAGAGAGAGAGAGAGAGAGAGAGAGAGAGCAATATTTTATTCAAATCATCTCCATAATATTCTAACCATCAATCCTTTTATTGAAATTAAGCCAAGTCCATTGTTAATTAAAACAAATTAAGAGGATGTAGTGGCCATTTACATGCAAAGTATACACTACAATGTTAGTTACCTTCACGTTTGTTCTTTACATACAAATATCCAATATTAATAAGCCATCCACTAATTCTTATCCTTCCCCTTTATGAAGGATGGAATAAGTAGAGACCTAGATATTTACAAAAAATTTCCAAAATAATCTCTAGACTGTCAAATGCATAATTCAATATCAACAAAGTGTTCACATTTGTCCATAGAGCTAGTGAAAAAATTCAAGATGTTGTCCACAAGGTTGGGGTAAATTTTTGAAGATGTAAGGATTGAATGAAGAAATAAGAGGAAAGGATAATTCTGATTTTATAAAGAAAATGATAGTTATGATTTTGCATTAATGTAATGATGAATTTATCTATTTGATATGTTTCATCATTGGAAAAATTAAGTTTAGTACAACATGTTATAATTATTGAAATGATTTTTATGATTTTCATTTAAAGGAATTATTGTGTAACATTTTTTTGCAAACTATCACAATAGCATAGCCTGACCACGAATTTTTTATTTTTTGTTGAAGTAGGTTACAAAATTTTGATATTAGATTTTCAATAACTTAGGTTCTATTCATGCCACATTAATGATGTGAATAATAAGTTTTTTTTTTCTACCTAATTCGGTTATGAAATGGTAAAATTTTACTCAAAGTAATATAAAAAAAGAAAGAGCCTTTCAATAATTCTTTGTAAAGAGATGATAAATGAAGATGATAATTAATGTAATTCAACAATACTTAATGTCTTTCTAGCCTCTCTTACTAATTTTGTGTAGTTTGCATTCAATAAATGATTTTTCATTCATTCTTTTATTTTTTTATGTGTTCTTTATTTCAAGTATTTCATTATATTAAATATTTGATTCCAAAACATAGTTCACATTTTTTACTATCCATATATGTCTTATTGTCATTTTTAATAAAAATAAATAAATATAAAACCTATAATGATTCAACATATATATGATGCTACTATATCAAATATAAGTTGGTCATGCTAAATCTATAACCTCAATATATGCTTATTTTAGGTTGCATATGTTATGAATTATAATTTGTAGAAACTTTTTAGCTATAATGTCATAGTTAGTGGAGAAATAACTGAGTATAAAAATTAACATTTCTTTCTTTTTTTCCTTCCTTCTTTTCTAAGTAAAGTTATATTATTAAAAGTAATAAAATCTTAAAATTAGAATTAAGATCAATTTCTTAGTAAAAGTAAAAATAATATATTGTAAATCATTAATAAAAGAAAATGAGGTAAATAGATGGTTAATGAAGATAGAAATTACCATCTCATTAAAAAAAATTTTAAATGTGAATGTTTGTGTACATTTTTAAGGAAACTAAAAGAGGTAATAATTTCTCATAGTTAGTTGGAAGAAAAATCTCGAAATTGAAGAAGTTATAAAAGAGAAAAAATATAAATTAAAAAAAATTAAGAGACAATCAAAGGAAATAGGAATTAATGTTTCATCATCACAAAAATCTAATAATGTCACGTTTTTGTGCTTTTAATGGAAATTAAAGGAGCAATGGTTTCTCAAAATTGAAGAAATATAACGCATAAAAATAGAAACTAAAAATAACTAATAATTGATGAATAAAGTAGGAATTAACATTTTAATATTATGAAAATAAAAAAAAGTAAATGCTTATGAGTCTATTATCTTTAAGGAACTTAAGAAGTAATAATTTCTCAAGATTAAATGGGAAATACAAACAGATAAATTAGAATTAAGAACAATTGATCATTGAAATGAAGGGAGAATATAATTAGAATTTCTAAGAAATATAATAAAGTGTAATACTAGTTATTTTGTTTAGTTGGGTTTATAAATAACTTAAAAATAAATTGTAATAAAACATTAATGACTAAATTACTCTCGATCCGTCTTTTTTCTCAACCAACGGTAATGGTGGTAGTGGTGGAGATGGTGGTGGTAACGGTGACAACGGTAATAATAATGGCAATAACGATGATGATTGGTAGTGGCAACTTTAGGTTTGTGGTGATGGTACTGATAATGGTGGTAGTGGCAATGGTGATCGGTAATGATAGCATTAGTAGCAACGATGGCGGTGATAATGTTAGTTGGTGATGACGACGATAATGGTGGTGGTGGTGGTCGATAGCGTTGGCAATAGCAGTGACAGTAGCAGTAGCGGTAACCGATAGTGAAGGTGGTTGATGGTGGAGGTGGCAGTGGCAATAGCAATGGCAGGAAAAAATATGAAATTTTGCAAGAAATAGTGATTCTCTAGTTAAAGTAAGGAGTCTGTGTTACTTAATTTTAAGTAATAGAAATTTTTATAGAATTGTGATTCAATAACATAAAATAAAGTAAACGCCATAATAAAGAAAAATGAGGAGTGGAATTCCAATTCTCCCCAAACGAACAATACATAAATGGGAAATACAAACAGACAAATTGAAATTAAGAACAAGTGATCGTTGAAAATAAAAATAATAAATGGAATAGCAAATGAATAATGTCAAAACCAATATGTCATATGAGATAATTAAAAAGTCATATTATGTTTCTATCATATGGTTAAGGATACAGATGATTATGAATATATTATTATACAACATAAAAACCAAAAGGAAATAAACAAAATTTAAAAGTCAATAGGTAATTGTGATTGAATGTTTTTATTGAGGGAAATTAAAAGAGGTAATAATTTCTCACAATTAGTTTGGAAGGAAAATCTCGAAATCGAAGAAGTAATAAAAGAGAAAAAATATGAATTAAAAACAATTAAGAGACATCGAAGGAAATAGGAATTAATGTTTCATCATCACAAAAATCTAATAATGTCACATTTTTGTGCTATTAATAGAAATTAAAGGAGCAATGATTGCTCAAAATTGAAGAAATATAAAGCATAAAAATATAAACTAAAAATAACTAATAATTGATGAATAAAGTAAGAATTAACATTTTATTATTATGAAAATAAAAAAAAAGTAAATGCTTATGAGTCTATTATGTTTAAGGGAACTTAAGAAGTAATAATCTCTCAAGATTAAATGGGAAATACAAACAGATAAATTAGAATTAAGAACAATTGATCATTGAAATGAAGGGGAAATATAATTAGAATTTCTAAGGAATATAATAAAGATATAATACCAATTACTTTATTTAGTTGGATTTATAAATAACTTAAAAATAAATTGTAATAAAACATTAATGACTAAATTACCTCGATCCATCTTTTTTCTCAACCAACCGTAAAGTAATAGGCAGCGGCAATGGTGGTAGTAATGGAGATTATGGTAATAATGGAGGTGGTGGTAGTAATGGTGATCACGGTAATGGTAATGGCAATGGCGATGATGGTTGGAGGTGGTAACTTTAGGTTGGTGGCGATGGTATTAATGGTGATGGTAGTGGTGATTGGTGGCGGTGTTGGTTAGTAATGATGATGGTAGCGATGGCGGTAATAATGATAGTTGGTGATGATGACGATAGTGGTAGTGATGGTCAATAGCGGTGGCGGTAACCGATAGTGGAGGGAGGGGGTTTGATGATGGCAGTAGTGGTGGTAATGGCAATAGCAATGTTAGTGGTCGTTAAAATGGGATAAGGTTATTTTTAGGAAAAAATATGAAATTTTGCAAGAAATAGTGTCGTTAAATTGGGATAAGGTTATTTTTAGGAAAAAATATGAAATTTTACAAGAAATAGTGATTCTCTAATTAAAGTAAGGAATCCATATTTCTTAGTTTTAAGTGATAGAAATTCTTACGGAATTGCGATTCAGTAACATAAAATAAAGTAAACACCATAATAAGGAAAAAGGAGAAATGGAATTCCAATTCCTCCCCAAGTGAATAAGGCATAAATGCAAAATACAAACAAACAAATTGAAATTAAGAACAAGTGATTGTTGAAAATAAAAATAATAAATGGAATAGCAAATGAATAATGTCAGAAACAATATGTCATATGAGATAATTAAAAAGTCATATTATGTTTCTATCATATGGTTAAGGATACAGATGATTATGAATATATTATTATACAACACAAAAACCAAAAGGAAATAAACAAAATTTAAAAGTTAATAGGTAATTGTGATTGAATGTTTTTATTGAATTATTAAGATAAAATTTTATTGTAATTTCTTTATAATTATTAGTGATGCGTATATTAGTATAAATTTATGGAAATGAAAAATTTTTTAGTATAAAATTATGGAAATGATGACATATTATTGGAAAAATGTAATGGATGAAAATTGAAATGGGGTACAAATTTTGTATTGCTTAATGTGAAATAATACAATTATTCGTTTCATATAATATATAAATAAATATGAAATAAATTATCAATGATTATCCATGATGCACATATTATGTATATCCACACAATTAGATAATAGTATAAATATTTCATTTAATATGTTTTATATATATATGTATATGTATATATGACATAATTTTTTACCTTTATATGTAATTAATAAATAATTTATGTCTATATAATCAAGCAGCAATTATTACATCATGTCCTTGACAATTTATGGATATATATTGTTGATTAAAATATTAATTATTAATTATCTATGAGTATACATTGTAAAGAAAAATGTTTGTTATGACAATCTAATAAATAAATCTATTTTTAATATACTTTAAAACATAACTACATGTAATTGTATTGGCTTTATTGTACATATTTGTATAACAATCATATTATAATATGTATGTTGCATTACATAACATAATAAAATATAATATACAATTATATTGCATTTTATGACAAATAGCATCATATGATATATTATGATTGTTATGATATGGTAAATAATGTTGGTATTTATCATAAATATAATCATCTATATTTTTAGTTATATTTGCCATTAATTTCCATTCACTAAATTTTCTATTATTTTTTGTCATTTCATATCATATTATATTATAGAGTTTTAAAAATTATTCCCTTTTTATATCTCATCTTTTTACGATATCATAAATGCATTTTCATAATTTTTTATCATTGGCAAGAATAATGTTTTGATAATTATAAAGTATATCAATGTCAACATAATTGAGTTAGCAAATTAAACTATGAAAGCATGTTTTGCTAAGTTTCCTCTTTATCTCTAAACCCCTTGGCATATTTTCGAAAAATAGGAAAGACACGAGTTTATATTTACAGGGGCATCTTCCTAACACTTGAATTATAGTATTATGCATAAAACTCTATGATTGTGGCAAAATTAATATGAAAACTCCAATATAGCATTTATGAAGCACAATTAGAAACCAATTAATTGCAATATAAGTACAAAATCAAAACAAATTATTTATTAGTTCATAATTTCATGGTATAAAAATCAAAATAATACAATTTAAGTTAATTCAAGGCCTAAATAAATTTTGAATTGATATATTCATATTACAAAAAGATATGAAAGAATAGTCAGAGAGTGTAAAAATTCATAAGAGTTCTAATGAAAACAAAGATGGGATGTTGTGTTAAGTTCACAAATTAAATAATCCATATCCCAAGAAAAATAATCAACCACTTATGTTCATACATGGAATTAGCAAATCAATTAGTGAATAAATTCACAACTAAAACATAGATGAATGAAAGAGATCAAGTGAAAAGCATAGTGTAAATGAAATGAAGTTTTTTTTTTTTTTTTTTTGAATGGCAAGAGGAATATGCCCTGGATCACAAGAGTAGTTCTTGCTTGTATTCCTTTCATGATTTGATTTCTTCCAAATCCTTATGTGTGATCAAAGAGGATCATGCCCTAGATCACGGGTGTATTCTTCCCCCATGATCCTTTCGGATCTCTAATTCATCTCCACTTTTCTAACTTTTCCTTAACCAAAATTTTCCACCTTATTCTTACAATGTCAACTATAAAGCACCACATGAACTTTGAAGAGATAAAACGATTAAAAGTTCCAAAAATTTACTTTAAACTACTAGATGAAAATAATTTCAAGGGAGTAACAAAACAAAACAAAATAAAACAAAGTAAACAAAGGATACAAAAAATAGAAATTGAATTACCTCCCAATAAACACTTTTATTTAACGTCGTTGGTTTGACGCTTTCTACTTCTTAAAAAGATGAGTATGTCCATATATATCACCTTACATACATTCTAGAAATGTAGTTTCGATCATAGCTAGTGATAGCTTAATAATTAATTTGCCTTGAGAACAAGATTATAAATCATTGAATTGAAAATTCTTTATGTTTCCAATGAGTATCCATTTGAATTTTTAGTAATTATCTACGTCTATATTAACTTAGAATTTTCCAACCAATCGTGGCAACCGGTAAAGTTTTATGAATCAATAAATTTCTAATTTATTGTAACATGTATCTCGATTGTACTAATGCTTATGTGGTAAAGCTAGAAGAGAAAGAAGGTGATCTTTCTAATACACTTTCTTTATTCGAAACAATATATGTAAATTGTAATATAGAGATATTCATTATTCTATTTGCTAATAGTCTACAGATTATATCCATTACAATAAATATCTTAGAAACTCAAACAAATTTCCTTGATTTGTAGCAATTCTATTTCTTATGTTGGTAAGTTAGAATTGTAGTCTATACCCCTTATATGTATGCCCAAGTATATACACACTCTTAACATATTAGTACATGTACTTGTATATATACTTGTAAGTATATATACAATTATATGTATACCCATACATGTACTTCTTTATGTATATATATATTTATACTTGTATTTACATATTATTATATACATATATTTATATATATTTTGTATTTTTAGGGGAGAGAAGAAGATAAGATTTTTAGGTTTATTTAAGTTTGGTAAATGTTAAATACCTTACTTAGGCGATTTGTAGTAATTCTATTTTTCGTATTGGTAAGCTAGAATTGTGGTCCTGGTAATAAGTCTCAAGAGAAGCAATGAGATCGTTGGTTAGTAGGGTATTCTCGCAAATGAATAAATTAATGCAAATTTACTTAGCAAAGTGTTGAGTCTTTATTAAATAAAGATGAATCTATTACAAATATTTTCCTCTTCTTCAAGTTTTAAATCTGAACAAAGTTCTTTTTCAATGGATGTAAAATCTGGTGATTCAAATCAAGATGTTTATAATTTCTCTGAAATTAACATTTCTTAAATTGAACAAGATTTAGATAATTGGTCAATTCCTAATGAAAAACCCAAAGAAATCTACAAAATTGGAAATTTTAGTTTAAAAGCATGATTATGTGATCAAAACTGTTGAAAAAGCTATTTTTTTTATTAAGAAAGCGTGAAATTATCAAATTACTTTCAAAAGCGTCTGTTTAAAAACATAGAGAAAAATATAAGTATTTACATGTTGGACTTATTTAAATTTCTATCAAACCTCTTCATAGAAAAGGCATAAATCATCCTGTTTTAGTTTAATTAAAAGATGCAAGAAATACAGATTTCAATGAAACCACTTTGTCTTTGTTCCAAACCAATCTTTATAAAAAACCATAGTATACTCAATATTTTCCTCATTTTTCAATGGGTTTAGATGATAAAAAAATTATGGATAGTTTAGTATTACATATTCAATCTCAAAATCATAATTTTGTAGAAGGAACTAAAGTTATGGCACTTATCTTTAGAATCTACTATAAAGTTATGAGTTCTTAAATTAATCCAAAAGCCAAAAAGTTATCTCCTAAAGGAAAAAGTGTTATTTTAGAAGCCAATACTACTGATTCAAAAGTATTTACTCTAAAGTCATTAAGTTGGAATAAAGTTCAATTGCTAGAGGAATGGATTTTAGAAGAAAATGTTTCTCAAATTAAACCCACTCTTACTCAAATATTTGATAATGATAGTATTAGAATTCAATTCCCTAGAATAACTAATAGAAGGCTAACTGATCTAAATATAAAAGATTATTTCAATAAAATGTATGTTACATTTCCAACAACTAGTCATGCAAACTAGATTAAGAAAAAATGTTCCATTTTTCAAATGGTTTGTTAAAAACTTTGGTCTAAATAAGCGTTATTATATTCAAACAGTTAAGTCATCAAGTCAAAATTGGGAAACTCAACAAGGAACAACTGTAGGAACCCATCCTCCACTTCAAGAAGTAGATATTAAGATTAAAAAAGAATTGTGTAAAATTATCAATGAAGAAAGTACGGAAGAAAGTTATTCAAATTATGAAAA
Organism: Lumnitzera littorea; assembly: GCA_024138015.1. Taxonomy (NCBI): domain Eukaryota; kingdom Viridiplantae; phylum Streptophyta; class Magnoliopsida; order Myrtales; family Combretaceae; genus Lumnitzera; species Lumnitzera littorea. The sequence continues at coordinate 72,388,197 of JAMXBB010000012.1, read as the reverse complement.
TTCTAATTGTGTTCAAAAAATTGACAATGATTCAAATATTTCTTCGATCGAAAAATCTGATTCAGAGTGTTGTTCTGATAATACTTATTCATATAAACAATTAAATGTTATTCCTAATAAAGAAAAAATTCTTTTGGAAAGGTTGATCAAATTAAAGATAAAAAAAAATGAAGAGAATATTTTTTCAAGATTAAAGAAATGCTAATGAATAAGAGAGAAAATTCAAATAATGAAGAAATTTATTCATTAGAAAAAATTTATAATCGATTTTCAAGAGAAAAACATCCAACAACCATAAACACTCTTCTAGAAGAAATCAATAAAATAATAGGAGAAATCAAAGAATTAAAAGAAAAGAATAATAGTCTAGAAGAAAAAATGGAAAAAAATTGAAAATGATGATTCAAAATTAGAAAGAGAAGAAGATGTTCAAGAATTAAGGGAAGAAAGTAAAGAATATGTTAATTTGATCAATAAAATAAATATTCAAAAATGGTAAGTTAAAGTATTGTTATCTATTCAAAATAAATTCAAGATAGAAGTAATTGCTCTTTTATATTCAAATGTCGATCAAAATTGTATTCAAGAAGGTTTAATTCTTACAAAATTTTATGAAAAAACTTTAGAAATATTAGTTTTTGCTAGTGGTTCAAGATTAAATGTTAATTATAAAATTCCTATAGCCAAGATTGTTCAAGATGAAATTAATTTTAAAACATTTTTTATTTTAGTTAAAAATATAGATAATTCAATAATTTTAGGTACTCCATTTCTTATAATGTTCAAATAATTGCTCAAGGATTAAAAACTCAAATTAAAGATAAAGAAAAGATAAAGAAGTAATATTTAAATATATTAGTCCAATGAAAGAAAAAGAAATAAACTTCTTGAAAGATAATATGATTGGTCAAATAAAGAAAACAATTAAACAATTAATTTTCTCAAAAAAGAATTAAAAGAAAAGAGAATCTCTAGTCAATTAGCAAAACCAGAAGTTAAAGAAAGAATGAAAATCTTACAAGAAAGTTTTGAAAAGAAAATTTGCTCAATTATTCAAAATGATTTTTTTAATTTATCAAAATTTTATATGCTTTTGATTTCAACATTGAATTTATCAAAGGAGAATCTAATTCATTTCTATATTTCTTATCTAAAGAATTTCTTCATGGAAAAAATGTCGAGACTAAAGATAAAAGTTGATTATGCGCTTAAATTATTTCTTCCAACTCCATCAAAACTCGATCAAAGACCACTTGTTTCATCTACTTATGCTAAAGCAGTCATGTCATCATCATTGTCTTTAGTTGATTTTCTATTCAAAATCATTTCCAAGTGCTCATTCTTACTTATCAAGCCCAAACTTGTTTATTGGTGTGCCTAGAAGCTCAGTTATCATTAGGACTTACCGTGGCAAAGTTGAACTGAAATGGGCTCTTCAAGATATCGCAAAAAATTAGAGAGAAATGGTCCACAATCGAACAAGTGAGTCTCTTGTCACTTGGCAAAAACTTCTTGGCAATAGTTGGTTGGATTACTCGGCACAGGGTCCTTGACATAGGGTCCTCGGCAAGGGAATGGTCGACATCATCACTACCGAGTGTATAGATTAATGTATAACAATTCGGGGAGCTCAAGGAGTTCAGCCACATTCCCTCGACATAAACTTTCTCGTCATCAGTAGGTTGCTAAGAGAGAACTCACTAAGTGAGGGATTGTAGTCCTTGGAGCCCTACATAAGTAATGGGATCGTTGGTCGACAGTTCATCAGTTCCCTGGGGTTATTAAAGATTTGCCCTCAAATCTTGGTCTTTGTCATCTTTGAGCGTATATGGAGTTAAGTTAGCAACGTTAAATGTGGTAGATACGTTGAAACCTTCGAGTAGTTCAATCTCGTAGGCATTATCATTAATGCGCCTTAAGATCTTATAGGCTCCATCTGCTCTGGGAGATAGTTTGTTCATCCTTTTGCTAGGGAAGCATTCCTTGCTAAGATGGATCCAAACAAGATCCCCAAGGGCATAAACGATTCGTTTTCTTTCGCAGCTTCCCATTTCCTTTTGTTGGACTACAATTTTGGCCAATTTCTAGGTAATTCTTTAATGCAAACTGTGAAATTCCTCAGCACTTTGCAAGCCAGATTGACTCTCCCCTTATGTAGTCGGAATATTAACTAAGTCCAAGGGTAGGTTCAAGTTAAGTCCATAAATAACCTCAAATGGTGATGTTCCAGTAGAACTGTGAGTTGAGTGATTGTAAGCAAATTCAATGATGGATAGGCATAAATCCCAATCACGAGAGTTCTTTCTAATAGTGGCGCGCAGGAGATTATCGACGGTTATGTTAACTACTTCAATTTGGTCGTCTGTCTGGGGGTAGTAAGAGGTACTAAACAAGAGCTTAGTGCCGAGTTTCCTCCATAAGGTTTTCCAAAAGTGGCTCATGAATTTTGAATCATAGTCGGATACAATACTCCTTAGCACTCCATGTAGTCGCACAATTTCCCGTAAAAATAAGTTAGCGATGAATAAAGCATCATTAGTTCTGTGGCAGGGGATGAAGTAGCCCTTCTTACTAAACCAATCGACTACTACCATGATTAAATCATATCTTCTCGACATGTAGGGAAGGCCAAGCATGAAATCCATGCTTAGTTCTATCCATAGCCGCTGAGGAATTGGTAGGAATGTATATTCTCCATAGGGCTCTCTCCTCCCTTTTGCAAACTTACACACCTTGTATCTCTCAAGTATTCGGTGCACATCCTTCATCATCCCAGGCCAGTAAAAATGCTTCTTCAATATCTCAATCATCCTCTTTTACTTAAAATAGCTAACCAGACCCCCAGCATGAGCTTCTCAAACTAGTAGCCCCCTTGTAAAACTACTTGGCACGCAAATCTGCTTGCCCTTCATCAAGAACCCCTCACTTAAGTAGAATTCGTCTACAGCTCCTCTATCACTGTACTTAGCTACTAAAGGCCTAAAATGTGGGTTATGCTCATATCGATCAGGTAAAGTACCAAACCCAACCACTTTAGCTTGCAACATCGTGATGAGGGTATAATGGCGAGAAAGTGTATCAGCCACTGTATTGGTTCTTCCCTTCTTATACTTGATGACATAGCAAAAGCCTTCTAAGAACTCGACCCACTTAGCATGACGCCGAGAAAGCTTCTACTGCCCACGAAAATACTTGAGAGATTCATAATCCGAATAGATGATGAATTCTCTTAGCAATAGATAATGCTGCCAGTTTTGATGTGCATGGACAAGGGCATAGAACTCTTTATCGTAGGTTGAGTAATTCAAGGCAGTACCTCGGAGTTTTTCGCTGAAGTAGGTAATTGGTTAGCGCCCTTGCATAAGGACAGCACCAATGCCGACACCAGATGCATCATATTCAACCTCAAAAACCTTCTCGAAATCTAGTAGGGAAAGTACTGGAGCTGCCGTCAACTTACACTTCACATCTTCAAAACTCCTCTAAGTCTTTTCTATCCATTTAAACTCAACGTTCTTCTTGGTCAATTTGGTCGACGGCGTAGTTATGGAGCTGAAGTTCCAGATAAATCTCCGATGGAACGAGACCAGGCCATGGAAGCTCTTGACCTTGGTAGCACTAGTCGACGTAGGCTGCTTATTAATGGCTCTGACCTTTTCCTCATCAACTAGAACTCCACTCCCTGAAATGACATATCCAAGGAATACAACCTCGCTTTGACATAACATGCATTTCTTCAGGTTACCAAATAATTTCTTAGCGTAGAGTATGTTAAACACCAATCTCAAATGTTCGACATGAACGGGAAGATCAGTATTGTAAACCAGAATATCATCAAAATAAACCACAACGCATTTGCCTTTCAATGATTTGAGCACATGATTCATGAGTCGCATAAATGTACTTAGCACGTTAGTTAAACCAAACGGCATAACCATCCACTTAAATAAACCATCCCGAGTCTTAAAGGCTGTTTCCCATTCATCTCCTGGTCTCATTCATATTTGATGATAGCCACTCTTTAAATCTATCTTTAAAAAGATACGTGCACCATGCAACTCATCAAGCATGTCATCTAATCGCGAGATCAGGTATCGATACTTAATAGTAATCTTATTGATGGCACAGCTATCAATGCATATCCTCTATGATCTATCTTTCTTTGGTACTAGTACGGCTGGGACAGTATATGGGCTCATGTTCTCACAGACATATCTGTGACCTACCAACTCATCAACTTGCTTTTTCAGCTCGGTTGCCTATTTAAGATTGAGTCTATAGGCAGGTCGATTTAGTAGGGCTGCTTTAGATTGAAGATCGATACAATGCTTAATTCTTCTTAAGGGAGGTAATCCTTTCGGCATCTTGGTAGGAAAGAGGTCATCAAATTCTTGAAGTAGCTGTTATACTTTGGTAGGTAAGTTCTTAGCCTCTCTAACCTCTAAGAATCTCCTGACTAAGGGGAGTACATAGTCTTCGGTCTTAACCTCTCATGCAAATTGAGCTTAGGAAATCACCAAGGACTTTCGCTGCAGGGATCTAGCAACCTTTTCCTAGGCTTCTTGCACTTCCTTAGGACTCATAGGTGTCGATATAACTTATTTCTTATCCTTTTGAAACATGTAGGTGTTTCTATACCCATCATGCAACACTCTCAAGTCAAATAGCTACGGTCAGCTGAGTAATATGTGAGATGCACACATGGGAAGAACATTACACAGCACCTCATCCCTGTACTTATCACCAATAGTAATCAACACTCTGACTTGCTCGGAAACATGTAACCTCTTTTCTTGTTCAGCTAGTGAATCTTGTATAACTTGGGGTATGGAAGAATTGGTAATTTCATGGCCTTAATTACCCCTTATGTGATGATGTTGGTGCATCTCCTTCCGTCAATGATCACAATGCATAGTTTGCCATTCATCCGGCAATTCATATGAAAGAGGTTTTCTCTTTGCTCATTTTCGTTAGCCACAAAAGTACTGAGAGATCATCGGACAACAAAGCAGTACTCGGCTCTGCCCTTAAGGGGTATCTTGGCTTCCTGATCTTCTTCAAATTCTTCTACCATCCGATCGGTTGCCACTTCTTCCTCTCCTTCACTCTCACTTTCTACTTCAAATTGGGGCTTGTCTCCCTTTATGGTCATAACGCAATGGTTCAGACATTGACTAGCCATGTGTCCATAGCCATGGCATTTAAAACATTTAATTTCTTGGGTTTTCCTCCCAACACTCTGACCCTAGTCTCTTTAGATATCAGGTTCCTTGGTCTTGCTCTTACCTTGACCTTCGCCGAGTTGGCTTGTCATATGACCTTAGCATTCCACCTCAGAACTGTTTGACACCTTATCGTTCCCTAGTCTACTCAGCAGGCCATTCTTATTCGACATCGGTGTTCGGTTACTTAGCATTCAACTAACCTAGTTCCATTGTTGCCTTTTAACTCTATGTGCTATGCGAATGGTTTCATCTAGAGTTGTGAGGCTCTACAATTCCATGACGTGACCAATCTCAGATTGGAGTCCCGTAAACCTTACTATAGTTCGAGCTTCAAGCTCATCAACATCACATCGTATCATGAGCAACTAAAACTCTGGGACATAGTCATCTATGGATCTGTTACCTTGCCTTAAGTCTTGGAGTCATCGAAAAGTGTCCTATTCGTAGTGTTTGGGAACGAACCTACTTCTCAGAACTCTCTTCATCTCGTTCCATATTCAGACCTTGCATCGGGTCCTTAGGTAAACATTCTGTAGCTTCTTCCACCACATTGCCATATATCCAGAAAATTTTAACGTGGCCAATCTAATGCGTACAGCATCTTCATAATCATAGAAGTCAAATATCTTTTCGACCTTCTCTTCCTAGTCTAAATAATCATCAGCATTACTAAACCCATTGATACCTCTTGGCACTTTCAACTTACGCTCATCAATCCCAATATATTGGTCTTCTTCTTCTTCATACTCTTCCACTTCATCCAACTCTAACCTTCTTCTCGTAACTTTGTTGGCATGTCGCGGTGGTGCATGGTTCTCTAGAAAGGCTTCTGGAGCTCACTTGTTCATTTGCCTCCTTGACTTATCACTCATTTCTCGACTTTGCTTAGCAACTCTCTCACATAGCTCATTCTCTAAGACCCTATTTACTAAGATAGCAAAATTAGCCACAACAGCAGTAAGATCTTATATTTGGTTATCAGTAGTACATAGTGTTTATTGAATAACTTGACCATAACTGTGAGCATCACTTTCAACATCGTGAATCTCTCCCTGTACACTAAGGTTCAACATTCCCAACATAAAATTTCAGTAACTACACTTCACACAAATGGCTACAACATATACAGTATCTCGAACAACAGACTAACTATTACTACACAGCTCTTGGTCTTAACCTCAACCTCAAGCTCTGATACCAGGAATATATGGTGTGCTTAGGAGCTCAGTTATCACTAGGACTTACCATGATAGAGTTGAACTGAAATAGGTCCTTCGAGATATCGAAGAAAAGTAGAGGGAAATGGTCCATAATTGAACAAGAGTAGCTGACGTGAAGCTGCTCAGAGGATGTGACTCACCAATTAATACAACACGACTTGGCACCTCACTTAATATGATGCACAAGTTGATGTCAAGATCTACTCACCACTAATTCTAAGCTACTCGGCAAGATTAAACAAGAGTGTATGAAATATGGACCTGGAGAAGGTTGTCTCATAAGAACAGAATATTCAATTTTAAAATGTAAGTTCTCTGCAGCTTATAAAAGAAAAGAATTATTTATAGTAAGTCCCTAAAACAACATTACAACTAAAGAAATTACAAAAAAATATATATAAAAGGGCATTCGTAGTATATATGAAAAAGGGCAAAAAGGACAAAAGACTAAAAATGGAAAAATAGTACAATGTCAAATGAGGTGGATAGGTGGCAGTGCAACATTGATCTCGTACGAATATTCTCTAAGTACAGTAGGCAAGAGGGGTCAAAATGTTGCAGCAATAAAGATGCTGGGACAAGAGAGATGGTGGCATGTCGAGAGAAAACTATTTGGCTGTTTAAGTAAGTCCTTGTCACTCGGCAAGAACTTCTTAGTAGCAGCTGGTCGAATTACTTGGTATAGGGTCCTTAGCAAGGGAATGGTTGGCATCATCACTACTGAGTATACAAATCAACATATGATAATTCGGGGAGCTTAAGGAGTTCAGCTACATTCCTTTAGTGTAAACTTTCTTGTCATCGATAGGTTGTTGAGGGAGAATTCACCGGGTGAGGGATTGGAGTCCTCGAAGTCATGCATAAGTAATGAGACCGTTAGTTGGCAGTTCATCATTCATGCTCCAACCAAAGATTATTTTAAAAAGAAAAATATTTAAATTCTATTTCTAATAGAATCAGAGATATAAAAAAGATTCAATGAAAAATCTCCTTTTGAAATTGTTCAAAGATATTTTCCAAAAGACTTTCATTTTCAACCAACTCATTCAACTAATAGTATCGAGATGTTCCATTAAGATGAAGATAGAGATATTACTTATTCAAAATGCAAGATCAAAAAGGTTATTCAATTGAAGCAATGAGGATTATCTCTACAAAATACCAAAATATTTTTTTAATCATTTGATCCACCAGCATATGATTATTATGATTATATCAAAGCTTCGAAAATTATATTTTATATCAAAAATTATTCCCATTCATGGTTTGTCAAATTCAAGACTATTTAAGAAGACTTTCCAGCATGGTTTACCAATTGGTTCAAGTATTTTGGTCCATCAAAAATGATTTTTCCAATGGAAATACTTCAAGGATTAGAAATTTATTGCAAAAACATTGATCAATTCAATTTTTTCAAGTTTCTCAAATCCGCAGCTAAGTTTAATTTAAGATGGATAACAACATAGACATATATTATTAGTGAAGAAGAATATGATCAACTGTATATTTCAAGAGCCTACAAAGTTAAATAGTGGGAAAAGTTCAATACAAATGTGGCAGTTATCAGAAATGTTCAAGCATACTTTGATTAAAATAAAAAATGTAAGCCTCAAGGCTATTAGAAGAAGATAGTTCTGATAGTAACGATCCAAATCAAAATGAGGATGATTGCTATGGAATTAATCTTTCTCAATATGATTAAATTGTTCAATATGTGAGGAGAGACAAGTGTGTTTGTTCAAATTGTTCAAAAATTAATTTAGTTCAATATGTGAGAAGAGAAGTGTGAATTTTGTTCAACCAAAATATCTTTGTTCAATATTAGAAAATTTTAGGATAATCAAAAGGATACGAGTACAAAGGCAAGTTCATGTGAAAATTACTCATCTCTTGTGAAAACTAATTATTCACAAAACAATTATTCAACAATCTTTCATTAAAAGCACAATACAATGAAGCATATCAACTTTAGCATATTGGATTTTCTCAAATGAAAGGACATAAATGATTTTTCTCAAATAGAAGGACATCAATGGATTTTTCTCAAATAGAAGGACATCAATGGATTTTTCAAATGAAAGGACATCAATTATTTAAGCTAATGGAGACACATCGACTTTGTTTCATCAATTATTCAAGACCTGGATGACATATAATGTATATCCACACAATTAGAAAATAGTATAAATATTTCATTTAATATGTTATATATATGTATATGTATATATGACATAATTTATGACTTTCATATGTAATCAATAAATAATTTATGTCTATATAATTAGACAGCAATGATTACATCACGTCTTTGACAATTTACGGATATATATTGTTGATTAAATTATTAATTATTAATTATCTATGAGAATACATTGTAAAGGAAAATGTTAGTTGTGACGATTTATTAAATAGATCTATTTTTTTAATATACTTTAAAATATAACTACGTAGCAATTATATTACAATATATCTATTATAATATGTATGTTGCATTACATAACATAATAAAATATAAAATACAATTACATTGCATTTTATGACAAATAGCATCACATGATATAATATGATAAATAATGTTGGTATTTATCACAAATATAATTATTTATATTTTTAGTTGTATTTGTCATTAATTTCCATCCACTAAATTTTCCATTATTTTTTTCATTTTATATTATATTATAATATAGAGTTTTGAAAGTTATTCCATTTTTATATCTTATCTTTTTACGATGTCATTAATGCATTTTCACAATTTTTTATCATATTATTATAATATATAGTTTTAGGAAACTCTTTACTTTTTTATATCTCATTTTTTTATGATCTCATTAATATGTTTCTATAATTTTTTTTACCATATTATAGTATATAGTTTCGGAATATCTTTCCATATATAGTTTCGCAATCATAATGCATTTCATAATTAGGTTTCCTAAATTTAATTTAGGAATTAACTTACTATATTCATAATAAACTCAAATTGTTCTTCTTTATTTTAGCATTTCATACATATCTACTTACTTCTCCCTATATAATCCATAAAAAGCACAAATGTATGATAATACACTACGACCACCATTTCAGGTTTGATATTTTCCCTCTTAAATCTTGGGTTTGCAAGTAAGAAAAACTAATTTTTATGTTAAAGATGATGCAGTCAACATAATGAGGACTATTATGAACACGTTATCTTTAGTGCTAATAAAGTCACTTAATTTTATTAGAAAAATAAATAGTTTGTAATGTAGCCATTCTTTTATATACTTTTATAGGTTTAGCGTATATATTGTAGTAAAATGGCCATTCTTTTATACTTTGTCATTGTAATATCTTTTTTCTTTTTAAATGGGATATCTCTTAAGATACCAATATAATATCTTCTATATCTATATCTACATATATTAAGAGAGTAGTCTTTTATTCTAATTGTCTCTACAACATTTTAACAATGAATCCTTTTTATTAAATTAAGTTTAAGTCAATTGTCAAATTAAATGAATCGAGAGGGTGTGGTGGACATCTACAGGAAAAGTATACACTATAATGGCAATCATCCAATATTTCCAAGCTATCTACTAATTCTTATCCTTCCCTTTTATTAAGAATGGAACAATCTTATGCCATATGCACGTGTTTCTATTCACAATGTCATTCTAAGAGAATCACTTCGTATGATCTACATTAGAGTTTAACCATATAAATTACGAATATTCATTTAGAAATAAAGATCTTACATTTGTAAGGTTGTAGGTTGCAATCTTACAGCTTCACAATTAAGTGGAGATTAAACAAGTAAAGATCTAGATATTTGTAAGAAATTTCCAAAATGATCTTTAAATTATTACTGCATAACTCAATATCAACAAAGTGTTAACGTTTGTCCATAAAACTAATGAAGAAATCCATAATGTTGTCCATAAGGTTAGGATAAATTTTTTAAGATAAAACAACTGAATGAATAAATAGGATGAAAGAATGATTATGATTTTATAAAGAAAATAATAGTTATGATTTTACATTAGTATAATAACAAATTTATCTATTCTATTTAGTGTAACGAGATTTTGACATATTGGAAAAATTAATTTTAAAACAACATGTCATGATTATTGAAATATTTTCTTATGATTTTCATTTAGAGGAATTATTATGTAACATTTTTTGTAAAATATCACAATGTAAGGCATCCCTAGAAAGCTCAAAAATTTAAGGAGGTTTACTCCTCCCTCTAATATTCCATATATCCTCTTTGTCTACTAGAGAAAAAATATTAGATAGAGCAAAATAAAAAATTCTTTAAATAATAAAACATTATTCTTGCATTGCAAACTTACCACAACTGAAAGTTCTACAACATTGAATTAGTTAACACTTTCCAAGAGTCTAACCTGGTGTAAGGGGAACAAAATCCATGCAATAGGATAAAATAACACTCCAATCTAAGTCGGAGTTAACAAAAACATAGTTTAATAACACTATAGGAAAACTTGATGAAAACATAAAATTAACATCAAATTTCAATCCCTCTTTAACCATCACATCAGCTAGTTGATTTGCTTCACACCCAATCCTGCAAATATTTACACTGTCAAAATGTCTAAGAAAAGATAAGCATTATCTTACAATAAATGAATATGATTGGCCATCTTAATATCCCCCTCTTGACAAGTCAATAGCACCTAAGCTATTTAACTCTACAATAATTTTCCTTTAACCCATCTCATTTGCCAATTTTAAGCCCAAGAAAATTGCTCTAAGTTCAGCCTCCAAAGGTGTAAGTCCCAAACACTTCTTCCATGCTCTACCCAATATTTTCCCCTCATGATCGTAGCCGTTGATGCATCTTTAAGGTTGAACACACGGAGGAGCAACACAACATTAATGAATCAAAAGGAAACACTAGAAAAGGTTTGGGTAGCTACCAATTGAATATGACACATCAATCAATTTTACTCAACCTACAATTCGCCAAATATGAATCACTGGTCCAAAGTGAAAGGTCACTTGCCATTACTCCTTACTAAAGGGAATATATAAGAGCTGAATGATTATGAGAACACTAGGGTTGCTTATAGAGAAACTTGAATAATATTCTAATGTTGAAGATTAATTGTCTGTGTACATTTAGTGGGGTTTCATATACCCACCCTACTAAGGTTACCTTACATGTATGAAAAGACATATACAAATAGAATACATAAAACATACTAAAAAGGGTCAAAGAAACAAAGAATATCATGTATGTAAAAGTAAAGAATCGTCCTAAAATGCTATACTAGCAGACACGTGTTGCATGGTGGCTGGTCATCCTGAATTATAGTACAAATTGGAAGAAATGAAGAAAAGAGGGAGTTTGCAATTAAGGCCAACCTAATTTGGATTAGGTCGGAGCTTGGTCAATCATTTACTATAGAGTACTCAACTTGAGTTGGGGTTAGACATCGATGGTCTTCTTAGGAGCTCGGCTCGAATGTCTTTAAGGTTGTTTACTCGGATGTCCTGTGAAGGCACAACTATTCAACTAATGCATGTGATAGCTTGGTAATCAACTCAATAGTAGAGGGACACATAGAGGTTGGGATAGGAATTTTCGTCTAGGATGGGGTTTCAAGATAGTATTCTTTAGGTAAGTCCCTAAGTTCCCTAACTCGGCTATGTGTGATCAGTTTAAAGAGTTGATTCCTATCACCTTCCATCAAGACGTCCTCGGTAACCCCAACATAAAATCCATACTCAACTTGGTCCATGGTTTGGTCGGGATTTTTAAGGGTAAATATTGCATTTGCTCAACTCAGCTCTTCTCTTGGCCCTTTACAAGTAGTATAACTCTCTAAAATAACATGGACATCTTTCATCATTTGCAGCTAAAAGAATTTTGAAGCTAGTACCTCATGAGTTCGATGCTTATGGAAATGTCCAGACAATCCTCCTCCATATACTTAGCACATAAGTAGCTCTCACATTGAATGGGTTAAGATACATAATCTCCTCTTCTTGAATAGGTATCCGTCTTTGCTGCGATAATCATTAATAGTTTGGCCATCTTCACATTTGGCATAGATTGGCCCAAAATGTGGATCCTTAGCATGAAGATTCTTGATCATAGAAAATCCAAGAAGTTTGATTTGAAGCTCTATCAAGAGGGAATGTCTTCTTGATAAGGCATTAGCTACTATGTTGTTCTTGCCATTCTTATATTTGATAACATAGGAAAATCTTTCCATGAATTCTACCTACTTTTCTTGTCTCCTAAACAACTTAGTCTGGCTCTTTAGGTATCTTAATGATTCATGTTCGATGTAGATCACAAATTCTTTAGGTAATAAATAATGCTACCAGACTGCTAGAGCTCGGATCAAAGAGTAGAACTCCTTATCATCTACATAATATTTGAGTGTAGCTCCTCTAAGCTTTTCACTAAAGTAGGCAATAAGTTAGCCTTCTTGCATTTGCTTGACTCCTATGCCTAGTTTGGATGTGTCACTCTCCACTTCAAATATTTTATTAAGGATTAGAAGAGCTAAGACTAAGGTAATAGTCAACTTCATCTTCACCTTCTCAAAACCCCTCTATTCTCTCTCTCTAACCCAAACTCAACTTTTTTCTTCGATAGTACGATGAGTAAGGTCACAATAGTTGATGCGGACTGTGACTAAGAACAGACAAGACTAGTTATTGGATGGGTCAAAGCTTGAAAAGGGAAGTGATGAAGAATGGGCGAAAGGACAAATGTGAATGACAAGTAAGCAAAAACCCAAGAATAGCTCTAGAGGATATGACGCACCAATGGAACTTCCAAGGACTCATGACACAATTTGATATGACACATGGATCGATCCAGTGAGGTTACTCACCACCTAACCTTACTTAAGGGTTAGGATAAGAGTGATGTCGAGAGTAAACAGGTAATGTTTACGTAAGGAAGGAAAAATACTTAAGCGTATTAATGATAATCTATTTCTCTAGCTACAATTATAAGGGTGTTTATACCCATAAGTTAGGGAAACTTGCCCAAAAGGGAAAAGACAAAAAGGGCATTTTTTAAGAAAATAATGTATAAGATACGAAAGGGTAAAAATGAATATTTAAGAAAAACAATCATTGGTGTATCAAATTCTACACATGATTCTATACACATGGCGATGCTGTATCGGCGAGGCTGTTAGAAGATGCGGAAAAAAATGTACGGTTGGTTTGCTCGTTCGAGCAGGGGTGGTTGAGTCAATCCGGAGTCTCTCTCTCGTCACCTCAGCAAAGGTGATGCCAAGTAAGTAATTGGCTAAGTGTGAGTAAGAATGAGGGTTGGCTACTATCTCATTCTTTCGCTTCTCAATACACTATTTGCAATAGATAAGCAGTCATATGGCTCGACATGAAGGGTGACTTAGCAAAGAAGTACTTGGCTTCAGCAGGAGTCGGCTAGAGTAGAAGAATCCGCCTTGCCAAGCATTCCAATCCTCGAGCTCGGCTACGGATCAAAGGCCTAATAACCTGACTCCTATCAATAGTATTGAAATTTCCTATAAATCGGTGATAGAATGATGCCAGGTTGTGGAAGCTTTGCACATCTGCTGAACAAGTTAGTACAAGCCATTCGATAATTACCTTCACCTTCTCATCATCAACTTTTATGCCGCCACCACTGATAACAAATCCCAAAAAGATTATTTCAAGTTGGCAAAAGTCACATTTCTTCAGAATGGCATAAAGCTTCTTAGCTCGGAGTTTTGAGAAAACAACTTAGATATGCTCATAGTAAGTGATGAGTTCTAAATTGGTTATATTTTAATTAGAAAATTTTCATGATTTGTCCTTGATATTTGAGTTCATTTTTAGATAATGATACCTAATCGAGTAATTTTTTGTTTTCTAGGTTTTAAAACAATCTACGCAAGAAAACAAGAAGATAGAAATAAATTTCACTCAAATTAGAGCTAAAATGAGCAAGTTATGAAAATTTGAAGATCAATACAACCGAACGGCATGACTATGTTGTTTCTAGGAAAATTTGGAGCTTATTTTCTACTGTTACAGCTTAGGACACAACCTTATCCTCGGTCATGTCATTTCCAAATAAAACAAAAACATAAATTATAGCAAAAGACACGATCGTGTCCTTGGTCGGGTCTTTTCTAGCCAACTTATTTCTTCTTATCTCTTTATATATAAAGCCTTGTTAAAGTTTATTTAAAGAGAAGGACTTGTTGGACACAAGTTAGAGAGAGCTTTTCAAGACATGAATACTCAAGGAGTGAGATGATCATCAAGAATTCAATATTCAATTTTTTCTTTAGACTTCATGATTTTCTTTCTTACAATTTTCTACTCTTTATTTTTAGATCCTTATTTTGCGATGTATAGTGAGTAGATCTTTGATATCTAAGTCTTATGAAACCTAGATCTATTCATGTGATATGATTAGTATTTGATTTATTTAATTCTTTAGTCTTTTCTTGGTTCAACTATATTTACTTCACGATTTAGGTTATTATGTCTGTAAGTAGTAATCTAGAGTTTGATATCCTAGAAGAGAATCGAGAGATTTCTTATAAGATTAGGTATAGGCATAGCCAATGAGGATTATTACAAGATTAAAGATAATTTGCAAGATTCTTCTAGAATTGTAAATTAAAGCGTAGAGAATTTATTATTCAATAATGCAATCTTAGATCATGCTATTAGGAAGAGATTCTAATAAGTGATTTTAGGGTTGTGGTTAATTGGTTTGAGAAAATGATTAACTTTAGTAGAGAATTCTCTTAATTAAGAAAGATTAAAGAATAAATTAGATTATCTTTATGAAAATCACATGTTAGATTTAGAGGAAGCAAGATCTAGGTATAATATTGAATCTTAAATTAATTTCCAATTGAATTGCTTTCTTTTTAATTCATAAATTGCATCTTAATTAATCTTTAAATTAGTTTTAACAATAATTTGGATTTGCTTCTTTAAGTTTCTTGAAATTTAATTTACCGATTAGATAATAGAGACTTAGTGAGTACTAGTAGTTAGAATCCTTAAGAGCTCGATACTTTGACTTAATCTACTATTACAATTTGATAGGATACACTTGCCTGACACATCAATGAGTCTCTAAGTTAAGATTATAGACAATAATATCATCGAAATATACAACAACAAACTTTCCAAAGAATTCTTGGAGTACATGGTTCATCAGTCTCTTTAATGTACATGGAGTATTCGATAACCTAAATGGCATCATAAACCATTCATATAATCTATGGCATGTTTTGAATGTAGTCTTCCACTCCTCTCTTTCTCACATTCTAATCCGATGATATCTAGACTTAAGATCGATCTTCAAAAAGATTCTTGCTTCATGTAACTCGTCAACCATGTCATCAAGCTTAGGTGTGGAGTACATGTACTTGATGATGATTCGATTGATAACTCAACTATCTACTCAAATCCTCTATGTGCCATTCTTCTTTGGCACCAATAGAGCTAGTACAATACACAGGCTTAAGGATTCTCAAACATATCCTCTCTTTACAAAGTCATCTACTTGCCTTTACAGCTTAGCAGCATGTTCTAGATTCAATCTATAAGCAAGTTTGTTTAGCAGTACAGTTCCTAGCTGCAAATCTATTGCATGTTTAATGCCTCAAGTTAGAGGCAAACCCACAGGCAGTTCTTCAAGGAACAAGTTGGCAAATTCATCTAGTAGGGCCTTCACTTCGGTAGGTAGTTTAATCTTTAATTTCGTAATTTTAAGCAACCTTCTGATCAACAGATAGATTAGCCTTTTCAAGCTTCATCTCCCTCTTCAACTTGGCTTAGGTCATCACAAAAGCCGCCTTAACTGGACCTATATGCTTTTAACTTGTTTGACAATCATAAGGTTAAGCTTGACATTCTTAGCCTCGTGCTTTAATGAACACGCGTTCTTCCTTTCATCATATATCACATTATGATAAAAAATCCATAGTAGTCCAAGAAGAATATGAAATGCACTAATAGGTAACACATCATATAGTACTTTATCTCGATAGTTTCCAGTACAGATCCACACAAACACTTGCTTATTCATTTATAAGGCTCCTTTATCATCGAGCCAATGCAGCCCGTAAGGCTTAGGGTAGGGCTTAGTCAACAACTTTAATTACTGGATCATGAATGCAGATGCCATATTAGTACAACTGCCACTATTAGCTATAAGTGCATACAAGGACCCATAGACCTTAAAACTAATGTAGAACAAGTTCTCACACTACTCGTCCTTTAATATAAGACTCACACTCATGACTCTTCTTAGCACCATAATTGCAGGCATAAAATTTCCCTCTTCACTAAAGATGATCTCCTCCTCTTCAAATTGTTTAATGTGTCCAGATTCTTTTGGCTCTTCAATCTCCTCATTAGTATTGTCGACCTCAATGGTCAACATCTCTCCTTTAATCACCATCAGCCGTTTATTTGAACATAACACAGCCATGAGTCCGAATCCTTAGCATTTAAAGCATTTAATTTCACTAGTCTTCCTTCCCGAGCTTTATCCTTTCTCATACTTCCTCGGTACTTCTCTCTCTTCAACTTGATCGATCAGGATAAGTCGGATATCACTTATTCAACTTGGTTCCAATCGTACAAGTTTGCTTAGAACAAGTTGGCTAATGGGAGTTTAGCTAGTGGAGGCTTGGAAACAGTTCATCTAATGTCGCTCGATCCTTTGAGTAACTTAGATAGCTTCATTAAGTGAACCAATATCCATAGTTTCCAAAATATGTCCAATCTCATACTTTAGCCCACTAATGAATTAGGATACAATTCAGTCTTTAGGCTCAACAACTTTACAACGGATCATTAACATATGAAATTCCTTCACATACACATCAACACTTGACCCTCCTTGTCTTAACTCTTACAATCTCTTCAAGGCGTTTTGTAGGTAGTAGGTTGGAATGAATCTCCTTCTCATCACTCTCTTCATTTCATCCCAATTTCTAATCTAGTGCTCTCCTTCTCTTCTTTGGGTGGTTTGCAAATTTTTCTACCATGAAGCAACGTAGCCAATAAACTTCAGCACAATAAGTCTAACCTTAGCATCCTCAAGTACCTTATGACACTTAAACTGCTTCTCGATCTTATCTATCCAATCCAGGTTGTCCTCATCATCAACACTTCCAAAAAATAAGGGATTTGCATCCTCAGTCCTTCTACTCTAGGAGACCGGATATTCCTTTCCTCGGATTCATAATATTCTTCTTCTTCATCACCTGTCTCCCCATCCTCCTCTTCAATTTCTTCCAACACGAGTCACATCGAGCAACTTTATCTACTCCTTCAACTTAAGGCAATCGAACTAGGAAATTAGCTCAGCCATTACCTCTCTCGGGTAACTCGTTAGCTTAGCTTCTATATGGGTTATTTCTAACTTGCTACCTATCCTCCTTTATGGTAGTCACCAAGCCAGTAAGCCTATCCAGTCGCTCATCTGCAAATTGGGGTATGAAACTCTCTTGTTGTCCTTAGCCATTTCGCGCATCACTCTCTTTGTTACCTAAGGTTTCATGAACACTATAATCAGACATTGTTGTTTACTTCAATAGATTAATAGTTGAAACACATTTTGAAAATCCTACTTTGAATAATAATAAACAGCATTAATACACCAACAATTACTATAACAATAACAATGTCACTCTATATAACAACAAAACCAATTAGTCACACACACTCTGTTTTAGGAACGTAAAACAAAGGAAAATGGAGCACTAAGCTTCCTTAACTTAGTACACTACTGCAACAGTTGCTACAACCTCACACAGATCCTTCATTACGATTCTAGTCTCAGCTTACTATCTTTACATGCAGTACACTACAAGGAATTAATCATGATCAAAATGATTAGAAGCTTACTTGAACGTAGCTATGCAATCTGATACTAAGATGATATAGAACGCTGAGAAGGGTTGACACATGGCTAATGTTATCATACGAACTAAGATAGGTTTCAAACCTTAAGACGATTTGAAAAGCTAAATAGCAGTTAAAGTTTGAGTAGGGGTTTTCATACACTTACAATGGATATGATGCACCAATGTCTTACACGAACTCAAACTATACTTAATGTGACACATAAGTATAATACGAGGTTGCTCGCTACTAGTCCAAGCTTAATGGTTTAGATAAGAGCTCTCCAAGGTCTCAGTTCTCAGCCAAGAAAACATAAGCTTAAGAAGAAAGTAAAGGAGGAGCGTCTAAAAATTCAATGTTTCTAATGCTACGACTATTACATATTATAAGTACAATTAGGGCAAGTCCTAAGTTTACGTAAATTATAAAAAAATTTCTAATTAGAAAAGGAGAGATACATAGTTTATAAGGGTAAATTTGTAAAATAGACGAGAATATTTCGGTACAAAAGTACAGATGTTAGAGATTCAACGCGTGTTGACTACTGATTCTGTGCTCTCCACAGGGTTAGTTGGACAAAGAGCTACTCCTCAAGGGTCAACTTTCCGTGGGCAGCTTAGCGAGCTAAGTTGGCTAGTCCTCGAGCCGGTGAGTGAGTAATTGGCCTTTTATTCTTATCAATCCAAGCATAAAGCTAGCTTGTTCTAGTATGATAATCCTAGGGAGTGTGGTCTAAGGTGGTTAACTAGAATCTTGCCAATTACTTTATACAATGTAATATAGAGGCTGATGGGCATAAAGTCCTTAAGCTTATTAGCACCTTCTTTCTTTAAGATCGGGATGATAAGGGTTTGGCTAATATCTTTAGGGACCTTTCCCTCTTTCCAAACATCTGTAATGAAGTTATAAACTGACACCCTTACGGTAGGCCAACAAGCTTTAAAGAAATGAGAATCCAGTCCATCAACTCCAAGCGCCTTATGATTCACAATCCCCTATATGACATTTTTAACTTCCTCTCTTGTTACATCTTTAGATAAATTCAAAACAGTCGAAGCATCAAAAGTCATGAGGGAAGGAATCCAATTAGCAGGTCAAGCTTTAGAAAATACCCTCTCCATGCAGGGATCTAAGAAAATTTTTGTTGTCATAGTCTTAAGCTCACTTTGGTCTATCACCTAGAGATTGACATCATTAAACAACCCTAGGATCCTACTCTTCATCCTCCTTGCCACCGTAGACAAATGAAAGAAGCTAGTATTTCATTCTCCTTCTAGGATCTAGTTTACACTTGGTTTGGCTATCTAAAGCTTCTCTTCTTCACTAAGCAACTCTTTAAGTGTACCTTGTAGAAACTACTTCCTATTCATAAGAGCTTAACTTAAATTTGATTGTAGTCTTTCTTGCAATTGTTCAATTTTCTTTATAAATCTTCTCTTCTTAACATGTACCAACCCAAAAATCTCCTTATTTTAGTCTCTTAGCTTTTTTGCAAAATTTTTAAGTTCCATTTAATAGTTTCCCTTGATAAATAACAATTAGTGGCCACAAAATTATGAAAATTCAAATGGCCTATCTACATTGGTTAAAACCAAAAGGGTCTAAGATCTCTTGATCCTGCCTTGAAGTCCAGATGTGTACACAATAAAAGAAGGCAATGATTTGAGGCATGCGTTAAGAGATGGAAAATCTTTGTTTTTGGATATAATTCCCTCCATGCTATATTTACTTAGGCTTTATCAAGCCTCAACTGAACAAGATAAAAAATATTGTGGGACCGTTTAGACTATGTAAACCTGTTGTTTACATAACCCAGATCAGCCATACTATACTCATCCATACACAATTGATAGTTCCTTACCCTTAACTGAATAATATCCCTTCCTCATACTTCTTATTATTTGATAAGACTTCATTAAAGTCACCAATAAGTATCCAATGGCTATTAATAGAACTTGTCAGACTTCTCAACTCATGCCATAAACCTTGTCTGATAGGGATCACAGACCAATTACGTGCTCTTGAGCTTGAAGACTTACTCATATGGGTTGTTGAGCTATTCGATAAGAGTTGAACTTCGAAGAGTAGTGCATTCCCCAGTCCAACCTATCGAGCTACTTTGCTCTCCACATCATACAAGAAGCTGTTGAGGTAATTGACCTGAGTGCCGAACTAACCTCTCTTCAATACAACTATCCAAAGCCAAGTATCGAACCAATAGATTGTTAACCTAATGGATGCTGAGGCTGAGTTGACACCTATCCGAAGCCAACCACCCGAGGCCAACCTGACAATGGACCACCTTCTAAACCAACCCTTTTCCAGCCATGAACATCTGATTTGCCGAGCTACCAAATTGCTGACCTTAACATAACCTATTCAGTACTTGATTTGCTCGGCCAGCAATGTCATTAGGACTATAGAATGGATAGTTGTTACGCGCCCTATCTTTTCCTGACATCCATACTGTCCTTTTCTACCACTAGATATTCTTTTTGCTCGTTTACAACATTACCCTTGTAAATTATTCATTTTCCTTTACTAGTAGGAATCCTTTTTGTAATTTACACTAACCTATGACTTACCCTAATTGGGTCATATAAGTACTTATGTAATGTCAAAGTCACAACAAGCAATATAGTGATATTTAGACATTTTCCTCTTGCATGAGCTAAGTGTATTTTGCTTACTCTCGATTACTCTAATCTAGCCCATTGAGCATAGAATAGTAGCGATTGACCTCTGGCCACACTTTTGCGTCATATCAAGTGTGATCTTAGCTCGTATGAGGTGTTGGTGTGTCATATCCATTGTTGGTGCACAAGGACCCTTACTCAACCTTTGACTATCATTTACTCGTCGGACCATCTTAAGGTTCGGACCCATCCCCCTTTTGGTTCACACAATACTGGGCATCAAATGTTCATCTATGTTAGACCTTATCATCTTAGTATTAAAGCTTGGCTACGTTTGAGCAAGCTTTTATTACTTCATACTTTGAGTAATTTATTACTACTTTTGCGATTTTTATGAGTTTTGTTATTGTTACGAGAGTTTAGAAGGTGGGTAGTGTTAAAGAATTTTGCAGTCTGTTTTACTCTATTCTTATATGCTAAAACACAGTCCAAGTGTCTATCTCTTTATCATGTATTTGTTGTACTAATTGTTGGTGTATTCTGTGTCATTTTATCCTTCTTGTAGTAAGAAGTTTTTGAATAATTTTTTTGCTATTAACCCCTTGAAAATAAACAATAATGTTTGATTTTAGTATATAAGGAGCTATTGGTAACTAAGAGAGTAGCACTTGAAATGGACAAGGTCAACAAGGAAATTTTACACCCTTATCTACTAATGACCTGCTAGATAGACTTGCTGACTTAGTGGCTAGTCTAGTGGCTGCCATAAATGAAGATAGAAGGGGTAGCAATGATCCCTGCCACGAGCAAACCAATGAGCAACCTGAGAGAGGCAATGGTTGAAATGATCGAGCTAATGCATAAACTTAACTACACCGAGCTGAGAGAATAGAAAGAGTTGTTAAATGCAGACTAATGTTAGATGAGATTGAAGAGGAAGATGAGTAAGATGATGGAACAGAAGAGTATTATAAGCCTGAGGAGAGGAATGTTCGAGCTCCAAAAGTGAAAGGGTTGAGAATACATATCTTTAATTTTTTTGGAAGCGGTGATGCTAAGGACTACTTAGATTGAGTAGATAAAATCGAAAAACCGTTTGAATGCCATAAGGTGCTAGAGAATGCAAAGGTTAGACTTGTTGTACTAAAGTTTACTGGTTATGTTGCCTATGGTAGAAGAGTATACAAGCCACCCGAAGAAGGGAAAGAGAATGTGAGGTTAGGAGTTGGGATGAGATGAAGAGAGTAATAAGGAGGAGATTCGTTTTGAGCTACTACTTATAAGATGCCTTCAAAAGGTTACAATAGTTGAGGTAAGGAGGAACAAGTGTTGATGCATATGTAAAAGAAATTTAGATGTTAATGATCCAATGCAAAGTTGTTGAGCCTAAAGATTGAATTGTATCAAGATTCATTTTAGAAACCAAGGATATCGGGTCATTCGATGATGCTATCCAAGCCACCCAAAGGATCGAGTGGTGCCAAATAGGAAGATTCCGAGTTCCTGTAAGTCAACTTGCCACTGGCCAACCTATTCAAAGCAGACCTGTATGATCGGAACAAAGTAAGGTTGCTAAAACCTGACCTATTTAAACTACCCAAGCAAGAGAGAAGGAGATACCGAGGAAGTTTGAGAAAGGTTAGAGTATAAGATGAAACATAAGTGAGATCAAGTGCTTTAAATGTTAATGATTTGGACACATGATCGCTTAGTGTCTGAATAGAAGAACCATGGTGATCTAAGGCAAAGTACTAACCATTAAGATAAACAGTATTGACGAGGAGGTGGAAGGCCCGAAAGAGGTTGGACTGATCAAGCTTTTCGAAGATGAGGAAATCATTTATAGTAAAGAAGGTAACTTTATGCCTACTACCCTAATGTTGAGAAGAAAAATGAGTGTGAGTCCTATGCCTAAGGACGAGTAGTGAGAGATTTTGTTCCACATTGGATGCAAGGTGAATGGGTCACTATGTGCAATGATTATTGATAGTAGGAGTTATACCAATGCCGCATCTGCTTTCATGGTCTAATAGTTGAAGTTGTAAACCAAACCTCACCGTAAGCCTTATAAGCTACACTGGCTCAGTGAGAAAGGAGCCCTGCAAGTGAACAAGCAAGTATCAATGCTGATTAGTATTGGGAACTATCAAGATGAAGTGCTCTGCGATGTGTTTTCATGAGTGTGTCTCATATTTTGCTTGGACGACCATGGATGTTTGACTAAAGTGTGATTTACGATGGAAGGCAAAACACATGTTCTTTGAAGCATGAAGGTAGGAAGGTGAAGTTGAGCCCGATGATTGTTGAACAAGTAAAAAGCATGTAAACTCAAATGAGCCAAGTTCTGAAGAAAGGGGCTTTGATGATGACCCAAGCCGAGCTAAAGAGAGAGGTGGAGCTTGAAACATCGACCTATCTGCTAGTTAGAAGGTTACTTGAGATGAGGGGATTTGAGGAGGGATTACTACCTACCGAGGTGAAAACCTTGTTAGATGAATTTGCTAACTTGTTTCCAGGTGAACTACTAAAAGATCTGCCTCCTATCTAAGGCGTTGAACATGTAATTGACTTGCAGCCAAGAGTTGCATTGCCAAATAAGCCTATTTATAGGTTGAATAAGTTGCTAAGCTATAGAGGCAAGTAGATGAGTTGATGAAGAAGGGGTATGTACGAGAGTCCCTTAGCCCCTGTACTGTGCCAGCTGCTAACCTTGTTGGTACCTAAAAAGATGGGTTATGGAGAATGTGTGTAGATAGTTGAGCAATCAACCCCATTACCATCAAGTACGGGTTTCCCATACTAAAGCTTAATGATATGTTGGATGAACTGAATGGAGTGAGAGTATTCTCTAAGATTGACCTCAATTTGGATACCATCAGATCCAAATGTAAGAGAGTAATGAGTAGAAGATGACATTCAAAACGTACCACGGATTGTATGAATGACTTGTGCTGCCATTTAAACTAATGAATGCATCGAGTACATTTATGCGATTGATGAATCATATGCTTTGAGAACTATTAAGGAAATTTATGGTGGTTTACTTTGACAACATCTCTAGGCAGTCTTTACAAAACTCCAAACGGAAAGGCTCTATGTTAATATGAAGAAGTGTAACTTTTGTTGACCTGAGGTGATCTTCTTGGGGTTTGTTGTAAGTGGTGGTGGAACACAAGTCGATGATGAGAAGATAAGGGCGATCATCAAATGGCCTGTGTTGACCACTTTGGTCGATGTAAGAAGCTTCTACAGCTTAATATCATTTTATTGCCAATTTATAAGGAATTTCAATACGATTATGGCCTTACTCACTAAACTATCAAAGAAGAATGTTGAGTTCAAATGGGGAGAGAAGGAGTAGAGGAGTTTTGAAGAGGTGAAATACTAGCTTACTACAACGCCTGTCTTAGCTTTGTTGAGCTCTGACAAAGTATTTGAAGTAGAGTATGATGCGTCCGAATTAAGCATAGGTGCTGTACTAATGCGAGAAGGCTGACCTATTGCTTTAGGCAGAAGCTTAGAGGAGCTATATTCAATTATTCTATCTATGATAAGGAGTTTTACTCATTAATCCAAGCCCTGATTATATGGTAGTATTATCTACTTCCTAAAGAGTTTGTGATCTACACTGATCATGAATATTTGAGATATTTAAAGAACCAACCCAAGTTGTCTTGGAGACAAGCCAAATAGGTTGAGTTCATGGAGGGATTTCCATATGTCATAAAGTACAAGAATGGAAAAAACAATGTAGTAGTTGACACCCTATCAAGACAATATTCCCTTTTGACTGAACTATAGACTAAGTTACTTGGATTTTTAATGATAAAAGATTTATATGCTAAGGATCCACATTTTGGTCTTATCTATGCTAGGTGTGAGGATGGCCAAACACTTGATGACTATCACAGGGAGGATGGATACTTGTTTAGAAAGAGCAAACTAGATATCCCAACCTGTCCCATAAAAGAATTGTTAGTGCGTGAAGTGGATAGGGGAGGAATGTCTGGACATTTTAACTAACACTGAACTTATGAAATACTATCCTCGAGATTGTTTTCGCTAAAAATGAAGAGGGATGGCAAAAAATAAGGTGTATTATTTACAAAAAAGTGAAGAGCTGAAGTGAGCAAGGACATTATTTACCATTGCCCATCCTAACCAAACCATGGTCTGAGTTGAGTATGAAATTTATGTTAGGGTTGCCGAAGATGTCCTAAGGGAAGGACTCCATCATGGTAGTCATAGATCAATTCAATAAGATGGCACACTTTGTGCCCTGCTCTAAAACTAATGATGTTTCAACTATCTTTTTTCTTTTCTTGTAAGAAATAGTCAAACTTCATTAAGTACCTAGAACCATTGTTTTAGATCAGGACCCAAAGTTTATGAGCCACTTCTGGAGAACATTATGAAGATAAATGGGAACCAAACTATTATATAGCACGTCCTATTATCTATAAACGGATGGATGGACCAAGGTTGTCAATAAGATAGTGGGAACTTTACTCTAGGTTGTTATTGGTTGAAATATAGCTGATTGAGATCTGTGTCTGCTAATCATACAATTTGCCTACAATAAGACCGCCCATAGTGTCACAAACATGTCACCATTTGAGGTCACCTATGGGTTCAACCTTGAGCTCCTAATAGACCAAACACCTCTTCCAAGCTTAAATGATGACCAACTTGCTATAGAGAGAGTTGAAGCCATCAGAGCCATGCATCGGAAGGTTGTAGAACAACTAAGCCAAGTTGCTACCAAGCTCGAGAGACAAGGCCAAGGATGGAAGAACAGGGAATTTTAGCTAGCAATTTGGTCTAGATCCACCTTAGCAAGGAATGGTTCCTACACTTAAGGAAGAGCAAGTTATCTTCCAGGGCTAATGGACCCTTCAAAGTGCTTGAAAAGATCAATTCTAATACCTACAGGATTAAACTACCAGAAGAGTATGGGGTCTCGTACTCCTTTAACGTTGCTAACCTCCATCTGCACACTCTTGAAGATGAGCAACATGGAGTTAAACCAGATTTGATCCTAAATGTTAAATAACCCGGAGGAGATGATAAAGATTATGGACCAATCATGTACTCCTGAGCTTAAGGACTTGCTTATACGATTCATCAAGCTATTCGAGAAGAGCTAAACTTCAAAGAGCAGTACATTCCCCAGTCCAACCTACTGAGTTACTTTACTCTCCACATCATACAAGAACCTGCTGAGGTGGTTGACCTAAGTGTTGAGCCGACCTCTCCATAATACAACTATCAAAGGCTAAGTATTGAACAAGTAGATTGCTAACTTGTTGCATGTCGAAGCCGAGATGACACCTATCCGGAGCCAACTACTCAAGGCCGACCCGACAATGGACAGCCTTCTGAACCAACCTTTATCTAGATACAAACATCCCATTTGTCAACCCCGACCTAATCTGTTCAGCACCTGATCTGCTCGACCAACAATGTTATTGGGAACACAGAATGGACAGCTAATATGTACCCTGTCTTTTCTTGACATTCGTACTATCCTTTTCTGCTATTGGATATTCATTTGCTGGTTTACAACATTACCTTTGTAAATTATTCCTTTTCCTTTATTAGTAAAAATCCTTTTTGTAATTTACATTAACTTAGGACTTACCTTAATTGGGTCATATAAATACTTGTGTAATGTCATAGCTACAACAGACAATATAGTGATATTCAAACATTTTCCTCTTACATGAGCTAAGTATATCTTGCTTACTCTAACTACTCTTATCTAGCCTATTGAGCGTGGACTAGTGGCGAGTGTCCTTCAGCCACACTTGTATGTCATATCAAGTACAACCTGAGCTCATGTGAGGTATTGGTGCATCATATCCATCATTGATGCACGAGGACCTCTACTCAATCTTTGATTATCATTTACTCTTCGAACCGTCTAGAGGTTCGAACCTATTCCCCTTTTGGTTCACGCAATATTGGATGTCGTGTATTCATCTAAGTTGGACCGTATGATTGTCGAATAAAATAGTTCAAGTGTGTATAAGTACTGGAAATAAACTAAGACTGGTCAAAAGAGAGTACTTAAATTTGAGCTAGGATTTGTTATTGAGAAATACAGTGATTTTACACCCATACCTCATTGTTGTGCCAAAGGATCATGATACTGCCACTTATCCCAGAAGCTTTCACATAGAACATACTAAAGAAACCAAGAACTTGTCGTAGCCTCTCCACATTGTCGCCATTAAGCTTGGTCTTGGTAAGGATAAGCACTTGTAGCTAGTACTTCTTGTAAGGTCTCTAATCACTTGCTACCGTGCTTGAGAGGATGCATCTCAGGCATTCCGCATTAGTATCTTGAAAAATTAGGGTCATATTGTTGAGGACAACGTATCCATAAGGTCTAAATTGGTGAGCTTGCAGATCAGATCAGATCATTTTGAAGTTGATGGCCCATTTCCTTCTTGTTGAACTTTGACATTCCACTTGTATAGATGGAATTTTGTTTACGCCATCACCATTGCTATTGAATTCATTGAAAGGAGCATGGAGTTTTGAACATTCTCTATGTAAACACCTCATTTTTGTCCTTTTATAGTTTTATAATTTTTTTTTAGAATAAAGATCTTAATTTAAAAATATAAAAAATTAATATATACAAAAAATAGAAAATTTAGAAAAAATATAAAAAATTTAGAATTTTTTTAATAAAAAATAAATTAAAGAATTAAAAAGTTTATCACCTAGAAAATTTAATTTCCAAAATAATAATAATAAAAAAAATCCTTTTCAAAGTTAGGGCTCTTCGGAAATTTTCCAAAGAAACATTTGAGAAAAAGATTAAGACCCTTTTTAGAAATTTTTCTTAACATGAAAGAATAAAATAGTTAAGATATGTAAACTCAGCCAATCTTTCAAAATTAAAACAATTCTACAAATTAAAGTCTTTATGGAATGAACTATGGAAAATTTGATCTCTACTAAAGGGTACGTAGGCACATACGAGACAACTTAAAATAGGAAAATTATTTTTATTATCCCCTTTTGTAAATAATCCTTTTTTTTTTCTTTAATTGTGAATGTAGTATTTGTTAAAAGGGAAATTGAAAAATAAAATTAATTTTGGAAAGTTAAAAGTGGTACTCAATTAGAGTTTAATAGGAGAGCACTCGGATCCAAGATTTTTGGTTTTAAAATCATTTTTCAAAATTTGGTTACCAGTTGTTAAGTTATAGTCAATTCATCCAATTAGTTATGATTTAAGTCTTTTTTTGATGCCAGTCGGGTGGCGACTCCAAAAGTATTTTTTCAAAATTAAAAAGAAAACCAAGTGTTTTTTAATCCTTATTTAATGATCTATATTGATTGAGTATAAGGTTCAATATAGGTCAAGGTTAAGAAAAATACTGAAAATTGGGAGAAATTTAGGCTCAATAACTGGGCAATTTTATTAAAGACGTTGAGAGAGCTATTTACTTAAAAAACCTTCCAAAATTAAATTCACCTTTTCAAAATACCCATGTTACTTCATTAATTAATTAGTTATTTATTTATTGTTATGATTTGTTTCGTATAAATATACTTTGTTTTAATTGTTATATTTACTTTTTGCATTCATCCTACTTGGTAAATTGGGGGACAATTGCATCAACAATGCAGGGTAGATATGGTCAGACCCAAGCCATTTTATGACCTTAGAAAGGGGCCTATTGTGTAGGTTTCTGGTGTTATGGGGTAACCATCACTTGGGCCTCATTAGGCTACCCTACTTAAGCTTCGATGTGACCGACAAACCAATTCCTCGAAAATGTGTAAGGCCATAAAGCTTAAGAACCTTTAGAATCCATCCTAGTTATACTTCCCTTAAATCTTGAGTTAATGCACTATTCCTAGAAATTGCAATCCTACTAATATTGGAGTGTTTTAGAAACGTAATCATTTTTTTCAACATAGGGTCGCAACTTCAGGAATGATGTATTAACCCAATGTAACTAGCATTTACATGCTTCTACGTGCATTCTTTTGTTTCATTATTTAATGATTCTTATCCATGAAATGTTTAGGCCTAAAGATAATGGTAGGTGACCAAGCGAACAATCAGAGAATTGTTAGGCTACAAGGCCTTCCTAAGATTCACTAGCAGTTGCTCGAAGCTGAAATTGCCTAACTGAAATTGAAGCTCACAATCGACCCTTAAAAGCCCTTCTTGAACAAGTCCTTAGAGAAACCTATGCAATGCTGGAAGACCTTAAATCTTGATTGCGAGAGCTAGATTAGGGACTTTAGATGTGGTTAAAAAACTTTGAATAGAAGTTTCATTGGGTAATAACTAACAATAATAATTAGGCTTCCTTTTTGTCATGATAATAAAGTCATCTTTAGCATATTATTCTTCATTCTTTAGTATCACTCTTTTTATAAATAGTTCTTCAATAGCATTCATCTACCCATTGTTCTCTTTCACTCAGGGAAATGTAAATAAATTCTATAGACTTGTAAATAAAACCCTAAAATCACCATCCTTATTTGTAATTAGATTTCTTGGTTTTAGTAAAATAAAGCCCTATCTTTCTCTTACACAAAAAAGAAAGAAGGAAAAAAGAAGAAATCTATTAACGATTACAAATTCTTATAGGCTTAACCCAAACACGAATCTTGGCCTGCTAAGACAGCCAACCCAAATATAGACCATTGGCCCGTTAAGGCAGCTAACTCAAATATGAACCCTTAGCCCATTAAGAAAACCAACATAAACACTAACCCTTAGCTTATTAAGGTAACCAACCTAAATATGGACCCTTAGCCCGTTAAGTTAGATAACTTGAACATCCATTCCTTCCCATAGTTGGACCATATTAAGTTAAGTAGATTGATTGATGGTAGATTATTGGTCTATAAATTACTTCAGGGGCTTCGTTCTTCATCCATTATTATTGCATTGCTTCAATTCAGATGACATCGACGTATAATCTCAATGCTTCTCCAGCCATGGGTACTTGCCAAATCCAAGAATCTACATGAGTTTCGAGTAACATTCCCTAGTTTCGAAGTAGTTGTAGTACCAATTCGACTTTTGTCACTCCGTCCATGTTGATGTGCAAGTTGTTTCAAAGATAGCTTTCGCACAGATGAACTAGTTTGTCTAAATACGAACACCAGGGTGGAGAAGTTTTGATTTTCCTTCCCAGGCTTAATCTTTTCTCCTTTGGGTTTTGTATTTGTTTAGGAAAGGGGTGTTATATCTTTTCCAATATTTTGGAGATATCCTTTCCCAAATCGTCATGCTTTACCATTTTCATTCAAATCTACTAGTGAGATTCAATTTCCTTTGGTAATTGCACAATCCATGTCTTTAGTGTTAAATTGCTTTCCAATCGATTGCTTAGCATAGGAAATGCCCCTTCCTTTTGCCTTACTATCTTTCTTTTCCAATAGTAGTCTATCTATACTTCCAAATTGAGGCGTCTTATCTTTATTATGCCTAGCATGAACCTCAGTCTACCCATAACTTAAGCTTGGTTCTCATGTATGTTTCTTCCTCACATCTTCATTTAAATGATTGTTAATTTTACCATCTCTTTGAGTACCCTATTTGACATAACCCTAACTAAGTAGATGCCTCACAGTCAGTAACAACATCTTTATTTGGTGTATTAGGATTAGCTTTTAAGTTTGCCCCATTTTCCATTCGAGTCATTTTTGGACACTAATTATTCTTATGACTAACACAACTACAGTCATGGCAAATTCTTGGAAGTTCCTCATAAAATATTTTGTATAAGATGTTGTTAACCGTAATAGTATGCTTAAGTGGTTCATCCTTATCAATTTGAACACCAACTCTTGCAAACCTCCTTGGCTCCATATTGATCGTAATTGAGTCCAGCCTGAGTACTGGACCAATCTTCTCCTTGATTCTCTTAATAGCCATAGACAAGAACAATTCAATCAGTAAACCTTAGATACAAATCCAAACTGTCATGGCATTGAATTATGAAACTTCCAGCCTAAAATTTGATTCCCATTATTTAAGGCCTAAATAGAAACCATTAACAAACCTAGGTCCATTGCTGATTATCCAATGGAAATCATTAGAATTATTCGGGGAAATAATATAAAACCCCGCACCAGTATGGATCAATTTAAACTGTGGAATTGCATACCAAAGTTTATTTAATTTGACACTCAAAAACTTGTATCCTAAGTTAGGCCCCATAATTTTAGCAATTAGGGCAGAGCGTTAAGGAGCATATATCATATCTTTCTTAATATTACACAAATTCACATAGCACCACCCATCTTACGCATTTTGATTTAGACGATCTTCTTTGGCTCTCGATTGATCCATCTCAATATCATGATCCATATTCATATTTAATTGTGTTTACCTAAAGAAAAATTTCTCGTAGGTTCCTAGAATATTGTTCAAAAGCGTGCCCTTAAAAGAAAATTAGCCTCAACTTTTCTTTTGGTTTGTATTATCAACTGACTTACATGCAACAAATTCTTGTTGGTTTAAATCATTTTCAATCACAACCTTTTTCTGGCTTTGATGGAATCTATCACTATCAAATTCTTTGTCAACTGTCGAAGCTTCCTTCGCAGTTCTCATTGTTTTCTCGATGGAACCCTATTTCTTTGTGGTGTTCATTTAGGGTTAGTCTTAAGTTTTTAAGAAATACGTTTTGATTATCTTATTGTTTTCTACACTGTTGATAACATTTTTCATGCTATATTTATTCATTTATGTAACATTGTAGTGCATGCACAATGTATGAATATGCTTACTAAGAAATATTCATAAACATGTGAAAAACTTTCCTATTTAATATTGTAATAACAACTGTCAAATTATAGTAATGCTATTAATGCAACAATAATGTATAAGTGTAATGGCATTTAAACAATATTAATTTTTGATAATATTAATGTAGTAATAATAATATTGGCAACTAAGCTATATTAATACATAATAATAGGAAATATCAATTTATATAAAAAAGTTTGACAAATTCCCTAATTAATATTGTAATAATGGCTATCAAACTATATTAATGCTATTAATGTAGCAAAGCACACAATTACAATAATAATGACTTCAAACTATATTATCAATACATATTAAAAATATAATATTTGCAATCGAGCTATGTTAATATATAACAATACAGTAACAATGATAATCAAACTATATTAATGTAGTAATAATGACATATAAACTATAATATACATAAAATTTAAGTTCTTCCTCTATGCGCATGTTTTTGTTGGCAACATGAAATGAAAAAAAAAATATTTAATATAGAAATGTAATAAGAATGCAAAAACAAATAAATTTCCGTAATATTTTCTTAATTGCAAAAATACTTTTTTAAGATAAAGTATCATAAAGTTAAGTTTTGGATTTCTTTTATTCTCTTTGTTCTTGATATATGACCTAATATCTTGAATCAAGTTGATATTATTTGTGAATATTATCATGTCTTTCCCCTTAAGCACCTTCAAATTTATACGCAACGATGGAACGAAATTGTTGTTTTTTTGCATTGATTCAAACTTTTTGCATCAATTTAATTAATTAGTTTGTATTGTATTCTAAATTATATTAAACTATTATATTAGTGCATATACGATATGTAACATTTAATATGATTTTAACATAAATTTCATAGTACACAATATAATATAATATATATGCACAATATACATAAGTATAAGATACCAATTATCATATTGTAAAGAAGATCAGTACCAATAACAAGTATCCCATTCCATTGTATAATATTATATACATGTATGTATGTATGTATGTATGTATATATTATACAATATGATATAGTATATCATTTAATGTATCGTGTTAAATTATAAAGCATAACGTATATAATACTATATACGTGCATATATATGTCATATAATAAACAAAAATATATAAATTTTAGTTTAGATTCATTAATTATTTTATATTTTTGTAGATATTTTCTTTTATTATTCAAGTATCGTATGGGCTCTCATTTTGCTTTTTACAAAATGTATATATTGTAAAAAAAAAAAAAAAAGAACAACATTTATTATTAAATGAATAAGATATTTTATTAATATTGATCCGCTTTCCTTTTAGAAGGAAAATATTAATTAGAGTGATAAAGAGAGTACATTGTAATATCATAATAATATATTTGTTTGCAATCTCTTGCTTTATATAGTATTTTCATTATTTTATTAAGGAAATGAGATCATATTATATTATCATATCATATTATGATATAGAAATTAGAGTGATAAAGAGACTACATTATAATATCATAATAATATATTTGTTTCATCATATTTAAAATAATTTCAAAAACTCTTACATTTTATATTCTACTATAGCAAATTATTCTAAATTATTCAAATGATTTCATAATTAAATACTATTCAGTAATTTAAATTAAGTTATTCTTTTTATGAAAAATTGTATATTGTAGACAATTTGACAATAAAATAATCTTAGAAAGAGAGAGATGGAGAGAGTTTTTATATTTTTTTTCCTCGTTGAATATTTAATAAGTTATATATAATAAGACATTCAATATCTGAACTTTATATTGCTTAAATAATTTTTTAGCATACTTTCTTATAATATATAAAAACATTAGATTATATTTACAATTTTCATTTTTTCAAAAAAAAAAAAAACCATTGTTTAAACTTTTATTCGCACATTACACGAGTTCCTTAACTAGTTTAATGTAATTTCGAAAACTCTTAGTTTTTATATTCTATTATAGAAAATTATTCCAAATTATTTAAATGATTTCATAATTAGATACTATTTAGTAATTCAAATTAAGTCATTTTCATGAAAAATTATATATATTGTAGACGATTTGATAATGAAATCATCTTAGAGAGAGAGAGAGAGAGAGAGAGAGTGAGTTTTTATATTTATAATTTTTGTTTTTACTTTTATTTGCACATTGTGTAAACTCCTTAACTAGTTATATGAATCTGTTTCACAAATATCATTTAACGTATTTAATATTCTTAAATTTGCACAAACATCAAGGCTATAACATTATAAGCAATTTTTTTTTAAAAAAGAGGACCATTAGTGTCTTACATATAATCATCTATACAATTAAAGACCATAAAACAAATATAAAAGTTACAATTAAGATACTAAAATATAAGTTACAACAAGGGAATATATACAAGTTACTTAAGGCAATTTCATAAAAAGATGTATATATTATTCCTTGATAGATGATCGCAATCACATTAAAATCAACATTTTTTAAAAAATTATCCTAAAGTGATTTATTTTATTAATTATTTACCAGTTTCAAAAATCTCAAATCACGAGCCCAAACCACTACTTTTATTATGGTTGGCTTTTGGATTTTTCTTTTACTTGTACTTAAAAATATTAGCTTTTATTTAATAATTCATAATATGAAAAAAATACTATATTATTAATAATTTTTTTTAGTTACGATTCAAATTAAAATTGAATGTTAATTCAAGTGCACTAGTGAATTTTTTTTACTTTTACTTTCTTACATATCACATTTTCCACAATACGTAAAGAAACTAAATTACATCAAATTAAATACAGAATTTGGAAAAGTTTTAAACTCTTATCGATAGTTTATATTATAACATACATTATATTTTATTTCTTTTATTTTGAGCACATGCACATGTGGGTGTGTTTTTTTTTTCTTTTCTTTTCTTTTTTTTTTACACAAGTGTGTGTTCATTTATTTATACTTTCTATCACAAATTTTTTCTCTATTATACCATTATTATCTATCTAATAATAATCAATCAATTTATGTCTTATGTACATACCCTAAAAATTGGATCCTTAAATACAAGATTAATATTATAAAATTTAAGCATACCAACTTACCATTTAGCATACTATTATGTAAACAATTTAATTAATTGTATTAATTAACATTGGGAAGAATTAATTTTAGAACAAGTATGAAAATAGCTCTTGATTTCCTATTCTATAAGGAAATTGATTGTAATACAAATCTTCGAGTCTCACTTTCATCAAGCATGTTGTTCAATGGCTTAATCTTTGGCTAAAGAAATGTATCAATAGTACTAAGTCATATAAATGGAGTTGTGGCAAGAATGTATACTAAAATTTTAACACATAGAAATATGAATGGTTGGTTTTGATAGGGTTGGTAATTTATGTTAACTCATCTTATTTCATGTCATATCTAAATAGGTTTGTGTCTTGAACATCTCAACCCATAATATGATCCATTTATTATTCGTATATGAAAACTTAAACTTGCCACTTTTACATTCAATAAATGTGTTTCGTATCAATTTTAAACCTATTTATTAATTAAAAAATTGTAGCTAAATTTATAAAATAATTATAAGTATATAAGGAAAATGATGATTGTAAAATTAACAATAGTACATGAAAATGCTAGTCTTAACACTTAAACATAAAATTACAATAAAATAAAATTTTAATAAAGCTTGATCAAATATGTCATACCACTAAGTAGGGCCTAGCAGTGGCATCCCTAAAAGTTGTTATTTAACATGTGCATTACTGTCTGACATTGTGGTTAGGATGCACAATATTCTATCTACGATACCTACATAACTTGTACATATTCTTCTATAACACCTATACAGAGATAAATGTGAAACCTATTATTATACATATATACATATAGAACATAAAGTCTATCAATTAGCTTTTCGTTATAAGACTTGTTGATAGATAAACAATTCGACCCGTAAATATGTAATATTGGGCATCTAGCACTGTAGAGAAAGTCCATATTCTCTATCAAATAATGAGATTGGGGAACCTTTCAACACTTAAAAGTACAATAAACTCAATGGATCAAGATTGAAAACTAAGTATTTATGAGTATCTCAATTCATACTATAGAACTCTATGACTCACTTTGATTTACATTAGCTATTACAGCTTATCATAATGGTTGCTCTGTTCCTAAGGATACTTGAAAGAAAAGAAGAGGAGCACTTAGCATTAGGAGTTTTAACCTATTGCGCTTTCGAATACCTAATAAGAGAAACTACAAGAGAGTGAGTTCGTCCTTCACTATTATCATTCAAGTAAGTTATCAACCATTAATTAGCAGATAAACAACTATACCTACACACAAATGAACACACGTACAATGAATGCAAGTAACATATCTATAAGGGTCTGAAACCATGAAAGGTATAACTTTGCATCTTCTATACTTTGATTAGTCTCATCGTACTCAATAGCATAAGGCACCCCACCTTAGCTAGGGGGCTATCCATGGGTAAAGGGCTTGTAAACAAACTATAAACTTAACTATCACCGAGAAAGCAGATCAACAATGCCGCTTAAGGGCGAATC
Source organism: Lumnitzera littorea (assembly GCA_024138015.1). Classification (NCBI taxonomy): domain Eukaryota; kingdom Viridiplantae; phylum Streptophyta; class Magnoliopsida; order Myrtales; family Combretaceae; genus Lumnitzera; species Lumnitzera littorea. The sequence goes on along the minus strand of JAMXBB010000012.1, from coordinate 72,351,869 downwards.
AACTTTCAATAATTAGTATGATTAACTTGACACTCACCTAAACTTAAGGACACCTCCATCAATCAACTACTCAATAATGCCATAAGGGCCAATCTAAGGAGACGTTGACTCAAGACATCTACTAATATCCAATTCAAGGGGTCATGAACATGTGCCAGATATATCTAGTTCTTCAAGTCAAGAATTTAAAAGTTCTAATTATTAGAGTGACTACACAAATGATGGTAAATAAAGCAAATAATTATTCAAACAAGCAATTAATAACAATCAACAAGCAGTAAGTGAACATTAAATAGTAAGCAAATAGTAGATCATAAAAACTCCTTCTAAAGAAGTAATTCCTCTTAATAAAAGTCAATGAGAGCGATGGTCCTTCGAGTAGCAAACTACTGAAAGTAGGAAAACTCACCTAGGATATGGCACAAAAATTGATGACTTAAAAAGCTAAAGGAATTTGTCATTATTACATGATGTTTCCTATTTTATATATCTAACGCCCCAGAACTAGAAGGTGCCAAAATTAGAGAGCACCATAACCCGTCACGTGTCTCTACTATTCAGGAATACGTTAAGGCTTTAAAACTAACTATAATCTTCAAAATCAATTGTAATAACTACTTAATAAGTACAAAACAACAAATCTCCAAATACATCAATTCGAGTGACTTATAGGCGAGTCACTTTAGCCCCAAATATACGAAATAACCAGATCTTGATCTTCTACAACTTACTGAGTTAACCACCTCTCTTTCCCGACTCGATAATAGCAATTTTCATACTTATTGTAAATTTATCAAATTAACTTGCAATTGTAAAAACAAAGGAGTGAGCTAAAGCTCAGTACGGGTGCATAAACACATAGGAATGCTAAGCCCAAAACATTCACATGCATATAATGCAACTATAACAAAACATAAGCAAACAATAGTTTAATTATCTTTAATTTAGGCCAGCATACAACACAAGAGTACTCATAATCCTGTTATACCTTAATCTTTGTCCACATACGTAGGTAGATATAATATAAGTCTTTTTTTAAGTCTTTTACACCTACAGTCCAGAGTCTAAAGATTAGAAACCTAAAATTCTAACTGCGTTATTCCATATGAAAGTTCGTAAAGGAAACCTCACATATGATCAGCAGTTGCTCCTCTAAGGAACTGCCACTACAAGCCCCTAGCGAGTGAGTCAAGCACAACCAGCAAACCTTTCTTTTAGGTCGAATATAGATTAGTTTGATTAGCAAACCTCACAAGCATAGCCATACAAACAAGCACTGCGTACCTATAATTGCTCCATAATAGCTAAAAGAACTCCAACTCACAAATCTTGAATCAACAACTCAGACCTCAACAATGAATTCGATAACCACTATGGATCTATTTGAAAAATAAGCATATACATTAACCTTCAATACTAGGTAGCTAAATTCTATATAAAAGTTACCTATGAACTTATAAACTTATTCAATTAAAAGTTTCGAAAGAAAATAATCAAATCTATTCATAAATCAGGAATATAAATTGGAGATAATATAAATGCATATTGCGATAGAACAAAAAGTTAACATATTTATATAATATTAATTAATTACTCAAAATCGTAAGGTATGATGTGTATATATATATATATATATATATGAGGAAAAATATAAGATGAACACATAATGAAGATGTTAAAAGAATACTAAAAGAATATGCATCTAATCTGATAATATTATAGCTCATAGAAATACGTAAAGAAAGATATATTAATAATAGGAATCCAAATCATACATACTATACAATTAATATCATATACTACATAACCATAATATCAACGAAATAGAAATAATATAACAATAATAATATTATCAATAATAATAATTTTAGTTCGTAATCGTAACAGAATAAAATTATTGTAATTAAATCGATACTTGAAATTGCACAAATATAACATGAGTACTACTATAACTCTACACCTACACCTAGAAAATGGTGACCTAACTCTAAATATAATAGAAAATAGAAATCTAACCCCAGACATGCACATATACCCATACTTCGACATACGACCCAAATTATAACATCAACTTCCATATAAAACAATACTATATAATGTAACAAATGAATAACTTTATAGTAGGAATTGAATACTAATAAATTAACTACTTTCACAATAATAATGGAAAAATACAAATAATATACTACGTATATGATACCGAAAAAGGAAATCGAATTGACTCTCGAAATAAAGCCGAGACAAAAACACCGGATGGACATAAATTAATGTTAAATAAGAACCTATTAAAAAAAAATAGGAATTATATTCTATTTAATAAAATACCCAAATGATCAACAAGTATTAATTATTAGAATGAGCTCAGGATGGTGACTAAAACCAAACAAGAATTTGTTGCTGTCGAGTAGATGATCGATTGATTTTAATAATTAGAAAATAAGAGAAGAGAGATATTGGAAATTGAGGAAATGTGGGTGTGCTAACAATGAGAGGGAAAAAAAAAACAGATTGAAGAAGAATTAAATGGAGTGGGGTTCTACATTTGTAAGTGAGGAAAGTTGTTACGCGAGTGAGAATTTAGGTATGCAAGGAATCGAGTGATTAGGAGGGGAGTGGGGTCCGAATGACATAGATGGCCAGAGAGAGAAGATTGAATGATGGAGTGGGGTTAATCCAAAAGAATGGGAGGGGAGTTATAGGGGGTAGGGTCTAGTTACGTTGGCTTAGATTGGGGGAAAAGACTAGAGAAGAAGAGAAGGTGAAGGGCGATTGAGATTTAGGCGAGGGAGATTTGGGGGTATGAAGAATAGGGGTAGAGTGAAAGGGGATTCAGGAAATGACAAGAGGGGAAATTTGGGCAAGGTTTTAAGTAGGCTTTTGGGTATAGTCCAAATTATTTTAGAACTTTTTAGAATATAGGGTGGGTCTATAAAAAAGAAAAATAAAGAATTAATTAAAATGAGAATAAATAGTACTAGAAAAATAGATCATGTATTAAAATACGGTAAAATATATAATACTAATAAAAATATATTTACTTTGTATGTAAAATAAACTTGATCTATTTAATTTGTACCTAAAATAAGAGTTTTAGAAAAATATTATCAAAACCTTAAATCAAACATATATTCTATAGAATATAATGTAGAATAAGTCTAGAATTGCTTAAAGGTCAATAGATTGAGAAATTTTTTCCTATTAGAATGTGATTTCTATTAACATGACTGAAGTAAATTTTTACTACTTAATAAATTATTAAGCTAACTTGACTGGAGTGTTTCAATATAAAGGTTGTTCTATCCTAGTCCCTTGGTTTATCTCTCATAAGTGTTATGAAATTTCGTTATCATGCATTTCTTAAGTCTATACTTAGGTTTATTTTAAGGTTTAGGGAATTCATTCTACTCCTAATTTTTTATTGTGGTTTAAAGTTTAAGTGAGTTTTACATTATCTTAGTGACTTGATACTCATGTCGTAGATGGGGAACAATTTTAAGTATGATGATCTTGATTATTTCCAAGGTCAACTTCGATTCCTTTTCTATCATTTGGAGTTAGCTAAGATACCTATTAGCAATGAATTATTCTTTTAAGTTATGGGATTATCATTAATTTAAGTTGATAACAAGTGTTAGGTATATCTTACTTGAGTAATCCATCGATTAACCACTTAGAGTGGTATTTAAGGTTATATATGTGTAGATTAACTTCTATACCTAGTTTAGGGCCTTATTTATGTAATGCACTTGATGTTACTTATTGAGCTATGAAATTTCTCAGTATCATGTTCAATAAAGGTGCTATACATTGAATTTAACAAGTGTAAGGTTACACACAGCTAAAGCTTTATTTTACTAATATTACATATAGTATATTCTTTCATTTATTTAGTCTAATTTTGAGTAGAATTCCTAATTACATTTAAAATTTTTTTTTTCTCTTATAAATCCATCATGGGTATATGGTAAAGGATCATTTCACTCTTGTTGAGCTCAAGTTCTTAGAAGAGCTTGATTGACCTTATTAGGTAAATTTAGATTGTCTTAAATTGACTACTAACTGTTAGGGAAGGTCAATTGTTGAGTAAAAGCTTATCTCATATGTTTCTAAGGTCTTAAAGCATGGGTAAGCAAGGGTAGATAAGAAGGTTTTAGGTTTGGTTTAGAAGGTAATTCAAATTAATGATTAAGTGGCAAAAGGAATACTTTGCTTAAGGAAACTAAATAGGTTTACAATTTCCAATTTCGTCGATCGATTCGACTTAAATTGACCATATATTGGTTCATTCAAGTCAAAATTGCACATATGAGTAGGCATTTTGAAGCTTTTTACGTCTTGTTTCTAATATCCTATCCACTTTCTAGTTTTAGATCATTAAAGAGGTAAAATGGGCCAAAACTATGTGCATTTGGTTCAATCATAGGTAGTTTTAGTTTCAATCCTATAATTTGATCGCTTGTAAAGAATGACTATAATCAAAATTGTAAGTATTGTCTTATGACCTAATATGCTTAGAAAAGGATATGGTTTGGTTCAATAAACTATAGAAGGGTTCCTTTTGTAACTACTTCTCCAAGTATGTTGAAACGCCCTACTTTACAAACAAGTCTAAATCTTTGCATTTTGAAATGGGTCAAAATGAAATATTCTCTCTAATGAATCGAAAACATAATTTAGGATCTCAACAAACTTTTGGATTCGGTTTTATTAAATTTTGAGGTCACATGTGGAAATATTATCGAAAAAAACTTAAGGACATCAAAAGCAAGAGAAGATTACCAAGATAAACTTTGAAATTTTACTAAAAATTAAGAGTTGGAATCTTTGTATGTTGATATCTACGAAGGGTACAGTAACTTTTAACATTATGGTTGACAAGAGTTAACTATTACAATCTAGATCTCTATGACTTAGTGGTCCTTTTTTGCTTAAAATCCAATTGCTATTGTAAGGGTTGCCTAATACACTTGCTATGGGTCCAACTACCCCTTTATACCTCTGTATATCTCATAATTTTAAGCCTAAATCATTTTCAAGAAATTAACAAATAAAGTTCAAGTTTCCTAAGTCGTAGCTTAAGTCCTTTTCTAATATGCTTAGATTGCTTTTGTCGTAAGTTAGTCATCTTTATTTGAAATTGTGCAAATAAGTAGTCTTTGCAAAGCTCTCTAAGTCTAGTTCCTATTCTTATTTTTCTTTTTGCTGATTAAAAGTCGTCTAGGTGGTCCAAGCCTTCCAAGTAATCTAAAGGTGCCCTAGAGTTCAACTTTAAGGAAGGTATGGTTTGCTTATATCTTCCTTTTAGTCCTTTATTTAGAACGTAGGTTTTATTTAAGTAATGCTTATTCTCAACTCTAATAAACATCATATTTCATATTAAATACCATTAATTTAGGCACATATCCCATTGAATTATACAAAATTTGACTATATAGTTCACTTATGTGTAATGAGGGGGCTATATTGTTCATATTAAGGCTTTAAACTTCCTTTAAGTTTAGTTTATAAACATCCTAAGACTTTGTTAATTAACCTAAAGTAAGGTAGGGTTTAGATTTAAATTACTTCTTAATGGCCTCATTTCATAAGGGTATTTACAAGTATTTCATCATATAGTGTAATTACTATATTGTTGATGTACTTTACTATATTGTACTTCACTTCTATGTCATTATTAAACCATAAGCTACGCTCTATCCTTCATTCATGCTCCTAATCACCATTATAAGAGTAATTTGAGTACCTTAATAAGCCGATCACTTTAAGCTTTTAAAGAAAATTGTACTAACAATGCCTAAAACAATCTCATTTGGGAAGATCAAATTCCTACACTAGCTATTAAACATCCATGTGCAACTTTATTTTTAGATCGAGGGTAATGACATGCAACTCATATGAGGTTAAGTATTTTAAGGAAAACAAGCAAAAATCAAATAACAAATAGTACTTACCATTCTACAATTTGTTTTAACTAAAACACCAACAAGATTACCTTAAAGAACTAAATATTCACAATGAACATCAATAAAATGGACATGGATGGAAGAAATTAGGTTTACTTACACCTTAATCACCCATAATGGAGCCTCAACCCAGAGAATAAATCTTATTTGCTTTACTTAACATAAACCTAACTCGAGATCCTTAGAGATGGCATGGTAATTGTAATATAAGGTAGATTTTTTCAATGGTTAGCTAAGTAAAGAAAAGAAGAAAATAAACTTACGAAGTAAGGAAAATGGAAGGGAAGAATAGGGATGGTGATGTTTGAGAAAGGAAAGGGTTGGGTGTGTTTTGTTTTTATGAGGGTTTAGAGAGATATAAGGTAGATTTGAAGTTTATTTCCTTTTAGATTATTCAATTACAAATTGAGTGTAAAGAGATTTGATTGTGTAGGGACTTGTTCCCATCAGATCAAGCTTAAATCCCCATTGATTGAAAGTTTATAAGATAAATTAGCTCATGATTAGTAAGATATTTTGAAATTGGAAATTTTAAATACGAGACAAGAAGAAGATTTAGGCATATGAATATTTTTCCACACTATGACATGACTAGAGTATGAGAATTAATGAATTTCTTATTCTTACTAATTAAATTAATCTTAATGAATATAGTTACATTATATATATTATGTATGTATTAGATAGTTAATGTTTATATTATAAAATGCTTGCTCTAGTTTTATTTTATCTTTGCCGTATATTTTTCATAAGAACATAATTGAGTAAGATTTAGATTCAAATCAACTAGGGACTACTTTCCTATAAATGAATAAAGTATGGAATATATGTACACTATATAGGCGCAATGTACACAATGAATTTAAAGCCATTCATTTTATAGTTTTATTGGTTCCAAACCTTAGAGTTTCACATTGCACTATAATTTATCACATTGCAGAGAATTTCCTTAACATCACTCTTATGATTCCTATATTTGGAGGTATTCTTCTTCTTTTGAATACTAAATATTATTCTACTAATGGAATAGCTATTTTGGACTACTATACTAAAGCATATAAAATTGATGGAAAGTTTCATACCATTACCTATGAGGCTTTTGTTGATTTTCAGTTATGCTTTCCACATTCCTTCTTTGTTAAAACTTGGACCGACTAATTCCCTAATAGTATTTGTTGATGGTGATCCAACAATTGATCTTATGGTTGAAGATGCCTGCAAAATGAATAGATGTAAGCTTAGAATAGATGCTGAAGGTTGCTCTAAATGACTACTCTGATGCTTAAGTTAGTAAGAGAGTTTGAGTAGGTATGGAAAGAGTATAAAAGGGAAAGATAGTGAATGAGACTCCTAAGAGATACCAAACTCGTAGTCTTTACTTGGTGCATCTAGGTGTAGGAAGCATGTTGCATTAAGAAGGTGAATCTTAGCCATAATACAATTTAGATTTGTTGGCAAGTTTCTTTAAGGAGATTTTTATACTTTTTCCTTTAATTAAGTGAGAGCTCATATAATTAAAGGGTTGTATGAACTTAAGGGGTTCAAACCAACTTCTTTGGAAGTCAGCCGAGCTTAATAAAGCTCAATAAAGTTCGAGGTGAGTTAGTATTAGGGTAAAGATGTGAAAAGGCGACTTTGAATCTTGGCTTGAGCTTACATAAGCAAACCACAGTTAGCTCTAAGGATATTAATCATGAGAGAACTACTAAGGACTCACAAAGTGAACTTAATATGACATACGAGTTAGCTTGGTGAGTGTACTTGTTACATATCCTTACTTAAGGGTTAGAAAAAGAGCGAAGAGAATGCTTACAGAAATAAACAATGAAGTATATTTAATATCAGAGATATGTTGTGGCTACATTTATAAGGGTAAGACCCATAATTAGGTATTCAGGTTCGGTTCATAAAATTTAAGACGATCTAGCAAAATTGTCCGATCTAACCTAAATTTTACAATAAAGTTAGGATCATTAGTAAAAGTGATTCTAAGAGTTTGATTTTAGGAAAATAAATAATAAAATAATTAATTATTATAATATTGAAATATATGTAAATTTCTCGTTATTTATCGCAAACACGTAAAACGAGTTCTGATAACTAATTAATTAATAAAAATAAATTATATACATACTAAAAATCATAAAATAACTTAAATAATATTTAGGAGTATTTGTTTATACTATATATGAATTTACATGTAGGTAGAAATATGCGTAATTACTTAAAATACGTGAAATAGGAAAAAATAATGTTGATTAATTAAAGAAAATGCATGAATAATTAAAAAAATTAAGAAAATTATGGAAAAATATGGAAATGTCTAGAATGTGGTTGTGGCAGCTTAGAAACAAAAGAAACAAAATCAATCAATTAAAATTCAATAAATAGAAAGTAGAAATAGGATAAGATAAGACTAATGTCAACTCAAAATTAATGCAAAAAAATCCAAGCAACCCTATAAATTCCGAAAATCACTCTCACTCATTTTAGACAGTTTGGAATCAGAAAAAAATTAGGTAGAGGAGAAAGCCAATTTATAAAAATTTAGAAAATTAGTGTACAATTAAGGCCTTAGAAGGAAACCACCACTCAATGGCAACCTAGGAGTGGATTGCCACCACCACTACATGGTGGTAGTAGTGTTAGGACTGGTCAACAAGGCCACGGTGGCCGGCAAATATTAAATAGTTATAAAAAATTATGAAATTTGGTATTCTGAAATATTTTTTTATATAATTTTTAGGAAAAATATTATTTTGATAAAAATATGTCCCGTGATATATGGTACTTAAGAAATTATATAAAATTGAGCATGTTTCGAATTAGAACTAAATAGGCTTAGGAATGTAGTTTTTGACTCAAATTTTTTGTATATACTACTTAGATGATATAGAACAGTGCCACAAAGCCTTTTTTCAAAAATTAATTTTTGAAATTTTTAGGCTTTAAAATGAGGCATAAAATGAGTAATTTGGGGTTAATTAATTAAACGGGTAATTACTAATTTGGTGTATAATTATATGTTTTAGGATGTTGAAATCTGATAGAGCATGCTATTTGTAGCATTTAGGGTATTAGATGTAATTATTAGGGTATTATGTAGTAAATATGTAATAGGTAAAAATAGTAAATTTCAATTTAATTTTGTAATTTAAGATAATTAGGTGTAAAATTTGATTAAGGATGAATTTAAATGTTTTGGGATGTTAATTGGTGTTGGGAAATGATATTTGAAGTGATAGAAATATTATATGTGTATATTATGTACATATTAGGTGATAATGTATAATATGTAAGGATAAGAAATTAATAAATAAGAAAATATTAGGTTAAAATTGATATTATAATAATAATAGAAATACATATAAATTTGATAGGAGACTTAAATTTAAGTGCTTATATGAAAAATGTAAAATTTTCTCACATCGAGAATAAATTTGGTAGTTAAATTAGGATAAGGGGTACACTGTACAAATTAAAATACTCGTTAGGGGTTAAGTATGATATTTACGATATTAAAAAATAATGTGATTAATTTTGTATTATGGGTTGGAATGATTTCTTAGGGTTTACATGTAAAATCTTTAATTAAAAATTGAGTTAAAAACCTAATTTAAAAACTGGCTTCAAAAATTAAATCAAAACTCAACCTAAATTAGGAATAATTGTAAAATACTTAAGAACCTAGATAATTAGGTATATTAAACCTTAAATTAAAGATAACACAAAAGTACTACTACATAGAGTTTATATAAAATAGTTATATATGTACTGAAACAACGTTTGCATTATAGGGTTTAGCAGTAACGATCTATGCAAGTCACACCTTAAGTGAGCAAGCAAGGAGCTTAGGTAAGTTGGGATTAATACAGTACTATATTTGGAGGCTTGAAATTATGCTTGATTGTGTTTGTTAAATAGTAGACTACGCGCATGTGCTTGTTTCTGAGTTGATACTATGTTTTTTATTCGTTGCTTTGGATTGTATTTATATGAATTGTTGTAATGATTGAACACTTTAAACTAGATCTAATTAAATATATGACTTGAAATTCTAAATCGGATATGTATAGTAACCCATTAGGGGAAATTTAGGGTTTTTCGGCCAAATAACCGACCCCTTTTTGAAAGAGATAGTACTAGATAGCATAATTGGCCCCTTCTTCATCCTTAATCGAACTAAGCGAAGGTGAGGAGGTCACGACAAAGGTAAAGTCAATGGTTCGAAGGTAGTCACAAGAGGAGCGATGTCTTCATTGCACAAGCTTAGGTTTGGTCGTGAGTTGTTACATTAATTGGAACTCCTTAGTCTGGATTAGAGTAGGTACAATTTCTCTAATCTCACAATGGGTCGGACAATGTCGTGCGATGACATTTGCTTATACATGCATAGCATCTAACTAATTTGGTTGATAACAGTGTTTGTGATTGACGTATAGTTTTGAGTCTCTGTCCCAACTTATTGAGCTATGGTTGCTCACATCTCTATAGATGTTATTGTAGATGCTAGTAAGGAAATGGCTTATAATTGCCCTAAAGCTAGCAACTATTAGACCCTGGGAGAGTGAGGATAATAACTTGAGGAGTAATTACACTTTTAAGTTTGGATCCTATCTTTAAAATTTTAAGTATTATAGTATGTATTACTTAAGTAAATTATGATTAAGCTACTAAATCTTGTAAACATATTCAGAATATTTAGTGTAAATACGTATTTTTCATAATTACATAGTTGAACAACATGTTTAATTTACGAACTGTTTACTTCAAAGCGGGTTAGTTATTGATGCCTTATGTATATCAAGTCTAAGATAACGGCTATAAAGTTAGCTTCTATCTTAAAATGGTTTACACGGTAGGACTATTACGACTTTACTGTTTGAAGTGTGACAGTATTTATACTCAAAAAGTTAAGGCATCTTACTCAAAATTGGCAAAAACAAAAAGGGTACTATCTAAAAGAAATAATGTACAAGGAATAATAAAGGATACAGATGACAAAAATCAAACAAATTGGTAATTGGTGTAGCGGATTCTTTTACATGGTGTTGGACACATAGCATTTAGTTGTTGGGGCACTTCTAGCAAAACATACAAAGTTGTATGGTTAAGTTGGAAATAATTAAGTAGATATTAGCTTGGAAGTGTCAAGGGTTCTCGGCATAAGTATTGCTAAGCTAGTAGTTGATACAGGTAAAGTAAAGTGAACGGTAAGATTGGTTAGGCAATTAGGGGAATATGAATTAGCTTGGCACACGATAATTAACAGAATTGAAATAGCTTGGCTTAATAGGGGAAATTATTCTGCAATGAGGATCAACATGGCCTTGGTTGTAGTTGGTTGGAAAGATAGAATCCGCTTTGTTAGTCCTTCAAGACTTCGAGCACGGGCTAAGGTCAAGGGTCGAATTGTCTGATTCTCATCACTATTTATGAAAGGTTCTTAGTAAGACCAACACCTCAACTTCTTACATTATTTTATGGGTTAAAATTATGAAAAGGGTTCTATTATCTAATAAGTCAATCTAAATGCAGACTATTTAACGGGTTAACGCCGTTTGTCCATAGGTGAAAACTAAGTTTGTGAAAATTAGGGTCACTTGTTAACTTAAACTTTTGGATCTACTAGGTTAAGCCGATTAAGACAAGTGATATTAGGCTTTAGCTAAATGATGAAGAGGCAATGAAAAGGTTATTGGATGAGTTAAGAAAACAAGGAAGCTAGTGTTTTAATGCTAAAATAGAAGCATGTTGCATCTTTAATTTGATGAAACCTCTTCAATAGATGCTAATAAAAGAGGTACTTGCTACAACTTTCCATTGAGTTGAAGTGGGCTTGTAACGGGGTACAATGCATGATGCATACCGTGACCAAGAATAGATAAGGCTTGTAACAAAGATGGGTCTAAGCTTACCGAAAGCTTGAAAAGGTAATAGGTGAATACGTGAAAGAATGAAAGCAAATGAAAAGTAAGCAAAACCTACGAACAGCTCCAAAAGATATGACACACCAAGGGAACTTCCGAGGACTCACGACACAACTCGATATGATGTACGAGATGCTTCGGTGAGGTTATTCACCACCTGGCCTTGCTCAAGGGTTAGGATAAGAGTGAAATGAGAGTAAATAAAACAGTGTTTATGAAAAGGAAGAATATTCAGTTGTATTGATGATAATCTGATGTTTACAGCTACAAATACAAGGGTTATTTATACTTGAAAGTTTAAGGCAACTTGCCTAAAGGGGAAAATACAAAAGGGTATTGTCCTAAAGAAGTAATGTACAAGAATATAAGAGGATAAAAACGAATATTCAAAAAAAGTAATGATTAGTATGGCAAATGCTATACGTGGTCTTGTACACGTGGCAGAGATACGTTGGTGAGGCCGTTAGAGGATGCGAACAAAAGAGTATGATCAGATTGCTGGTTTGAGCAGGAGTAACTAAGGATCGTTTCGAAGTCTCTCTCTCAATACCTCTGTAAGGATAAGGCCAAGTATTTGGTCGGCTTGGATGTGAGTGAGTAAGTACTCGTAAATGGTCTAGCTATTATCTCGATAATCTACAATTCAACATACTTTAAAGAGATAGGCAATCATTCAGCTCGGCATACAGAGTGATTTGACAAGGAGATACTCGACTTCGGCAAGAGTGGACTGGAATAAGAGGATTTACCCTGCCAGCCCTTTTACTCCTCGAGCTCAGTTGCGGGTCAAAAGCCTTGCAACCTGATTCCTATCAATGCAACTTGTCTTGTTGAGGGGATTTGACTATCCGAAGACTCATGCTTAGCACAAAACCTCTCTCATCATTTAATGTTTTATGAAATTTTTTTTTCATTTTGTAGGTATGTAGAGGTTTGGTTTAACCTTATTAAAGGCTACTATGAAGGCCAAGGGAGCAAGTACACTCCTCTATAAAGGAAGGTTCTACCTTCTAGTAAAGGTAAATCTTCAACTGTTGCAAATAAAAGAAGACACATACTAAGCCATCTTATGGTAGAGGCTTACATTAAAGGTTAAAGTAAGGGCTTAAACGTTAAGTCTAGTAAGAAGCAACCATGAGATCAAGATGATGAGAAGGCGTTTAAAGTGGCTCATATAGATGAGGTTACTCATGTATTGGATAGTGAATTATTAAAAATTGATGCTTTCAAGAGTAAGGTCAGGCATAGGGGGGACAACTGTAGGGCGGTTATGTTATCAGACGATCATCAAGGTAAGCCTAATGTTTTGTAGGCTTTGCCTTGCATATAAACTTCGAAGGGACATGAGTTATGTCCTAAGTGGAAAGTGCTCTCTGAAGATGGGGGCTCTGCCATGAATGTCACAACCTGGAGGGGTAATCGAGCTATAGCAGTATCGCCATATAATACTGGAAGATCCAAGATTAAGCATAATTCTTGATTAAGAACTTGCAGTGCACTACACAAGGCATCTCACAACCCTGACTTTCACCCAAAGACTAATATTAAGTAATAACAAAGCATTTAATATAAGTTAAATTATATTATTTAAATCCAACATAAGGTAAGATAGGGTCAAAATTTTCCTTAACTTAAGTCATACAAAATCTAAATAAAAGAGTACCACTAGTTTATGCTACTTAACATAATAAAAGATGTAAATAAACTTAAAGAGTTCAAATATCATATAAGTAACCACTCATGCTCTCTTCTTCTTCTTGTCAATGACTATCTTTGGTATGCTTAAGAGCTCAGTTATCACTAGGACTTACCAGGGCAGAATTGAACTAAAATGGGTCCTTTAAGATATCGAAAAAAATTAGAGGGAAATGGTCCAAAATCAAACAAGAGTAGCTGACGTGAAGCTACTTGGAGGATGTGACTCGCCAACAAACACAACACGTCTTAGCACCTCACTTGATATGACACACAAGTTGATGTCAAGGTCTGCTCACCACTAATTCTAAGCTACTTGGCAAGATTAGATAAGAGTGTGAGGAGTATGGACTTAGAGAGGATTGTCTCACAAGAACAGAGTATTCAGTATTAAGATTTAAGTTATCTCTGACTCACAAGAGAAAAGGGTTATTTATAGTAAGTCCCTAAGGCAGCATTACAAATAAAGAAATTATAAGAAAGTATTTACAAAAAGGGGATTTCTAGTACATACGAAAAGAGTACAAAGGACAATAAACCAAAAATGGAAAAGTAGTTAAATGTCACACGAGGTGGACAGCTGGCAATGCAACATTGGTCTCGTACGAATATTCTTTGAGCACAACAAGCAGGAAGAGTCAAAATGTTGTGATACTAAAAAGGCTGAGACGAGAGAGATGGTAGTATGCTGAGGGAAAACTACTCAGCTGTTTAAGTGAGTCTCTCATCACTCGGTAAGAGATTCTCGATAACAGTTGGTCAGAGTACTTGACATAGGATCCTTGGCAAGGGAATGGTCGGCATCATCACTACCGAGTATATAAATCAACGCATGACAATATGGAGAGCTCAGGGAGTTTAATCGCCTTTCTTCGATATACAGTTTCTCATCATTAGCTAGTTACCGAGAGAGAATTCTTTGGGGGAGGGATTGGAGGCCTCAAAGGCTTGCGTGAGTAATGGAACCGTTGGATGGTAGTGCATAAATCCCTAAGTTGGTAGTACTAACCTTAGACATCCCTGTAACCCAATAATAACTGAAGATTCTATTGCAACAACATAATATAAGGGGGTAAGTTACAACTATTTAGTAAATAACCTTCCTATCCTACCACCAAACAAAAGACAAGCGAGTGAATTAAATACACAATCTACTGGTAACTGTACAAAGCACGATATTACGCCCACCGTTGCTCGGGTTAGGAAGTATTTAAGTATGTTAGGACCTAGGTCTCTACATTTATTATCTAAGCATGTTCATCTCTTTCTCAATAGACCCAAAGTAGTAGATACGACTCAACCTCAAGTGGAGGGCGGCACTCCCCAGACCTAGGTAGATCCCAAAGGCGAGGTAAGAACATGTTGCATAAGTACATCGTACAAATCAACAACACACATAATAATACTGGATCCAACATGAATGATCTCCTACACTACTACGTAGTGCTGACGCCTTATATAGATAATGCATGGCCAGTTTATATCAAGGTCAAGTAGTTATTATTTCAGTTCGTAAGTAACCAACTAAATATATATGACAAACAATCTAAGGCCTTGTTTACTAATGTAGAATCCAATTTGTAATTCAATTATGTTGGTCTTGTATAAGATATCGGGAGAGAGAGAGAGAGAGAGAGAGAGAGAGAGAGAGGAAGGGGGGGGGGGGGGGGTAAATTGATATCTTTGAACTTTTGAAAACTTTTCGATGTAAGAAAAATAAAATTACCCTTCTTAACAACTTATAATGGTGAACAGTGATATTTTAATAATTTAACATACAACAATTAATAAAGCAAATTAAAAGAGTAAGGAAGGAGAATATTAGGCTGAAGATTTATAGAACTTTGGTCTTCTACTTACTGTTCTCTTCCAGCTTTACTATTAGATACCTGGTCTACTTCTTCGGTATCGTTCTACTTGATCCACTAAATCAAATCACAAAGACATTATAAGTACTTGTCACACATGGACTTTATGACACTCTGCTTTACTTATTTAGACTCTTAACAATCTAGGCTAATATAGAACTACAGAGTACAAATGTGCTTGTTTCAACACTTAAACAACAAAATAATAATTTCAAATTACAAGTGAGAATAGAAATATAAATCTCAATTAATTTCGCTCTTAAGAGAAATAACAATTGTTGTTCTCAACAATCTAGGCTAATGTAGAACTACATAGTACAAATGTACTTGTTTCAACACTTAAACAACAAAAAAATAATTTCAAATTATAAGTGAGAATAGAAATATAAATCTCAATTAATTTCGCTCTTAAGAGAAATAACGATTGTTGTGTTGTTTGCTTCGGTGCAACTTTTTGAAGAAATATTTGAAGGAATTTCTATAACTTTCCAAAATGTAGAATCTGATCACAACTTTTTTGTGTTGTAAAAGCTTTTTCTAGAGTTGTTGTTGTTGTACGTAAAATGAAGTTTTGAATCCTTTCTCTTTTATATTGAAATCTTCCAATGACTAAATTTTTGAAGATTATCTTTACTTCCTTATTTATCCAAGAATTATTTGTTAAATATAATCCTTAGATATTTTGAGAAGATCTTGACATTTTGAAATTCAAAAACAACTCTCCTTATCTTATTTAGATTAGATATTCATCAATCTGTAACCACCGGATAAGTTTCTGATTTGAATTTGAAAAGATATGCTTTATCGATAACTTCTAGATAAGCCTCATGTTCAAAATTTGAAATTCCACAAAATCCGAATTAACCTTATCTATATCCAGTCTTGTATATATCTTGATTTATCCATATATATTTTTGCTTAAAAATAATCTCTAAGGATCTTGATTCCGTCTTAAGTTAAATGGGATTAAGTGTATTTCCCTAATACACTCAATTTAGTGGAGTTAGGTCTTGATTAATTCAAATATGATTTAAATTTATTTTCAACGTCATTTTTCCAGACTTACTTTCTAAACAACCTTTTAAAGAGTATCAATCTTCTTTTTTTCTAAAGTCTCTAAACAAGTTTCTGAAATGTTGTACAAATTTTTCTTATAAACGCTTTTGAAACACTTTCTGAAGATTTTCATACTAGTATCTTTTTCAATCAATTTAGACCTTCTCAATAAGTTTCTGAATATATCTCAATTTACAATTTTAAACTTTCTGATTACTTATACACTTGTTAATTCATTAATGTTCTTCTTTTTTTGTTATTATCAAAATCCATGAGAGATATCTAACAAGTTATCTTATCACCTCGTACCAAGCAAGTACATCCAAATTAAACACGTGCATATAATCTTAACCCAAAGCAAATTCATTTTTTGCATATATATAATTAAATAGTGCTCTACACTACAACCACATGCAAGATAAGATAGGGTTGGTGTACTCACTTTGTCATATAATCTAATAGTCCTAGTAATCCTCAACTACATCAAACCGGAGTCTTCATTGCCTAAAGAATAGATTTAAAATATATAAGTATTCTATTTGTACTAATTATCTATGCTTTCTTGCCTTAGATTCCCGTTTTAACTGTTTTCTTATTTCAAGTGTAGTTTCTTTGTTTTAAATTTGTTTTTCATGATCTTATAATTGTTTTTCATCGTTTTCAAGTGCTCTTTCATTTGGTGAGGTCATTTTTGGGATTTTAGGTTAGAATGATTTCTATTTGGGCCTTACAAGTTTGTAGGCTAAAAAAGGTAAGTTTGGTTATTGTAGGGCTTAGGCCTAATTTTGAGCTTTGGGCTTAGCTTTTTATCTTAGGCCTTACACTTAATATTTTAGGCTTTCTTTTAAGTATTTTAAGTGAACTTTTTCTGCCCAACACTTTAAATTTTTATCTTAGGCCTTGGTGTTGCTCTTATAAGCTTAAACGAGCTCTTTTTGTAAGTTTCGGGCTTCAATTTATTAAAGGGCCTATAGTGGATGTCTTGGATAGGCTTTAAGGTTTAGTTAGCCTCTTGCATTTCTTATTTTGTGCCTTTTAAGATAGGGTCTAGACCTTGTCACTCAATTATTTAGGCTTTAATCTTGGGTCCTTTAGGGCTTTCTAGGTATATTTTGCAATTTAAGGCCTTAAGCCCAATCATACTTGTCTTTTTGAACTTAAGCTCAACATTAACCTTAAGTTTAGTCCATTTTTCATAAGTTTACAGATCTGGTCATGATCATTAAGGTGGCTCTTAATATTATTTTCAAGTCTCTAATCACTAAGCTAGTTTAGGGCCTTAACTCCTTACTACCTTACTAAACTTGGTTAATTAAGTCCTAAATCATACTTAGCATTAAATAATCATGTTATTAAGTTAATAAATTAAAATTTATAGATCTTAATCCATTATGCATGTAGTGTCCAAGGTGGGGTTTTGGGGGTTTCCATTACACATTTCACATACTACATGTTTTAGTGTTTCTTTCCTCATTTTTGTTATGTTTTCTACAAGCATAAGTTGTGTATTTATCAAATATGAAAAAAAAAGAACTAAGAATACCCTAGGGGAGGTGGCAACATGCACTTGAAACAAGGGTTATGGGGCTCCTTTTAAGGATTTATTACTAAAACTTACTAGCTATCAACTTACACTACATATTCATGTTATTATTTAAACTATTTGATCTAGTTCATGCATTATTCTAACCTAACTTTCCTTAAATTGTCTTAAAACACCAGGTCAAACATGTATATAGTAACATGAGGGTCTAAAATGTAAGGAACTACCATGAATCTTAAGAAAAGAAGAAGAAGAAGTTCAACTTAGTCACTTATTGGAGTTGGGTGTTGATGGCCTCCTTTTGTGTGTGTGTGTTGACTAGCTAAAGGAGAAAGTAAGGGTGACATAAGTCTTCGTGGTTGGTGGTTTTTGAGGTGGTGGTAGTGGTGCTAGGGTGTATAGGGTAGCTGGTGGTGAGCTTTTAGAGTGTGTTTTGGAGTAGGTTTTTAGGAGAGTTTTTGAAAGTGATTCGTGAAGAGTGTTGTGTGAGGAAAATGAAATGAAAATGAGAGTGAGGGAGGGGGTTGAGTGGCCGGCACAAGGGAGAGAGAGAGAGAGAGAGGGACAATGTGTGAGCAATTTGGGAAGTAAAAGACTTGCTCATATTTAGGACCATGTACTCTTCTACTTTACTGCAAAATGGGGAAAGATCTTGGCTTCTTAAGGTACAAGATATTTTTATGGCCATTAAAACATTATCCTTTAATCCTTAATCAACTCTGACTTATTGTTAATTAAGATGTAATGAATGTTGGTTATGGATTAGGGTTTGCATAGGGTAATTAATAGTAATTAGGTATAATTAGACTAGTTAGGGCATGATTAGGGTTTTGTCTTGTTTTGTTACTACACTTTAGATAGTCCAAGTTTCTTGCAAGTGTACTTAGGGTTTGGTGTTCGTTTATAGTTATTTGACTCATGCACGTGCTCAGAACTTAGGGTTTTAGGTGATTAGTGAGTTCGATCAGTTTTAATGATTGATTTAACCTTATGATTAAGGTTTATTTGTCATGTTAAGGTGTTTGGACGTTCAATTAGGGCTTAGCAATCTTTTTAGGGTTCTAGTATCATTCTAGGGTTTTTTGAGTATTAGGGTTTTAAGGTTTTATCTCCTCTAGGGTTTCGATTTAACGTTTAGGGTTCGATTATTTTACTTAAGGTTTCATTATTGTGTTTGAGTGGTTCTAGGGATTATCTAGAGACTTTTTTATCTGACTTCACTTTTGATTACTGAAAACTTACAAGGTTTATAATGGGAATGTGTGTTACAATGGTCATGGGCAGTAGATTTTAAGTTTAAGTTAGCAATCAATACATCCCCCCTTCTTGATTGTTTAATGGATAAACACCTTTAAGTCTAAGTTTTAGTGTTATTTAATTAACGCCCAATTCATTTATGAGTCATAATACATTATGTATGTTTAGGGCCCATTTAGGATATGAACCTAAAAAGGCAAATGACCCTAAGTAAGGTTTTGGATTTTGATTTAGGTTCATTAAGATACGTAATTGAGTTGGTCTTAAAGTTATAATTTGGTTTTATCTACTGATCGAGCCGGTTAACTTAAATTGAATAAACTAGGTTCAATTATGCATATATAGTGCATGTGCTATTTCAAGGGGATCATAGATCGGTTCAATTGGACCAGTTTGAGTATATTGGTGTCAAGTTTGATCGATCTTGGTTCCATCCATTTAATTATTATTTTATATTTATTATCACTATTATTCTTAATTTCTCCAACTTTTCAATTTTCTAATATTTTATTCACAAACACATTCCTACTAAAACCCTTAGTTTTTTACAAGATCAAACACAAATCTTTAACCAACTTTGATTCAAATTTTAATTTCAAAATTGGGTTTTGTGCATTTCTTATGTGAAAATCTAAAATGTTGTGAAAAAATGCTCTTGGTTGAATTTTTATGACTTGAATGGATAAAAAGGGGGGCTTTGTCGAAGAAAATGTTTAATGTTCTAATGAATATTCATGAACAACTTGAAATTCAATATAATTTTAGGAAAATTTTAGAGGTGTGCAATTGGTTTTGAAAACTAGTTTAGAATAAATCCAACATCATGTTAATTCACCATAACACTGCAAAATCAACTAAGAGGCTTATTTATGCTTCAGTCATGCTCATTAAGAATTTATCAAAAGCTGAAAAAATAAGGAAATTTACACTTTTCAACACATCTCAAGCATTTCATTATAAAAATCATAACTTTAAGCTACCAAAGCATCATACATGCACATATACCCTTCATAACTTGTCCTAAACCTAAAATCATTAAGAACATCATCTAAAAACCCATTTGACATATAAAATAGAATATGCAGCTTCCTTGAATTTGCTAGAAATCTTTGGAAAAATAAACCATTTCATCATAAAGATAAAAACTTTGTGCAATTAGATCATTACATATGCAACACATAATATCTAGAGGTTGTCTTAAGTATAAAATCATCAACAAATATCATCATTGGGTTCACTTGTAAGAAATTTGATCATTTAAGTTTCTAATAACATGTTGAAATTTAATAAAATTTATCCAAAAGCCCATAGAATATTCTAAATTATCAAATATCTAAATATCAATACAATAGTCAACATATATGCATTCTTTAGCATCTAAATCAATGCCAAAGCTTGAAATTATCAATTAAAACATCTTTTAAACATAGAATCAAGTTAAGAACATAACCAAAATATAGGAATGGTGCTGGAACTTCTGCATTCTAAATATAATTTATGAGTTTTGAAACATTCATGTGTCAAGATTAAAGCTTTAAGCTCCTAAACAAACATATACATATCATATAACAATTTAAACATCATTTAGTTGTTAAATTAGCTTAAATACTTTAAGTTAGACATCTTAGCATGCCATTAGCAAGTATCAAACATGAATCATACCTATGGGTTGCTTAATGCATATACCTTCCTCCAAGATTGAAACTTTGTGCTGTCAAACGATTACTTATGTATCAATTAACACCTAAAATATCTTCTAAACCTAAAATAGTTAAGATAAGCATCATTTTAGCATACCTTAATTGAGGTCTGATCATCAGGATAAAGATGCATAGGCTTTAGAACCTTATACAAAGAATCCTAACTAGCCAATTGGCTAAGAGGAAGTTACCCTTATGAAGTCCTATAAGACGTATAACCTACCAAGCTACAACACTCTTCTTACAATCTTGTAAATTAAGATGTTGATGATCAACCTAGAATAACTCATTGAACAATCTCTAGGGATGCCGACATGTTTAGTTATCTGACTTGTTAGTAAGGATGCTGACCTGCATCTTATGAACTAAATTATTTCACCCCATCACTTCAACCTCTTAGAAATCTAGTATTTCACTAGTTGCCTGATGTAATAGCTAACCTATTCATATAACCGATTTCACCACTCAACTTGAACTAATAGTACTATTTTGTCTTACTTTGCCAAAGTACCTACTAGTCATACTAAGAAATATATCTCTGGATAGTTGACATACATGCATGTCTAAAACCCTAGATGGACTCTCGAATCCCTAAAACCTTATTCAAATCTTAATACAATAGAGACCCTAAATCAACTCTAAGACTCTAAATTAGTATTTAAAATCTAAATTAATTAATAAATTCTAATTGTATAGCCAAAATATTCACTAATTGCTCATAATTCAATTAATCCCTAAAAAAAAAGCCTAATTTACCTTTCGAATCGTAATCAAATAGCTATAATAAATTTCAAACCTTAGATGCCCTAAAATAATTAGACAAGAAGATCCAATAATCTTAATTACTTTAATTAAATAGGAAAAACCCAAAACTATGATTAATTAAGGTTATACATGCTAAAAAACAAAGTAATAAGCTTAGAATTTAATTTAATCATTTACATATACCCATGCATCATGATTAGCTAAGGAAATAAACATGTATAACTATAAAAGACAAGTAATTAACTAAAAGGAGACAAGACCAAGAATTTGACCACCTTTTAGGAGATAAATCTTAACCACTTTTAGCAAAAAGCAATGGTCTCCACTTGCGTAATCATGTAATCATTGTAAGATGATACATTGTCCCCCTTACTTCCCATCAAATGATAAGCCACCCCACGTTCATACACTCTTCACTCTTGTTTATTCTTCTTCCCTAAAACAAATCCTGAAAAATCTTCTCCAAAAACCTATAAACAAAAACTAAAGAAAAAGAAGCTAGACGTTCCTGTGCATTGGACCACTTGAAGCCCTAATAGCCACTACACACATCTAAATGATAATCCACCACCTTCGATAGCCCCCTAACACTTCGGGCCACCTAGTTGACACACCCTTTGCCACTTAGAGTCCATTTCGATCACTTTTTAGGGAGGAAAAGAATGGGTATCTCACCATCCGAGTTGAAGTAAGCTTGTTTATCTTAATCCTTGTTTTAGTATTATATTAAAGCCTTATTACTTAGAAGCTTAGGACATTTAGAAACTTAAAAATGCCATCTTTATGTACGTGTATTATGTAGAGTTTATAATTTGGTTTTTAGGAGCAATACATCTAAAGAATATAACATACATATAAGGGACATTAAAATGTGGAGATGAGTTGATAACTTAAAGAAAAGTGGAAAAACCCCATGAAACTTCGTACCTACCTATTAACCTAAACATATACATCTATCCTCATTATATTTTTAATTTATCATGATTATTTTAGCAAAAAGCAGGTTAAAATGTATTATAGGAGTAATTTGATACATCTTTTATTAAGTTGAGTATATGAAGTATAGAAAATCTTAAAAAATCATCTTGAAAATTATAGTTGAATTTATAGAAAATTATGATTTATATAGTTAATCACATGAGTTCAAGACTTAATCTTGGAAGATAAGAAGCTAAATAAGGCTTACAGTGAGTTATTAGGCTTAAATTGGAATTTGGGCTTAGAAAAACCAATTTAAAGCCTAATAAATTATCAAGAGCAAATCTAGAACTTATAATAAAATGGACCATTTAGTAGGTTTAATAAGTTATATGGCCCATTGGAATGGATTAAAGATAAGATATAGACCATAGGAGATGAATTAAGCTTAAATTGAGTTAGAAGGCACACAAATCAAGTCTTAGGTCTACTTAATTACACATGACCAGCAAGTAAATTAGACAATTAGAACTTAATCGAAAAGGCTTACTAAGCCTATTAAATAATTTAAAGAGTCCTCTAATAGGCCTAAGTATGAATAAAGCCCATAACTAGTTAAAAAGAGTAGTTTATGCCTTAAAATAACAAAAAATGGACTTGAACTTAAAACATAATTGGCCTAACTAAATTAGTAATCTCAAAATAAAGAGTTAAAGGCCTAATAATAAATAATTTAGATTAAAATAATTTAAAATTAGGCCTTAGGCCAAGATAAGGCCTAAATCCCTCTATGTTGAAACTTAAAGGAACTACATAAAATATAAGAACACTTGCAACCCAAAGCTTAAATATAACTAATGTCCATTAACAATATAAAAATCTAATTAATAAAGATAAATGATTAGGACATGGCCTTGAACACTCAAACACTTAGTTAAATTAGAAAATCAATAAAGAAAAAGGGGAAACACATGAAATTTGAATTTGACTTCTATCCAAACTAATAGTTGTGGGTTTTAATTCCTACAAGGGACCTTACCATGCCAAAGTACATTTGAAATTTATGAAATCAACTATAAGAGCATGAAAATTAGACTTAAAACAGAAAAGATGTAACAAAAATAAGTTTTAACCGTACTTAAGAATAGTACAGTGAGAGTTAAGATGATTGATCATGAATTTAGCACGATTCCAATAGCGTTATTATTATTCCAATATCAACAGATACTGATTTGGATTTGAACCTACTAGGGGATTATTACGATTTCCGATCGACATAGCTAAGTGAGTATTTCTTCCATGATTACTATGCTTGTATGTACGTATAGTGTAATGGCACTTAGAACAAATAATAAATTTAATTGTTTAGGGTTATGAGTTCATGCATATGTATGTATTTGCTTGATTATGTGATTAAGACACTTTTATTATAAAATAACATGTCTGCATGATACATGTACATATATATATATGTATATTAGTTTTTCTAGTCTATTTTGTAGTATCATTTGGAATTTTTCTTTTGGGGTCATTGTTGATTGTTCATTGGGAGTCATTTAGGAAGAGGATTCTTCCTTGATTATTAATGGAGCATTTGGTTTGGTAGCCTTAAGTTACGACTAGATATTGGTCAAGCCTTTCTTTTGGGGCTTCTTTCTCTTTCCTTTGTCCTTTTTGGAAGCCATCTCCCTATAGTAATTCACGAGTAAGGAAGTCAGAAAGGGAGTTAAATGATCCATTAACATGTTTAATTTCGAAATAAAAAATAGATAAAATTAATTGCTATGTAGGAAAAATCTATTTCGAAACAATATTTTAAACATCCTTTAATAAAATATTTTTGGTAGATTTATAATCAATTCTTAAAAGAATTTTATTATTTAACAAATCTTCTTAAAATTTGAAAATTGTTAAAATAATAGCTAAAATTTCTTTTTTGATTGTAAAATAATTTTTTTGACATTCATTCCAATATTTAGAAATAAATTAGACAACACATTTTTTATCATTTTGTTTTTGTTTAAGTATGCATGTAAATCTTATTTTAGATGCATCGGTTTCGACTATTTTGAATAATGATGTATCTACTATATGAAGACACAAGATTTCATTAATTTTTTCTTTAATTTGTTTGACTATATTAGTACAAATTTCAAACCATTGAGTGGGGTTCCTTCTAATCTTTGATAAAATGGCTTATACAAAATATTAAGATTAAGAAAGAAGTCAGTAATATAATTTAAACTTCCTAAAAATTTTTGGAGTTGATTTTTATCCTTGATTTCATTAGAAAATTTAGATGTAAACTCTATTAATCTCTATATTGGAATTATGGTACCATTATTTATATGAAATCCTAAGAATCTAACCTTAGTTTGAAATAGGCTAATTTTAATTGGTGAGACAACTAAACCATTCTTTTTAACAATATTAGTAAAAATTTTAATATGCTTAAAATGTTGATCTATATTAAATGAAAAGATTAAAATATCATCTATATAGACAATTATGTATATAGCTGCAATAATATGCTCGAATGTTTGCAGTATTTCTTGATCACTCAATGAATTGGACTTAATTATATTAGGCCTAATAATTAAATTATCATGCATGTTAATGACACTATATTAATATGTCAATCGTTACATTACATAGAGGTAAAGAGGGGTCTAACGGGGGTTGCATTTGTTATGATGAAAATTTATGATATGAAAGTTTGATTAATATAGGGCACTTCTTCTACAATAAGTGTCCCATTCTGGTCTATAAGCTTATTAGGCATTAGAGGCGTCAACTCTATAGCTATGGATCATGTTTTGAGACCTGTACTTAAGGTGAGTTAAATTATGTGCCGGTCACAACATTACTAGGTATTGGGGTTATTGCTTAGGTAATTAACTTCAAGATAATAATTGGAATTGGTAGCATTGATGTGATAACTAGTTAGTACCTAAGTGATAAGTACCTGTATCTAATGATTCGAAATCTCTAACCTTAACTTTGAAAGGTGTTAAATCCAAGCTATATATAGGACTGACTAATCGTTATTTAGCATACGGTTGATTGCATTTACATATTTGTGTAATTGAACTTGCCTAACTATTGCTTATATGGTGTGGTTTGAGAACCTAACAAATTTTTATTAAAGTAGGCTAACTTATGGCTTATACTTAGGTGAAGACTTCCATAAGTTAGAGACATTAGATTTGGGATTGTGAGTAGTGAGGTTGAGAGTTTGGGAGGACTTTTTTGTTATTTGAACCCATGTTATGTTATATGTGATCGGCAACATGCTTGAACGAGTCTTGAGCTATTTCCTTTTCATGATATTTGAATCGTTGCTAGTAATTAATTGCTTGATTATCACTTGAAGTTTGCTATTGGAGAAGTAATCTGGTATGTAGTAGTAGTCTTGTATGTTATTGGGTAAATTCTAGATTGATAGAGTTCATTGATTTAAGATCCCCATACAATAAATGGCACCGTTACGATCAACCTATCTCTTTAGTCATGACAATAGACAACTCTTCTTTCATTATACTCTTCTTGAAAATTTTTTTGAAAAGCTTTACAAGAATCTACCACCAATAATTTTCCAAAAACTTATGGTTTTCAATTGTTATCAAGAAGTGAGGATGTGCTATAGGATTTAAAGAATCCCTGCTCCCTAACATCATACGTTGGAAGAAATTGACCTCAGGTCACGTCGGAACGGAAGTGTGCTAACCAATTAGTGTCAAGCGGTGATAATGAACAGATCAACCTAAATGCTACATAATGGCTGCATACTTAGAGTCCTAAATAGTTCAGGTCTGGCCATATGCAACACACGTTTTATTTTGAAAAAGAGAACACCCCTCATGTTTAAACGCCCTAAAGGGCTCAGTGCTCACATTAAATAAACGGATAGTTAAATTTATAGATAATAAAAAAATTATCAAAACATAAAATATCCCCTTTCCTTTATTTCGAAGAATTTGCTTTTTTTTTTGGCCACTAAAAGAATGTTCCCAGTGGAGTTCAAGTTGTTAAACCTAATTTTGTGTTTTTGGAAAAATAACTTTTTTTTTTTATTTCTTACTTTATAAAACATCCTTACCCAATGTAAACTACTCGATTAAGGAATTAAAAAGGAGAATCTCTTTTAAAATAATTTTTTAGGGTCACCATTCATAAAAATTAGAAAAAGTAAAAATCTGTTTGATAAACTAATTTTAATTTTATATTATATTATACAATGATACTAAATTAACATCTTCTGAAAAATTAACTTCTTGATGAGTAGTCATACGTAAATTATAATCTAAATTTTTCAAATTTTGAAAAGAAAACCTTTTTTAAATATATAATGAAGTAATTGGAAAAAAAAAATACGATGAAGTACTAAATATGTTAATTTGTCCTATATTTATATTATTAAAGCTTTTGAATAATTAAATAACTGTCAAAAATAATATTTTGATTATTTTTACTTAATCTTTTAAATAAAATTTTGATTATTAATAAATAATTTTTTTAATACATTTCTTTATAAAGACAATTTAAAAATTTATATAATCCTTCTCTATCTCTCTCTTCCTCTTTTACTACTCTCTCTCTCTCTTTCTCTTTCTTTTTCCTCTATAATATTTTTACTACTTCTTATTTCTCTCTCTATAACCCATATCTTTTTCTTTCTCATTTATTATCATATTTTATCAATATTATAATATATTTAATTATATTATATAATTTTATTTATTATATATATATATATATATATATATAACATGAATGCATGATTATTTATTTATCTTATATTTATTTTGGAATCGAGTACCTATTACAAAGGTAATTCTCCCATACCCCAATCCTAAAACCCGAACCGACTCGGTTCTGTCAGTCCATTAAATCCAACTTTTGCTCTTATCTTTCAATGGTCCAGACCCCATTTGCTATTCACCTTTTATGCTTCCCATGGGCTCAATAGACCCTCCAAAATCCGAACAAAACGGCAGGGCCGTCGACGGCGACCAAAAGCCTAACGCCGCCACCACCATGCCGCCACCTCCATCCGCTAAGCAATCTAATGGGAACGTGACAGCGTCAGCGCCCGAGTCCGACTCCGCAAAGAAACGAAAATTGAGTACCGTGCTTCCTCTGGAAGTGGGTACTCGCGTGATGTGCCGCTGGAGGGACTCGAAGTACCATCCTGTTAAAGTCATCGAACGCCGTAAATTGGGTTCTGATGGACCTACTGACTACGAGTATTATGTTCATTATACCGAATGTATGGATCATTTTTTTTTTTCCATTGAATTTTCGTTTTGCTGTACTTCCATGTAATTTTGTTATTGTTAGGGTTTCAGTTTAAGTTCGAGGTTGATTGGTGGATGACATGAACTGATCAATTGTGTTGAGGAATCGACGAATTCTCTAGGAGTCGGATGAATAAATTTCGAAGGGTCAGGGTTTTAGTTGAGGTTTAGTTGATCGATGGAGAATCTCTGAAGAAATTGATGAACTTGTGCTGTATTGTTGTGTATCTTTGGTTAGGGCTTGTTTTAGTGATTGCTGCTACGCTATTGATTTAAGGGTTGATGCATACTTGGGGTTCCTGTTCTTCCAGTGGTTCAAAGAATATGAGCTTGACTTCAATACTCATCTTACTATGTTTATGGGTGGATAATGAGACTGCCATCGCAGACTTAACTGGTGCGTTGTTCTGATGAGGTGGATATGTGACTGGAGGTTGGCGTCTAATTATAGTCATGTCACTCTATTGAAAATTGTAGGGTGGTTCGTGTTAATATGTTGATATTCAGGTGATTGTAAGTAGCCTGTCTAATTGCGATTATGCCAGCGTTTGAAAGAGGAAAATAGACTCGATAAATGGAAGGCTAGGATGAATTGAGATTTTTTTAAAGATACTAACTGCATGAATGTTTGTGGAAATTGAGAACATTCTTTTGGAGAAATTGTCAATAGACTCCTTGGCAGGAAATTTGGTATGCCCATTGTATTTAATGACCGATGGAAAGAGTAACATGATAGGACTAAGAATATATGCTTGCTTTTATAGAATGTGGTTTTATGACTCTTAAGTGAACAACCCATAAAAAAATAAGAACATTTTAAGTGACAATAATACATGTGATTCAAACTCTTGTTGTTTGGGCAGTTAAGTTTTACTCATCATAGTATTTCTTCTGATCTGTTTTACAGTTAACAGGAGGCTTGATGAATGGGTAAAGCTGGAACAACTTGATCTGGACTCGGTGGAGACTGTTGTTGATGAGAAAGTGGATGAAAAGGTAGTTAATCTGCTTTGGTCATGGACTTACCTTCTCACAAAAGTGAGTTTGATTTCATTGTAATGGTTGCAGGTTAGTGGATTGAAAATGACGCGTCACCAAAAGCGAAAGATTGATGAAACACATGTAGAGGTAAGCAGACCACTAATTTTCGATGCTGCATGCTATTTTTGCCTATATAGTTTCTGAGGATATATCATTACAATTATAGATAGTGCTGCTTGTTTTTGTTTGCAAATGGTAATCTAGAACAAATAATATGATTATTATTAAAAAAGTACGATTCATGTTGAAAGGAAAATGTCACAACTCAACCTTAGAAATATATGATTATCTGCAACTTAGTCAATATCATTGCTTCGTCTTCTTCATTCAAGTTATTTAATATAAGCAGTCTATTGTTTAGGCTTGAGTGGGTGGGAGTGGGATAAGCAATTGTATTATCACGTGGAATTGGTATGAAATAAGAGACTTCCTTTTCAAGGTATCAAGTCAGACCATATATGTTTCCTACAAATCATATACCCGGTGGAAGGGCTACTCCAACCATCCTTCCATTTCCTCCATTTGAAATATTATATACTTTAGCAGCAAATAGAAGCCCCTATTGGTGAATTAAGGCTGCTTTGACTCTGACATTTTACCCAAAAAAAGGCTGCTTTCCTCCTGTAGCTTCAACAAAATGCCAGTCATGCCATTATTTTTCTTGATGCAGGGCCATGAGGAACTTGATGCTGCTAGTCTCCGTGAACATGAAGAGTTTACGAAAGTGAAAAATATTGCTACTATTGAGCTTGGAAGATATGAAATTGAGACATGGTATTTCTCTCCCTTTCCACCAGAGTATAATGATTGCTCGAAGCTGTACTTCTGTGAGTTTTGCCTTAACTTTATGAAGCGCAAAGAACAGCTTCAGAGGCATATGGTGAGTAGTGACTTAATTTGTGCTCCTATCCATGCTTGTCTTTTTTAATAAACTTTCTGTGTTCATTTGCTAAGCTGTTTACATTGTGTTATATGAATAATTGACTTTTTGATCTGCTCTGCTTTCTTGTTCAACTTGCTCGACTTGGATTTTCCCACTTAACAAATTAATTTTAAATCATGAATTTGTTTTGTAAGCTATCCATTACAGTAAGGAAGTGCTTGATAAGGATTGATTGGTGTCTTGGCCAGGATCTTGAACAATCAACGAATATCAATAAATTGTGTTTAGGATTTTCATGGAACTGATGACAAAAAGGATATTTTTAGGATTCTTGTATAAGTTGAATAACAGATAAGAGAAAGATATGGACTAATTAAGAATAGATACTACGCACTATTTTGAAAATGAATTAGAATTGATTGAATTAACAATTAATATGACTCACAATTGTCAAAACAATCGGTGCAAATGGAATTTGATGTTGCTCAGAATTCTAAATAATGTGATTTCCCTCAAATTGGCTTAAGATTGATAAAAACTTGGGAATAAAGAAATAAGGGTTTTCAATGTTCAACAGAAAGGACTTAGGGTCTCATAAATTCACCCAACTGTGAAATGTCATAAACTGATAACTAATAGATAAGTTAGGGTTTATTTTCTTAAATGATTATTTTTATAAATTAAATGATAGGCTTTAAGAAATAAAACCTAGTCAATAATATAGAAGGAAACTCTCTAAAATAAAAATAAGATAAATCAATAACTAAATAAGTTCCTATTGGATGAAAAATGTTAATATGAAATATCAAAACTAATAACTAGCCTAAGGCCAGTAGAATTGTAGGTCAGTCGCTTGGTTGACCTTGCTTTTGGTCCTCTTCTAGCCATCCTTTTGGGTGGCCTTGCTTTGGTCAGTTTTGTTTATTTCGGTCCCTTGCAATTCTAGTGTCTCAAGCTCCCGTTTGAAATTGTCTAAGACCCTAGTCTATATCATCTCCTCAGGGCTGGCACTGATTCATGCTCTAAAATTTAGCACCTGCCTCTTACTGAAAATGTGAAGCCTTGAAATTTATGAATATATTTCTATTTCCTTTATTTGGCTTCTTCATAACAGCCCGATCTTTATGCATCTCCTTTGAGTTGTGGGTAATAAAGTGAATTGTTGTCCATTCTTCATAAATGAGGATGTGTTCCTGAATGCATCATATGCATTGTGCCTGTCAAACTACTATGGTCTCCCTAATAGCATGTGTCCAATACTCACGGAAAGTACATCATGAGTAACTTCAGTATAGCTACCGAGAAAAATGGAACATGAATCTGTTTCTGAACATGGACAATTCCTTGGTCATTGAACTGGCGAATTCATATGGCTTTGGATATGCAGTAGTCTGAAGTCTATCTTTTCAACAAAATTCAAAGAAGTCACGTTCATTGGCTGCTCCTATCAATGATAAGGGTACGAGTCTTGTCCCTGTGTCATGTACTCGATACAAAACATATTCCCAGTCAAAGTTTAAGTCACCACCATCCCAAACAATGGTCCTTCTTTTGCCTTAAGCACCACCATATCATCACTGTTATTAGTCTTAGGTTACAGCTTTTCCTCGTATTCAATCCCTTAGGCATCTTTCCCTTAATTTATTCATTTACCTGAAAAAAAAAAAAAAAAGGCATCTTTCCCTTAATGATTAGGGCATTGTGCTGCAAGTTCCCAAAGCTATGGCACTTAAAACATTTTATATCCTTGCTTCACTTAATTTGGTCCTGTTCTGGAGTTTCTATATCTGCATCCCTTTTTTGATTCTGCTTCATGCCAGTTTGATTACATCTTCCAGAGTTCAATATTGTTGCAATTCCACTACACTAGATGTTTCAAATCTAAATTGATGAATCGAGCTATTGACTTGTCCTAGGTCTCATTAATCTCACACCTAGTTAGCATGTCTCAAACTCTTTGACATACTCTTCTAAACTCAGTTCACCCGTGTCTCAGAGTTTGCAGTTGCATTAGCATCTCCTGTTTGAAATACTCAAACACAAATCTCTTACACATTAACTCTATTGAATTCTAGGTCTACACTTTCTCTTCTCCTCCCCTGTCTATGTGCCATTAACTTGTCCCATCATAAACCAGCATATACAGTGAATGCTAAAGTGGCCATCTTAACTTTGGTTCTTTCATCATAGTCATAGCATTTAAAAATCCTTTTAACCTTATGCACCTGGTCTAAATATTAATTTGGCTACTTGCTAGCCCTGAAAGCAGGAATCTTTGATTTTATATATTCTAAGCTCTTGGTAGTTTTGCCACCACCACTTTCTATTCTCCCATCTCTACCAAAATTATCACTGCTAGACTTTTCATTACTTGCACCACTCCTTCAACAAATACTACTATGGCTCCTTATATCAATCTCCCACTCTCACCCCGTGCTTCTCTCCTTTCAATCAATTGGATCAAAACCTCCGTCTCATAGATGCCATTAATATCTGTAATTGATTTTCTAAACAATTCAAACACTTACCCACGTCGCTGATATGCCCTGCCCTAGGTTGATTAACACTCCTACCAGACTAATGTGATGTTTTGTTTTCTCAAATTTAATATCAACAGCAAAAATCAAAATTTTCTAAGCTGCAATGACCCCTTCAACACCAAAGGCCAAACCCCAAAACTTCAAATCTCAACATCTAACAAATAATAGATTTTACACTTAACACAATCCTTTAGTGAATGTGTCTCATTGACATCGTCCATATCAATATGATATGGAGTAGTTGGCTTCTTGTTGTCAATCTTGAACAGTCAATGAACTTCAATATATTGTATTTTGGGTTTTTATGGAATTGGTGATGAAAAGGAGAATATTAGGTCCTTTTTTTTTTTTCCCCTTTCCTTGTGTAATTTGGATAACAAATAAAAGAAAGAAATGTATGAATCTAAGAAAAGATATTATGCATTCTTCTCAAAACAAATTGGGATTGATTGAATCAACAATTGATATGACCAAGACATCTCCTTCTGCTCAATGAAGATCTCCATGTGTGTTGTTGAGCTAGTTGCTCCTTCCACTCTCTCTCTCTCTAGCATGTATATTGTTATGGACAGTGGTGTATTTATACAAGCTCATTCTAACTCAATAAGTAAAAGGCTTCTTATTCTAAAATAAGCGCCCACATAAGCTTAGCCCATTATTTCTTCCTCCAATGTGATAATGATTGAGTCTACAACATATACATGGTAAGGAGTTATATTTAATAGGTGCATTAGTCTTCTAGATGTGGCAGTCAAATTGTAGCTATGCACCTCTGTGAACCTAAAAAACAAAAAGAGAAGAGATAATTAAATTACACATAGCAAGAATGAAAAAAATAGGGAAAGATGGAATGTAAACAACTCTGAACCGAAGAATCCTGTCAAAGTGATTGGATTAAACATTCATGACTGGAATCACCAGGGAGGGTGTGGCTGCTCTGGAGCTTAGCATGCTTAATTTAATTTGGTAACTTGTTACCTTTCACATTCATCTTGGTTCAGGTGCTCTATGTATATAAAGTGTATTTATTATCCTTATTGAGATGATATTTTCTTACAAAAGGAATGAAGAGATAGTCACCCCCACAACCACCACCGCCACCCATGCACCCATGCATCCCACCCACCCCCCCAAACCAAAAAACACACACTCAAACACCAACAAAAACACACACACAAGAGAGGAAAATAAAATATAAAAAAAAAAGAGAGATACTCTTACTTTTGAATTTGCACGATTTCCTTCTGATATGTGAGATTAAAAATAAACACATAGGCATGAGCTACTTGTCAGATGCTTCTTGATATTATATGTATGTGTGTGTGTATTTTTTCCCCTTTTATGTACATTGTTTAAAGTTAAATTAGTGTTTTCATAATTGTATATAATATTATTTGCAGAGAAAGTGTGATCTCAAACATCCACCGGGTGATGAGATATACCGCAGTGGTACGCTTTCGATGTTTGAGGTGTGTACTTGTTGCATCTTTCAAATGTTTGGCCAATAAAATGTTTTGTTCTGTACAGTTATATTATTCTCATTTCTCAAGGGTAACTTTACTTGAAACTATGTCAGATTATGCCTGCTTGTTGCTATGTATAATTGAGTTGAGTTGAGAAAAAATAATTACAGCATGAGCTTGACTTGTGCTTGGATTTTTAAGCTCAAGCTTAGTTTGAGGGACTCAATGAGCCCAATTTGGCTCATTCAAGTGTTTCTATTTTTAATGATATTTTCTTTTAATTAAACTCGTGGAAATTTGAACAACTCGCTAAAGATTGGTCAAAATCCAAAATTTTTGACAGATTTCCGCTCACTCGAGTAGCAGCTTCTCGTCAAGCTGGGTTCAAGTAGTTTGTTAGCTTGCTTGGCTTGTTTGGGCCTCTTTTTTCATCATTCATGAAAGCTGGTCCATTTACATCTGAATTATTGAGACAAGGTTACTTATTTGACTGCCTTGACATTTGTGTGTGCATGTTACAGGAATCTACTCAAACCCAGGCCGCCCCCCCCCCCCCCCCAAAAAAAAAAAAAAAGGAATCTATTCAAAGGGTAATTAAGCATGAAATGAGTGTTTGGAATGTCTTTATTAAAGTTCATTTTTTACAAATTGGAACCTCGAGGAGCTCATTAGAGAGAACCTCCAATCTCTTGATGGCTTTTCAAGAGTGAACCACCCAATCTCTTAAGACTGTTTATGATAATATGTTGCTTGCTTTATTGATCCTTGATGGAGATTCTCATACAAGCTGAATATTACATGAAAAAGGAAAGTTCTCAAAATACAAATTATTAAACAAATGGCCATAATAAAACTAAATCGTGTCTATCATTTGCATTCCTCAAAAACTCTTTGCCTTGATAAGCATCCCCAACAAAGTTTCTGCCATTTTTATAGTGTATTCATTACAGACTGATGAGGTAGTCTGGCCTGTTAAAGGGTTTCTCTCATCTTTTGTTTCTGACCTTTTATATGGAAATGCACTGGCACTTCAGGACTTTTCTGGAACATAACTTTGCTCTTCTATTTATTATTGCCAGTGCATGAAGGATTTTTCTCCATTATCTTGATGTCTCTTTTTTTTCTAAATTGTTTATCTTTTGGTGCAGGTTGATGGAAAAAAGAACAAGGTTTATGGCCAGAATCTCTGCTATTTGGCAAAACTCTTTCTAGATCACAAGACCCTTTATTATGATGTTGACTTGTTTCTATTTTATGTCTTGTGTGAATGTGATGAACGAGGTTGCCATATGGTTGGATATTTTTCCAAGGTAATTACTCTGGATTGTGGCCCTGTAGTTGTTTTGCATTGAGGGGGGCAAGTAGTCAACTTTTGTAGCTCTATGGAAGTCTTCTTGTCACATTCAACTGATGAAAAAATGTTCCCTACGATTGTTCTTGCAATGAAGAACATGTATTTATTAATTATTGTAGGCTCTATGAAGGTCTCTTGGCTTATGCATTTAATAGAGATGTTTCATGTATTTTACCGATAGACCTTTTCCTATATTCTATGTTTAGAATTAGGCATGTCTCTTTCCTCATCACATGAGGATGGGTAATCTGCAGAACTACATGCCTTGAAATAATTGGCACACATGCAACTTTGCTTAACTGTGTACTTTCCATCAGATGCTTCGTATCAAATTATGCTTTTTGATGAAGCAAAGGACTTAAGATTCCTTGGATTACTGCAGCAGATAAGATGTTGATAAGAAGATTCTGCCTGATCTACCTTTTTTATGAGATTTTCTAGCTTGATAGTCTTAAGTCAATGATGACAAATTTTTTTGCCCTCCTTTTGATCCAAAAGCATGTTCTAATTTTACATGCTTAGAAGCGGGATGAGTTAAATTTAACATGTAGACAGTATTCTGTGCTGGCTACTTACTGTGTAGTAGGGATAATCTGCTGAAAATTTTATCCTATAAAGCAGTTAGATGCCATCTTATAAATTACACGTCTCTTGAAACAGGAGAAACATTCCGAAGAATCATACAACTTAGCATGTATCCTCACGCTTCCTCCTTATCAGAGAAAAGGATATGGGAAATTCCTGATAGCTTTCTGTAAGCTCTTTGCATGGCTTCCTGAATTTATTGAGGGCAACTCATTCTCTCTTGCTTCTTTTTCATTCTTCCTTAACTCTACTCATATTGGAAGGAAAGTACGAGTCTTCTGCCTTTTGTGATTATCAGTCACAAGAATACTGTACAATTTCCCAGGTTAAATAAATTTGTGAAACTTCGGAACTTTTTCCCCCTTGCATTAATCAAGGACCTTATTGCTGGCTTACTATCTATGCCTTTTGGATATGAATTTTGGAGGATAAAAATATTTGGCTTTATTGATATTTCAGTAATATATAGGATCACTAGACACCAGTATGTGATTGAAACCCAAGCATGCATGATCTTCTGATTATCTCCCCCAAACGATTTGGTTTTTCTGTACCTTGATGCACTTAGTCATGGAGAAATCTCTGAAATTTATTTCATCAAACTATTCTTTCATTCTCTTGCATTTTTATAAAAGCTAAATTTTATAGCATTAGTGTGAAGTGTTAGCAGATCTTAACATGTCTTAAGAACTTATAGTATTTCAAAAGCTTATCTACTGTTGCTACTTAAGATCACTCACAGGTCAAATTGGTAGGTTATAAGATGTGATCAGGATTATCATTCTTTTATCTATTTTTGTCAAGATATGAGGTGAAGAGATTCGTCTCTCAAAAGTTAAACTTCATTGCCAATATCTGTTTTAAGTTGGAAGAAGCATCTGCCACATGGCATTCCTGGCTAGTTTAATGCCGTTATTATCATCTATATTGCCCAGGTTTTACTGGACATGTACTGGTTCTGACATTTTCAATTTTGAACCATATATCGTTGCTTTGTTCTCTAAGTACATTGTTTTCACATTCAGTGCCTTGCATCTTATATTATTTTCTACTGGCAGTGGAAGGATTTGCTCATGTATATATTAACATTGAAACAGCATACGAGCTCTCCAAAAAAGAAGGCAAAGTGGGCACCCCTGAAAGGCCTCTCTCCGACCTTGGGCTGTTGAGCTATAAAGGGTATTGGACACGTGTTCTCTTAGACATCTTGAAGAAGCACAAGGGCAATATCTCAATCAAGGTAGAGTTTTGAGGACCAATGTTATAAATCTTCTTCCATTATATGAATTATGTTTTTAACATCCTGGAAATCTTTTAGTTTGTTTGTTACTCATATCTTAAGTAAAG
This sequence comes from Lumnitzera littorea, assembly GCA_024138015.1. Lineage (NCBI taxonomy): Eukaryota > Viridiplantae > Streptophyta > Magnoliopsida > Myrtales > Combretaceae > Lumnitzera > Lumnitzera littorea. The sequence goes on along the minus strand of JAMXBB010000012.1, from coordinate 72,314,664 downwards.
CAGACATATGTTAGAGTGATGTGGGGAGACTTGATGAAGTACGAGCAACTTGCAATTCTTTCAATTTTTGGGAGACACAATGAGAAATCTGATTTTTCTTTCCCTGAAAATGATTACCTGCAGAGGAGAGGTGGAGATTGAACAAATATTGAAATTAATTCTATCTTTTGTTTCCATAATTTAACGCTCCTCAAACAGATGATTCAGTGAATATGTTAGCTGGTCATGATTGTATATTTTCTATGGATTTGGAGAAATTCTTCTAGTGAAAGGAATGATTAAAATTGTTTTTTTATTTTTTTTGGGTGCATTTCAAGTGTCATAACTGTTTTGTAGAGTATTCTTGCTGCATCTTTTAATGCCATTGAGCCGACTCTGATTCATGAGATAGAGCTTAAAAGATTCATTGAGTCATACGGCATTCTCACATATAGACAACATGGCTAGTTACAATGCTGCCTTAAAATGGTCAATCTATCCTGTGAGGAAAGCAATTAGCAGAACAATGGTGTCTAAAGCTCTTCTTTTTTATTTTTTATTTTTTTCATATATGTATGTATGTTGTATGCAGGAACTTAGTGACATGACAGCCATAAAGGCTGATGATATTCTGAACACCCTTCAGAGCCTTGACTTAATACAGTACAGAAAAGGGCAGCATGTCATTTGTGCAGATCCAAAGGTTTTGGACCGACATCTAAAAGCTGCTGGACGTGGTGGCCTTGAGGTTGATGTCAGCAAATTGATCTGGACTCCTTACAGGGAGCAAGGTTAAGGAAAAAGTGTTTTTAATCATTGTAAGCTTATATCTTCTGTACAAAAATTAGCTTTTAGTGGATGAAACAAACAATTTTAGATCCATTAGCTTCTAGATTTTCCAGGTGAATTGCTTTCGTCGCTTTGTATATGTAAGGAGTAAAAGCTATCAGCATTGCCATCCATTCTACCAGAATTGATTAAGCTTTCTGGAGTGCCCTCTGAGGTTGTGCAGATTCTTCGCCATGTTAATAGTCTAATACGACATTTTATATCCTAATGTATTTATTTATGCAAGTGAGACTGATGCATTACCTTTTTTTTTTTATGGTCGTCACATTTTAACCTTTTTGGCATTTTCTCTTCCCGGCCAACATAGCAGGTGCTGAGATGCAATACAGTAGGAATCTCATGGGTTGTCTAAAGAAATTTGCATCGATCTGGACTATTTTTCTGTTTCCCCATGAATGTTTTGACAATGCTGTCATTTGCTGGCAAACCCCTTTTTATTCCCTTCTTGTCAGCTTGTGCTCTTTAAGAGATGCTTATTTGGGAGACCAAACTCCCCCCAAAAATGGAAAGAAAGAATGACGTAATAAAGGATAGCATAGTGCGCCATAGGACATACCAAATGGGTGGGAACCCTATTTACAACCATGCAGGGATCGGCGGTCGATTTGAAAGCTCAAGTTGATCAAGTTGGTTGATCCTTTATTGGGGTTTGGACCCGTTGCTTCTTTGGGTTTTAGATAGAGTTTTATATGAATATGAGCTCTTTTTCGAAAAATAACTTCATTGCCCATCAATTTTTACAATAAAGATGCATTCGGCTTTGGTATAAAAATTTTCAAAAAAGACTCTTAAGGAAGGCGTATTCAATGTATGCGTCTTTCTCACGAACTACAATCTAAGGAAGATGCATGCACTAGTTGGGTTATTAGTGTTTTTAAAAATACGTTCAAAGTGCATGTATTGGTTGCTCCTTTAGTGTTTTTAAAAGTATATGAAAATACATCCCGTAGTTGTGCCGTTCACGAGTCCTAAATAAATCACGTTGAGCACAAAATCAACAATCACTTTTCTCGATTAATCACAAAACACTCCCTTGAAAATGCATATTTCTCTTGCGCTTTCTTCGATTTTCCTACAATATTGAGCTCTTTCCACTTGGAACATCCTATTCAAGTAATAATCTATCCACTTACTATTGATTTTGTCAAATTATATCATTAAAAATTGCAAATCTTCATTCAATTATGTAACTATAGGTTTAGAATTATGCTATTTTTTTATTCAATGAATTGCCATGAAGTTGAGTTTAGATTAGTTTACATGCAAGTTAGTTGTCATATTGTATAGTTTTTGTAACTGTAAGGCAGATGTTGCATGTAAATGTAGGATATTCTTTTATGCACGCCAAGTGTTTGATGAAATTCGCAATACGGTTCTAGTACAAAACTTAGTGCATTTAGGTTCATAATGGGTATGTGTTGTTGTAACGTTATCATACGGTACGTGGGGGAATTGGTTGATTTGCTAACTAATTGGTTGGTTGATGGAAAACTTATCAAGGTGAAGATGGCGAATTACATTAAGATTATCGTTTATGCTAATAGAAACATTATTATTGGTAACTTGGGGTTGGAGTACATTAGTGAGTCGGCTAAGAAATTAAAGATGAGAAAGGATGTGAACTTCTCCCACTTCTTTCGAAGGATCTGGGGAACTGTTGGAATTGACCCCAGTAGAGTTGAAATCGTACATAGACATCTTTTCTTTAATAATGGAAGAGTTGCTTACAAGTTGATGACTGTCAGACACGACAACAATATAAAAAATTTCATTAAAATGGTCAAGTTTTTGGGGAACGTATTACCTAAGAGGTATATATTAGTAGAGTTGTGTAAGTAAGGTGAGTTACATAGGTTAGCCCTGCAAAAAATTGCAAGTTGGGCTTAGAAATTTTAATCCACTTAAAAATAGGTTTTTTTTAGCTTAGCCTGCAACCTAACCAATTGTGGGGCAGGTTGGCTTGTAAACCTAAAAAAAAAAAAAAGACACATCATGCTTGCACATAGGCATAGATGTAAGGTAATCGCCAATCGGCATAAGTTATTGACTTATTGATTGCTAAACTTGCAATTGATTCTCTTAAGTCTTAACTTGGTGTGTTGGAGAGTGTGGAGGTTGAGTTGATGCTTTTTTGAATTATTATTATTGTTGTTTTATTTTTTTAGTTTATTTTTATTAGTATTCTTCATTGTTTATAGTGAACTATATGAATAAACAAAATGTTTTTTTTTTTGGGAGAGCTTCAATGGAATCATCATGATATAATTCCACCAACAATATAACATTACACTCTCTAAAATATCAATAAAGGAAAAGTGGATACTAAAAAGAAAAATTAGTAAGTTTTGGTAACTATTAAATGTCAAGCATGAACTCTATTTTATCCCTATCCTCATTATGGCCCAACAACATGAAGGATTTTTAAGGGATAAAAAACATTCATTAACTTTTAATGCAGTGCACTAAATAGACCTTTGCTAATAATGCCAATGGCCTTGATGTAAGAATTTACACATTGAGAGTTTTATATCAAGATCATTTCTTATATTTCTAAGTTTTAAATATTAATGAATAATTCTTGTAGTAAATAAAAATCCACTTGGTTTTTAATAAAATTGAATGATAAACTTCAATGCTAAGTCAATAAGAATTCCTCTAAATATCCAATTTGTCGGTTGGCCGGCTTAACTTGCAACCCGCAATGAAGTAGGTTGGGCTAGAAATTCCAGCTTGCATTTGCAAGTTGACCAAAGCGAGCCAACCTGCTCAACCCATGGGCCAATGTGGAGCATGCTCGGTTGGCTTACTTGGCTTGCTTATGCAACTCTCTATATTAGGCATTGTAAGGAATCATGTGCTCAGACCGATTGGAACATGGTCTAAGCAAACAAACTTGCTTTTCTAGTACCCTAGGTGTAATCTACAATGACTAGTATGGAGTGGTCAACCTCTAACTAGCCACATGAGCAATTCATGAACTTCATTAAGCCCGGACATGTTGATATCACAAAGGAGGAACTTAACGAAGCACTTGGTTCGATTATTGAATATAGAGTTATATAATCCGTATGCGGAGCAAATGCATATAGACATAAATGCCAATGATGATGAAGATGAGGAGCTTGTTTGTAAGCTCAACAATCAGTCACTTAAGGTTTTGATCAGCTGAAAGATTCAATCAAGCCTAAATTATAAGTGAGCTATAAATATTAGTAAAAATAATTCTGTAAGTTTGAATTTAAGAAAATAAGCAATAAAATAAAAGACTATAAAAATTCCAAATTTTAAGTATATAACTCGTCATTTATCGAAAATGCGTAAAATACATTTTGATAATTAACGAATCGCTAGAGATAAATTATATATATACTAAAAAACATAAAATGACCTAAATAATATTTAGGAATATTTATTTGTACTATATGTGAATTTACATGTATGTAGAAATACGTGTAATTACTTAAAATACACGAAATTTACTAAAATAATAAGAAATAATTAAAGAAAATTCATAATTAATTAAGGAAAAATATAGAAAAATGAGTAAAAGTCTAGAAGTGGGGTGTGACAATCTGATATTGAAGAAAAAAAATCAACCAATTAAAATGCAACAAATAGAAAGTGGAAAAAAGAAGAGATAAGGCAATTGTCTTGTCTCATTAATGCACAATAATTTCTCTAAAGCTCTATAAATAGCAAGAAAAATTCAGAAGCTCATTTAGTCAGTTTGGAGAGTGAGAAAATTAGGGAGAGGCGAAATTGAGAGAAAAATTATGGTTAGGAAAAAAATAAGAAAAAAACTATACAATTAGGCCATAAAGGGAAACCTACACCAGACAGGCAGCTGGGAGTGGACGGCCACCACCATCACATAGTGGTGGCAACACCCAAACTAGCCGACAAAGCCACGGTGGCCGGAGCCACCCAAACCGATGAGTCCGATTTCTAGCCCAATTTTATGTAATTTTGTAAAAAATAGTAAATATTCTTAGAAAATTATGAATTTTGTTATTATGAAATATTTTTGTATATAGTTTTTAGGAAAAATATTATTTTGATAAAAATATGTCCCATAATATATGGTCCTTAAGAAATCGTGCAAAATCGAGCATGTTTCGGTTTAGAAATAAATGACTTTAGGAGTGTAGTTTTGAACCCAAAATTTTTGTGTAGACTATTTAGATGATGTAGAATAGTCCTATTAAGCCCGTTTTCAAAAATTAATTTTTGAAAATTTTAGATAATTTTTAGGCCTTAAAATGAGGCATAAAATGGGTAATTTATGGTTAATTAAGTAATTAAATGGTTAATTACTGATTTAATGAATAATTATATGTTTTAAGATGTTGAAATCTGATGAAGTATGATACTTGTAGCATTTAGGGTGTTAGATGTAATTATTAGGTTAATTATGAAGTAAATGAGTAATAAGGAAAAATAGTACATGTTAAGTTAATTTTGTAAATTAGGGTAATTACATGTAAAATCTGATTTACGATGAATTTGGACATTTTGAAATGATAATTGATGTTGGGAGATAGTAATTAGAGTGATAAAAATATTATATTTGTATTATGTACATAATAAGTAATAGTATATAATACACAATTATTAGAAATATAATAAATAGAAAATATTAGGATAAAAATTGATATTATATAAATAATAGGGATATATAATAAAACTGATAGAAAACTTAAATTTATATAATTATATGAAAGATGTAAAAATTTCTTACATCAAAAGTAAATTTGGTACACTATTAAGGATTTAAGTGTACTGAATATAATAAAATACTGACTAGAGATAGTTATAGTAATTAGGATATCTAGAAGTAAAGTGATTAATTTCACATTATGAGTTAAAACGAATTTCTAGAGTTCAGGTATAAAACAGTACTTAGAAATCGAACTAGAGCCTAATTTAGAAATCGATGCGGAAACCGAACCCAAACTTAATCCCAAACTTAGAATAATTGTAAAAGACTTAAGACCCAGATAATTAGATATATTAAACCCTAAACAAAACATAAAATAAGCGTTATAGGATAAAACGAACCTATAATAGTTATATGAAAAACTAAAACCACGTTTGTGTTATAGGGATGATCGGCAATGGCCTGAGCAAGTCGGACCTCGAGTGAGTGAGCGAGAAGTCGAGGTAAGTTAAGATTAATACGATACTGTATTTTGGAGGCTTGAGATTATGCTTGGTTGTGCTTGTTAGATAGTTGGTTGTGTGCATGTACTTGATTATGGATGATGTCATGATTCTATTTGTTGTTCTGACTTGTATTGTATGATTTATATGAAATGATTGATTACCCTAAACTGGACTTAATCAAATATACGACCAGTAATCATAATTAGATATGCATGGCAACCCATTAGGGGAAACCTAGGATTCTTCGGCTATCACGACTCAACAGTATCGTTGTCGTGGTAGGTTGCCGTGTACTGTATAAAGGTCTATTATCAACCCCCTTGCTAATCATAGGCCTTTCATATGACACACAAAGCTCATTCTACTCTATGTTACCACTAGGCCTATAGACAAGTAATATAGAGCAATTTAACTAAAATTACCTCTATGTTATAAATTAGCTAATTGTGTGGACTCGTGGACCCACACCAAAACAATATTACAAACAAATGCAGTCCATGACGGAACTGCATTAAATCTGTGTTATGAACAAAAACATAAAAATATCTAAATGTCTATAAATCTATTACAAAATGTCCTCTTCGCTCTCTGATCGCTCCAACCCTTCCCTACACGAGACTTACCACAGGCATGCCTCGGTTCAGATTGATGAAGAGGTTCTCCTGCATCAACAAAAATCTATAGGGATGTAAGCTTACGCTTAGTGAGATAAATACCCTCGTCAGTACCACATAGCAGAAGTTTATTATATGCACAATCATATGAATGCATGAACAATCAGTATGCCAAACAACGCATGCAGTGACCTAGAAACTGCATATGACTTAGAATTACGCCCCCTGAAGTCGGGGTTTGGAGATAATTAACCGACCCCAACCAAAATCCGGGTTCTAGACCTTGGGTTTTATTTTATTTGCACTATCGTGCTCATGCCAAAATAAAACTCTCTCTATATACATATATGTATACTTCCTTTACCAAAATCAAATCATATATTTTAAAATCCCAAGTCTAGTGGTATGGTGGCTCCCGTAGTCCACAAACACACACCTTAAGCAGAAGCCACAAGACTCGGCCCCTCGCCGATGGTTGGCGTCTCCCGGCGCCTAGTAAGCCCATTAGCTTAAGACAGAGACTCAATATATATGATGGCATAGCTAGTGCCCAATCCTGCAGGAAACTCGTATTCCTGTGAGTCCCTTCCTATCTTCTGCGTGAAGCGGCAATCGGTGTTATCTGTATGCTATATGGGGTATGCATGATTCATTTTGATTTCTTAATCAAATAAGTGATTATCTCAATTTTCAGGGTGATCAGACAATTTCATTCCATACAATTCACATGTATATATAATGCAAACAATTCCCCTTATTAAATATAATTAACAAGTCATCACATTCATCCACAAATTTATACATATGCATCTTCCTTATCCCATAAGCATCCAAATTTATATATATAAGTTTAGGTGCATCTATTCTACAAGCACAATCAAGTAAAGAGTCATCGGGAATTTACTTACTCTGCCATGTGGGTCAATCAAAGTAATCCGGAGGCAAGTCGTCTCCGTACATAGTGTCCCATGGTCATTGAAATAATTTTTATAAGGAATTGAAATAAACTTAAGAAACTAAGTAAATTTTCCTTAAGTTATACTCTTGACTAGTTTTCAAAATTTTTCCCGGTTTTTACCTAAAGTTCAATCGCGTATAACTTTCTCGTTTTAAATCCAATTTTTATGATCTTATAGTTAATTTTCATCGTTTTCGAGTGTACTTTAATGTGGTAAGGTTAGATTTTTGAAATGAGGTATACAATTCTGTCCATGGGTCAGAACAATAGTGTTCCTCGGGTGTTGGAGTGTTTTTAGGCCTTGTTTGGTAAATGGGTTTTTTAATAACTTAAGAAATTCTTTGGGTTTGGTCTTAAGATTTTATCCTAAGCTTAAAATACTCTTTGAGATTAGATTTACAACTTTGATTTATATTCTTAAGGCTAACAACTACTTTTTGGGCCCTTTAGTGGGCTTAAGTTGTCAAGTGGGCTTGTTTTTGGTTCAAACTAAAGTTAACGACTTTGGTGGGCTTATGGGGCCTTAGGTGGATTTCTTATGGGCTTCAAAACAATCTCTCTTGACACTTTAAGGTGCTGGTCAGAATTTCATTGAAGGCCCAACTTAGAGTTATAGGCTTGTTTTGAGAGTTTTAAGCTCGGTTTTGAGTTTTAGGCTTTATATGCTTACCATTCTTGCTTTGGTTGATCTTTTCACTTTGTTTATTTACTTTTATCATATTTTTAAGCTTCTTTTTTCCCACGTTCCAGATCTATTCATGATGGTTCCAAGGGGTCCTTATTTGGTTTTTCAACTTGTTTCATCATTTCCTTAAGTTTAGGTTTTAGATTATGCACTTAGACTACTTGTGTCCAAATCTTAACTTAACTTTTCTTCCATAAGATGATTCTTTAACTTATGTTTCACACAAAGAAATAGAAGATCTTATATTTAATACAACTCCTATATCATAGCTCGTGTCATACAAAGTTGGTTTCTTTATAAAACTTCATGTGATGGATTTTTCTTTAACTTAAGTCTAGATTTGAGCATGTTTAACTTAATGGAAACAAAATCAACATCCAAATGACTATGGAACCCTCACGTCCGGCATGCTCATCCTCCATTAAAGTTCTTATTTCAAGATTTTCTTAGCTTAAAATCTTCTATTCAAAGCATTAAACAAATGTCTTTACAAAACAGCTCACGTTTCAACTTCATGTAAGGGTTTCATGGTTTGTTTCTTAAAACGATTTTTGGAGTTATAACAACTTAAACTTTACTCATATCTTCAAGAATCAAAGTCTCCTAACATAAATACTAATCCACATATCACAAGAAACACTTACTCATCCTTAAAGCAAAGTTTGATGATTGTGCACTAAGGTTTCACTTAAGCTCTTAACTTTGCCTCCTCCTTTTTGCCATCTTTTGGAACCCGAATCTTTTGGTCCTTTGGAATGGGGTTTGTGGAAGGTTCTAATGGTCTTAAAAGGTCTTAGATGGTGAAAGAAAATGACACAAGAACAAAAGAAAAAGTTGCCGTGAGTATAGCTTCAAAAATGGAAGGAAAGTTGATTTTGTGGGGTAAGGTTGTTTCTCCCTTTTATGTTTGTTTCAAAGGAGAGAAAGAAGATGTGAAAGTGAAATTGAAAGTGAGGGAAATAATGGAGAGAGTGGCCAGTTTGAATAGAGAGAGAGTGAGTGTTTAAATGTCTTGAAAGTGTTGTCTTGTAGCTTACACAAAGTCAACAATTGCAACTCTTGATGATGTAAGCATTAAGGGGTGAATAGTGATGTGTAAGAAGAAGTGATTGATGGGTGAATGACAAGTGCATGGCCCCTCTTTCTCTCTTGTCTAAATCTGCCATTTAAAGTCTTTTTAGGCCATGGAGTGGTCTTATCTCATTTATTAAAGTTAAACTTATGAAATCTTGTGAAAAATTATCTATATATAGCATAAGTGAAGAGGTGATAAGGAGATTGTCTTATCACTGGATTTTGATAAGTTATCAATTGATAAATGATTCCAACTCTCAATTGATAAGTCATCTAACGTGATTGGTTGGTTTACTTATATATGAAGTTAAGGGTATAGTCTTATAGAAAATTATTTTAGGGTTTTTATCTTACATTGTTTTGTAATTTATGATTTGATTTTTGTAGAATCGTGAAATTTTCTAAAGTTGAATGAAATTATTCAAATTAAATTATCTATTAATTATTTAGGGTTAAAATTCCTTAATAGTTTTAAGGTTTAGGGTTTTAAGTAACTTTAAAGCTTGCAGTTCTTCAAGCTCGGGTTTTATCGACAATTGGCTTTTGAATTGTAAAAATTTAATTCGTTTCTAAATATAAACTTAAGTTTTTGGTTTAGTTGATCTTTGGGAACGTTCGGAAAGTACTATTAATCAAGTCTTAGGCCCACTAAAAGTAGGGTTTATACCGGCCAAATACTGACCACTTTGAAAGAGATAGTGCAGGATTGCAAAGGGTCCCTTCTTCATCCTTAGTTGAACTAAGTGACGGGTAAGGAGGTCGCAGCAAGGGCGAAGTCAATGGTTTGAAGGTAGTCGCGTGAAGAGCAAGGTCTCTATTACATAAGCCTGGGTTTAGTTGTGAGCTGTTGCATTAACGGTAACTCCTCAACCCGGATTAGAGCAGACGTAATTTCTCTAATCTCACGACGAGCCGGACAGCGTCGTGTGATGGCATTTTCTTGCATATGCATTGCACTTAATAAGTTGATTGATAACATTGTTTTGTTTATGGTATAGTTTTAAATCCTTTATCTTAACTTACTGAGCTATGATTGTTTACATCCCTATAGACGTCGTGCAGGTGCTGGTTAAAAAGCGGCATATAACTACTCCGAAGCTAGCAACTGCTGGATCCTGAGAAGTGAGGAAAAACATTTGAAGACAAAACACATATTTTTAAGGTCTAAGCTTTTGCTTTAGAATTTTTTATTTTTGAATATTGTAATAATTAGGAAATATATTACGGAGAAATATTGTAAACTTTAATTGTAATAATTGAATTATAGTAAATATATATATTTCCTTACTTTCTTAGATAAATGATTTATTTAAATTACAAACTGTTTACTTCAAAGCGGGTTAGTCTTGGACGCCTTGTGTAGATCAAGTCTAAGATAGTGATTATAAGGCCAACTTCTATCTTAGGATGGTTTACACGGCGGGGCTGTTATAACTCTACCGCTTCGAGGCGTGACACTGTTAGACATGATGATGGGGAAGATGTTAAGCTTGATGATAATGATGGTGACAATGGAGAGGATTTGAGATTATTTGAAGTTAGTTAAGAAGCCGGTGCTACCAATGTACTAGTTAGGATTGCTCATAAAGCTAAGCCTAGCATGCCTTGTCAGCCCCCTCAGGTGCCAATGTGTACGACTCCATTTGAAGAGCCTCCATAAATAAATGAGGCGACGGATAGGGAGAAATCCTGTTCTATACTACAACAACGAGTATGATGGTAGTAGATACGTAATATTCGAGCAAGATGTTAAATGAAATGTGCAGCAACATCAGCACGATCGATGACTTAAGTATAGGCATGTGATTCAATAGCAAAAATGATCTCATAGATGCGGTCAAGTCGTTCCATAGAAAGAACCATTGCAACTTTCATGTCGATATATCCAAGAAGATAGTATATTTAGTCTATTATAAGAAGAAGAAAGAAGGCCGTAAGTGGAGATTACGTACATGTTTGAAGAAGGTAGAGGGATTATTCAAAATCAACATTCTAGAAGGATTGCACACTTGTGTAAACCCAATGATGAGCCAAGATTACCTTTATATTGACATCAACATCATGGCAAGAAGCTTCATCAATAGTGTATGGAATAACCAAAATGTTAAGATACCTGATATTGCAGCAAATATACAAAACATGTATGAATATACTATAGCAATAGGAAGGTTTTCGAGGCTAAGAAAAAAGCCATTGAGATGGTTTATGATAATTAGGAGAAGTTATACAATGAGCTTCCGGGCCTATTAAATGCAATGAAGATAAATAACCTGAGAACATAGTTGGATTAGGGGTAGACTACATCACCGAATTTAGGTGAATCTCAGTTTAAGTGGGTTTTCTAGACATTCAGGCCATGTATCAAGGCTTTTAAATATTGTTGACCTCTAGTTTGTGTTGATAGTTCTTTCTTATATGGCATTTAGTATGGATGCAAAAAATTTAATAGTTCTATTCACATTTACACTTGTAGATATAGAATCGGCAGAAACATGGGGATGGTTCCTTCGGAAACTTAGGATTTACGTGGTCAACTAGAAGGGGGAAACCCTTTGTTTTATCTTTGATAGAGTATTTAGCATCCAATCCACATACGATGAACCATCTAATGTGTAACGGCCTCCGTTTGTAGTCTGGAGATATTGTTTACGACACATTACAAGCAACTTTAACATAATCCACAAAAACCAATTATGTAAGAAACTTGTATGGTTTGTGGGGGTTCAGACCTAGGAGAGGAAATTTAAAGTATTCATGGAGCAATTGGGACTAGTCAAGGAGGATGCTCCCAAGTGGTTTGACAAGGTGGACCTAGATAGGTGGATACTTACATATGACAAGTATTACTGATTTGGGTTCATGATGTTGAATATTGTTGAGAGCTATAACTTAGTTTTGAAAGCGGTACATAGATTATTTGTCATTGCACTAGTAAAAAAGATATTCTACAACTGTACGACCTATTAAGAGGATGGACATAAAGAAGTAAGAGGGGCAATTTTGGATGACAAAATTTTCACTGAGTATGCCTTGGGGATATATGAGATGTAAAGGGGCCGAGCCAGTGTATATAATGTAGTATCATTTAGTCTACAGAATGACTTATTTGAAATTTTGATAAGAAGCCAAATGATGAGAACTGGCTTGAAGGGAGGAGGAAGGACACACATTGCTGATTTTAGAAATCGCACGTACATGTGTTAGAAGTGACAAATATATAAGATCTCCTACTCCCATTGCATGTGCAGCGGCTGCAAAGATGAGGGTTGACAATAAAATTACGATAGGCCTATGGTTTAAGTAGGCAAATAAGATAAAGTGCTACCATTCTCACTTCTATCTTATCGGTGATGAGCTAAATTAGACACAAGTAAGCTTCCCATATCTTTACCCAAACATTAACCTATTACACAAAAATGGTATGCCTAAATGGAAGTAAGCCAAACAAACAAAACATAGCACGTGTGGGAGGAAAGGACACAACAGGAGAGTGTGCTCAGAGATTAATAGGGTCGGTAAATGCTATATATACGTATAGGGATATTATTATGTTTCATGCATATGGCTTAACACATATACATTGTTCTGATTACTAACCATGTGTGTTTGTATTTGTAGGGTAGATGGAGCCTGGACCTATTGATCTACATATACTTAAAGTGTAGGCCAACCATCGTTCACAAGCTATTTGGGAGGGTGAGTGAGTGGGATGGTAATGGTTAGGAGGGTGGAGTTGGATGGCGACCAAACTTAAGTGGATGTAGTTGAGAGCTTGTTGGTAATGAGACCAGCTTGGATGAGAGGAGCTTGTATGTCACTTACTTATTTGTAGGAGCATTTTAGGATACTTCCCCATAGCGCAGACGACGAGACAGTCCGATAACATGCACGTGCCTATATTCTAAGCTTGATGGGTGGATTTGTCTTCTTGAATAAATCCTCCAGCTTGATTCACTTGATGTTTCTACCATTATTTGAGGATATCACGATTGTAAGGCAATTTAGTTGGGCCTCTGCATGCTTGACTTAGCTATATAAACTATTATGTTCGGCAGCGTAGTTGGATGCACATGAGATCGAAGGTGCCACCATTCTCCTGCAAGTATAGGCTTAGGACATATATCTACACATTGCCTCGCTTAGCCAATGATATGCATAAATTACTTTATACTTTTGAGGCTTATTTATTAATAAATTGGTCATAATTATGTTTATTTCTTAAGTTCTTGGTACTTAGTTGTATAATATATCAATTTTAGACAATTCAAAAGTAAGAAAATGAAATTCTACAAGAACAATGAGATTAAGATCTATCATGCCTATGATAGAGGGAGTGATCAAAGAAGATTTAAAAGCCCAGCGTTGGTCATGCATTTAATCATAGGCGTGATTAATTGTAAAGTTGTTATCCACCTACTAATCATGACCATGATAGCACATCAAAAGTGTGGTCACTCCCTCTATCACGGGCATGGGAGGTGGAATGTTTGCGACAATACGATAACGTCATCCATCATGGTTGTATTAAGTGAAGATGATTCTTTTCTCGAGACTATCACACCTCAAATTGTAAGCATAATGAGAGTGGACACGATTATTTTATTTAACTTTTTCACATGTATTGGTGCATTTAACAGATTTAAACACTAGGGAGTGTTTTGAAATGGTGTATTTTGGACCTTTTGACGAGAAGAATATAAATACACCTGCAATTTTTAGACAACACATCACATGACATCATATCACATCAAATTCATTAGATTAGATATCTTAGATCTTTTTTCTCTAGACATTAACCACAAACACATCAGCTCACCTAAGTTGTATCCATCTTATTTTTTACATTTTCAGTACATTTTCTAAGTATTTTATTGTACTTTTCTCAAAATTACTAGAGAGAGACGACACGAATTCATTGTTCATGCATTGTAAAGATTTTTATAGTGGATCTGAAAAGGGGTTTTATTCTTCTATTGATCTTATGTTGTATTTCTTATTATTTATGAGTTTTGTTGATATCTGTTATCATTTCATCATATATGAGTAGTAATCTAGGACTTGCTATATCAACTTAGTATGAATAAGTGCGTGAATTAGTGATTTCCTGATTTTTGTTATTTGTGGTGAATTAAACTTAATAAATCTAAGTATAGTGTAATGTACAATATTAACTTAGGATAGATTTCGATAGAATTTGTTGAGAGATAATTCTATTGAATAGATCTAATTTGTTGGAATATTTACTCCTGATAGTAGAGATATTATTAGGAAAGTTGCTGCATCCTTAGAGAAATTGATAAGTTATCATGATGTTAATGCGATCCTAATTGGTTGTTAATTAAGAAGAGATTCTATAAGAGTAAGTAATTTTGAGAAGAATACTCACAAACTAATAATTCCTTGCAGATAACAATTTGCAGGATTAAATCAAGGGTGACATAATGCTATGTGATGAAGCAAGTTTGCATGTTAAGTGTGGAATTGTAATCGTCTTTTCTAGTTATTGTGCTATATGAAATTGTTTATGGGTTAGTGTAGTTTGGTTAGTAAATTATATGTTTTAGTACTTAATCACTTGATAAATTGGGTTGCTAGATAATAGGAAGATTATTTAGTACTAGTGCTTGTATTCATTTCCAATAGGAATAACCCTATACTCATCATTGCTAGTAAATGATAGGTACTTGTTGAATTGAGTTAAAGATAAAATATAGATTTATAAATTTTAAGACTTGATAACTCTAATTAGAGGTGATCGACTGATATGGTTTTTTGATTATTAAGGGGAGGTCATTAATGGCTAGATGGAGGGTCATGTGAGACATGACACAACACGCTATACATGTTGTCGATGCATATTGCATAGCTTTTGATCTACATACGGTGTTACAAGTACTATATAGTGATCCTTCTTTCTATGTGCTTGTGTTATCACACTTCACTCTTAACTATCCTAACTATTTTTAGTTGCCAAGTGGTCTAGGAGCCATACTCAAATGAGTTGCTACAGCTATTACCTAATTTCTGCATTGTTGGGTAGCACATTTGGATGCCACGAGTCCTACTCATAAGTTTCCACTTTGTTGAGTGGTGTTTCCCAGACCGTGTCGTTCAACGATTTAGTGGATACCAGTACTCGCCACAAGACGTCGACATCAGCGATCAGCTCTATTAGAGGGACCTTCATGGCAGGAGCGACATAGACTGGATTTACACTCATCAGACCTACATCTAGGCTTGGGGTGATAGGCATGGTTACATAGTATAAGTTTAAGGTCCCAGTGGTGTCGACCCTAGATGCTGGTGACTCGTTGAAAACGTAAGTGTGTGAACCGACAAGTGTATTGGGTCATGGAAGTAGTACAAATAGTGAGTCAAAGTTGTATTTTACAAGGAGTTAGGTGCTAAGTATTAAATTATCTAAGTTTTTCTCTAAGTTGAGCTATCAATAATTGAATTAAAAGTGAGTGAAAATCGAAGAACAAGATGAACACTAAACCAAATGTTCTAGTTGTACTATGAGGATCCCGAGTGATAACTCTTATTTTAAATATATTTCACATGGTGATTTTATAGTATTTCCCTTACATCTTTGGTTTTCTTTAAAGAAATTGATACTTAATTGAGTAAAATTTTGATTTTAAGGTTTGAACGCGCTCTTGGATTGAAAACGAAGAAAATGAATCAAGTTTCACTCAATTTGGAGTTTAAATGAATGAGTTTTGAAGTTTTGAAGTTTTGAAGTTACACAGTCTGAGACACAACTGTGTCCCCAGGCTGTGTCCATCTAGGAAGATTTGCTAAGGTAAAAAAGTTACACGACTTGGGGATACGACTGTGTCCCAGGCTGTGTTTGGTGATGAAAAAAGAAACCTTACAATACATTATAAAAGGACTTACTAGGGTTTCACATAGAAGATTGGATATTCAAAAGAGAAGAGACTTGAAGAGAAGGAGAAGAAAAAGGCGAAAGCAATACCTAACTTTTAGAATTCCACCCTTTCGTTTGCTACATGAGATTATAGCCCTTAAATTGGAGTTGCTAATTTTGATTGAGGAAAACAACTAATGCATCACGTTGGGCCTGTTACAATATAAATAAACTAAAACTTCTAGGCCCTTATGCATGTCAGCTTCAAGGATATTCTATTCTTTTAGTTGTTGCTTTCAAGTGCTGGACTTCACGTGTTAAATGTCTTGGAGCTGCTCTAACTACTCTTTCAGCATCTGAAGCTTTGTCACTGTCATGGCTTGGTAATGGTGTTGGTCGTTACGAGTGAGTGGACAGTACTTGGCTAGCTGCTGCTCTTGTATTGAGTTGCTGCATTTAAAGCTATCATGGCCGTGATAAGAACAATTTACTTGCCTTAAGGAAATGTAAGATAAAACCAAGAAAAGTTGAATAAATAAACAGCTGCTCATGAATGTTAGCGGCTTAGTCTTGGTTTTGGTTTCAACTTGGTTTTGGAGCATATGTGGAATTGTTCTATATCAACTTGCTCTTTGATTGCTCAACTCTCAAGACTAATGCTCATATAACGCGCGCTAAGCTCAAAAACTGCATGAAGACTAGAATTATTGTTAAAATTTGTTCTTCATTTTGAAAGTTATTTTAGAATTTGAACTCAAAACCAGTAAGACAAATGGATCACTTAAGCTCAGTTTTTGACCCTTTAGTTGAGATTATTGAATAGTTAACCCAAAACATGTATTTATCAATTTTCAAGCATAGTTTACAATAATTGTTCTAATACATGTATGAATATGTGCCATTTTGATAGAGATAAATGTGTAATTCTATACATTAATCAACTGGCCATGGTACCGGTAGATCACTCGACGTTACACCATGCACCAAGGAGCTATCATAAGCTATTTGGTAATTGACATGCATTCTATATGTATATCTATCTTGTGTTATGTATACTGAGATCCTCATGTTTATTCATTTCAAGTGGACTTGCTTTGGGATATGCAGTTGGCTTCAAATTATCCGACCGCACTTACTATTGCAGATGGGGCATTGTAATTCGTTGAGCAATACAGCAGCCTCATACTTAACCCGTTAGTAAGAGGGGGAGTAGCAGCACCATCCTGGTGATCCCCATTAGGATTAGGTAGCACTTGCAACTATGGTTATGCTGCCTCCTCCTATACCACATAAAGGTAGAGTTAGAGTTTGGGGAGGCAAAACTAAACTTAGGGGTAGCCGTGGTGGTGATGATGAGGTTGTGTTGCTACAGGGGCGGCATTCAATGGACGTAGGACTCATTAGCTTTGGATATTGTACTTGTCCTAGATTCGAAGTTGCTTCTAGTTCAAAGGTTAGGTTGAACACTTACATGACACCCAAGTCCCATCATTAGACTAAATTCCTCACCCTATTAGCTCCTTAAAGGCGACGTCTAAGCCATTCGCAAACCTCCACGGGCAAGGGTGTCACTCAAGTTGAGCCTCTTCCTCTTCCCAGTCTAGTGCCTCCCCTTACTTTTAAGGAGACACTAGTCTAGCCTTCACAATCAACAGATTGCCAGGGTTGTTCCCTTATGTCTTAGGCCATTAGAACATTCATTAGTCACAAGACATGATAGATGTACATTCTATTTATCATTCTTGATTGTATGGATATGAACAAAAGATTAGTTTGTACATATATTTTTGTTTGAATACAAGTTCAACTTTTGTCCATTATTAGAATGCCAAGCAGGCTTTTCATATAGATTACAAATATTGCATTATTTTTCATTTTATTTTTCTCTTGAGCAAAGTAGATGTTTATCTTTTATGTTGAGTTTTGATCTTGTACCTATTGGCAATTGAGGTTGGTGTATCGGATGGGAGAGTTAGATTGTTTGTAGCTTGGGGGTTTATTTGTAGGAAACATTATATTTCAGGTTTAGCATGTAGGTGTTTATAAAAGAAGGTGCATGTATGTGCCTTCGGTGTAATTTGAAATGCAATGAAGGGGCATGCATTACATGGGCTTTCAGTGTATTTTCAAATGCACTAAAGGCATATGCACTACATACATCTTCAATATATTTTAGTTATATTAAAAGTGTAGCTAGTGTATACGCCTACCTTACATTATCGCTGACAATGAAGGCGTAAGCACTAAATGTGCTTTCTTGGTCTTTTTTTTTTTTTTTTTTAATTTGAACACTAAAGGCGCGTATGTGCCTTTACTATAACAAATTGGTATTATGTATCCTAGGGGGCCCTTTTGTATATTATTTTTCAGAGAGAGGCCCATATTCGTATGAAACTCTTCTAGACGGGCTAGCCTCTCGGCCCATAAAACTAACAAGTCTAGTAAGTACATGTGCAAATACAAGTACAGTTTGCTCCTAAAAAAAAAAAAAAGGGAAAATAAAGTATGATCACACCTATAAACACAAACATGCATGCAAATGCCCAACTTCCCTCTCTTCCTTCCTATTATTGCATGTGCAAACACGTCAATCTTGTCACGAGTTGGTTTCTACCCCAGAACCTCCTGAACATATCTCATACAACACAATAGGGTTAGATAATCAAAATTGTAAACCATGGATTGAATTGCAAGTTGAACCACATCAAATAGAAAAATTAGTTTATTTTAGTTCAGCTCTTGATTTAGGAAAGCGAACCGAATCGAATTGGTTGGTTAAATAAAAAAAAAATTCATGCAATATTTTTATGCTTTTTTATTTTTTTTTTCTATTAATCTTCATGGATTTCATCAAATTTTTCATATTTTATTCTTTTTTGTTACTATTAAAATTAAGTTGAGTGAATTCTATTTAAAATTTCATATTTAGAAATTTCTCTTTTCTAAATTGTCCTTTTTTTTTTATATGTTTTGAAATCAACAATTTGACCTTAGCGCTCTTTATGTGTCACTTATCCTTTTTCTAGTCTTTTGTGTGTCTTTTTTATATTTTTCAGATCACTTTTGGATGAGTAGCTCTCCTTATCCCTTCTTGTTACAGTTCGTCAAAACAGTCTCTTATTCTTGTCTAATTAAATTGGGTTTATTAAGATCTTGTGCAACTTTTTTCTAAGTATAGTTATACATGATAAATGTATGAGAAATTAATTGGAAATATATGAAAGTTTAACAAAAAGGAAAATATATTATTGGAAATAAATATATTTAGTAAAAATTTGATATACACGATTTGAATCATGAATCGAATTAGACTAAGTTAGTTTTAATTAGATTTGAAAAAATTATAAATCAAACTATATTGTTGGGTTTGAATTAAAAAAAAAAAAAGAACTGTGATATTATATTTGACTAATTCATTTGAGAAGAAAGCAATAATGTAATGGGAGGGGGACCATTGATGTACAACAACAATGCATCTCAAAAATTTGAACATAAATTCAAGCATCCGTGATATAAATTGGTGGTAGACAAGTATGGGGAATGCTCAACATGTATCTATATGTATATGTATATATGCATATATTTTTAGTCAAACATTTTGAAATGAACGTTGAACAACGTCATTATAAAGCCATATAAATAGAAGTTGATTTGCTATATTTCCCTTATCTTCACAAAGTGAAAATACGTTTACTCAACATATTGCTCTTTATAATATTATTTATTCAGCTATCTGCTATTTGTTATGATATATTATATGCTTTCTATCGATAGCTCTTTTTTGTCTCAAAATATTTGAGTTATCATAGCTGTAGCTTTGAATTTTGTCACAATAACTTCTTTTACGTTTTCTAATGGTTTGTGCCACTTTGATTAGGCATTATTATTGTTTCTTTTATTCATATCAACTTTTTATTCACTATGGTATATCTAGCTTCAGTAAACAAGGGACGGTTTGATAAAGATGAGGGAAAAGCTACCACAATAGAGCCTTAACTCGTCTACGCATTGATAAGTAATCATTTTTCTTTTTCTTTTTTTTTTTTTTCACTTTAATGAAGATAGAATGAGATATAATGTACTATCTTCACCCAAGTTTTGGATACATGAACCCTTGCTTTAACCCCCTGCAAAAAATTTTCACTGAAACAGAGAGGTGATCAAATGTCCTCTAGAGGTATAATAGAAGGGCATTTTCCTACAAGAAGCATAATGCGAGGAAGAGGGGCAGACGATGTGATGAAGTTGAAGACAGTAGCAAACCACCAAAACCACTTAGATCAGAAACTTTTATAGACTTTTTTGAAAAATTACATGAAAATGAGAGGACACGAGCACATAGCAACTACTACATAATTAAATACTCATGGAAAAATGTCAATGTTTATTGAGCTTTTTGTGCAAAATCAAAGCAACTAAATGAGTACGAATCGGATAAGGCACACTAATAAATTTCTAGATCTACTCCTTCCCAAACTTCCAAATTATTTCATTACTTTAAGAAGAGACATAAAGTAGGGTTATGCAAAATGATAGCACTTATGCATATGTTATATGCTTAAAGTAAGAATAGATGTGCTTAAATCCTAGCGCTTAATCTTTTTATGGTACAACTATGCATAGAGTAAGTGTTCTACTTTACCATGACGGAAAGAGAGAAATAACAGCTAAGTTTCACATGCTTGAAACAAATGGTTTTATCCACATTGATATTTGGATGGATAAGTGGAATGAAAACTCCTACATGGAAATAACTATTGGATAAACAATAAATGCTTCTACATAAAATATTTCAAGCACTAAGAAAAGTTAACAAATGACATACCTCGCA
Source organism: Lumnitzera littorea (assembly GCA_024138015.1). Taxonomy (NCBI): domain Eukaryota; kingdom Viridiplantae; phylum Streptophyta; class Magnoliopsida; order Myrtales; family Combretaceae; genus Lumnitzera; species Lumnitzera littorea. The sequence continues at coordinate 72,293,640 of JAMXBB010000012.1, read as the reverse complement.
AAAATATTTTCAAAATCATAACCATTATTTTAAAGGAACATAAACTAACTAAATAGAGTTTCTCTATTAGTTTTGCTGATGCAATAACAAACACAGCTTTTTATTCCTAAATTGCGCCAACCTATGATAGGGTGTACCTTTTTCCATGTCCATCAACTTATCATATTTTGAACGGTATGCCAGGTTTTAATTTCAAAGTATTGCTTATTAAAAGGGTTATTTGACTATATGTTCAACTACCCATCTATAAGTAAGGCATTGCAAGAATTCAATATAGACAATGGGTTGTAGTTAGGAAAATTCAAAAGGAATATCTAACATAGGTGTAATTCTACTTATGAACTTTCACAAGGCACCCTAAATTACAAACATGTATTATACAACTCTGCTATATTAAACATCCCTTATATACTACAGTACCCAAATGATTAGGAGGCTGCCATAAGGTTGGTACTAATACATAAAGTTTTTCATAATCTCACAAATCATTTTTGTATGTATATTGTCCAAGCATGCATTTACTTGTGTAGGAAGCTTTGAACATACTCTCAATGCTACATGAATTATAGCATGGTGTCATACTGCAATATTATGCAAGTAAGATAGACTAAAAAGTGGTAACTTATTATAGGGAAATTCCTAACTAAGGTTAGTAATTTGGGATTTGATTCATGATACCCGGACATAATATGACATGATTTGAATAGGCTTCTATATTGAAAAATCGACACAAGACACAAATGGGTCAGACTTATTTAAATCCGTTTAAATTTGTGTTTGATTTGTATCTAGCTCTTAGACTTGGACATTAGACATGGTATATATTCTTCCATGTTTGCATTTTGTTGTATAGATCTTTTTTTTTTTTCCAAGTCAGAGATCTCAATTAAAAGTATGAAATTCACTACACTTAACTATGTATTCTTTTTGTTGCATTATAGTTTATATGGGAAAAAAGCTAAGATTTAATAGATAATGTGATGAGTTTGAAAATCAATATTGGTAATAATATCCATTTAAATCGTGATTTAGCTTAATTTAGTGATGTTATGTAACTTAAATTTTCAGATTTATTATATTTGATGAGGCTTTACTTCACTAAGAATTTTGTTTGAGTTGTAATTTTATATTAAGTATCAAAATCCTATATCATTTTTTTTGGTAAAATTTAAATATTATTATCATTTTTTTCCCTTTACATTCATAAGTATTTTGTATATTTATTTATAACTTTTTAATCAATAAATGAGTCCAACCCAGGTATAAAATAAGCTTATTAAGTGGGTTGAGTTATAAGTTTAGGTTTTCATACACGATCAATAAAAAGATCAAGTCATGAGTTAAGGTTTTTCAAACGCGTATCCATTTAATCATGGATATGAAACATAACATAGTAACATGGATTGCAATTTTATCCCTAACATATGTCTTTATTACTATACTTTTGGACCCCCATGATGCAAGGTAAATGGACATACTAAGTGTATAGGTTTACATACTATGAGTAGTTGATAAAATTCTTGATACATGAGATGCTTTCATAGTTGATGTGCGATTTGTTATTTAAGAGGTGATTCGACTCACTGATGATTTATTATCTCAGTTTTTGTTTACATATAGTGGTTTATTTTTGGTAAGTCCTTCTCCCTCTACTGCTACCTGCAAGGGCTTGCTAGGTGGAGCTCCCATTGCTAATATTATGATGATGCAAAACTTGAGAAAATATAGTGGCAGTGTAAGGACTTAGGCCTAGGGAACTTGAAAATTGTTTAGATACTACTTTTGAGTTTGTGATGGTACAAGTATTTATGACTTTGATATCTTGGATTGGTAGAAGAGACGTGCAAAGTCATTCCCCATCCACTCACATATGGCCTATTTATTTCTTGTAGCTTTAGTGTCAATGGTTGCTGTATAGTAAGGTTTTGGCATTGCGTAGCTTATTTTGGACGACCATAAGGCCTCTCTATCAACTGTTCCTATTCAAGTGTTCACCTACCTTGAAGATTGCCATAAAATGGAGATGGGAGAAGAGAGAACAAGAAGCATATGTCTAACCCAACCCCAAAAATTGGCTACCTTAATGATCTCAACACGTCGATGGAAACATAAACGTGTCTACTCCTAAGTGCACACAAGGTAGGAACACCTGAAAAGTAGTTTCCCATCACTTTGGGAAATATTTAACTCTATATCGATATTCTTTCAATTATTTTCTTGTTGCAACACTTTATGTAAGGGTAGTAATACTATCTTAATTATTTTCTATGGTTTTGTAAGTTTTTCGAGGAAAGCAGTACTCATTTATTTTTGTTCCTTATAAGTAGATTCTATATAACAAAGGTAAGGTTTTATGTCTTCCTCATATTCTTGTAATATTTGAATTTATATAAATAAAGTACTAGGATGGCTTCTTGCTTCCTTGTGCAAAATTTCTTGTCGACAAGATGTCATGTGGGACCTATAACAATTTTAAGTGATGAATTATATATGGAAAATTCAAAGGAAATAATAAAAAATTAAGGGGGAGGGGGTAGGTAAGTGGAGTTGGTTCATAGGTCTCAAAGCATGACTTAGAACCATTGGCCCCTCCAGGTCCTTAGAATTGCACTAAACTTGTCACCACTAAGGCTGGTTCCAATCGAGTTGAGGCCTTATGGTAGGATCTACACATACATAATTTTAAACAACCACAAAAATGTGCACATACACATACATACATATGCGCACATGTGCACACACACATACATGTGAACATACATAAAGATCGTTCTATCTAACCTCTCTTGGGATAATCTCTTAATATTTCTCATCTCCCTTCAAAATGTCCTCCATATTAATATTTCCCATATATTATTAAAGTTTTCAACCCCCTTATATCTATGTATTGTAACAAACCTTAGCTTGCTTTTATGTGGTGTTACTTGCATCATCTGTTCATTTTGAAATTCTTGACAAATAAAACTAGTGATCAGAATTGAGAAAATACAGTTCAAGAGTTAAAGACAAATGAAGATGGGGATTCCTCTAATATTTTGTTCATTTCACATCCAATGTAATTCATTATATCTAAACTTAAAAAAATGTATGTATCACATCTCGATATAGCACAAAATGTAATATCATACATGATCACCTACTTATGCAATACACATTATGAAGATATTACCATTCATCATATATAGTGCTTCAACCAAAGTTCAGCTTAAGATTTTGAGGTTAAAAATATGTACAGCATTTACATGTTCCATAAGACCAAAAGTTATAAACTTATCCTTCTTTTGACAACTACATATCCTTAATAGCACTACACTCCAACTTGAGAAGGTCTTCTCCAAAAGTAGCCATCTCCCCTAGTGGTCTCAAAAGTTTACCCCCACTAGTGATAGTGCCTGTTCTTACTTCTTAACACCATGATAAAATATTTTATCCTTTCAGTTTACTGTAAGCCAAGTGAGAATGAATAGACAAATAACAATCTAAGCAAAAAATTAACATAATCATAAGAGCATATTTTTTATTTAGTTATGTTGCTTAATAACCCATCTGAGAAAATGATAGGAATCAACCCCTTAGATCGATCACAAGAAGTCGAGCTAGAGGACTTTAAGGGCTCGCATGGAAAATATTAGCTTTAAGCCATAGTCGAGATAGGGACTCCTATACCGATCCAACCTCTCAACAACCTGTCTCTTAGATCCTTACTTACATATGTCCAACATGCTCTTACTCAACAGTGAAGTCTTAATCCAGAAGACAGCCTTGAATTAGACAAGCCGAGCTATTGACCTGACCCACTAGCGTTTGACTTCAAGATAATTGACCTTTTTGCCAAGCTAATTGGCCCCCGACCCGATCCAGATTGGGTCGGCCTCTGACCACCAACACTTTTGTTTTTACTTGTATTGTAATATACTCCCAATGTCCAGCCATCAAGCGACACGTATCTTCTGACACAACATTCCAGAATGATTTTTTCTTCCCCATATCGATTATTCTTTATCCTTTTTACCCTTTTTTAGTATGATTCAGGTAGCCTAATTGTAAGATACCCTTTTATCTTTTCATACATGTAAATAACCCTAGTGAGCAAGTATATAAACCCTCACTTCCCTTGTACACAAATCATCTAACTTGCAATACAGAATTATTTTCTTTGAGCAACCTTAGTGTTCTTGTCATTGTTTAACTTTTATTTATTCCTTTTAGCAAGGAGTAGTGGCGAGTGACCCTTCAATTTGGACCGATGTATCACATCCAGTGGATTATTGACCGAATAAGATCGAATGGTGTGTCATATTCATTTGGTAGCTACCTGGACTTTGCTAGTTTCTTTTCGGTTTCCTTTTTGGTTCATTCGTTGTGGTGTTACTCCATGTGTATGACCTCGGAGACACATCAGAAAAGAAATGTAATAAATGTGTGTCATGCTCATGCACGCGACATGCATCAATATCAATATCTTAGCCTAATCTAGACTCATCCAATTGGTCGAGAATTTCAGGCATCTGTATAAGTTATCTAGAAGCCTAACAAGAATTCAGCCTAACGTTAACCACATAATGTGGTTAAGATCATTGTGCAATGTAAATCAATATGTATGAAAACCAACTTTTATAAATCAAGTTGTTTGTATTGTAAAACCCAGCTTTCCAACTAAAACTCATCCTAGCCAAATCTTAAGTTTCAAAAATTCAACCCTAAGGTCCTTTTTGTGCCATGCCTTGCATCAACCACATACCAAGAAATAGCTAAGTAAGCTTACTTATTAACCCAGCCTTTGCTTTATTCCATCTTTTCCTTTAGTTCTAATGTCTTGTTATTGAGTTCATTTAAGTGAACACTTTAGGAAGTGAGGTTAGTCTCTTATTTCTTTCTAAGTTAGTACGATTGTAGCTAGTGTCACATAATCTGTTGATAACACTACTGAAATCACCACGATTCAACATCAGAAGATACTTCAAATAACATCACATGTATAAAGGAAAATAATACAGAATTCATCAGGCAATAAGTTCAACCAATGCTCAATTAGTTTCTACAACAAGAAGTTAGAAAACTATATCCTAATGAGTAGATACAAATCTACTTTATACGTAAGTATCTACTTACCAATGCTCATTGACCATTTTGATGCTACTTGTCAACACGGGGTTCTCCTTCAATTACCTCACTTAATAAAGATGCACATGGTATCAAAATCAACTATAGGTTAAATACATTCCAATTTAATAATAACTTACTTATAGTTAGGGTTTAAGATCTAAGGTTGTTCTTTAGAAAAGTATTTGTCCCAGACTTCATCTGATTCACCTTTTGATCTATCCTTTGTGTTGTCTTTTGAATTAGGTTCATGCAAAGTTCTTAAGAAAATACTTTTCTTATTACAACCCAGCAATATCATTGTCACGGTAGATTGCCGTGTACCACATAAAAATTTACGATTAACCCCCTCGTTGATCATAGGCCTTTTATATGACATGTCACGCCCCGAAGCGGCAGAGTCGTAACAGCCTCCGCCGTGTAAACCATCCTAAGATAGAAGTTGGCCTTACAACCGCTATCTTAGACCTGATCTACACAAGGCGTCCACGACTAACTCGCTTTGAAGTAGACAATTTGTAAATTAAACAAATCATTTACCTAAGAAAGTGAGGAAATATATATATATATTATAATTCAGTTACTGCAGTTAAAGTTTACAATATTCCTCTATAATATATCTCCTAGTTATTACATCATTCGGAAATGAAAAATAATTCTAAAGTAAAAACTTAGACCTTAAAATATGTGTTTATTCTTCGATGTTTTTCTTCACTCCCCAGGATCCAGCAGTTGCTAGCTTCTGAGTAATTGGTTGCCGCTTCTTAGCCAGCACCTGCACGACGTCTATAGGGATGTGAGCAACCACAGCTCAGTAAGTAGGGACGGAGGACTTAAAACTATACCATACACACAACAAGGTTTTCATTCACTTATTAGGTGCAATGCATATACAAGCAAATGCCATCGCACGATGTTGTCCGGCCCGTCGTGAGATTAGAGAAATTGCGCCCGCTCTAATCCGGGTTGAGGAGTTGCCGTTAATGCAACAGCTCACGACCAAACCCAGGCTTGTGTAATGGAGACCTTGCTCCTCCCGCGACTACCTTCGAACCACTGCCTTCACCCTCGCCGCGACCTCCTCTCCTGTCACTTAGTTCGACTGAGGATGAAGAAGGGACCATTTTGCAATCCTGCGCTATCCCTTCCGAAGGGGTCGGTATTTGGCCGGAGAGTCATAAGTTCCCCTAACGGGTTGCCATGCATGTCCAATTATGATTACTGGTCGGATATTTAATTAAGTCCAGTTTAGGGTGATCAATCCTTTCATACAATTCATACCATATGTGCCAGAGCAACAACAGAATCATAGCATCACCCATAATCAAGCACATGTACACATTCAACTATCTAACAAGCACAACCAAGCACAACCAAGCATAATCTTAAGCCTCCAAAATACAACATGGTATTAATCCCAACTTACTTCGACTCCTCGCTCACTCACTCGAGGTTCGATTTGCTGAGGCCATCGCCGATCATCCCTATAATACGAACGTGGTTTTAGCTTTTCATATAAATATTACAAGTTCATTTTATTCTATAACGCTTATTGTTAGGTTTTGTTTAAGGTTTAATATGCCTAATTATCTAGGTATTAAGTCTTTTACCATCATTCTAGGTTTAGGGTTAGGTTCAGGTTCGGTTTTCGCATCGATTTTTAAATCAGGTTTTTAGTTCGATTTTTTTTAAGTAATGTTTTAGATTCCAACCCTAAAAATCCGTTTCAACCTATAATGTGAAATTAATCACATTACTTCCCGATCTCCTAAATACCATTATTAACTCTAATTAGTATTTTATTCCATCCGGTACACTTAAATCCCTATTTGTGTACCGAATTTACTCCTAATGTGAGAAATTTTTACATTTTTCATATAAATACATAAATTCAAGTTTTCTTATCAGATTTATTATATATCCCTATTATTTATATAATATCAATTTTTATCCTAATATTTTCTATTTATTATATTTTCAAAAATTACACATTATGCATTATTGCATATTATGCACATAATGCATTTATAATATTTCTATTACCCTAATTACCATCTCTAAATAGAAATTATTATTTCAAAATGTTTAAATCCATCCTAAATCAGATTTTACTCCAAATTTCCCTAATTTACAAAATTAACTATTTTTCCTATTACTCATTTACTACATAATTAACCTAATAATTACATCTAACACCCTAAATCCTACAAGTATCATACACCATTAGATTTCAACATCCTAAAACATCTACTTATTCACTAAGTCAGTAATTAATAATTTAATTACTTAATTAATCTTAAATTACCCATTTTATGCCTCATTTTAGGGCTTAAAAATTATCTAAAAATTTTGAAAATTAATTTTTGAAAACGGGCTTCATATCACTGTTCTATATCATCTAAGTAATCTACACAAAAATTTTGGGCTTGAAACTACACTCCTAAGGTCATTTATTTCTAAACCGAAATGTGCTCGGTTTTACATGATTTCTTAGGGACCATATATTATGGAACATAATTTCATCAAAATAATATTTTTTATACAAACTACATACAAAAATATCCCAGAATAACAAAATTCATAATTTTATAATTATATTTACTATTTTTACAAAATTACACAAGATTCGGGCTAGAAATCGGACTCACCGATTTGGGTGGCTCCGGCCACCGCGGGCCGCCGTGGCCTTGTCGGCCGGCCTAGGCGCTGCCACCACCGTATGGTGGTGGTGGCCGTCCACTCTCAGCTCCTCGTCTGGTGTGGATTCCTTTTAAAACCCTTAACTACACAGTTTTTCTTATTTTTTTTATTTTCTGGATTTTCTCTCGAATTTTCAACTCTCTCTAATTTTCTTTGATTTGTATCTGGCCAAATGAGCTCTATAATTTTTCCTGCTATTTATAGGGCTTTGTGGAATTTATTGTGCATTAAATGGGATAAGACAATTGCCTTATCCCTTGATTTTTGGCTTTTATGTTGTCTTAATTTAATTGGCCGAATTTTTTCTTATTTTTCCCAGTTGTCACGACCAAATTCTGGATGATTCATGATTTTTCCTGATTTTTCTTGATTTTTCCTTAATTAATTATGAATTTTCTTTAAGCATTTAATATTATTTTAGCACATTTTGCGTATTTTAAGTAATTACGCGTATTTATACTTACATGTATATTCATATATAGTACAAATAAATATTCTTAAATATTATTTAGGTCATTCTATTATTTTTAGTATACATGTAATCTATCTCTAGTAATTTATTAGTTATTAAATTACACTTTTTACTTTTTCGGTAATTAGCAATTATTATGCTTAAAATTTGAAAATTTTATAGTCTCCTATTTTATTACTTATTTTCTTGAATTCACGTTTACGGGGTCATTTTACTAATATTCTTCTCAATAGTTTATAATTTGGGTTTGATCGGATCTTTTAACCGATTGCCCTAAATCTTGAGTTCTAAATTCAATCCTATGGTCAATTGGCTTAGCTTTGGGGCTTACATGACATACAAGTTTTCTTTCACTCCGTGTCACCATCAGGCTTATAGATAAGTAATATTAAGTGAGATGACTAAAATTAAAATTTAATTACAAAAAATACTCAAGTTAAGGTATAGAATCATCGAAATCCACAACAAAAGAATATTACAATGTACTCAAAACTATAAGACAGACTGAATTAAGAAAATCTAACTAAGTAAATATATTTATAATTCACTATTTACAAAAAAAATTCTCTCTTCTCATCTTGGACCCCCACCCCGTCTCAACGTGAGACTCACCTCAAGCATTTCATGACCCGGATGAACAAAAAGATGGCTTTGTATCAAAAGAAATTTATTGGGGTGTAAGCTTATGCTTAGTGAGTAAATCTTTCTATCATGCCATACAAACAATATCATTTAAATGTATAACATATGAATGCATAAACAATCAGAATACTGAACACATGTAGCAACCTAGGAGCTACATGCAACTTACAATTACATCCCCTGTAGTCGGAGTTGGAGATAATTAACCGAAAAAAACCATCAACCGGGTCTTAGCATTTGAGTTTTTATACAACATGCTTAAAACAAGTGAAACTTATACATAATATAAACAACTTCACTTTTCATATGGAAAAATACACTTACCTTTTTAAAACTAAACTCTAAGTCAAAATTCCCAAGTTTAGCGGTGTGGTGATCTTCGCAATTCACATCATATACCCTAAGCGGAAGCCACAAGACACTGCTCTTTGCTAATAGTTAGTATCTCCTAGTGCTTAGTAAGCCCGAAAGCTCAAGACAGAGACTCATTAATATAAATGGCACATTAGCCTTATCCTAGTAGGAGATCTCGCTCTTGTGAGGCCCTTTTCATATTTCATGTGAGGAGGCAATCGGTATAGTTATAATGCAATTATGAGAAACGTATGACTCATTGATTTTCTTAGTTGGATACTGTTATACCTCGAAGTCGCAAAGTTACAACAATCCCGCCATGTAAACCATCCTATGATAGTAACTGGCCTCATAGTGCCTATTATAGACATAATCTACACAAGGCGTGGACAACTCTTCGTTTTGAAGTAAACAGTTCAATTAAAAATTTAACTAAAGTTACAGTAAACATTAAAGCTTCAAGTCAACATGTATATATAATTACATGTATATATAATTACATGTACATTACTGTAGAATTTCCAAGTGATTCTACATCATATCATAACAATCAACTAATTTACATATCAAATATCAGTCTTTCAGTCTCAAGTTACTAATGAGACTCTAAATATACATTAACTACTAGGCGAATTGATCCTCACACCCTTAAGCTTCAAAAGAACTAACCTTTGGATAGTTGTAGGGCGGCATATTACTCGGAGTATTCAGAGATCAAGACCTGCAAAAGGATCTATACGGGTATGAGCAACTACAGCTCAATAAATTGAATCGAAGACTCATGAATGTATATAAACACAAACAAGATTATCAAGCAATTATTTTCATGCTATGCAACAAACAAGTGTCATCATACAACGTAGTCTGATTTGTTGTGAAATCAGTGTAATTTCACCCGCTTTAATTTGGGTTGAGGAGTTTTCATGTTATGCAATAGCTCACAACCAAACCTAAGATTGTGCAATAGAGACACTGCTGCTCCTAAGACTATCTTTTGAACCAATGCCCTCATCTTCACTGCAACCTCCTCTCCTGTTACTTAGTTCGGTTAAGGATAAGGAAAAGATCAATTTGCTATCCAACGCTATCTTTTTCGAAGGTATAGGTGTTTGATTGGAGAATCTTAATGATCTCCTAAAGGGTTGTAATGCATGACAATTTAGGGTTTTAGGATCAAATAAGATTAAGTTCAATTTAGGGTGTTCAAACAAATTCATACTAATCCAATCATTACAATCATCAATCATAACACAAATTCCAACACGAAGTCAGATACGCAAATATATGTATAAAACTACTTATAATCACAATCATACATAATCCTGAGTCTCCGAGTACCATAAAATAGTACTCCAAATACGGTAAAGTAATAAGCCTAACTTATCTGGAATTCTCAGTTGCTCAATCACTAAACTGCAGGTTGATTCGTTTCCGGATATCCTATAATACAAATACATTTTTTTAGTGTTTTTACTTTGATGATACATATCATAAGATATAATTTAACTCACTTTTCCATATTGATAACTCTTATTTTAAATACATTTCACATGGTGATTTTATAGTATTTTCCTTACATTTTTGGTTTTTTTTAAAGAAATTGATACTTAATTGAGTAAAATTTTGATTTCAAGGTTTGAACGCGTTCTTGGATCGAAAACGAAGAAAAGGAATCAAGTTTCACTCAATTCGGAGTTCAAATGAAGGAATTATGAAGTTTTGAAGTTACACAGTCTGGGACATGACCATGTCCCCAGGCTGTGTCCATGCAGAAAAATTTGCCAGGGTCAGAAAGTTACACAACCTTGGGACACAGTCATGTCCCAGGCCGTGTCTGGTGACGAAAACAGAAACATTATAATACATTATAAAAGGACATATTAGGGTTTCAAAAGAAGAGAGAGACACTAGAGAAGTGAAGAGACTTGAAGAGAAGGAGAGGAAAAGGGCGAAAGCAACACCAACTTCAAGATTGATGGAACTAGTTTTTAGTTTCATTATGATAGCTTAGAATTCGTGTATTTAGAATTATGGAACCTAGGGTTTCATGTGACTCTTGGGTTGATTTATAATTTTCAATAAAGTTTCTATCTTTTCTTGATTCAATTATGTTGTTTAATTGGTAATTGATAATTCTAGAGTATCAATCTATGATACTATGCATGATGGTTGAGAAATTATATGTGTAATAAGATTTAAGCATAATTGGAGAGATTTACATGTATACATAGAGATAAGATACGTGTTTCTTCCGGAAAGTTAATTATTTGTGTGGGAATTCATTATACATTAATGCAATTCTAAATTATATTACTAAGTGAAGAGATTCCTGTAAATAATTTACGATTAGGGTTAATATGCTTGAGAAATGTATTAACTTTAATTGTGAATCCCTCCGGTCAAGAATAATAGAAATTGAATTGAATATATTTTAAGCGGTCACATGTTAAACACTTGAGGAAATAATTCCTAAATACGTTATTGCATTCTTGAAGTCGTTCTTAGTTTTATTGCTTTCTAAATTGCTTAATCAAGTCCTACAATTAGTTTAGTTTGTTAATTTCAGTATTTTTAATTCATTCAACTCATCACAATTTTCCAGTTAGATAATAGAGCTAAGGTTAATATTAGTACTTGAAGTCTTTGAGGGATCGACTCGGACTCACATTCGTTATATTAAAACTGATAGATGTATTTGCCTGATATCACATATATACCTATTATTTACTAATAATTCACTTTACATTAGCTCAAGGTTCAGTTTTTGAATTAGATTCTAGTTTTGGGTTCTAAATTATTTTTAATTACAAAGAATCCTAAATACGCTCGATTCCTAATGTGAAATTAATCACATTAAGCTCAAGTATTCTAATATCACACTAGGTCTTAATTTAGTATTATAACCCATTCGATATACTTTAATTCTAATTGGAGTATCGAATTTACTCTTGATGTGAGAAAATTTTATATTTTTTATCCAATTACCTAAAATTAATTTTCTTTTCAGATTTATTTTATACTAATATTATTATTATATTATCCAATTTAACCTAATTTTTTCATATTTATTAAAATTCTAATTTCACATATTCCTAATTTCCTATAATTACCACATAATTCCCATATTAATTACACTTAATACTCCAAAGACAGCGATTAGGTTTCTATATCAGATATTAATATTCTTAAATATCTAATTACCTTTTAAATCAGTAATTAATCATTTAATTACCTAATTAAGCTAAAATTACCCATTTTTTTCATCATTTTAGGGCTAAAAATTTACTTAAAAATTTAGAAAATTAATTTTTAAAAAATAGCTTCATAGCACTGTTCTATATCACTTAAGCATTCTATAAAAAAAATTTGAGCTCTAAACTACACTCCTAAGCCTATTTATTTCTAATTTTATTCATACTTGATTTTGTCTAATTTCTTAAAAACCCTATATTTACAAACGTGATTAAACTCAATCACTATTTTTTCCTAAATCTACATACAATGAAACCTCAAAATAATAAATTTCATAATTTTCTGGGCAAAATAAATAATTTTAAGGAATTTTATAAAATTGGAGAAGATGTGAGACTCACCTGGTTCGATGGCTTTTTGGCCTCCAACACTAGTTCAAGTGTGTTGACCAGTCTAGGCGGTAGGTCTAGAGTGGGGTGGTGGTGGTGGTTCCGTTCCGGGTGATGGTGGTATATGGGTTCGGCCTCTTTGCTCTATCTGCATAGATTTGAGACAAATTTTCTAAAATCCTAATTTTTTTCTCTTAATTTCAATTTTCTTAATTTTTCCCAACTCTCAATTGACCAAATGAGCTCTGTAAATTTTCTTGCTATTTATAGGGCCTTGTAGGAATTATTATGCATTAATTAGGACAAAATAATGCCCATATCTCTTTCATTTTGCCTTTTTTGTTACTTGTTTTTTATTAGTTAATTTTAGTTTCTTACTTCCCTTGTTACAACAACTTGATCTGGTTCATTCCCCCTTTCCTTGATTTTTTTTTTATTTTTCCTTAATTTTTTTATAATTTTCTTTAATTATTTAGTAAATTTTTAGCTAATTTAAGGCAATTTAAGTAATTTCGTGTATTTCTACCTATACGTAAAATACATGTGGGGTACAAGTAAATACTCCTAAATATTATTTAGGTCCTTCTATAATTTATAGTATACATATAATTTATCTCTAGCGATTTATTAGTTATTGAAAAGCATTTTATGTACTTTCGATAAATAACAAGTAATATACTTAGAATTTGAAAATTTTACATTTTCTTATTTTATTAATTATTTTCTTAAATTCAAACTTACAGAGTCACTTTTACTAATATTTCTAGCTTTAATTTAAAATTTAGATTTAATCGGATCTTTTAATTGATCGTCCAAAATTTTGTGTATTAAATTTAATCTTATGGTTATTTAGCTTATTTTTAAGGCTTACTGATACTTAATTAGTTCAATTCCCATTGTGATGAAGAATTTCATCTCGTATAATCCATGCATACTATTATCACAACAATTCTCATTATTATCTCATTAGTAAGTCATGCCATTCAATCGTAATGCAATATACATGTATTTCCCATATCTTATAAGCATTCGAGTTCAATTTATAAATTCAAGTGCGACTACACTATAAGCAAAACCAAGCATAAAGTCATTGAGACTCAATTATTCAATCATGGTGAATCAGTTGTAGACAGTCGAGTCCCCTAAATATTGCAAATATGACAAAGTTAAGAGTTTAAGATAAAGTTGGAAGATTATCCTAAAATTTTTTAAGTTACACTTTTTAACTTAGTTTTGTATTTTTCCCAGTTTTACTTAAAACTTTAATCATGTATAACTTTCTCGTTTTAAATCCAATTTTTATGATCTTATAGTTAATTTTTATCATTTTCAAGTTTACTTTAATATAGTGTGGTTACATTTTTGAGAGGAGGCACACAAATCTGTCCACTAATCAGAACAGTAGCGGTCTTCATGCTTTACTGCTCTTTTAGGCTCAATTTGATTGTTGGGCTTTTTGTTATCTTAAGAAAACTTTTGAGATTGGGCTTAGGATTTTATTTTAAGCTTAAAATACTCTTTAAAGTTAAATTTTCATCCTTTGCCTTAAGGCCTTAGTGCTATCAATATTTTCTTAGACATTTATGTGAGCTTAATTGGTCAAATGGGCTTATTTTTAGTCTAAACTAAGGATAGTCACTTTATTGGGCTTGCGGAGTATTATGTAAGTTTCTTATGAGTTTCAAAACAACTTTTATTGATAGATTAAGGTGTTAGTCAAAAATTTGGTAAAGGCCTGACTTAGAGTTCTAAGCTCATTTAGAGTATTTTAAGCTCAGTTTTGAGTTTTAGGCTTTATACACTTGTTATACTTGCTTTAGTTGGTCTTTTCACTTTGTTTATTTGGTTTTATCATAATTTTAAGTGACTTTTCTTGTAGTTCCAAATCTGGTCTGTTTGGTTCAAGAGTCATATACTTGGTTTTTCAATTGGTTTTATCATTTCCTTAAATTTAGGGATTAAATCATGAACCTATGCTATTCATATTTTAACTCCAACTCAATTTCTCTTCCATGAGGTGATTATTTAGCTTATGCATTACATAAAAATGATATATCTCATACTTATTATAAACTCTATGCCATAGTTCATATCTCAAAAAATTGATTTCTTCATAAAAATTTTGTATAATGGATTTTCCTTTACTTGAAGCTAAATTTGAGCATATATGACCATATAAAGTTAAAAATAACATCTACATACTACACATACTCCTCACATCCAGCATGTTATATCCTCTTCCATATATATATTTTATGATTTTCTTAACTTACAAACTCTTATTCTAAGTGTTAGACATGTATCCTACAAAATACTAACTTAGTATGCTCATAGTCCAACTTTCATGTAAGAGATTCATAAGCTTATTTCTTAAAGTAGTCTAGGTATTTAATCACCTTATGTTCATGCCAATATTTTCATGAAAGTGTGGTCTCTTAACATGGCATACTAAGTCACTTTAATAAAGAAATAACTTAATCATCCTTAAAGCATAAAAATAGTGGTTGTGCAACTAAAAGTCCTCTTAGCTCCTTATTTTTCCTTTTTCTTCTTATAGGTTCTTTTAATGACTAAGGTCTTGATAATTGAGATGGTTTTTAAGGACATTCTAAAGTTTCTAAAAATGACTTTTGAAGTTGGTAAAAGATGGCAACAAGACAATGTTGTGTCGTGAGTTATGGAAGCAAAATAGGTGGCAGCAATGTGTTGATTTGATGAGGTTGGGTTTCCTCTTTTGTTTTGTGTTTAAGGTGAGAAAAAGGAAATGAAAGATGAGTGAAAAAGGGGAGTGAGCCTGCCAGTTTTGGATTAGGGTTGAAGTGTGTCTAACAAGCTTTAATTGGTTGTATTTTATTATGCACAAAAGCCAATCTTTGACATGACTGGATGATGTAAGCATTAAGGGTAGCTCTCTTACAACCGGCCATATAAGGTGTCTTTTAACGTAGCATGTCATCTTGTTACTTGTTTGAAAATTGAATTGATAAAATAATATGATAACTTATCCTTACGTAGTGTAAGTCATGGTGATATATGGAAAGTGTCTTATCACTAGCTTTTGATAGGTTATCAATTGATAATTGATTCTAATTCTCAATTGATAAGTTAATTAATGTGATTGATTGGCTCACTTATTTATATGTACATGGCTTATACATGAAAATAAAGGAATTGTCTTATATGTAATTCTTTTAGAGTTTGATTCTTAAATCAACTTGTAAGTTATGATTTATTACTTATAAAATTATGAAATTTTCTAGAGTTTAATAAAATAATTCAAATTAAATTCTCAATTAGTTGCTTAGGGTTATAAGTCCTTAATTATTTTAGGGTTTAGGGTTTTATGTGACTTTAGGTTTGTTGTTTTCATATTCGAGTTTTTATCGATAGTGCACTTTTGAGTTGAAAAACTAAGTTTATTTTTAATTATAAACTTAAATTCTTAATTTGATTGATCCTTAAGAATGATCGAGAAGTACTCTTAGTTGATTCACATGCCTGTTAAATAGTAGAGTTTACATTCGTTTAAACATTCTAAGTCCATTCTAGTTAGAAATTTCACTAGCGTCCTCTTATTTAGTCTCTAAGTTCATGTTATGTAAGATTCATCTAACAAATCATCTAACTAATCCTCTAATTTTTGCAAAACTACTATATATCTTGTAAAATCCCTACCACTTAACCTTATCAAGTTAGGATTAGAATAGAATATACCAAAATATGGTTAATTAATACCTATCTTATAGTAATGTCATTAATACAATTCACCCATTTAGTATATAAGTTGATATATATGTAAACAATGAGAAATTATATAATAATTAGCATACTTAACCAACTAACCTTTCGAAAAAGTACCTTAAACTCACAAAAATATAAGTATTAATCATGAATGGTATCAAATCAACATATTACATAGGGTTTCCAAAAAAAAAAAAAACTATTTTTATCTTAAATTTGCTAGAAATTACCTTAAAATAGGTAAATAATTACTCTTGGCCAAATGAATAAATTCAAGCATTTTTTATATCATAAAGAACTTCCAAAACCCTTACAAGTTGGCATAATTCACCAAATGGCTCAAAAACTATTTATTTCTTTTAATTCAAAAAACTACCAATTTTATTAAAATAAATCATAATAAATAGGAAATGTGAAAAATTTCAAAAGTTCTTGTGACTGCAATTCAGTACATATTATGGATAAGCTATGTAAAATTTTTCAATTCAAAACTATTTATATATTTTGAAAAATTATTTTAAAATTTGCAATAACAAAGCATGTTATTAAGAAAGTAGTATGAATTATAAATATTTTAGCAAAATAAAATTATTACATTAAAGTACATGTAAAATAACCCTTAGAAACATTTTTCTAGAAAATTCTAATATAATCTAGTATTTTTAATAATTAAATGAGAATCAAATTGAAAAAATGCACTCATTGATGAATAGAAATTTGGCTACCCTTTGGCTACTGCCGGTCATATTGTAAGTTCTCAAAATTGAGTTTAGGACAATCGAGACTGATTTAAGGTTTTTAAGGAAATTTATCCAATTGAGCCTAAACTTTATGACTAGAATAAAAAAGTTAGTCGAGATATTACAGTGAAGTTAAATTTTAGAAATAATGACCTAAAATCCCAATTTTTCCCTTAGAAGTAGGAATATTTAATATAACACTAAAATATTCGAAACTCCTAAAATCAAACTTAGATTGCAACGAGAACTTAGAGATAAGTTAATTGAGCTATAAAATGAGATAATATAGTATAATTTACTATATAAAAATACACGTAATTTTATGAGTATATCTGATATAAATAATAATTATACTTGTAAATTAACCATAAATTATGTAATTATATATTTATTGTGTTGAATTCATGAAATTAACTTTAGAATATATCCTAAAAATAAAAGATATGTTAGAAACTTAATTATATGAGTAAAGTTATATATTTCACATGTTATTTACATAGAGTATAAACTTATATACTAATTAAATAACTAATCCTAACATATAATATCTATATTTAAGTAATTATTTAATAAAAGAAAAAAAATTGACCAAATGCATAGAAGATTGCTGGACAAAGATGCGTGGCAAGAGATAAGATTAAAATGCTGATTCAAAAGCAAGTTTCCTAATATTTGGGCAGCTCATGCTTAGGAAAACAAAAAGAAATTTGAAAGAAAAATATAAAATAATTAAAGAATAAATCATCTAATCGACTTGGAGGCACTATAAAAGGCCAATACCTTCAGATATGTAAATTTTAGTAGTTTGAAATAAAAAATGTTTAGAGAAAAAAATTAGAAAAAATCATAGAAAATAGAAAAAACAAAGCAATTATCAAGCTGAGCTAGCTCCTAGGGTGTCCTTTGATATGTTATTATGCCACTCCACCACCAAGGAGTACCCGTAGCGTTTAGGTATTCTGACACACCCCCATCACCCCACAGCTGCCGGAGATACCAAAAACAGCAATGTTAAATTTTTGCCCTGTTTTTCAATAAATTATAAAAAATTATTAAATCTACCCAGAAAATTATGAAAAAAATTATGCTTAGGTTATTTTAAACATGCTCTCATGTGATATTTTTATTTTTGAAAAATTCATAATATTTAATATACTTTATTAAGAAATATACTGTTCACCCGAATTTAGAATTGTAAAATAAATGTACTAAATGATGTTATTTCTAGCTGAAAATTTTTGTGTAGGATATTTATGATATATAGATAATTGCTATATAGCCCGAATTTTGATTTGAATATTTTTAATATTTATTGCTTGAAAATAGCTCGAAAATAGGTTGAAATTATGAATTTAATAGGAAATTATGAAATTAATTGATAAAATGGACATGTACTTAATAAATAATAACAGTATTGAGTCAGATTGAAATTAATTTGGTTCAAAAAGAATCATAATTGGGTAATTTATGATAATTTAGGGGTAAAATCGTCAATACGAATGTTTAGGCAATAAGTCAGAAACTTGAAACCAAGTGATAATTGAATCCCTTATATTTTTAGGAGTCTATAGAAATTTTCAGGGAATTATTTGGTAACCCGAACTATTTATTACGAATTTACTAAGTAAAATAGCTTAATTTACAAGTTGGGATATATTTGTAATATTAATAAGCTAAAATGAATTAAATAGTTAAATAAAAACTATAAATAAAATTACTAATCAAATTGGATTAAATGGAAATTTTTATTATATTTATTAATATTTTCTGATCGGGATACACTTTAGGTATATTAGAATTGGATAATACTTATATTGTAACAATGTATGGAAAAATTAGATAAAATACAATTTAATAACGTAAATTACGTATAATACGATCATATTTATATAATTATGTATAATTGTATTAAAAACTCAAACTATTCGTTAAAAGCTGTCTCTAGAAATAGGACTCATAAAACGTGTCGTTAGGTCTATATGAACCCAATGACACTAATTTTGTTAAAATCGGACAACCTTAAGTAATTTAACCTATAACTTTATCATATTAAAAAATGTACATATTTCGGTAACCTTACCGAAATTAAAACGTGAATTAACAAATTAAAAGTACGTTTCGATATAATCGAAACGATATATAATACGTAATAGTATATATAATGTACAGTATCAATAATTAATAACTTAATTCGATATATAGTGATAACATGACTGTATATTATGGAAATATTATATATATATATATATAACCATTTTAGATTAAACTCTAATGTTTTCNTTTGCAAAACTACTATATATCTTGTAAAATCCCTACCACTTAACCTTATCAAGTTAGGATTAGAATAGAATATACCAAAATATGGTTAATTAATACCTATCTTATAGTAATGTCATTAATACAATTCACCCATTTAGTATATAAGTTGATATATATGTAAACAATGAGAAATTATATAATAATTAGCATACTTAACCAACTAACCTTTCGAAAAAGTACCTTAAACTCACAAAAATATAAGTATTAATCATGAATGGTATCAAATCAACATATTACATAGGGTTTCCAAAAAAAAAAAAAACTATTTTTATCTTAAATTTGCTAGAAATTACCTTAAAATAGGTAAATAATTACTCTTGGCCAAATGAATAAATTCAAGCATTTTTTATATCATAAAGAACTTCCAAAACCCTTACAAGTTGGCATAATTCACCAAATGGCTCAAAAACTATTTATTTCTTTTAATTCAAAAAACTACCAATTTTATTAAAATAAATCATAATAAATAGGAAATGTGAAAAATTTCAAAAGTTCTTGTGACTGCAATTCAGTACATATTATGGATAAGCTATGTAAAATTTTTCAATTCAAAACTATTTATATATTTTGAAAAATTATTTTAAAATTTGCAATAACAAAGCATGTTATTAAGAAAGTAGTATGAATTATAAATATTTTAGCAAAATAAAATTATTACATTAAAGTACATGTAAAATAACCCTTAGAAACATTTTTCTAGAAAATTCTAATATAATCTAGTATTTTTAATAATTAAATGAGAATCAAATTGAAAAAATGCACTCATTGATGAATAGAAATTTGGCTACCCTTTGGCTACTGCCGGTCATATTGTAAGTTCTCAAAATTGAGTTTAGGACAATCGAGACTGATTTAAGGTTTTTAAGGAAATTTATCCAATTGAGCCTAAACTTTATGACTAGAATAAAAAAGTTAGTCGAGATATTACAGTGAAGTTAAATTTTAGAAATAATGACCTAAAATCCCAATTTTTCCCTTAGAAGTAGGAATATTTAATATAACACTAAAATATTCGAAACTCCTAAAATCAAACTTAGATTGCAACGAGAACTTAGAGATAAGTTAATTGAGCTATAAAATGAGATAATATAGTATAATTTACTATATAAAAATACACGTAATTTTATGAGTATATCTGATATAAATAATAATTATACTTGTAAATTAACCATAAATTATGTAATTATATATTTATTGTGTTGAATTCATGAAATTAACTTTAGAATATATCCTAAAAATAAAAGATATGTTAGAAACTTAATTATATGAGTAAAGTTATATATTTCACATGTTATTTACATAGAGTATAAACTTATATACTAATTAAATAACTAATCCTAACATATAATATCTATATTTAAGTAATTATTTAATAAAAGAAAAAAAATTGACCAAATGCATTGAAGATTGCTGGACAAAGATGCGTGGCAAGAGATAAGATTAAAATGCTGATTCAAAAGCAAGTTTCCTAATATTTGGGCAGCTCATGCTTAGGAAAACAAAAAGAAATTTGAAAGAAAAATATAAAATAATTAAAGAATAAATCATCTAATCGACTTGGAGGCACTATAAAAGGCCAATACCTTCAGATATGTAAATTTTAGTAGTTTGAAATAAAAAATGTTTAGAGAAAAAAATTAGAAAAAATCATAGAAAATAGAAAAAACAAAGCAATTATCAAGCTGAGCTAGCTCCTAGGGTGTCCTTTGATATGTTATTATGCCACTCCACCACCAAGGAGTACCCGTAGCGTTTAGGTATTCTGACACACCCCCATCACCCCACAGCTGCCGGAGATACCAAAAACAGCAATGTTAAATTTTTGCCCTGTTTTTCAATAAATTATAAAAAATTATTAAATCTACCCAGAAAATTATGAAAAAAATTATGCTTAGGTTATTTTAAACATGCTCTCATGTGATATTTTTATTTTTGAAAAATTCATAATATTTAATATACTTTATTAAGAAATATACTGTTCACCCGAATTTAGAATTGTAAAATAAATGTACTAAATGATGTTATTTCTAGCTGAAAATTTTTGTGTAGGATATTTATGATATATAGATAATTGCTATATAGCCCGAATTTTGATTTGAATATTTTTAATATTTATTGCTTGAAAATAGCTCGAAAATAGGTTGAAATTATGAATTTAATAGGAAATTATGAAATTAATTGATAAAATGGACATGTACTTAATAAATAATAACAGTATTGAGTCAGATTGAAATTAATTTGGTTCAAAAAGAATCATAATTGGGTAATTTATGATAATTTAGGGGTAAAATCGTCAATACGAATGTTTAGGCAATAAGTCAGAAACTTGAAACCAAGTGATAATTGAATCCCTTATATTTTTAGGAGTCTATAGAAATTTTCAGGGAATTATTTGGTAACCCGAACTATTTATTACGAATTTACTAAGTAAAATAGCTTAATTTACAAGTTGGGATATATTTGTAATATTAATAAGCTAAAATGAATTAAATAGTTAAATAAAAACTATAAATAAAATTACTAATCAAATTGGATTAAATGGAAATTTTTATTATATTTATTAATATTTTCTGATCGGGATACACTTTAGGTATATTAGAATTGGATAATACTTATATTGTAACAATGTATGGAAAAATTAGATAAAATACAATTTAATAACGTAAATTACGTATAATACGATCATATTTATATAATTATGTATAATTGTATTAAAAACTCAAACTATTCGTTAAAAGCTGTCTCTAGAAATAGGACTCATAAAACGTGTCGTTAGGTCTATATGAACCCAATGACACTAATTTTGTTAAAATCGGACAACCTTAAGTAATTTAACCTATAACTTTATCATATTAAAAAATGTACATATTTCGGTAACCTTACCGAAATTAAAACGTGAATTAACAAATTAAAAGTACGTTTCGATATAATCGAAACGATATATAATACGTAATAGTATATATAATGTACAGTATCAATAATTAATAACTTAATTCGATATATAGTGATAACATGACTGTATATTATGGAAATATTATATATATATATATATATATAACTATTTTAGATTAAACCCTAATATTTTCGTAATTATTACGAAAACTGAATTTAGGTCTTTTGTGTAATTAAGACCTTTCAATATAAAGACGGTTGACAATTCGAGTTGGCAATAGCGAACATCTAAACAAGTAAGTTAGGATTATAGTTTCATCGCTTGTTTAAATACTATTTAAAGTATCTAGAGACACAAGAGTACTTCTAATTGTGTTTGTAATTAGATGATGGTGCGCATGCTATGTATGTGGATGATACTCAGTTATGACAAGAGTTTAATTCCTTGGTATGCTGTTCTGTATATTTGTATGGATTCTGTATTGTGTGAACTCGTTGGTTACTCCTGATTAAAACTAACGTTTATTCAACTAAAATGAAACTAGACATGCATAACATATGTTAGGGGAAACGATTAAAAGTGTTAGGCCAAATACCGACTTCCTTTGATGAGGATAGCTGAAATGGTCCTTTCTCCATCCTTAATCGAACTAAGTGATAGGCGAGGAGGTCGCGGCAAGGTTGGGGGCCATGGTTCGAAAGCAGTTATGGAAGGAGGGTGTTCTTTATTGCACAAGTTTGGGTTTGGTCTGACTTGAGTCGCGATGAAACTCCTCAATTCGGGTTGGAGCGGATGTAATTTCTCTAACCTCACAGTGGATCAGATAACACTGTGCAATGTTTCATTTGAGTGATTGCATTGTATTTCATAATAATTATTAACCTTATTTGTGATTATGTAGTACTCTTCTGACTCCGTCCCACTTACTGAGCTAGTTGTACTCACATCCTTATAGACTCTTTTACAGGTGTTAAGTAAAGATAGGATGTTCAGGTACTACCGTTCCCAGGTTAGTGTGCTGCTGTTTGGGAAAGTGAGGATCGAGAAATCAACTGAACTTGAACTTTTGACTTTGTCTTTGTGTTCTTGAGGAAACTAATTGGGAATTCCCTAGGAGCCCACTAGTTTTCTAACTTATTATATATAGACTACAAAACATGTGGTTTTTAATAAACTCTGATTGTAAACTTTACCTTTGAACCTAAAATGTTTGTATAAATACTGTTGTGGTACTAAACAACAGGTTGTATAGAACAGGTTTGGTTAATAACAGGTGTCAAAACAGACATTTCAAGCTGGTTGAGTTGAACGCCTTGTGTGAACTTATCTATGATAGCAGCTGTGAGGTCAGTTTTTATCTTAGATTAGTTTAAACGACAGGGCTATTATGACTTTTCTTGTTCGGGGCGTGACACATGCTACTCTCATCACCTTCTTTTAGGCCCTAAAGCCACTCATTATTAGGTTGTAGTTTCCTATATGAACCTAATGTCTCCTACCATTCACTCGAAAATTACACTATTTTTCTTATTTTTATCCAATTCATTCCTTGTGAGCATTTACTTAGCATTCTTTTATTCACATGTTGCTAAAATGAGTGAAATTTCACCTAAACTCCTTTATATAAGCAATGGGTTCGTTGGAAAAGGGGATGTAAGTGTAAATTACTTGACAAATATTCTTGCTTAAGAAAATTTTAGGGCATAGATCATGTAATACTCCTATTGGCAAGTGTATCTTGATATTATTAATCGATTATTTTAATGTTTTATCACATAACTTACTCGTATGTAGAGTTTTTTATACTATTATTTATACATATCGAGTACATATCGTTATATATGATGATTATATAATTACATTACATATTATTCCACTCCAAATTATTATTTTTATGCGTCAAATAATTTATTTTTAAGACCCCATTGTATCTTGAAACTCAAATTTTAAGTTTTCCAATAAATAGTGAGTAATACCAATAAAATTACATTTTATTAAATTAATTACATTATATATTTTATTCTGAGAAAGAAACTTTACTATAACTCTTGTACTAACTTTTGTGACTCCATTTTAAAGTTTAACCCCATTTAGAACACATTTTTAAGAAATCCTATATCATATTGATTCCAAGCAACTAGGATTTCACATTATAGAAAACTTTTTGAGAAAAAATGTGAACTACAATTGTTGTTACTATTATTTTTAGATGAGTCATTGGTATTGGTTATGTCTGAATATAAATTCTTAATGTCTTTAGCTTGTAGTGAACTATTGTCTACACAAACTTTAGTGAGCAACTTTATTGGACATCTATATCACTTCAAAAAGATTTGATTGATGTTGAAATTCAAGCAGGTGGTTGAAGTGGGGCGAATTTTGTGATAGAGAGTTTCTTGCAAGTTGGGGACATCAAGAAGCTTACATAACCAATAGAGAAAATGACTTGTCTCAATGCAATAGAGAAAATGATTGAAGTACACATTTTTCTTAGGAAATTTTCTATACTTATTTCAAAAATTGGATGTAGTTTACAACATTACTATTAGAAACAACAAAACACTAAAGGAATCATTGACTTCA
Source organism: Lumnitzera littorea (assembly GCA_024138015.1). Lineage (NCBI taxonomy): Eukaryota > Viridiplantae > Streptophyta > Magnoliopsida > Myrtales > Combretaceae > Lumnitzera > Lumnitzera littorea. The sequence continues at coordinate 72,268,512 of JAMXBB010000012.1, read as the reverse complement.
TCTCACTCTAATTCTTGAACTTTATATTTTGCTTCACTCCAATCTGTCGTTTTGTCTTAAAATTTCAACAAAGATGATAGAACAATTATATAATAAAATGCATAGGAGTAGCACCATATAAAGAGAGACTAATGGTGATTGCAGTATGAATTAGAAAGGTACTTGTAAAAAATTTTATTATGTAGAAAATGTTGACATTAGCAAACGATTTTATTATGTATATTCTAATGGCTTTGTTCTATTTCATTCTTTCATATGGTTGTAGTTGTAATATCTGGTTGTAAAGGGAGTCCTTCTCAACTATCTATCCTATTCAAGTAATGATATAGTGAAATTTTTTTAAACTTCAATGAGATAATCCAAAGTTAATTGGCTATATGATATTGATATGTAATGTATTAAATATGTTTAATCTAGGCAACGAATGCACAAAATGGAGAAATGGAACAAAATTTCCTTAAAGAAGAAGGTAATCAAACTAGCTGTTTCACTACTCATGGAGCTTTAACCCACAATTGGTTAACACATTGGTTTTAAAGAATTAGTACGAAATCAAAGGCCTTAGGTTTAGGCTGATCGAGGCCTTTACCAAGGTTCATCTGTTTTTAGGATGGTTTGCATGTTGAAGCTCCAAACTATTCAAACCAATCCCACTAGACCTCCTCTTCTAGAAGCACTCATGGTCATGATACATTATTTTTTTGCAAGCTTTTGCACTGTTTTGATTACTAGTAAAGAAGGATCTATGTCAACTACATATGATAAGACCTGGGTTTTCTTCCCAGAGTCTGTTTTTTTTTTTTTTTTTTTTCCCCTTACACAAATCACCAGTCACATTGGGGCACCTAACGATGACGGCATCGACGTCAGCATACTCTTGGTGAGGTTAATTTCTCGAAGTTGGAACGATTTCTTTGGGGGCTTATTTTTGATGTATAAAGTGCTGGGAAGGTAATTATTGTCTTACTTCATTTGATTTGGCCCATGCAACCAATTTTTGGTGACAAAAGGTCATTGGAGATTAGGAAAAGCAAGTGTTTCAAGTTGGCCTGAACAAACAAAGGTCTTTGCTGGAGGTATGGATGACATTTTGTATCCTTAGGTTGCATGTATTGATAAAAGAGTAGCTTGTTGAAGAGCCGTTTATGCCCCCAAGGCCGCATTTTATGTCGAGAATTATCAAATGCCAAATTAATTGAAGAATAGGAGAAGTCTACTTTCCATTTAGGAAAAAGACTCGCAATGATGAGTAGTACGACTAAAAAGGAATAACAAAGAACTTAATACTAAATAATGATAGAAGAATGAAATTACTCCAAACGATCAAAATCAAAGAGTTAAACATACACATTAATAAAGGCACCATGTATATCTTTCAATGCAAAGAAAAAAAAAAAACAAAAATTTAATAGATTTTAGTTAGGTACGATAGATACGATGATAGAAAGCTAGCAATATAAATAGTTCATTGGAGTTTCATTATTTCCATGATTAACAATATAAAATAATATGTATATGTATATATATATTTCAAGACCTAGACTTTGAAACAAATCCTTGTTGGGACAAGTTTTTTGTTTCACCTAAACGACCCACTCAGACCTTTTGTGAAGTGATCTTGGCGACTCATTATCTTCGCGAAATTCTAGGATTCGTACATACTCAAGTGTTATACCCATCGCTTGGATTATTGTCTTTTAGGTATTTTGAGTTCGTGAATATTTATGGGAGATGGTTTAGATTAATTTGTAACTTGTTTAATGATCATAAATAAAAATTTTTGATTTGTAATTTTATTTGATGATTGGATAAAAATTGGGCTGATGAATTGGATAAAAGATTTAAATTTTGTTTGATTTACACCATAGTATAAAAATAAAATTTATTGAACAAAAATAAAGAAAATATTTTTTATTCTTAAAAATACTTCTTAATATTATAATATTGAGTTAATTAATATTATTTTTATTAAATATTCTAAAAAAATTATTTATTTTATAATATCAATAATTAACATTTTAATATAAATTTTGTATTCAATACTATATAAATTAAATATGATATAATAAATTTATATTGTCTAATTCTTCTTATACTTGTTTTATCTAATTCTTTTTATTCAATTCAATTTAATTTTTGCAACCAAATACGACATATGAGACAATCATGGAAGATGAAAAAGAAAGAAGAGGAAATGTAAAGCGAAACAATGAATGCTAATGAACTTATTGCAGTAGCCTCTTATATGATGAGCACTGTCAGGAGAAACAGACCATTTTCTCCTGTTTTTTTAAAGGATAGTTAAATGAATGACTAAATAAAAATCTAGGATCGAGATGTAGGGAGTATGGTTTCCCAACCATGGATAAGCCCGTAAATCCTATGGTTCTAAATAAAAAAGTCCCTTTTTCCCTTTTATAGTATAGATAACACAAATAAAATATCTATAATTCTTATTTTAGAATACCAACAATATGGATCACTTGGTAAGGATATTTATTTATAAAAAAAATTTTAAGTTATCAATAACTAATGGTGATATACCAAAATTTATACATTAGAGTATCATCCTCCCATGGGTTAAGTTCAAAAACATTTTAGTGCAATATTGTTAGATCACGTATCAAAAATATAAAAAATATTCCTTTTTTTGGTATATATAATTCTTATCCTATATTTCAACGTTTGCATCATTTTTCATTTGCACCATGTTAATAACCTCTATATTCCATTTGCATCACTTTTTTTTTTTTTAAGCAAGAAGTTAAAAAGAAAAAAAATCTATTTGTATCACTTTACTAACATTCATCATTATCCGTTTGCACCACTTTAATAATGTATATAGTTTATTTAAACTAATAAAAAAATTTCATTTAAGATTGACCGCAAATGTCCATTTGTATAAAAGATATCTGGATCCCCACTCTTTAGGGAAAGAATTTCTTTTTTTTTTTTTTAAATTTAAGTTAAGCTATAAAACTTTCGAAATTCAAATTATAATATATGCATAGATATCCATAATTTATTTATTTTTTAGGAGAAGCGAGTTAACGTGATTAGGTGTTCTAAAAGAATTGACTCTACTTAAACATGCATTCGTATAATCAAAGCCCAAAAAAAAAAGAAAATACAACAATACCTAAAAAACAAATGCATTCAATATTTATATTTTCTATATCATTAAATTAACGAGACTTTACTTGTCACAAATCTCTAATTATATAGTTTTAGTTCTATATTATTAATTCAGTAAGACTTTATTTGTCTCCATATATCTAATTATATAGTTTTAATATAATTTTTCATACCACATCCGTCTTTTATTATTCTTCTGCATTCTCTTTACGTATTAATACTCTCCATATCTATATTTTATATACATTATTAAATCAATAAGCTTTATTAATCTTCACATCTCTAATTATATGGTTTTAGGATAATTTTCATGCCACATCTATCTTTTATGTTCCTCCTAAATTCTCTTTCTGTATTGATACTACCCATAGATACATTTTATTTTACATATTATTAAGTTAATAAGGCTTTATTTATCTATACAACTCTAATTATATATTCACATTTAATTATATATTATTGTGCTAATAAAAATCATATCTTATTTTGGATATTTCTACTCATATAGCAATTTATATATAGTTTCTTTATATATTGATGTGTTTTTTTCTCTTTATTTATGCCATTACACTATGACATTGTGTGATGAGTTGTCATAGCTAGTTGATCACATGTAATAGGAGTGACAGTCAATTTAGGAGATGTTTTGAGCTAATGCCATTTGGCTGAATATTGGTGAGAAAACACATAAGAGGAAAAATAGGCAAACTTGGTATTTCAAGTGCACACTTGTGATAGCAAATCAAACTCGATATTCTCGTTTTTGGATTTTTTTTTTTATAAATTACTTGTTTAATCTTCTGTCAAGTGATTTTAGTAAAGTCTCAATATTTATCTCAAACTTCTTAATGTTTTGAATGAATCAAACAAGAAAAGAAACCTTTATCTTATAGAAGTTAAAGGTTAATCTTATCCATTGGATGACTTTAAGATGAATGATTGAGATTGCTCCTTGTCATTATGGCTTATTCCCTCCTCTAGCTATTTAGGCTTAGACAGTTTAAGTCTATTTAAGGGCTTATAATAATTAAAAGACGTTTCTTATTATTATAAATAAGCTTCGAGTACACATAGGATTCCTTAAGGTTCATTAGAGCTGAATGAAGTCTAAAGTAGCGTTTGGTTGGCAATTTTCGTAGTACTAGACTAAGCACAAAATTTTGTCTCATATTTAGTTTGTAATTTTGTTTAGTGATTGGACAAAAATTAGGTTAATGGACTGGACAAAAATTAGGTTAATGGACAAAATGTTTAAATTTTATCATATCTGAACCACGGTACAATAATTAAATTCATTAGATAAAAATAAAAAATATTTTACATTTTCAAAAATACTGTTCTGTGTTATAATATTAAGTTAATGAATATTATTTTTATTAAATATTACAAAAATTATTTATTTTATAATATAAATAATTAATTTTTTAATATAAATTTTGTGTCTAGTATTATATAAATAAAATATGATATAATAAACTTGTATTGTTCAATTTAGTTCTTATAACCAAATACTATTTAAATGAACTAAAAAAAAAGGTTATTTCTGAGTTTATTTTTCACGCACGAAATACTTGAGTAAGCTAAAAGCGGAAAATCCAGTTTGATAGTTTGTATTCTAAGTTTATCAAGTCGCATTCCCCCTAAGATATCCACAATCGAGCTTGATTTCCTATCCAATTATCGAAATAACTCTTTGCAAATATTAAGTAATGTTTTTGTTTTTACATCTGTAACTATATATTTACATTGAATTATATACTATCCTGCTAATAAAAATTATACCATATTTTAGAGATTTCCACTCTTATAACAATTTATGTATGTGTGTATTTTTTTTTTTATTTGTCCCATTATATAAGGACATAATATAATGTTTGCAATTTATATTTTATTGTTAATTTGTCATATATAGTGTTATTGGAACACGCAATGCGGAAACGTAAATGCTGGTATGCTATTAAACTAAAATTATCTATTTAATTTCACCATCTTTATGAAACCAAAGCGCCACACACTTTAGAATATAATAATTTAAATGGGTGTTAAGATATAATAGATATTTTTTACATAATTGCATATATAAAAGACTTCATAAATTGGTTTATTTTAAACGGTCGCCTGTAAAACGAATTCGTGTTCTCTTGTAGTTGTACCATAAATAAGAATATACTCACATTAAACTCTACATATCTGATTTATTGTATGTTGACTCTATCCGACTCCTGGAAACATTAAGGCTACATAAAGAGAAAGACCGAATGATGTGATATTGTTAAATATTTCGTCACTTTCATGATGTCAAGGAGACATTAACTATTCAAGGCAGAACAATTGAGGATCTGCCGACCGCTGCCACTTGCTTTGCTCCATATACATCTCTCATATTTTTCACTTGGAAACTCAAGTATCCATGGATCCATTTTCCAACTCCATAATCATCAATGCTTTGGAAATTAAAATCCCCCCCCCCAGTCAGGTTTTTAGGTGATTTGGCTGTTAGGATACAAAATCTAACCAAATAAGTGGATACGCATAAACTCAGTATTAATCGACAAAGTATCCAGATTATGATGAGCTTTTAAGATTGTAGATAATCAAATAGTCGTTTAAAATAATTTATCTTTACATAACTATCCTCAAGATAATTATCTATATAGATAATCAACATCAAAAAATAATCATTAAAATATCATCTAATTTATTTAAATAAAATTATATAAAACATAAAACACCCTATTAACTTTAATATTACATATATAAACAGATTGATAATCTATCAATGTGTCTTTGTATTGAATATATGAACTAAATTCTTGTGTAATGTAATATTTATCCTCTTCCAGGGAATGCATATGCATAATTCATTAAAGTTTTGGTAATAACTTCCACAATGTTCATTTTTTAGAAAAATAAAAAACACTTTTTTAAATTATTAATCTATCAACTTGAAGTTATATTCCTAAACAAAAATAACCTGTTCGACTATGCTGTCATGTATCTACATACCATATAACTTTTATTTTTTATTATTATTTTTTTTTCTTTTTTCTTTTAAATTTTTAGATTCCCGCATGCCTAGCGTATATGACTAAGGATATGGATTTTGTTAAAGCTTATCAGTGACTATCCAATAAACGAAGTCCGTCGATTTATCTATTGCAATATTTCGATTTGTTTGGAAAAGGGTTCGTCCTGACTTATTAATTCAAAAATCCTAGAATTTAACATAGTCGAAATCATCATAAAGGTATTACAGTTTTCCAGAATAAATGGGCCAAAACTGCTAATATAATATAAGAAAAAAAATCGGAATGGATAAATCAAAATCGAATAGTTTTGTTTTTCAGGTATATTGCATGTATATGTATTCGTACGGACCGGTGTGGAGAGAGAGCGAAAAAAGTGAAGGGGAGTGTACAACAAACACCACCATTCGAGAGTGGCGGAGAATGAAATCCCGACGGTTGAGAGATTCTTGGTCTCTCTCTGTCATAGCCAAAAACTGTATAATCCCTAACCAACCCGACGCCACCTCCCTGTAATTATTCTCTATGCCCGGTACAAATAAAAACGGCCTTAAATCTGGTATTCCACAAATATCAAGCGTCCACATCATACGATCCAACTTATACCAATCTTCTTTCACTTACCTAATCTCACCCTCTCCTCTCTCTCTCTCGCTCTCTGTGGGAAAAAACACACTAAAACAGAGTCTCAATCAGAATTCAGACACACGCACTTGAACAAAAACACACATACCCCTGGCATAGACTGTACATTCACTCTCTCTCTCTCTCTCTCTCTCTCTCTCTCTCTATGTCAAAACTCAAAACCCTCATCAAACCCTAATCATAATGTCCAATCCACTGCTTTCGTTGTCTTCTTCGTCCATGCATCACCATATTCGTGATGGTGATCCTCAAGAACCGCTCTACCATGTGGGTTCCAGAATCTGGAAAGCCTGTGCCGGTTCATGCATCGACATACCTCCCATCAACTCTAGGGTTTATTATTTCCCTCAAGGACACATCGAGCAGTCTTCTTCTCCACAAGCGCTTCCTTTTCTCTCTCGTGATATAACTGTCAGACCTTCGGTACTCTGCCGCGTCACCTCTGTTCTCTTCCTCGCCGATCCTCTCACCGACGAAGTCTTCGTCAAGATTTTACTTACTCCAATCGATGAGGAGGAGCACTACAGCGGCCCGCAAACCTTAACTCCAGTTAACATGTCGTTAAGGGAGGACAGGGACAAGGATAGCAATGACAAGCTTTCTTCCTTCGCAAAGGTATTAACTCCGTCGGATGCTAACAATGGCGGCGGATTCTCCGTCCCCAGGTTCTGCGCCGATTCAATTTTCCCGCCTTTGAACTATGATGACGATCCTCCAGTGCAGACTCTCTCCGTCACGGATGTTCGAGGCCTAGTATGGAACTTCCGCCACATCTACCGTGGGACGCCGCGGAGGCATCTGTTGACTACGGGATGGAGCAAGTTTGTCAATAGTAAGAAGCTAGTTGCGGGGGATTCCGTTGTTTTTATGAAAGATTCGCAGGGTGCTGTCTTCGTTGGGATCCGTCGGGCCATCCGACAGAATGTACCTATGGGGGAGTACAAGCGGTGGCGGGAGAGTTTCGGCCTAGCTCCGATGGAAGAGGAGAGTGATAGTAATAGGAATAATAGCGGTGGTTTTGGGAGGAAATGCTATGAGGTTGCGATGAGAGCAATGGAGCTAGCGATGGCTAAAAAGCAGTTTGAGGTGGTGTATTATCCAAGGACAGGGTGCCCGGAGTTTGTTGTGAGGGCAGAGGTCGTGGAGAAAGCAAAAAATGCAATCTGGGATTATGGGATGAGGGTGAAGATGGCGGTTGAAACTGAGGACTCCTCCCGGATCACGTGGTTTCAGGGAACGGTGGATGGTGCGGCCAAGCCAGCGAATGGACCCTGGAAGGGTTCACTGTGGAGAATGCTCACGGTATATGTTAATTTTTGTGTTATTGCTCATTTAATTGGTCTGGTATCGATGATGATTTGCAAGCATCCTATGTTCTTGCTGTTACTGTATAAGTTATGAATTCAACTGGTGAATCCTATCTGCTGAATGGTGATTATGTTGCTCTTTGGATTGGTTGAGTTCTGTACGTTTATGCTTGGTCACGGGGTTTGAATAGTGGTTTAGCTGTTAAAATTGACTCTGAATTATTTTGCTTGGTGTAATTTCATTTGATAATGCTTCGATTGTTGATTGACTGTTACAATGGTTATTTACTTGATTGACTCGTTGGGTAAACCTTTGTTAGGCTATAATATTTAATACTCACCTAATACTGTGGTTTAGGATTGCAATATTTGATCTTATCAATCTTATGCATATACTGAAGAATGATTTTATTACATGCAATGTGCTCTGTAATAAGTCAAAATATTGTGCTTAATCTATTTCTTCTTCTTCTTTTTTCCTTTTTGTTCTTTTCTTTGCATGACAATGCTGATGTGGGAATTCTATAAGTCACTTAATCAACTTCTATCAGTTGCTTCTAGCTTTGCAGTGTGCTCAGTGGTCACTATTCACTCTATGAGTTAACTGCATTCATCTGTCATTTCAGTATTTTTGGTTGGTATCTCTTATACGTGTTAATCTTTTAGTTTTGCCTGATTCATTTTATCTGTATTTTTTTGAGATAAATCAGCAATTGGTACCTGAGAAAATGGAAGCAGTGTCTTCATCCGAAAGAAGAAAAGTTAGTCGAGGTAGAATGCGGTGTATCTAGAGTGAAGAAGAAAACATCTGCCATGATATGGAGCATAAAACAGCCATTAGTTTGGAAATATTTTTTTCTTTGATTTAGATTTGTATGTGAATGCTTGATAACTTTGTCAGTTTTGATTGCATTTTTCTCTCAGATCAGGGAATGCTTCTGAATTTCAGGATTGGTTTAAAAATCCTTTTGTACCTGATTTGGTGTCCTTTGTGCTTGTATCTCAAAAAGAGTTCTGCATTTTCTTTTGACTGATATGTAATGTCTGTTAAACCAAGTGACGTACTTGACCAGCCAGTGCCAGTGGGATATGTAGGTTTTGTTTACAAGGTAACAGAATAGATGGCATGTTATTTTGGTACAGAGCATGCAGCATAGTAATAATTCATACTGGAATTTATTTACCTTTTAGCAGTTAAACTAACCTCACGGTAAATGGTATATTGATTGAATTGTGAATTACTTCATTTCAGCTGCTAAAATTTCTTTGTTTACTGATTTTAAGGTAAACTGGGATGAGTCTGATGTTTTGGCAAATGTGAGGACTGTTAATCCATGGAAAATTGAAGTTGTTGCTACTTTGGCCCTTGACACTTCATTTCCTCCACCAAAAAAGTTTCGATGCTCTGGGAACAGAGAGGTGGAAAATCAAGATGTGCACTACATTCCTTTTCCTGGATTCACCCGTTCACCTATGGGGTTTTCAAACCCAAGGGCATTGAACCCCAACAATTATCCTGCTGGCATGCAGGGAGCCAGGCAAGATGCTCATATTGCATCTAATCATTTCAGGTACTTTAGCGAAAATGGTTATGGTATAAGTGCTGGTAGTTTCTATGGTTACATGTTAGCGGACACAAAGGCAAGGACTGTGTCCACTGAGCTGAATATTGGCAGTTCACCTTCAGAATGTCAATCTCCTGATACTCCTAGCAGTGGACAGTGCTCAGGTGTGGAACTCCTCCAGCAAGGTTGCAATATAACAAAGCCAAAGGGCAAGTCATTTCAGTTATTTGGTGCAATCATTGATTTGAGTGATACTGTTCAAAGGGGCCTTATTGATGGCAGTTGCACCAGTGATGACAGCTCAAAAGGATCTTGTGGATTAAATGGCCCAATCAAGCCCTCTGATATTGCACCATCTCGTCATTGTATCCGGCTGCTTCAAAGGTTTGATGAGCAAGGCCAAGGAGATTCAGTTGTCTGAAAATGTTCTTTCCGAGCAAGATATTAAGATGAACTGATATAGAGGTTTGTCCTTTTTCACATTTACTTACTCATCTGGCATTTGTGATAGGTTTCTTTCTCAGAGATAAGAGATTTGGATTTTTCAATTTTGGGGGTTTGGTTGCTGAAACTAAATATGTGGTAGAGTATTATATGATAGAGTTGCCAACACATGAGTCTGCCTGTTGTTACCCAAAAGAAATTGCATCTTTGCGATAAATGCTTGATCTTTGACATGTGCCTTTGCTAATTTATTTATTTAATTGTTTTTAATTGGCTATTCTCATTAGCATCATAGACCTTTATATGCCATACTATGTGCACACGGGTACCTCTCATTGAAGCTTGCGTCCCACACCCCCCGCCCCACCCCCCCCCCCCTTGCAGTCTCTTTGTGTGATCAATGCTTTGTGGCAAAGGTTGCATGTTCTTATATTTGATTGAGAGATGTGAACTCTTGTCATATAAATGAAATTAATGAGCTAAAAAAGCTAGCATGCATAACACTTCCTGGCTCAAAATGAAATGCCAATTGACACAATGAATACAAGTGGTTGCACGTGATATTGAGAGATGACGAGCTCCTGCATATATGGGTCTAGTTGATATGTCATATAGTTAGTATTGCTGTTGTGCACCTATGAAGTAAATTATAGGACAAGTAAGTCAATGCTGTAAGATTTTATGTTATGAAGCCCTTGAAGATGAACCTTCCATTACATTCTTGTTATGGGCAAACTAACTTCATTGGATGTGCAAGTGACTACTTTCTTTGCTAGCATGTAAACCAAATGTTCATTCTGAACCATTTCCTTAATGGTTAAGATTGGTATGGAAATATTATTTGTCTCTTTTGAGTTGACCTTTCAATTATTCTGACAAAGTAGACGTCCTATGTAACTTATTTGGATATACCAGTGCACTGCTTTCTGTTGCCAATATGCACCTGAGTTCATTTTTTAATCGCTCTCTTAATAGTGGTTAAGATCGGTATTTGGAATATTATTGGTCTCTTTTGAGTTGATCTCTTAATAGTCCCGGTGGACTAAACGCCCTGTAAATTACAAAAATACGAGGGGTGGATAGAGAGATGTGGAAATGCACGAGAGCACTACTTTTCTGTGTTTGTTGGATAAGAAGAAGCAAGATAAATAATGATGTTATTTACTTAGCTGTCTATTTAACATCACCATTAAGCAAACCAATTGGGAAGGACTCTGTTTACTTTACTACCTACGGGGATTGACTTTATTTGGTGTTTGCAGGTACAGATTGACTCAGCTGACGACTGGTGTAGCATTAAATTAGGGTAGTTTCCTTCAGATCTTTGACTCGCCACCAATGAAGCTCCTGTTCAGCGACTGACTGATATTTGGTGGATATAACTTTCTGAGTTGGAATTTGGACGTTTTGTGGCCTTTGGGTACATATTGCTTCTAGAAAAATGGATTTTGTCTTTCTGCTTAATGTTTCCGTTGTACTCATGTCATCATATCATAGGGTTTTTGCATTGGATTGGAGAGGCTTAATTGATGAGGTCGATTGTCCTCTTGGATTGTCCCTGTTCCTGTGTAAAGTTTAGACTGAGTGATGACACAGTTGTCAGAGATTAGACAATTTAGTGTGTATGCGCCCGCGCACGCCTGCATGGTTACGTTTATTTCCAAATCCGTTGGTACAATTAACCTATATAATCTAGGGATGGAGAAAAACACTAACCAAAGCTAAATCTATCTCTTCTTTTTTTTGCCAGAACAAGCTAAATCTATCTATAAACCAAATTAAACAAACCTAAAATATGGATTTTGTCTTTTTAATTTTTTGGGGCATCCAATTTGGCTTTGATAATTCTCAAGTCAAATCGAAGCAAATAATCAAACCGGACGGTTGTGATAAACTAATTACTAGTAATTGAAAACATTCGTTTGTTATAACATTTTTTTTTAAAGGACATAAATTAATACTTATTTGAAATGTATATTTTTGTGATTTCTAATGACCACAGGTTATTAGAATATGTACGAAGATTGATTGAAAACTTATATTATATGCTAGTTTTTGGGTACAATTAATTGTCAAGGAACTTTTAAAATTCCTTTATTGAATGGTTTTTGACATCATCTTCTTATATAGTGCCTGAGCATGTTGTTATTAAAAGAAGTTAGCATTTGTTATATTTATGAATCTAATTTTTCTTAATTTATAAATTATGATTAAATCCTAGAATGAAATTGAAGTATTATGGTTTCATATGATTTCTAAATCAAACCAAAATCAAATCGGATATAGGATTTCTAAACCAAACCAAAATTAAATCGGATTTTTATGGTTTGCTTTGATTCATAGAAAAAACTAAATCAAATCAAACTCTAATCATCCTTAAGACTAATAATATTGAGGTGAACATGTAGACATAAGAAATTGACACATGGACTTTCGTTCCATATTTGTGGACTTCATTGATTCATATTCTTGTTATGTCCTTTGGAGTATTTACAAATGATATTTAAGCTCTTATTTTTGCAATATTAGCTACCATTTGTATTATCGAATCCATAAAAGAGTATCATTAATTAATTCTAGACCGAAACAACACCAATTTTAACGATATGGTCTGAATTCGTCCCAAGGAATTTTCTGACCCTACTAGACTTTTAGGTGGAAGAATTTTCAAACTTAACAACAGCTAGTCAAATAGCCCGTGTAATGCGTAGATGAAAATTTAAATAATGATTAGCAATATGTATATAAAGATTTGAATAATGATTTTTAAATTTTATTTAAAAGCAATAAATATATATATAATTCAATGTTTTATTTATTATTAAGAAATACATTAAAAAATTATTTATGCAATAAAAGGTCCTGAAAACGAATGATACATTATATTTAATATATAAATTTCGTATAAAGAATGACGTAAAATGAATTAATGATATAAAAGGCAAGATTTTCTAAAATTTTATTAAATATGGCAAAAATTTATGGAAATATATTAATGATACTATAAAAAATGAAATATTTAACAAACGTGCACTTAGGATGCATGTGCATAATCAAAACATAAAATCGCTAAATTGACAAAGTAAATTATGAAATTGTTTTTAGAGTTAGTAGGGAAAGTAATCGTAGGAAAAAAAGTTAATTTAACTAAGAAGAGATTAATTCTATTTTTCTCCCAAAAGTTGGTCATCAATATGAGATTGGCCTTATATTGTTTTTTTTTTTTTTTTTCTGGTAATGACATATTTACCATCGTGCACATGGACTAACAATATAATTATAAATCATTTTGCATCCAAAATTAAAAGCATATGAATGGTTGCAAAAAGTTTATATATAATAAAAATATAAATGCAAATCTACATATTTTGCAATAGAGTAAATAGTATCACCAAAATTTAAAATAAAAAGGTTGATGATCTTCATGACTAAGATGAAGCTATGTAATTCTAGAAGAAAATAAATAAAATAGACCTTTACATCCTAATAATATTTAAGTCATCATGGAAAAACTGTAACCCATTAAGTAAGGATCGATATTGCCAAAAAAAAAAAAAAAAAAAAAAAACACAAAACAAAACAAAAGAAAAAGTTGGCAAAAAAAATAATGAATTAATTGCACCAAATTCTTATCTGTCTTTAATGCTATAAAATTTTCCATCTTAAATAACTATTGACATTTAAATTCCATATGCAAAACAACCATAAAAATATTGGCACTCGTTGTACCTTTATTTATGGTGTTGATATTAGATTTCCTTAAATTCTATTATTAATTAACATTGGTAATTGTCAAGTTGAATCAACATTAAATACTACCATTAATCGACATTATTAATTATCAAATTTAATTGTAATAATTTACACTTTTATAAAATTAGATGAACAGCATAACATACATGATTGCAAAAAAAAAAAAAAAAAAAAAAAAAAAAAGAAAGAAAAAGAAAAGAAAAGAAAGAAAAAGTATAAAAATGAAAAATATAAGAAATTAATGAATTAGTGAATATCTTTATATCATAGGAAACGAAAGAATTATGTTTCTATTTAATTCATGCAATAAGTACAACTAAATTCATATTCTATATTTTGTTCAACTTTTTCATTATTACATTATAATATCTCTTTAATGTAATAAAAACTTTCCATCTCAACTAATTTTTAACATTTTAATTTTGTTTATATCCCTTCACTTTTTATGATTTGTTATTATAAGGTGTAAATTATTAGTACCCTTTATTCTCCCTTCTTTCAAGTGTGGATTTTTTAAAATTCTACCTCTAATTAAAGCAATAATATTTAAATTGAATTAACATTAAATTTTGCTGTGAATTGACATTGATAACAATAAATATAAATGTCATATATAACACTTTCTATAACTTACTAAATGAATAATTAAATAAGAACAATTTGTAATAGAAAAATGGTTAATATGACAAAATGAAAAATATAGCAATATGAATTAATTGATTGAAATGTCACATAAGATAGATATAATCTATGTTGCATATCATATACAAAATTTATTAATATTATATATCTCTTTTCAATAGTGATTCACTATGCTCCATTATATCATAATTAATATTATAACAAATGTATATTAGTAAATTGTTAAAGATATCCATTTCATGTTCTACGATATCATTCATTATATCTATTTTATTAGTATAACTCCATTGAAATAAATCTATACTATTAGTTATAATAAATTTCTCTTTTCATAATGTAATAAAAACTTATTTTTTCAAATTATTTATGACAAGTCAATTTTTTTCTTGTCTACTCTTTCTTTTGTAAGGTCTAGTGATATTGCTCTATATTATTAATATCCTAAACTATCATTTAATTTAATAAGTATTTATCATAATAAACATGAAAAAAAGGTTCATTACAAGTTTATGAACCTTTGCTTTTCTTTAAAAAAGAAAAAGAATCATTTATAATTAATTCTTAAATAATAAAATGGATAAAAGGAAAAAAGACCGTTTTTATAGAGTTTAAATTTTATATAATAATCCAAAACTACATTAAACAAATTTGTGTCAACATGTGAAATATATATAAATCAAAACATATCTATAATTCTCAAATTAAAAAAAAAAAAAGCTCTTGAAAGATCCAATTCATATATTAAAATTCATCAACTCATTTAATTGCAATAACGAAAATAAAATTAATAACAATAATAAACTAAGAAGAAAAAATAGTTATTATGAAATTATTTCATTTTTCCCAAGCTATCTTGATAACATAAATAAGGAAAATAAAAAGATTATCATATAATTCAGAGTTGTTATGAAATAACCTCTATCTTTATAATCAAAATTTTAAATTCACTTAATAACATGTATACATGACATTAAATGTATGTAGTTTTTATCATGTATGATTTTTCCATTTGATGGTTATTGGTAATACATTCACATTAAATCCGTGATATATTTTTATTAAAAAAAAAGATATTATCCATGAGGAATATGTTAGAATTGCAACAAAATCGTCTCACAATCATTATTCACCCATTCAATCTTCTTGTTATAGGTTCACAAACAATCACTACTCACCGGTTTCTTTGATATAAATGAAAATAACATTATTTCATCACATATCAATAAAAAGGAAAAGACATGTAAAAAATTTTATAAATATAATCACAAACAAGATAAAAGCAACATGAGCAATTAGTGGGTTAGAAATAATTAAGAAGATACAATAATGGTTATTTGAATCAGTAATCTTTACAGTAACATTAAGAAAAATAATTCTAATCATGCTAATTTAAGAAATTCAATTTTATCATAAATTTCACAACTAAAAACAAAGATGAAATATCATTATTTACAATTAATTCAAGAGATACACTAATATGTTCACAAATAACTCTCATGTATATGATTCTTTTTGAGTTCTTTAATCTAAATCTAGAGGGAATCAATCTGCTTCCCTTTTCATTAACGATTATTCTCTCTGGTCTTTCTCTTGATCGAACCTAAGATTTCATCCATTAGAAAATAGTTTTCTTGTAGGAATTGATCTTAAAGAGGAAGAATCAAACTTTGGAATGATGTCTACAGCATATTAACATCCTTTGCTTGCTATGGATTATATTGGGCAACAAGTACGTATGCATGGAATCTTAAAATAGACATCTTTAAATAGCAATTCAGTAAACCTAATAATGAAAAGGCATTATGATTATGAAAATATATGTGGAAACTATTTTTGAAACTATATATTATAATATGATATAATTATAACATATATTATTCATATTGAAATTTTTAGTTGAGTACCAGTTTAAACCAAATAACAATTGATATTGTTTACCAATAAACTAGAAAATGCTTATAGGTATCTGAAATATTTATTAAGATGTTAAATGAAAACAATTTTCAATTTGTTTATGCATTGGCCTTTTAGTAAATATATAGTGTATAATTTTTTTCTTTTCCTTTTAGTGAGTTATCCTAAAGCATCTATTAGTGGTTTTTTTTTTAATTATTTTAAAATCTCTTGATAATGTAGAGATATCTTAAACTCAGATCAAATAGAAAATTATCGATAGATTTTGTTTGGTTTTTCACCTTTTAATTCAAAGTTTACCTTTATGCTACATTTAGTACATATGAATGATTTATAATGGAACGAAATGAATTCGATTAAAATGAAATAGAGTGGAATCAAAAATCCTTTTTGATGTTTAGAAATATTTATGAAATGAAATGAAACTAAATATGTATGTAGTAATAATTGACAAAAATGCCCTTAAGTATTAAATATCAAAATTAAATTAAAGATTAAATAAGTAATTTGGTTAATAATAATAAATGAAGAAATGGAATCATCGATTCCAACTTTGAGAAGGTGGAATCAAATTTCCCCTTCAAGTTGGAATTACTAATTCTATGGAATCGCGATTTTGGCTTCTAAATATGCTTCCAAACTTTAGGAAAGGAACTAGAAGCCAGAATCGCGATTATATTCCAATCAATTCTTGTGTACTATACGTGGCACTAGTGTTTAGAAATGGAAGAGCAGTACAAGTTTAGGCACTTCATCCATTTATCCCTTTATACAAGTGAAATACGTATAAAGTTTTAAATCATTAAGATTAAACACAATTAGGTTCTATAAAATGTTAATGACTTGTTTACTTTTTGAAATAGAATAGGTGTTGAATGGAAATGTTATACGTTAAGAATTACTATTACTAAGAATATGTTAGAAAATAAGTTTTGACCTTTTACTTTATATAATCTTTTATTGTAATGAATTACTATTTCAATATTAATTTAACCTCATTAATTATAGTATCAAATTGAGAATATAATAAAAATACAAATATGCCCCTATTTGGTCTTTTTGGAAAATAATCAAATGTTAATTAAATTTTCTCATTGATTAAGGATATCATTGTCCATCTCTTAAACTTTTCATTCCCCATGGAGAAGCAATAAAAAATTTCATCCTTTATAAGGTAAAAATTATTCTCTATAAAGAGGGAATAAAAAGTTCACTGGAAATAAAAATTCTTGAACTAAGTAAACAAGTTGATAGTAAGTATTTTAGGAGTAGTTATTAAATTCCATCTCTATTATCTCCAAATAAACTAATCATGAAGTGTGTCACAAGTAAATGCTATTTACAATGGGTCCATATGGCAATAAAGAAACCCATGTTGTTATTTTCTTGCTATATGGTATATCATGTGATCTACTTGGGTTAAAAACTAATTTATTCGGTAAAATTACACCAAAGGCATCAACATTTAGGGGGTTTAAATAGGAAATCGAACTTTTAACTACTTAAAATAAATAATAACATTTGGAAGAGTGGTTTAAATAAACGATTTTATCAACCCATAATAACATCCCACAAACAAACTACTTGTTGATGCCACATAATATGCTTAAGTTGAATACCCTCACTCACCTTCAAACTCTCGGACGGTGATATTCTCCCTTACCTAAATTCATGATGCCCTTGTCATGGGGTAAAACTGACGCCACTAACCCCTCCAAAAGATTGCCAACCTTCCTTAACTCATTGTTAGACTCTACCTAAGATCATCTTCGCTAGGACATTAAGTCTCCATAGGTTTCCTCTCGCCCTCACCCATCTCTTTGTCTTCCAAGGTTGCCTCTTGCTGAGTTGTCCAATGGTAGGGCGGTACACTCTAGTATACTAATAAAAGATTTGGGTAGGCAAATCTTGTTATAAGCCAGCTTAAGATATAATTGCCTTTTATAGCGGCGTCTTCCCTTTAGTGGCCACTCCTCTGAGCTTAACCCACACGTACTAGGGTTTGCAACACAATCACCCATTTTGTAACGATGTCCTTCTTTGGTGGTCGCTCCTTTAAGCTTAACCTACACAAGCCTTTTCAACATAATAAGAACTACCCCTTCATTAGACATACTAGGTAGCATTTAAGTGGCTTGATGAAATTAGAGCGAAACCGCTCTAATACCACTTATTACGGGACAAGAGGTTCAACTCCCACAAAGTGTTCGTAAACACAGCATTCAACCATCTACTCTATGACATATTTACTTGTATTATGGATGGTGAACCAGCCTTCTATTCTTATTTATCCCAAGACTATTCCAAGCCCATCCCTCTTAAGGAGTGCCATTTGGCATTGCTACAAGCCCTTATATGTTTTGGGAGGCTTAACATCACAACTAGTTTTAGATTGCCATGGCTATTATCATGAGAGCGACATTAGCTTCAGACCAGTTTGCTCATGGGAAGCCAACTCAGCCTTCAGAGAATACTTCATCCCTTAAACAAATTACTCGCTGACGCCATTCGCCATACAATACGCCCAAGTTGAATACTCCTACTTATCCCCAAATTTTTGGATTATGACACTTAATACCTTGAAATATTATACACAATATATTAATCTCATTTAGTAATAAAGGCAATAGTTTTTTTTTTTTTTGGTTATTTATGCTTATATAGTGCTTAAAACAAAATTCTGTTATAATCAGTGTAATCAAAACATCAATAGCTAACTAATTAATGAGAGTTCCTAATTAACGGAAAGATACAACAAATTATTCTTTAGTTGATGATAATACTAAAGTCAACTTGTTTAATAGGAGACCTAAAAGGTCACCTATTCTAAATGCATGGTTAGCATAATTCTCGTATATCAACAAGTTAAATGATGTTTTGACTTAAACCTTCATACCTTCTAGTGATAATGTTTGTCACTAAGATGGTTCTTTGGTTCACTTCTAGTGGTCCAATAGCCATAGATGATGGTGAACTTGTAAGAAAGCCCCTTGTGGCATCCCTAGTGAAACCCCTTCAATGCTTGAGTTGGTAAGGAGAGTATTTGAGAATGAAAAGAGAGGGATTTAGGTATATGTAAGGAGTGGTTAGGAGATGATCCTTATACTTGAAGTTTTATGCCTTATTTATATGGAATGAAGCTTACTTATTAGGGTCACATGTTGGCTAGGGATAGTCTTGTACACGATCTAGGTATGGATGCATGCTTCATACAAGAAAGGACAACTCCTTTCTATTGGTTAGTAGATCTTAGGAAGGGAGTTTGTAACATTAGCATCGGCAGTAGTTATAGCCTTAACAGCTAGATTCTTAGGCTGTACATAAGCTCATGTAGCATTTAATGAGGGGAGAGAAGGGAGATGAGTTGGGGATCCTCCTGTGGCATGTTCTTTAAATTAGGTGCTGAGTACCTAATGTGTTCTGTATCCCAAGGTCGAAGCAAGGTCACTAAGATACGGATTCGTTGGTCTTGAGGATCGAAGAGTCTGGCATGTTGAGAGTTTTAACTAGGGCTTCCAACTCCTTTTCTAGATGGTGTTCGGAGGAGCACTTGGGGTCACCTTGAGCACTTTGCATGGAGCTTGGCATATCGGTTGTCTATTCATACTTGACCTTAGGTTGACCCATTCTTCAGGGCTTAAGCGGGTTGGCTAGTTGGAAGGAAGATTAGGTCTTTAGTCCAAGAGGTGCTTAGGGGATCCTGAATGGACTTAATTACTTAGGCTTGGGCCACTAGAGCATAGGCTAAAAAGGCATGTTAACACTTACCCCTACTCTCCTTGGCATTGAGGCGACAAGGAGAGTCACTTAATCCGACTTCTGAAGGTCAAGGTCCAATTTGTTTCCAATCGAAACTAAGAAGGATGATGGTAGGTACTGATGGGCTAGTTAGTGGAGAAGTATTGTCGCATGTCTGCCTGCGCGATATGACCGTTGATGGGATTGGTGCAGTATTTGGTATTTTCCGAAGCATTTGGTCTTTTCCTTAGTGTATTTATTACACCTAGTGTGGAATGTGGCACAGGAGGTGATTAAAGCACTTTGGGAGGGGTACAAGCAATCACATTAATGATGACCCATTTGTTAAGGCAATTTTGGTCGTTGAATGCCCAATGGGGACACTTAGATGGTTCGATAGCCTCTTAATTGCCTATATAAAGGCCTTGGGGGGGGAGGTGCTGGGGCTGGTTTGCGCGCTTCTTTTCCATCCTTGTTTGAAAACCTAGATGAGGCTTAGTGAGAGTTTCATTAAGAATTCCCTTAGCTTAGACCTCACATAGGTATCTTAGAGTCTTCAGCTCTTAACATAATTTGACAATATTCATTAGAAGGCTGATGTCCTCTGGGAAACGAATACCCTTCACCAATTCTAGAGTTACTTGTCCATTTTCAAGGGCATTATTAGCTATGTTAACGTTTCAGTAAGGAAAAAATTACAAGACTTCCTTATTCTCCTTCTTATAAGGTTTCAAAGGTCCTGGTATAGTGATAGGGACCTCTTTGGTCTTTTTGGGGTCCTTAGAGCTACTATTAGTCTTATCATTTTTCTTTGGAACTTCATCAGGAGTTTTTCCCTTGGACGGGTCCCTTTCTAAAGGTAAGCAATCGTGCATGATAGGTCTCTTCCTTGGCTTGGTAGTATCGGTAATCTTCCTTTTCATTATTTTTTTGTTTGTTTTCTTTAGATGTTTTGGAGCTGGTGGACTTTATGAATGGCTTCATGGGTGGCTTCACAAGCGGTTTTATAGGAGCTTCTTTGGCATCTTCCTTCTTCCTAGTATTATTAAATTTTAGCTCAGCAAAAAGATCTCTGGAGTCATAATCCTTGAGCGGCATATCTGCAAGAAAAAAACATTCAGGGATTAGATCGGGAAAACATTAAAGTATAAATAGAACATCTTATAGACATTGTATTAAGTATGGGCAAAGAAGACCACTTAGCTCCTAAAGTAGACCTGAAGGTCCCTCTTCTTATGAGCCTACTTAGCATAATGAGCACCTAATTATACCTTGTTTAACAAAGGTACCTTCATTGGTGCCCTTAATATCTTCACCTTGAGTAGCATTAACACCTTCGGGAGCTTTCATCTCATCTTTAGGGAAGATCAAAGCAACATAGGAATACTTGGAAATAATGGTATCTACATCCCAAAGGAACCGGTTAGTATTGTAAGCCTCTATGATGGTACCATAGGCCTTCTTGTTGTTAGGTAGAAATCGCTTGACATCAGACTACCTAATTGGTTGACTCTAAACAATGGGGAAGTCTAAATTGATTTCCTTTTTTCTTCTAATCGTATATGGAAGATTCTAACCCTATCAAAATTTTCTTATATGGTTAGGTATAAAATGTAGAACCAACCACGACCCTTCTTTATTGTGAAAAAATAGTGAAATAAGGTCATAGTAACCCTAACTTCTAGGTCTTCACAAATGCACTCAAAAGTCACCGTTTATCTATTTGAATTTGGAGTCAGCATGGAAAGACAAATGCAATGATATGTAAAATAAGATCTTTGAAAGATAGGGAGGGGACCCTTAACCCAACCTCAAAATATTTCTTGAAAGGGCAAACTCCTAGCCACTAAGTGAGGTGATACCCTCATCTAGCTAAAGCCTTTCTATTGTCCGATTTTGAAGGGTAGAACGAAAGTCAAGCTTCAAAGCATTAAATTCTTTCTCAGTCATTGTATTGGGAACTCTATTAGGGATCATATCATACTTGATACCCATGTATAATGGAATTGCCTAGGTGCTGCCCTCACCAACCTATAGATATTCATTAAAAGGGAGCTTTATGATTTTCCACGACCTAAGAACGTGAACTTTAACAAAACCTATAAGCCTAGATAGATCCCATAGGTAATCGTCATATGAACCTACTGTAGTAGTAGGTTCTTCATGAGGAGAAGAGTTGCCTACCCGGTGTACGATGGTTAGCTCCTAGCTTTGCTATTGGGCACGAGTCGAGTCGAGTCATTGGATTAAGTGGTTGACATGGTTACCTTGATGATATAATTAAAAGGAAAAAAATGCTAATTGAAGTTTGGATAGTACAAAAAATAAAGACTCTTGAAGTAAAGAGGGCAAAGAGAAATTTGGGGCATGGAACAATATGAGATAACAAAAAGAGTAGAATGTGAAGAAATGAAAAGGAAAAAGAGAATGTGGAATTCAAAGGACATAAATGATAGAAGAATTAAGGCTTTCGAGATTCATATGGAGTGCGGTTACAAATTATTTTGAGCCGTTCAATATTGTACACCCATTGCAAATCCGATGAACCTTTGAATTATAGTATTGAGGATACATATAGGTTTTGACATGATCACGTGTATATCAATAATGGGAATATGAAATGTCGTTTGAATAGACATGAAGCTTCCTCGATAAGTCTAGCGAAAAGGTAAATTGGCCTGTATAGAATATGTTATGGCTTTAAGGATAAGGTCAGAACAATTAGCTTGCGCTTAAGAGAGGACGTATGTCCTAAGATAACTTTCCATGATAAAGTGAAATTCTATTCTCAAAGATCGATTCAAAAAGGTATTAGTCTTCTCCTTGATGCACCCATCAAGGAGAGTTGGGGTGCAAATGTTGATAAGGATTCTTCCTTAAGACTCGAATCGATTTAAAAAAAAAATGCAATAGATTTACTTACTCATCCTTTTACATCACACTTTCAACCTCCTTTAGCTTACTCTTAAAGAACCAATTAGCTTGAGAAAGCCAACGAGTTGAACATACTAAAAAGGCAAAGAGTAATATGACCTAACTAGGTTGGATTAGCCCTAGTCAACTTAGAGGAACTACATTGAACCCATTAAGACTTGATCAACCCAAAGGAGTTAAAATTTGAACAAAAGGTATGAGCGGTTAAATTTCTTGCAAAAATAATTGCCTACTAACCACCATTACTCTAGCTACATCCCTCAATATTGGGGAGTGATCTTAAATTCAAAATTGGCTTACATATACATTTTGGAGGCAATAGTTATTAGATAGGGGAGGATTTGCAATTAGAAATAGAGCTCAAAGGGTTACTACAAGCTTCTTCTAAACACTTTAAAGCTACTTATTTGCTTTCCCCTTTCTTTCATTTATCTATTATCTTATTTAGGCATTGGAGTCAGCTTAACACCGGCACCCCCCTTCCACCCACCCCCCTTAGGTTAACTTTTCTCCTTTTTGCAAAGTTGTGACTTGACAAGTGTCCAAGTGCCTATCAATTCCAATTTTTACCATCAACAATAATCCTCCATGCTCATACCTCCTTATCTTAAGGAATGTAACTTTATCCACATTTATAGGTAGTAATAACCAAGTATAAACCACTGTTGTAATGCATACTTCATCTCATGATGAGTAGTAACCTCGCTATCATCATCTCTCATCTACTATGTCTTCACATGTTCCCTCCATAAACTGGTGTAACCAGTAAATTCTAAGGCCTTTAGAAACACCTTAGTGTATTCATCATATTCATAACACTCCATGACTTTTTTTACACCATGCCCCTAATTAAGATAGTCTTTCAGCAAACTACCATCACTAAAGGATGGAATTTTCAATAAAATTGTTTCATACCCTAATTTTTATGGTTTCATTCTAAAACACGCTTACATACAAAAATTACCTTCATCCTTTTTCAATTTGTTGTTGATATGAATTCATGCATCGTTTTTGTGAGCTTTCATGCTTGTTATTTCTAGGGCTGGGAATTCATGTTGCATGTTGTGTCTTGTATTCATGTCTAAACAAATTTGTGTCTAAAGGAACTCAACTTATGATACAAACTTTTTATTAAGTATGTCTAAAAACTTAAACTCGTAACTCAACTTGTTTAATAAGCCTGTCCCGCGTTCGAGTTGAACCCATTTATCGTTTAAAAAATTAGAAATAAATCAAAAAAATACTTATATATTTAATAAGAGTACTTCGTCGAAATATTGTGACACCATTCTAGTATTTTTCCTTCTTTTCATTTTCTTTTCCCTTTTTCTACTTCTTTTTTCTTTTTCTTTTTCTTTTTTTTTTTGGGTGGAGTTGGTTGTGGGGAGGCATTGGTGGGGTGGGGGGTGGGGAAGGGGGGGATGATATGTGAACACTCATCTATTATAACCAATTTGATACCAATCAACCTTCCTAAACTTACTCTACATAATTTTCATTATATATATGTTATGCTCCCATAAACGTTTACTCAATTATGTGTTGTAACTTACCAAAGGTTTTTGTAGATAACATGCTCAAAAGATGTAATTCCTAAATATACAACAAATATTTTGGTAAAAAGGAAGCAAAACTAAGACCAATAATAAGACTAAATTGCTTATTAGAATAAAAAAAAAATTCATGAGAATAGCAAATAGTTTTTTCCTATCCTCCAATGCTTATAAACATTCTAAAAATAGTAGTTGAACCTTCACATAATAAGCATCTCCTTCAATTCAATCCATCGATAAAATTGGCAGCTGAACCTTCATCTGCTAAACATAATGAACAACGGATTTCATCAAAAAACAATACGTTGAAAATTATGTAGAACCATTCATGAGAATAACAAATAGTTTTATTCTCTCTATCCTTGTAACCCCTTCAATGTTAATGATTTGTTGTCTTAAATCAAGTGGAATTGATACAATTTATTGGGAAGGTTAATGCACAGCTACTGATATCATGCAAGTTGAAAGGGTGGGTTTAAATAGCAAGATGGTCCGAAAGATAAATGGTAGTCAAAAGTTGAGTAGGGTTCCTTGTGCACCAACGGTGGATATGACTCACCAACATCTCGCACGAGCTCGGACTATACTTGATATGACGTACAAGTATTATACAATATTACTTGCCACTAGTCCATGCTCAATGGTCTAGATAAGAGCTTTTTAATGTCTTAATCCTCAATGAGAAAGCACGAGCTTAAGAAGAAAGAATAGTGTTTGAAAATTCAATATCACTCATTCATGTGACTGTTATATATTACAAGTATTTATATGACCCAATTAAGGCAAGTCTTAGGTTGATGTAAACTACAAGAAAGATTCTTATTAGAAAAGGAAAAGCGTGTAATTTACAAAGGTAAATCTGTAATCAAATAGAAAGGGAATATTCTTATAAGGACAATATGGATATCAGTAAAATAGGTTATGTGTCAACCATCTATTTCGTGGTCTTAATGATACTGCTTTGTTAGGTAGAGCTGATCTGAGTAGAGCAAGTCAAGTTGGATGCTCGGTAGTTTGGTTGTTCAGGGCTTAGGAAAGGTTGATCTGATAGATGACCATTCTTCGGATTGACCTTAGTTAATCAGTTGGGAAGTGGGAAAGCTCGGCCTCGGAGATGTATCAGCTCAGCAATAGATAGGTTTAGTAATTAGCCTTAGACTGGTGTGTTGAAAAGAGATTAGCTCAGTAATAGGTCGGGCACTTCAGTAGTTTCTTCAATGAGATGGAGAATAAAGTACCTCAATACGTCGGGGTGGAGAATGCATTGCTCTAAAGAGTTTAGCTCTCCTTGGATAGCTTGGCGAACCATACGAGTGAGTCCTTAAGGTCGAGAGTGAGTGATTGGTCCGGATCCTTATCAAGAACTATGGCTTGAATCGATATTATCACCAATTTAATTTCTAAATTCATCACATTTTCTATAAGATCTTCAATATGGATAGTCAAACACTCTCTACATTAAAAAAATCATATTAATAAAATATGTTACATGGAAAATTTTTGAAAAGTAGTTTAGTTTACTACTTTAGTCATACTCCATCAAAACCCAATTTAAAAGAAAAATTCAAAAAAGAAAAAAGAGAGGAAAAAAACGATACGTTAGTTTGCTACATAAAGCCTAAAGGAAAAAGAAACTTGAAGTCGCGTATTGTGATACAAGAGGGATGAAGAAGGCAATGTGACTTACGAGTGTCAATGTTAGCAAAAAAAGTACTTGGCAATTGACTTAGGATAAGACAAAGGAATGAGTTTACTGAGAGTTGCGATTGGGAAGTGGAAGAATAAAAAGGCCAAAAGCGTGGTACAAACTGTAGATTGACATAAAAATAAAAAAAATTATTATGGGTGGTCAATAAAGTAAAATAAGAATAAGATAAAAATAAATGTATATATTATACTATTATTAATGATGAACAGGTTTGCGAGTTGGACCCATGACTTGTTTAATAAACGGGGTTGTAAACATATCTAGGACACAAACTCGAATTCAAGCACAAATTTAAATGTGTCATGTTCAGGTTTGGCCCGTTTACTATTTATATTGGTTTTTGTTAACTTGAACCCGTTTATAATTATGTCTAAGTTCATGGGTCAAGTCTTAAATTACCGGCTCTAGTTTTTTCAATATTAATATTTTACCCATTATTGTGCCCCCTTAACTCCCAACTTTCTCCAAACATTCTCAAGACCAAGCAATTAACCATGCTTTGATAGACACTCAAATGAGAATTAAACACACTTATAATACAACCATAACCTATGTACACATAGTCATAAACTAGCCACACATACAAATGCTAAGTTCCATGATTTATCATGATGGTGCTTTGCTACAAGATTATGACATGAACAAATGGATTCTAAGTCGGTTCAAAATCAATTTAATGATAAAAGATTAATAATCTACTAATAACTTGTATATGATTTGTTATATATGACTTTAGATTTACTTAATCTAATATTACATATAAATTAAATAGATCGTGTTTGCCATAATTAGACAGATTGGTAAGAATATTTATAAGTAAGAATGCAATATTGATGACAATGATCTAGTCTTCTTCAAATAGGAAAAGGACCCATAATTATAATGTTTAGGTTTAAAGAAAAAGTAAATTATTCATAAAATAAAAATAAAACATGGAAATAAAAGCTATAGAATGGCATATGCTATTTGGTCGCCTCCTCTTTGCAATTTAGATGGTGTATGTGACAAAGAGGTGCATTTGTAAAAAAAAAAAAAATTTGTAAAAAGGCCTAGGTGAAAACATATGACATCTATAGGGTAGTAAAAGCTCCTTTTTAGAAAGGCACATTCATCTTTCTTATTTTCTAACAAGAAGATAACTTTCAGAAAGGCTCCTTGTTATTTTGTTGAAAAAGAAGGCACCTTTTAGAAAGACCCCTTCAATTAAAAATATAATTGTAAGAAATGTGTTATCTTGAAAAATGTCTTCCTTACAATTATAAAAGTGAAGGCGCTTTTTAAGATAGTGCCTTTATTGCACTTAAATTAAAAACCTAACTTCACGATTAGAAGGCACTCAATTTTTAAACAAAAACGTATTCCTCTCTTTCTTTCTCATACGAATGAACTCGCATCCACAAATACAGCTTCCTACAAAAATTAGTTTTGTAAAATCCTCGATAAAAATCAAAGATAAACGCTTTTTCTACTCATCCATCAAATTTTATATGATTTTTTACAAATTAGATCAAATTTTAGAAAACCTAGCCTAATTATTCAATTGTTTATATTGGTGTTGTAAGCCCTAAAGCCAGGCCAAGTAACCGTAGGTTTGAGCTTAAAACCCAAGATATAGGGCAATCGACTAAAGGATCCGATCACACCCAAATTATAAACTATTGAGAGAAATATTAGTAAAAATGACCCCGTAAACTTAAATTTATGAAAATAAATAGTAAAATAGGAGACTATAAAATTTTCAAATTTTAAGCATAATAATTGCTAATTACTGAAAAGGCAAAAAGTGTAATCTAATAACTAATAAATTACTAGAGATAGATTATATGTATACTAAAAATTTTAGAATGACCAAAATAATAATTAGGAATGTTCACGTGTACCCCATATGTATTTACGTGTAGATAAAAATATGTGTAATTACCGAAATTGGCCGAAAACTAAGCAAATAATTAAAGAAAAATATAAAATAATTATGAAAAAATCAGAAGATGATAAGCTGAACCAAGATCAGGTCGTGGCAGGTTCAAATCAAAAAAATAAAAATTATCCAATGAGAATTAGACAAACAAAAAGCCAAAAATCAAGGAATTGGGGCAAAGTCTTATCAAATTAATGCATATTAATTACTACAATTGTCTATAAATAAGGAAAAAATTTCCAGAAGTCATTTGGTCAATTTAGGATCTGAGAAAAATCAAAACACTGAAAAAATCGAGAAAAAATACAGAAAAAAAAGAAAACTGTGCAGATTAGGCAAGTGAACTAAAACCACCACTTACCACCACCTGGGACCGAACCACCACCACCACCACCCTACACTAGAACCACCGCCTGGACCAGCCGACAACATTGGACCGGGTTTGGATGGCCAAAAAGCTTCGAACCGGTTAGTCATTTATTCACCCAATTTTTGTATAATTTTGTAAAATTAGTTATTTTGCCTAGAAAATTATGAAACTTGTTATTCTGAAGTTTTATTGTATGTAGATTTAGGGAAAAATATTGATTTAGTTTAATTATGTCTGGAAATATAGGGTCCTTAACAAATTGTTCAAAACCGAGCATGATTAAACCGAAAAAAAAATAGGCTTAGGAGTGTAGTTTGGAGCTCAAATTTTTTCTGTAGGATTCTCATATGATGTAGAACAGTGCTATGAAACCATTTTTTTAAAATTAATTTTTGAAATTTTTAAGTTAATTTTTAGCCCTAAAATGATGATAAAATTGGGTGATTTAGGGTTAATTAGGTGATTAAGATGTTAATTACTGATTAGGATATTAATTATATGTTTAGGGATGTTAATCTCTGAAGTGGAACCCTAATCCTAGCCTTTAGGTACTAAGTATGGTTAATTAGGGAAATTAGGTAAGTAATGTAAGAAATTAATAATAAGTGAAATTGTAAATTAATAAATCTACAAAATTAGAGTTAATTAGATAATATTATAATAGAAATAAAAAAAATAATAAATCTAAAATAATATTTAATTTTAAATAAATATCTCAAAATGTAAGATTTTTACACATCGGGAATAAATCCGATACCTCAATTAGGGTTAGCGTGTACCGAATAGTTTAGAATATCAAATTACGACCCAATAGGATATTTGAGTACTCGAGCGTAATGTGATTAATGTCACATTGGGATTCGAGCCCAATTAAGACTTAGGAATTTAAAACTAGAATCTAATTTAGGAGTCGAACCCCGAAATAGAGTACAACGAATCATTAGAGCGTTATAGGTATACATGGGGAAAATGAGTTACATTTTGAATTAGAATAAGAATCCATAAAATATGAGTACTAAAAAGACCTATTTGTATTATAGGATACTCAGAGACAAATCAGCTCGCGACTAAGGGATCGAGAGATCGAGTAAATTCAAGTAAGTTGGGTTATTGCTTATTGTAATAGAGTACTAGTTTTGTAGTGCTCGGAGACTTAGGCTTGTATATGCTTGTGATTATAAATAGTTTGCGCATGTGTTTGATGTATCTGAATTTGTGTTGAAATTTGCTTTGTGAGTGATTTGTGACTGATTGAATTGGTATGAAATTGTTTGAACACCTTAACGGAATTTAATCTTAGTCGACCCTAATAACAAAAAATGTCATGCATTGCAACCCGTTAGGGGATCATAGGACTCTCCAACCAAATACCGACCCCTTCGAAAGGGATAGCGCAGGATTGCAAAATGGTCCCTTCTTCATCCTCAGTCGAACTAAGTAACAGGAGAGGAGATCGCGGCGGGGGTGAAGTCAATGGTTCGAAGGTAGTCGCGGGAGGAGCGAGGTCTCCATTGCACAAGCCTGGGTTTGGTTGTGAGTTGCTGCATAACATGGAACTCCTCAACTCGGATTGGAGCGGGTGAAATTTCTCTGATTTCACAACGGACCGGACTACGTTGTGTGATGACACTTGATTGATGCATTGCATGAAAATAATTGTTTGATAACCCTGTTTGTGCTTGTATGCATTCATGAGTCTCCAATTCAACTTACTGAGCTGTAGTTGCACATACCCTTATAGATCCTTTTGCAGGTTCTGATTTGTAATCACTTCAAGTACTATGCCGCCCTACAATTACCCAGAGGTTAGTCCTTTTGAAGCCAGGGGTGTGAGGATCAAGTTACTTAGTATAATGTGTAACTAGACTAACCTTGTAGTTAAAGGTTAAAGACTGATAGTTATTCTGTAAATTAGTAAACTGTGGTGAATGTAAAACTTCCTGGGAAGCTCTGTGGATTTACTTATAATTATCTATGTTTATTAGAAATTGTAATATTTATCATAATTGTAGTATAATCGAACTGTTTACTTCAAAGCGAGCAGTCGTCGACACCTTGTGTAGATTATGTCTATGGTAGGCACTGTGAGGCTAGTTACTTTAAGACAGTTGATGAGATTATTGACAAGTTTCACGATAAGATGTGCTATAGCTGGAAAGATGAGTGAGCATGGATGGAGATAAGTTTAGGACCTTAGTATAATAGATATATTGTTGTAACAACTTTTGAGCAGAGATAATTAGAGATAGAGGGAATTGTAACTTTGATGATGCCCTTACAGTATTTTCCCGCTAGGTTGGAAGATAAGAGACCATACCCAGTTAGTATTGCACACATCCTTGCTGACATTCCATACATTCCTAAACAGTACCCACCAGGGATTATTAATTGGTTTTCTCAGTTTCTAGAACCTGCTGGGGAAGGCATAGAGATATTATTGGACCCTAACCCTAAACCTGAGCTTGAGACACCAGAACCACCACTAGAAAACCTACCTTCAATTGAACCCTAAGAGGATGGAGTTCACATTGATGAAAACCTAGAAGAAGACCCTAAGGAGGAGCAAGAGAATGAGGATGAACCTAGCGTAGATATACATGCTGTAGTTATGAAGGTGATTATAGACATCGAGATAGTTGGAGCAGGAACTGGTGATATAGCCGAGTCGGATGATGATGATGCGTCTTGGGTGACCGATTTTGGAAGTGGTCTGTATATTTAAGAATTTGTGGTTTATTGAAGTGATTTAAATTGAATGAAGAAGAATCTTTGAGTTAATATAGAGTAGAGATGTGAAGAATATTGATAGAACTGATTAGTAGGATATGTTAATATTATGGATGAAATTCTTAAAAGTTTGTTGATGAATTTGTGTTGTAATGGGTGAGATATGATGAAGTGACGAGACTCGTGAACAATAGTGGAAATCAATTTAAGTTTTGGAACAAGAGAGATATGGTGATATGCACTAAAAATTAAGGTGAATCCGAAACCTATAGGATTTCTGAGATAATCTCAGCTTTGGTGCTTAGTATAAATACGAGGTAGTATAATCTGAAGTGAAATAAAGCATGGTATAGAAGTGGACTCTATAAAGACAAAACATTGAGAGGGAAAAGTTAGAAACCGATTCGGAAATAAACCAAAACTTATACTAGAGGTATAATCAAAACCTAACTTAGGAGTAAACCTTATATAAAATGAGAATGCATTATAGGAGATGACAGATGATGACAATAATAAGGAGTCTGATAATGAGAAGATATATGAAGTGATTGTTGTTTTTGATTTTCTTATGGAAGTATAAAGTATTAAATCAATAAGTGGAAAAGATACCGAATTAAATAGAAGACAGATGTAGTGGAATTTTTTTGAATGGATGGTTTTTATAAGTAATTTGAATTATGGATATGGTATGATAGTTGATCATGTTTTCTTAAGAATTGGAATTGATCCTGCATTAGTTATTTATATGTGTGAATATCCAAACGATCTTTTAATGGATGTAATTGTGCTTCTCGATTAAGTGTATTCTTTTGGATATGTACAAATACAAGAATGCTGGACATATTTGTAGCTAGGAGTGTAACAAAGATCGAATGTATTTTGGTGGTCAATCTTGGAAGTCTTTTATATGTGTAAGAACAGTAGAAGGAATAGTGCTATGAGGTTATAATCAGATTAAAAATTCTTAGGCCTTTAGGGAATCATGACTTGGAGAGTTATAGTTTGGAGTAATAATTAAGTG
This sequence comes from Lumnitzera littorea, assembly GCA_024138015.1. Lineage (NCBI taxonomy): Eukaryota > Viridiplantae > Streptophyta > Magnoliopsida > Myrtales > Combretaceae > Lumnitzera > Lumnitzera littorea. The sequence continues at coordinate 72,236,112 of JAMXBB010000012.1, read as the reverse complement.
TAAGTGAAGTCAAATGAATATGAAATAGATCATGAGATTTTTTTGTAGTGCTAAGGCAAGTATAATGATATCATTATATAGTACTTATAATTGGCAAATAAGATATATAGCTATTAAATGATACATAGAAATAAAATAAAATTGCTACATAACTACAACTGAATAAATATCCAAACACCCTAAAATATTAGTTGGATGAGTAACAAGTGACGGTGGAGATGGAATTAAAGTAACAAGTTGGAGATGATTAGGACTTTCGATTAACAGATACTTAGTTATCCTAGGGATCAATCTAGAAAGGTATAACTTTCCAAAAAGTAAATTTTATGAGACAATTATTTATTAGTAAACTAATTAGGATAAGGAATGTTAATCTCAGATAGCATTTAAGGATCCGAGCTTAAAGAAGTTAGGCGATAAGTGGTGATTTTTGAGAAGGACTTTCATTTAATCTTAGTTGAATAATAATATATGAACAAGAGGATTGAGATTTTTGTTACCTATCAGTTTAGAATTTATATTGGAGAAAGGATACTGATCCATAGAATTGTAGGATGTAATGGAAATGGAAGTTAAAAGGAAAGTTACTGATGGTGGATTATGAAAAGTTTGTTAATATTTATAAAGAAGAGATTGAAGAAAATATCAATAAGTATTGAATCTACCAGTAACATCTAGGGGTTCAAATGTATTTCTGAAGATTATTTTGTGGATATTTGAATTTCATGATTAAGTCAATCAAGAATCAAACTTATGGTTGAAACTCTGTATAGAATGTTGTAAATGAGGCCATAAGAGTTAGAGGAGTAACTGTCAAATTCTAAAATAATATTAGATTGGAATGGCATCAAGATAAGATCAGTGTAGTAATTGCATTTATAGAATTGGGAGAAAGAAGTGCATGCCAACTATATATGGAAACGTTTGTGGCAGTACTCGACAATAGTATTTTGATATACAAAGTATCTGTAGATAGCATTAATGAAGTTGGGTGATCATAAGTAGTATATTGAAATGGGAGATATGTGATTTTCGAAGGAGATAATACGTTTTTATTAAGTTTGTTATATTTGGAAAAGAGATGTCAATAGATATTAAAAATGTTGAATTGGTGATTAGAGGAAAAATCCATTGAGGTAATCCAGTATACGAAGAAGATATGAAGCTACAATATACTTCATATTAGCAATTACAATAGGTAATCCAACAGGAACATGGCAAATCTAAATTGTCCAATTGTTGTTGTTGAGTCTCATGTCTTATCGATCTGATCAGTGTATCTTGTTGTATTATGTTTTGTCAAGTAGTCAGTCCTTCTTAATACTGTCTCTTTTGTTGAGTCTATCAGTCAACAGTCGCATTCATTTTTCTCGAGTCAAGTCAAATTGAATTGTTAACCATCTCATTTGAATCCGAGATGGAGAAGCGTTAAGATTTGCCAAATTTGCTTCTGTTGATCCTATGCTAAGCTGTATGAAGAACAAATGAGAAGCTACGACAGTGATATAATCATTTGAGTGGAAGATTTTGGGTGAAGGGAAAGGTGATGATACAAAGTGAATTTAGAACCACAAATAAAATTTAAGAAATCAAACAAGGAATAAATGGAGAATAAACCAATAAGAAAATTTGCAAAATTGTAAAGCTAAGTTATAAGATAATACAATATAACTAGGAGACAACAACGATGAAATAAGCCCTAATCGATACTAAGATATGGAATGCAAAGGAAGAAAATTAAGAGATCGAACAAAGGATCAAATGGAGAAGAAATGGAATGTTAATTAGAAAGCAATTAGGGAACTTAATCAGTAGACTACACAGAAGTTTCACTTGAAGATAGTTCGGTAGAATGGAAAGTGAGCTTTAAGGATATGAAGTAACCCCCCAAAATACTGGATAATCAGGTTCAGAAGTTCAAGAGTTGAGACATGGAGTAGGTAAAGATACAATCAGATGAAGGTCTAAACTTAGAAACGAAAGTAGAGCTTAATGTAGCGAAGACAAAGCATTACTTATATGTTCTTCAATTTTTAGAATAGTAATAATATATAAACTATCAATCCTAGCAAGTAAGCAATACATAGATATACAGTAGTTTCGAGGACGAAACTATTTTAAAGGGGGGGTAGAATGTAAGCCCCAAAGCTAGACCTCCAAGGAATTCGATTAAACCCCAAATTATAAACTATTGAGAGAAATATTAGTAAAAATGATCCCATAAACTTGAATTTAAGAAAATAAGTAATAAAATAGGAGACTATAAAATTTTCAAATTTTAAGCATAATAATTGCTAATTACTGAAAAGGCAAAAAGTGTAATCTAATAACTCATAAATTACTAGAGATAGATTATATATATACTAAAAATAATAGAATGACCTAAATAATATTTAAGAATATTTATTTGTACTATATATGAATTTACATGTAAGTATAAATACGCGTAATTACTTAAAATACGCGAAATGTGCTAAAATAATACTAAATACTTAAAGAAAATTCATAATTAATTAAGGAAAAATCAAGAAAAATCATGAATCATTCAGAATTGGGTCGTGGCAGTTGGGAAAAATAAGAAAAAATTCGGCCAATTAAATTAAGACAACATAAAAACCAAAAATCAAGGGATAAGACAATTGTCTTGTTCAATTTAATGCACAATAATTACACTAAAGCTCTATAAATAGCAAGAAAAATTCAGAAGCTCATTTGGACAGATACAAATAAAAAAAAAATTAGGGAAAGGTGAAAATTGAGAGAAAAATTCGGTTTAGAAAAAATTAGAAAAAAACTATGCAATTAAGGCTTTTAAAAGGAACTCATACCAGATGAGCAGCTGGAAGTGGACGGCCACCACCACCGCATGGTCGTGGCAGCGCCCAGGCTGGCCGACAAGGCTACGGTGGCCCACGGTGGCCGGAGCCACCTAAACCGGTGAGTCCAATTTCCAGCCCGATTCTTGTGTAATTTTGTAAAAATAGTAAATATTATTAGAAAATTATGAATTTTATTATTCTAGGATATTTTTGTATGCAGTTTGTAGGAAAAATATTATTTTTATGAAAACATGTCCCGTAATATAGGGTCCTTAAAAAATCATGCAAAACCGAGCACATTTCGGTTTAGAAATAAATGACCTTAGGAGTGTAGTTTGGAGCTCAAATTTTTTCTGTAGGATGCTCATGTGATATAGAACAGTGCTATGAAGCCATTTTTTTTAAAATTAATTTTCAAAATTTTTAAGTTAATTTTTAGCCCTAAAATAATGGAAAAATTGGGTAATTTGGAGTTAATTAGGTGATTAGGATATTAATTACTGATTTAGATAGTAAGTAGATGTTTTAGGATGTGGAAATCTGATGGAGTATGATACATGTAGCATTTAAGGTGTTAGATGTAATTATTAGGTTAATTATGTAGTAAACGAGTAATAGGAAAAATAGTTAATTTTGTAAATTAGGGAAATTTGGAGTAAAATCTGATTTAGGATGGATTTAGACATTTTGAAATAATAATTGTTGTTTAAAGATGGTAATTAGGGCAATAGAAATATTAGAAGTGCATTATGTATATAAAAGGTAACAATATATAATATGTCATTTCTAGAAATATAATAAATAAAAAATATTATAATAAAAATTGATATTTTAAGAATAATAAAAATGTACAATAAATCAGATAGGAAACTTGAATTTATGGAATTATATGAAAAATGTAAAAATTTCTCACATTAGGAGTAAATTCGGTACACAAATGAGGATTTAAGTGTACCGGATAGAATACAATACTAATTAGAGGTAATAATGGTATTTAGGAGATCGAGAAGTAATGTGATTAATTTCACATTATAGGTTGAAACAGATTTCTAAGGTTGGAATCTAAAACATTACCTAGAAATCGAACTAAAACCTAATTTAGAAATCGATGCGAAAACTGAACCTGAACCTAACCCCAAACTTAAAATAATTGTAAAAGACTTAATACCTAGATAATTAGGCATATTAAACCTTAAGCAAAACCTAACAATAAGCATTATAAGATAAAACGAACCTATAATAGTTATATGAAAAGCTAAAACCACGTTTGTGTTATAGGGATGATCGGCGATGGCCTGAGCAAATCGAATAGCATTTTGATATACAAAGTATCTGTGGATAGCATTAATGAAGTTGGGTGATCATAAGTAGTATATTGAAATGGAAGACATGTGATTTTCGAAGGAGAGAATACGTTTTCATTAAGCTCGTTGTATTTGGAGAAAGTATTTGAGTGGATATTAAAAATGTTGAATTGGTGATTAGAGGAAAAATCCATTGAGGTAATTCAATATACGAAGAAGATATGAAGCTACAATATACTTCATATTAGCAACTGCAATAGGGAATCCAACAGGAACATGGCAAATCTGAAATTGTCAAATTGTTGTTGTTAAGTCTCATGTCATGTCAATCTTATCAGTATATTCTGTTGTGTTATGTTTGTCAAGTCATCAATCTTTCTTAATACTGTCTCTTTTGTTGAGTCTGACAGTCAACAGTCGCAATTATCTTTCTCAAGTTAAGTCAAATTGAGTCGTTAACCATCTCATTTGAATCCGAGATGGAGAAGCGTCGAGATTTGCCAAATTTGCTTCTGTTGATCCTATGCTAAGCTGTATGAAGAACAAATGAGAAGTTATAACAATAGTATCATCGTTTTGAGTAGAAGATTATAGATGAGAGGAAAGGTGATAATATCAAGTAAATTTAGAAACGTTAATGATCACAAATAAAACTTAAGAAACAAACAAACAAGGAATAAATGGGGAATAAACTAATAAGAAAATTTGCAAAATTGTAAAGCTAAGTTATAAGATAATACAATATACCTAGGAGACTACAGCGATGAAATAAGCCTTGATCGATACTAAGATAAGGAATACAAAGGAAGAAAATTAAGAGATCAAGCAAAGGCTCAAGTAGAGAAGAAATGAAATGTTAATTGGAAAGCAATTAAGGAACTTAATCAGTAGACTACATAGAAGTTTCACTTGAAAATAGTTCAGTAGAATGGAAAGTGGGTTTTAAGGATATGAAGTAACCCCCAAAAATACTGGATAATCAGGTTTAGAAGTTCAAGAGTTGAGACATAGAATAGGTAAAGATACAACCCGATGAAGATCTAGACTTAGAAATTAAAGTAGAGCTAAATGTAGTAAAGACAAAGTATTACTTATAGGTTGTTCGATTTTTAGAATGGTAATACTATATAAACTATCAATTTTAGCAAGTAAGCAATACATGGATATACAGTAGTTTCGAGGATGAAACTATTTTAAAGGGGGGTAGAATGTAAGCCCCAAAGTTAAGCCAAGTAATCGTAGGATTGAACTTAGAACCCAATGTTTAGGGCGATCGATTAAAGGATCCAATCAAACCCAAATTATAAATTATTGAGAGAAATATTAGTAAAAATGACCCCGTAAACTTAAATTTAAGAAAATAAGTAGTAAAATAGGAGACTATAAAATTTTCAAATTTTAAGCATAATAATTGCTAATTACTGAAAAGGCGAAAAGTGTAATTTAATAACTAATAAATTATTAGAGATAGATTATATGTATACTAAAAATTTTAGAATGACCAAAATAATAATTAGGAATGTTCACGTATACCCCACATGTAATTACGTGTAGATAAAAATACACGAAATTACCTAAATTGGCCAAAAACTAAATAAATAATTAAATAAAATTATAAAATAATTATGGAAAAATCAGAAAAAAAATCAGAAGGGTGTGGAATGATGTAAACTTGGTCGTGGCATGTCAGGATAAGAAAAAGAAAAATCAACCAATAAAATTTGGACAACTTAAAAGCCAAAAATCAAGGAAAATAGGCAAAGTCTTGTCAAATTAATGCATATTAATTATAGCAAATGTCTATAAATAGGGGAAAAATTTACAGAACCCATTTGGACAATTAGAAATAAGAGAAAATTAGGGAGAGATGAAAATTGAGAGAAAAATTCGAGTTAGAAAAAAAATAAGAAAAACTGTGTAGTTAGGGCTTTTAAAAGGAAACCTCACCAGACGAGCAGCTGGAAGTGGACAGCCACCACCACCACACGGTGGTGGCAGCGCCCAGGCCGGCCGACAAGGCCATGGCGGCCCGCGGTGGCCGGAGCCACCTAAACTGGTGAGTCTAATTTCCAGCCTGATTCTTGTGTAATTTTGTAAAAATATAAATATTATTAGAAAATTATGAATTTTGTTGTTCTGGGATATTTTTGTATGTAGTTTGTAGGAAAAATATTATTTTGATGAAAACATGTCCTGTAATATAGGGCCCTTAAGAAATCATGCAAAACCAAGCACATTTCGGTTTAGAAATAAATGACCTTAGGAGTGTAGTTTGGAGCTTAAATTTTTTCTATAGGATGCTCATGTGATATAGAACAGTGCTATGAAGCCATTTTTTAAAAATTAATTTTCGAAATTTTTTAAGTTAATTTTTAGCCTTAAAATGATGGAAAATTGGGTAATTTGGAGTTAATTAGGTGATTAGGATATTAATTACTAATTTAGATAGTAATTAGATGTTTAGGGATGTTAATTTCTGATGTGGAAACCCAATCTTAGTCTATGGAGTGTTAAGTGTAAGTAATGAAGGTGTTATGTGGTGAATGTAGAAAATTAGGAATATGTAGAATTGAAAATTAATAAATATGGAAAAATTAGGGTTATTTAGATAATATTAGAGTAAAAATCAGAATAATATTAAATCTGAATTAAGATTGAATTTTAGGTAATTATATAAAAAAGTAAGATTTTCTTACATCGAGGATAAATCCGATACCCTAATTAGGACTACCATGTATCAAATAGCTTAGAATACTAAATTAAGACCCGATAGGATATTTGGATACTCAAGCTTAATGTGATTAATTTCACATTAGGATTCGAGCATGTTTAGGATTTAGAAATTGAACTAAAACCTAATTTAGAAATTGATGCGAAAATCGAACCTGAACCTAACCCTAAACCTAGAATAATTGTAAAAGACTTAATACCTAGATAATTAGGCATATTAAACCTTAAACAAAACCTAACAATAAGCGTTATATGCTAAAATGAACTTAGAATATTTATATGAAAAGCTGAAACCACGTTCGTGTTATAGGGATGATCGGCGATGGCCTGAGCAAATCGGACCTCGAGTGAGTGAGCGAGGGGTCGAGGTAAGTTAGGATTACTATAATGCTGTATTTTGGAGGCTTAAGATTATGCTTGGTTGTACTTGTTAGATAGTTGAATGTGTGCATGTGCTTGATTATGGGTGATGCTATGATTCTGTTTGATGCTCTGGCACATATTGTATGAATTGTATGAAAGGATTGATCACCCTAAACTGGACTTAATTAACTATCCGACCAGTAATCATAATCGGACATGCATGGCAACCCGTTAGGGGAACTTAGGACTCTCCGACCAAATACCGATCCCTTCGGAAGGGATAGCGCAGGATTGCAAAATGGTCCCTTCTTCATCCTCAGTCGAACTAAGTGACAGGAGAGGAGGTTGCAGCGAAGGTGAAGGCAGTGGTTCGAAGGTAGTCGCGGGAGGAGCAAGGTCTCCATTACACAAGCCTGGGTTTGGTCGTGAGCTGTTGCATTAACGGCAACTCCTCAACCCGGATTAGAGCGGGCGCAATTTCTCTAATCTCATGACGGGCCGGACAACGTCGTGCGATGGCATTTGCTTGCACATGCATTGCATCTAATAAGTGGTTGAAAATCTTGTTGTGTTTCTGGTATAATTTTAAGTCCTCCGTCCCTACTTACTGAGCTGTGGTTGCTCATATCCCTATAGACGTCGTGCAGGTGCTGGCTAAGAAGCGGTAAACAACTACTCTGAAGCTAGCAACTGCTAGATCCTGGGGAGTGAAGAAAAATGTTGAAGAATAAACACATATTTTTAAGGTCTAAGTTTTTATTTTAGAATTATTTTTCATTTCTGAATGATGTAATAATTTAGAAAAATACTATAGAGAAATATTGTAAACCTTAATTGCAATAATTGTATTATAATATATATATGTTTCCTCACTTACTTAGATAAATGATTTATTTAAATTACAAATTGTCTACTTCAAAGCGGGTTAGTTGTGGACGCCTAGTGTAGATCAGGTCTAAGATAGCGGTTGTAAGGCCAACTTCTATCTTAGGATGGTTTACACGGCAGGGCTGTTACGATTCTGCTGCTTCGGGGCGTGACATCAACTAAGTGGCAATATTGTCTTGTATAATGTAGTAAGATTTCCTTAATATCTCTTTAAAAAAAATGACATTGTACGATAGGGAGAAACGACTCAACCTAGTCAACTAGTGTTAAATAGTATGAACTTAAAATTTATGAATTAGAATAACTTTTGAGATTGCTTAAACTTTTTTATCTAAGGGATCTCTTATAAAATGGGCATAATTGTGAGACTGCTTAGACTTAATGATTTAATAGGTTACTTATGTCATCTCATGCGTTGGAGTATAACTCAAGCTTGTTAGCTATGATGTTTCAATGATCCCTTTTTGAGAAATGTTCAATCATGCCTGTGCAGCAATAGTGACATTCATTGCCTATGATGAGTGATTCCTTTCACTAAGGCATTTCCTACTACTTGACTATGTAACATGACTATCAAGGTATTATTTGAATTGAAGTGTCAATATGTTAAACTGCTCATCGATGGGATTGTCTGTATTGCTTGTGGTAAGAAGCATTTAGATCAATTAGGCAGCATAACATATATTCAAGATTGTCATAGCTTACTTGCACTTGAGAGGCAATGCTCTTACCAAGCCGCATATACAAGCCAAGTTCATCATTGTGCACTTAGAAGTCAAAGCTCTTTACTAGGCAACAATAATGTGTAGACTAGATGTCATGTTCACTATCTGTTTTCTTTTAAACAATAAAGAGGGTCCAAATGCCCTTAATGAGATGTAAATCGTTCTATGGGATTAGCTTTGCGCGCTTAAGAGACAAGTCTCTTACTTAATAGCGACAATGACAATAAAGAGATACAAATAAACACAATCATGTTTTGTAAGATAACAATATTAGTGATAGAGAAAGAAACTTCTTTTATTGATAAGAAGCGACTATCGCTTCATTTATGTGTAACAAGAAAAGAGAAGAGAGAAAACTAGTAAGGTTATCCTCTGCTCTTAGTAGTTTTCATACTCATTATTTTTAACATATGAAGCACCTTCGGTTTCCATAACATATCTTCTTAGCTTATGTTTCTTTGCACCTTCACGACAACTGCACATCCTTTTCTTTTTGGATGCTTGAGTGTAAGCTTCTTCCTTTATAGGTAACGATACGTTACGAGGTTCTTCTATATTTTGCGATGTTGCCTCTTTATGTTTAATGAAGAAGGATGCTTCAATAAGGTGTAGTTTACTGTGTGCAAATGATTTATTTGTTGCATGAATAAAGACATTCTCCTGATCTCAATGATCCTTCATGCATTGATGCTATGTTGATGGTATCATGTGATGATCATGTAGCCATGTCCTTCCTATAAAGAGATGGTAAGATGTACATACATCAATCACATGGAACAATGTAGGGTTATAGATAGGTTCAACATTGAAGTCTACTTTAAAGCACCCTATTGTCTTCATGGAAGATTTATAGAAGTTATTCAATAAGATGGGTTGCTTTACTAAGTATTAGATATCTACCTTTGTAGCCTTGAAAGTGGATATTGGCATAACATTGAATGAGGATCCATTATCAATGAAAGTTGATAGGATAACCATTGAGTATGCTCTCCATGTATAAAGGGCGATTATGATTAGGATTCCTTGTACATATGTCAGCATTAGTAAATGTAATTGCAATTGCAATTTCATTCATTGAAAGCGTTCTTTCTATAGAATATCCTGTAATATGTTGCTTGTATTGAGCTTATGCAATCTTCATGAGCATGATCATTACCTCAAATTGAGCATCCTCATCAAAACCAATGAGATCAAAGAAATTCCTAGCATTAGTAATTTTTAACAATGTAAGAACAATGCTATCTTCTTTATTTGTCTTAACCTTACATCCTCCATGCTTAACTTCGTGCACTTCGACTGGCTGCATGTCCATACTTTCCATCTTTGTGAGGTCATGAGTGATAACATTCACAACACCACGTCGAATGTTGTGAGCTAGAAGTAGATTATTCCTGGCATAATTGTCTTCAATAATTAATTCTATATTCTAGATATGTTCATTAAATATTTTTTTTAGTGTCCAACAATCTTTTGTAGGGTAGCCTATACTCCTATGGAATCTACAAAACTTGGGGTCATTTTTTTCCTCATCTGTTGGTAAGCGTTTAACTCTAGGGAGTCTAAGATTTCCACCTTATAGCCATTAGTTGAGTAATGCGTACTCTTTTCCTATTGAGCATAGGCATACAAGAGATGGTTTAATGTTTACAAGCTTCTCACTTATAGATTTATTTACTCCTTTAGGATTCTCCTCTTGGGTTAAATTCACCGATGGTGTATACTTGTTTAATCTTGCAATTTCATTTCTTTATCGCGCCATCCATTTGTTGGTCCTTTGTGCATTTTTTACTAACGTTGCAAAGGAAACCAACAAAATATTTTCAAGATAGACTACATACCTAAGAAACATTCCTTGAATACAAATCTTAAACAGCTCTCTCTCGTCATAGACATCTTATATATCTAAAGAATGCTCTCTAAAGCATTCAATATAGTCTATGAGATCCTCTTTGGGCTTCTAATGAATCCTTCTCATGTCAATCAAAGTAACCCTTTCTTCAATAGAGAAAAAATTTTCCAAAAGCATGCTACACATTCTACCCCATGAATCAACAAATCTTAGGGGTAGATTGACGTATTAAGTATATGCTTTCTCTATGAGAGACTTTGAAAATTCCTTCAACTTCAAATCATCGTCTAATCCATACACTTCTAATGTTTCAATGAATTTCAACAAATGCTCCTTGGCACTCCCTTTCCTTCCATTAAACAACATGAATTTTGAACCTACATAGTCCTTTGGATATAGTTTCATAGCAACATGTAGATGATATGAGAGCTTCAGTTCCAACATGCTTGCTGTAGACTTTGCCTTTATTTTCTCATGCACACATCCATATCTGCTTTAGTCACAAATAAAGTCGTTTCAGTAGATGTTTTTGCCCTTATCAGCATTATGGGAGTAGGGTTAGTAAAATTCATAGGCATAGAATTTTTTAGAGCAGAGTTCATAGGTGTAGGGTATACAAATTCGACAATTGTAACCCGTGGAGTAATCTCTTGTATCTTCTCATCATTAACTCAAATGCCACCTCCACTCACAACAAATCCCAAAAAGATTACCTTAGGTTGGTAAAATTCGTATTTCTTTAGATTGGTGTAAAGCTTCTCAACTAGAAGTTTTAAGAAAACAACTTGGACATGCTTTCGATGAGTCTGCAGATTAAGACTATAGATAAGAATATCATCAAAATACATGATGACAAACTTTCCAATGAGTTCTTGAAGTACATGATTCATCAGTTGCATGAACAAACTCGGGGCATTTGACAGTCCTAATGGCATCATAAGCCATTCATACAATCTATGGCATGTCTTAAATGCAATCTTCCATTCATCTCCCTCCCGCATTCAGATCTAGTGGTATCTAGATTTGAGGTCAATCTTGGAGAATATTCTTACTCCATTCAACTCATCAAGCATATCATTAAGCCTTTGTATCTGTACTTAATGGTAATGAGATTGATTGCTCAGCTATCTACACATATCCTCCATGTCCTATACTTGTTTGACACCAACAGAGATAGTACACCGCATGGGCAGAAGGACTCTCATACATACCCTCTCTTAATCAGCTCATCTACTTGCATCTACAACTCAATAGCTTATTCATGATTTAGGCTATAGGTAAGCTTGTTTGGTAGAGCGAATCTGAGTCAAGTCTATCGCATGTTCAATGTCTCAAATGGGAGGCAGACCTTCTGGCAATTCACCTAGGATTAGGTTAGCAAACTCATCCAATAGGGACTTCACCTCAGTAAATAGTAGTTCATTTAATCCTTTCATTTCAAGAAATCTTTAGACCAGCAAATAGGTCGACTTTTCTAGCTTCATTTCCCTCTTCAGTTAGACTCAAATCATCACCAAAGCCTCTTTCTTCAGAATTTGACTCAATAAAGTCTACATGTTTTTAACTTGTCCAGAAGTTATAGGACCTTCCTACCTTCATGATCTAAGGAACATGTGTTCTTCCTTCCATTGTACACTACATTCCAATCAAACACCCATGGTCATCCAAGAAGTATATGAGATGCACTCATGGGTAATAAGTCACAAAGCACTTCATCTCGATAGTTTCCAATACCAATCAGTAAAGCTACTTGTTTGTTCACTTGTATGGCTCCCTTATCATTAAGCGAGTGCACTTTATATGGCTTAGGGTAGGGTTTGGTCAGCAACTTCAATTGTTGGACCATGAAAGTAGATGATGCATTGGTACAACTGCCACTATCAACAATTAAGGCACATAATGACCCATTCACCTTATAGCCAATGTGGAATAAATTCTCCTACTGCTCGGCCTCTGGTACAGGACTCACACTCATTGCTCTCCTCAACACCATTGTTGCAGGCATGAAATTACCCTCTTCAGTATGATTGATCTCTACCTCCTTGGACTGTTTTAGGTGTCTGAATTCTTTAGACTCCTCAATCTCCTCATTAGTATTATCAACCTCAATGGTCGGCATCTTTCCCTTAATCACCATTATTCTTCTATTTGGACATTATGCAGCCATATGTCCAAACTATTCACATTTGAAACACTTGATCTCACTCGTCTTTCTTCCTGAGCTCAAGCCTTTCTCGAACTTCCTCAGAATCTCTTTCTCCTTTACTCGAATAGTTTGTGTAGGTCAGACCTTAGCAATTTTGCTTAGTTCCAATTGCATAGGTCTACTCAGATGAAGTTGGCTAATAGTAGGTTAACTAATAGGAGCTTAGAATCTTCTTGCTTAGTACCACTCAATTCTCTAAGCAACTCGGATAGCTTCATTAAGTGAACCAATATCCATAGTCTCCAGAGTATCTCCACTCTTGTACTTCAATCCACTAATGAATCGAGATATAGTTAAGTATTCAAGCACAACAACTTCACAACAAATCATTAACATTTAGAACTCTTTCACATATGCATCAACACTTCATCTTCCTTATCTCAACTCCTGTAACTTCTTGAATACATCCTACAAATATAACTTAGAACAAATCTCCTTCTCATGACTCTTTTTATCTCATCCCAATTTCTAACTTCACATTCTGCTTCTCTTCTATGAGTAGCTTACAAATTCTTCCACTATAAGGTGGCATATCCTATAAACTCCAATACAGCAAGTTTGACCTTAACGTTATTGAGTACTTCATGGCACTCAAACTGCTTCTCAATCTTATCTAACCAATCCTGATAGTCCTCAATATTACCACTCTCAGAAAAACTAGGGACATGCATCGTCAACCCTTCCACTATAGGAGCTCAAACATTCCTCTCCTTAGGTTCATAATACTCCTCCACTTCATCACTTACTTCCCCATTCTCCTCTTTAATCTCTTCCAACGCTAGTCTACATCTAGTAACACGACCTACTCCTCCATCTTAGTGTGGTCAAACTGGGGCATTAGCTCATATGTAGTAGTCATTGCCTCTCTTGGGCCATTCATTAGTTCGTCCTATGTAGTGATCATTTCTAGCTCGTTGTCTATCTTCATTTATGGTAATCACCAAACTAGCCACTAAGTCAGCAAGTCTATTTAGTCAATCACCTGCAAACTAAGGTGTGAAATTTCTTTATTGACCTTGGCCATTTTGAGTACCGCTCTCTTGGTTATCTAAAGTTCCTTGAACACTAGAATCAGATATTGTCATCTATTACAAGATATTAACAACCAAATCATAATTCAAAATTTCCTTCCATGAATAACAATAAAACAATGCCTAACATGCCAATAGCTAATACAACCAATACATAATAAACAAATAAACACTCACACAAAGGAAAACAAAGCAATAGACTTCTTTAACACTAAATACTCACAACAACTATAGATAATTTCTAAAACATACTTACAATAGTAGTAAGCCACTTAAAGTACCAAGTAACAAAAACATGCTCGAATGTAACCAAGCCGTAGATGAACATATGGCTACTAATATCACATAACTAAGGGTAAGTCCTAGCTGCAAGATGGTTTAAAGAATAAATGGTAGTCAAAGGTTGAGTAGGAGTTCTTATGCATCAACAGTAGATATGATGCCCCAATGCCCCACATGAACTTAGGTTGCTCTTGATATTACGCATAAATGTGGTCGGAGGATGCTCGTTACAAATCCACGAAAGAAAATATGTTTGAAAATCCGATGTCATTGTTTTGATTATGCAGCTATTACATATGACAAGTATTTATATGACCCAATTTGGATAAGTCCTAGGTTAACATAAATTACAAAAAGATTCCTACTAGAAAAGGAAAAAGGAATAAATTACAAGGGTAAAGTTGTAATTAGACAAAAAAGATATTCTGGTACAAATAAGACAATACAAATATCAAAAAATAGGGCGGCGCATGTCAATTGTCCATTCTATGGTCCCAATGATGCTGTTTGTCGAGCAAAATAAGTGCTAAGTAGATTAGGTCAAGGTTTAGTGCTCAGCAGCCAGGATGTTTTAGGCTAAAGAATGGAATGGGTGGCCCATTGTCTAATTGACCATGGCTAGTCAATTTAGGATCGAGATAGCTTAGCTTCAACGATGTATTTGGTCGAAAGTAGGTAAGTTTGATGCTTGACCCTAGATTTGTGTTGTGAAAGGCTCGACTCGACATCAGGTCTATCACCTCAAGAGTCTTCTCAATGAGATGGAGAGTAGAGTAACTCAACAGATCGGATTGGAGAAAAGGATTGTTCTTCAAAGTTTAACTCTCTTTGGACAGCTCAGCAAACCATATGGATGAGTTCTTAAGCTTAAGAGCGAGTGATCAATCTGTAATCCTTATCAAGTTTTGAGAATTCTTGGACAAACTACTTTACATTAGTCTTTTGTTTGAGGTGCCTGAGTTTGATCATGGCTTCCCTCCTTATGTTTTTGGGAGAGAACGGATATTGGAACTCTACTAGAAAGTGTGGCTACAAGGTAATCACATTTGCCTTTCTTCTCCACCAAATCAATGTTATACCCCTCAAGTATAAGGTTGCCATCCTTACTTTACTCCCATCATCAACAAGCTCCATTGCCCTAAAGTATTGCTCAACTCCCCATAGAAAAGTATTTACTTATCTTATAGATCATGGTCCCTTAAAACACTCTAGCTTCAGTACTTCCACCCTTGTGATTGGTTGGATAGTTACTCCATTAGCAATGGCAACCCAACATGCTACCAATTGACTTTTAAGGTCTTTAATCTCCCAATGCATAGCTAAAATGGCAACATCAATCCTAGCCTCATAGGCTTCTTACTTAGCACCAAGGGCATCAACTCGACCCTCGACGATTCCCTCCTTCTCTCCGATAGTCTCATTACATTGTCGTAATTCCTCCAAGGCTTAGTTTAAGTCCCCCTACAACTCACCCTGAAGTTCTTCCTCAACCTCCTCCATAAGGGCTCAGGATTCATCAAGCTATTCCTTCATTTCAACCATACTCAACTTAACCTTCTCTATCCTAGCATTCAAGGAGTTCAGCATATCCCTGGATCTAGCCCTCTACCTGGTGATACCACAATCATCTTCATTAGCCATTTGGTCTACTACCCGATTGCTGTTCTCAACTTTAGATGACGACATTCTCCCTTCTATAGTCTTCCTCTAATACCACTTGTTACGGGCGTATCCCAACTGATGCTCCCATGTGGCCCTTAGCTCTCCTACCCTTACTAAGGAAGGCTAAGTTTAGCCTAAACATCATATACACAAGATTTTAGAGAAAGAAAGTAGAGAGAGAAACTTTAAGTACAAAAATAATTCCACTCAATGTCTAGATCAATACAAATGAAGGGAGACCTCCCATATATACAAATGGCCCCTTACGATGGACAAGTAAGATTTATTTCATCTAACGGTTACAATTGGATTACATCTACCTGCCTTACCTACCATATCTATCATACCTACTATGATACATTGAATCTGGACATCTCTGGAATTTTCTTAAAACCTTCCAGCTTATAAAATCTTCCCTAAGTTTGTGCTTCGGCCTTTCTCTTCTAATAGGCCATCAAAACCTCTTCCCCTAGCCACCTTTATCCTATCCTACCTCATTAAGCTCATACTAGGCATAGCTTTAAGGCCTTAAAGAATTTATCCGTGACACTTAGACACATTTAGGATAGTTGAATTAAGTTTAGAGTGATTAAAAGTAAGAAACAAAAGGGAAGAGGGAAAGTATAAGATCATGCTTAAGAAACACAACCACTATCTTAGATCGTGATCTTTCTTTAAACTCAATTGAACTATTCATGCCCGTAGTGTTGAACCTAAATTTTTCGGTTTCTTGTATTTTAATTTGATTTTCCATTTTCCGATTAATACTAAACCCTAACTTATTTAATATTAATCATCAATTAGAGAAAATGGAAAATTTCGATTCTTTAAAAATACTTTTGGAGTTGCTACTCGACCGGAGTCGAGAAAAAAAAAAAAAAAAAGAAATCGTAGTCAATTAGGTGGATTGACTTCAATTTAGCTACTAGTCTTTGATTTCGATATGATAAAAACCATAGGATTCTGAATTCGAGGGCTACCCATTAAGTACTAACAGATACTACTATCACTTTTCTAAAATTAGGCTTATTCTTCACAATTATCCTTTTTTATTTTTAAGAAAAATAAAAAACCTAAGTTTTTACAGATTTTACATTACCCAAAAGGTGCCTATGTACCCTCTAGTTTGGATCAAACATCCGTAGTTCTTTCCGAAAACTTTAATATGTTAGTTTGTTTTAATTTTGAAAATCAATCTACTTTACTTTTTTAATCCATTTGATTATTATTATTTAAGAAAAACTCCTAAAGGGTCCTAACTTAAGATTTGATTTTATGGAAAGTCATCTAACAAAAAGCTCTAGTTCGAGAAAACAAGTTTATTAATTTGTTATTATAAAAACAATTTTTCTAAGTGAGAAATTTTTAGTATCTAATGATTTTAAAGCAAAGTTCTAATTACCAAACTGAATATTGAACGAACACATGACAAGTAACTTAACAAATCAACAAACAAAGCAACTTACCTACCTAATCAAGCGTAGGTTGATGCGTATTGCTGCTGACGTATAGGAGATTCACAGGCATGACTAAGGGGTGGATTATTGCTAACTTCCAATTGTCATGGGCATGATCGAAGGGTGAACACGAACTGCCTTCTAAGCTATCATGGGCGTAATAGGAGTATGAACTAGCGAAGGGGCTGTAGACTATGTCGAAGGACAATGTTTGCTTCGTGAGTTATGGTGCTACAATATCCGTAGGGTAGTCTTCGTAGACTATGAGTGGAGCATTGCTGTGTACATGCAAGAAGAGGACGATTGAGGGCATGTGTTGGGCTTGTATTGCTGCATGAAGTGTAGTCGTATGATGTTGGACAAGGGATTTTACAGTGGAGCAATCAGCTTTGCCATTGTAGTCATTACTGCTATTATCGTGAGGATGTTGGAGTTACGGCTCACGATGTCGTCAACTGTTCATGGCATGATCGTATACTGCAACAATGTGGTGATAGTCAAAACAGCTATAGTCAATCGTAGGATTGGAGTCAAACAAGCATAGATAGGTTATTGCTGCTGTAAAGCACAGCTTAGAACTACTACTACGTAGAGTTGAAAGCGAGGCATGTACAATAGTAGAGTGTGGTCGTGCTAGAGATTGTGTGGCCGTGCCCAAATGAAGAGAGGATGGGAATGGGGTTCGTGTTCTATGGCATGTATTGCTGTTGAGTGACAGTGCTGAGAGAGACAGAGAGGTTGAGTCGGCAGTACACGTGTATGATCGATGTGAACAGTGGACAATACGTGATCAGAGTAGTTAGTGACAGTAAGATTGAAGATGAGAAAGTGGCTATGGGTGAGAAAGACATTAGGTTCTAAACTTTAGTGGATGTTACACAAGTCGAGCCAGGTGAAGATGGTGATTAATGAAAGATGTGTGTGCTATCTCCATCTCGGACCGTACGATCATTATATATAAAACTCCATATCAAATCTTTTGTATCGATTCAAATCTAATTTGATAAAAATCAAAATCAGATTTGAATCCTATAAATCTTTATCACATCGGATTTAATGTTATTGTACTCGATTCGTGTTATCTTTAATATTGATTTAAATATAATTCTATCATATTCAAAAAATTTGACGAAATTTATAATTAGATTTGAATCCCATATACTCAATCAATTTTCGCAATGGAAGAAAAAAATAAAAAACATATGTATACCTGATGAGATTCGAACCCATGACCCCAAGCCAAATCCAATGCAATGTTCAAGTGCTTATTCATTAAATCATTGGCCTATGCCTTGATATTTAGTACAATTAAATTGTACTTAAACTACATAACCCTTTAAAATAAAGCTACTTAACATGAGTTAAACTAACTCTATTGACCCTAAAACATTTTATTTTCAAAAAATCTATTTTCCTAAAAGAAATCTTTATAATTTTTTTCTTTTTTTTTTTTGAGAATTTTTCATTTTTTTTTATTTTTTATCATTTTTCAATATTTTATTTTTTTAAATTAGGACCCTTGAAAAAAACAAAAATTAAAACTACAAGGAAGTGAAAATAAGGTGTCTATACGTAGTCTAACTAAGCTAGCAAGTCTATGCCCTAATTTACGACTATGGTCTTAGATTGTGATTCTCTCGACTTCTATTTTTCTCATTACAGTCCAAAGAGAATTCACGACGAGGAATCCATGAATAGGACCACAGCTGTAATCTTTGCCCATATTCCTCTCGTTTGACATTTTCTTCTCTTTTTCGACTACCAATCTCTCCAAACCTTCTCACAACAACTCCAATTCATCTTTTACTCTAAATACTCCCTAAGTTTAATCTTTCTCATCAAATTAAAAACAAGGGATGTGTTCCAATCCCCAATACAAAGTCAAAATACAATAACAAGAATATCACATACCTTGCTTTAGGAAACCATGAAGCAACTGAAATCCACGCTGTATAACTCTTAACCATAGTGCCTAGGGTCATATAAGCAATTAGCACAACCAATCAATACAATGACATAACTTCTCTTCTATCAAATATTAGCAATTTGCTTATAGAGTTAAGGTTTAATCCTTAATATAAAATCCTCCTTTGTTAATCCCCAAATCAAATGCCTCTAAAATGCTGAAATGCCTCTTAATGTTAATGAATAGCACAATCTAAGTTTCTAAATCAAATGAATTACCTTAAGAAAGCTTTACCTTAGCCTCGTTCTTAGGGTTCTCTTGGAGAGGATTCTGCAAAATGTAATAGAGTGAATACAAGCCTTAAGGCTTGACAATCCCTTTTTATACTCAAAGGTAGAAAAGACTATCTTGCCCCTCTTAAAACATTTTATTACTTTCCTTACCCCATCTATTAACTTTCTTATTTTCTTTTTATTAATCCATTTATTTATTTAATATTTTATGGTATTACATACTATAATACCCCCCCCCTCCCCCCCCTTTAAAAAACTTTCATCCTCAAAAGTTTACTTCAATCTGTGAGCTATAGATATTTCTTCTTTCAACTCTCATGTAGCTTTTTGTTTCAATTGGTTACACCACTATACTTTAACATATCTTCTTTCTCTCTTCCTCAGCTTTCGAACCTTTTTATCTACAATTTTAACTGGTCTTTCTATTGTAGTCATGTTAGGTTGTAACTCTAGGACCATCGACTCAACTTCTTGCTCGATATCCAATTTAAACATTTTCAACATGTTGACATGAAAGAAGTTATGTATACCCTCAAATTGTGGTGGTAAATCAAGTCGATACATTACATCTCCAATTTTCTCTTATACTACATATGCCACATGTAGCGAAGACTTAATTTTCCTCTTAAGCCAAATCTTATTACTCCTTTCATGGGGAAAACTTTTAATAGCACTTGATTGCCAATTTGAAACTCCAAAGGTCTTCATTTCTTATCAGCATAACTCCTTTAGCAACTTTAGGCCACCAATGTCCTTTATCTTATTACTTTCACTTTGTCAACCGCATTCTTAACTAATTCTAGTCCTAGCACCTGTCTTTCTCTTACCTCATCCCAATGTAAAGGCAACCAATACTTCTTGCCATGCAAAGCCTCATAAAGCACCATTTGAACGGTTGCCTAGTGACTATTATTATATGTAAATTCTACCAAAGG
This sequence comes from Lumnitzera littorea, assembly GCA_024138015.1. Classification (NCBI taxonomy): domain Eukaryota; kingdom Viridiplantae; phylum Streptophyta; class Magnoliopsida; order Myrtales; family Combretaceae; genus Lumnitzera; species Lumnitzera littorea. Next base: position 72,215,662 of record JAMXBB010000012.1, on the reverse strand, counting down.
TAGGTACTCATCCTAATTTCTGCCAAAGTCCAACATATAGGCTCACAACATATCTTCCAAAATCTATATAGTCCGTTTAGACTCTCTATCCATTTGCAAATGAAATGCCATGCTAAAATGCACGTTCGTACCTAAAGCTTACTACAAACTTTCCTAGAATTTACTTGCTAACCATGTGTCTTGATCAGAAGTGATGGTAACCAATACTCCATGTAACCTTACGATGTCTTGAATGTATAACATTGCCAATTTCTCCAATCTATAATTCACATATATAAGTATGAAGTGTATTGCCTTCGTTATTCTCGATGCTAATAGAAATTCATTTCATAAAACCGAACTCATGGACAATACAAATGTAGGACTAAAGAACACAATTGGAGTATAAGCCAAAATGCGACTTTACAATACTTTAACCATAAGGCTAACACAAAGCATGCAAGTTTTTTTCTCCTTCGTAATTCATTCTAATGGAAAGTCAATTGGCTAATCACTGAAATATAGTAAAAAGTATGCGTACAGATCAATTAAGGGCAAGATTCAAAAGAGAAATGCATTGCACAATCATATAGATGCTACAGCCTTATAGAAAACTAGCTAAGCAATCACCTATGCTTCATTGCACCACAGTAGAGTTTAGGGGACTAAATACATTCTAACCTAGTGAAGGATGTGCAACGTTGCTGCCATGGTAGGCTGTTATTATAGGGACTTACTAGTATAGTACAATGTAAAGTGTAGATGCCCGCAAAGGCAAACTCCATTTACCTTATGTGTATATATGCTTTATCAAGGTGACATTAACTTCCCCTCTAAGTTCCCTTGTTTTCATGTTTTCTAATAAAGTGAGTAACTATTCCCTATATTAGGGAAAAGAAAATACAGATATAATGAATGGAATCTAAGCTTATACATTATATGGTTTGTATATAATAAGATGGTCAACATAGAAGATACCGATAGAGATATGATAGCATGATATGTATTAGTTCATACATAATGTTAAATGGTGATTAGATACATTAACACAATAGCTCATTTAAAAAACATTGTTTATGACTATGCACATTAGCACATCAGCACATCGCAAAGTAACATAATGGAAGTGAAGGTGTGAAAGCATGGTTAGGGAATTACAAATGCAATCATCGAACTGGCATAGTCGTCAATTGAAGAAATACCATCACAACATATAGTAAACACAGATATGCTAGCCAAGCTTAGGATAAACTAGGGTTCGAATTTTTATGTGAAGATTAAATTATTAAGAAGGGAGGAAAATTTTCGAAAAGAACTCAAGCATGAAGCTAAACTAGATTAACCACTCTCAACTCAAGTCGATTGAGTAGCATATAAACAAATTTCAAAGATAAAATCAAAAATAGGAATTAAACATAGAAGATAACAATGTAGAAAATACATCAAGTCATAAACATATTCCTTGCAGCCATTACATAGTAGCATTTACTACAACAACCATGTGCAATCACTGGAGAAGAATTTACATCAAGCATTATAATTTCAGCATAAGCATCAATAGTTTGATCATTGTTAGTCTACATGGATGGAAATGAAAAACGAAGTGGTGCTATAAAGCTATCACATTAGATATTTAGAGGAAATCAGAATCATATCACCAAATATGGACCAATTTGAGTATTTCCAAGTATTTGACAAAGAGAGGTGTTAATGGCTTGCACAAACTCTACTTAGCACCTGTCACAATTGTGCTATTCTAATGTAATAACCAACAACCTTTAACTCTATGCAAATCACCCAACCAAATGCAAGTAGGTAAAACATATGTTTGTTCTTTCCAAGCTCGCTATGCTAAAACCCCCAACCATACTCCTACCCCAAAACAAAAACATGACTATTTAATGCAAGAAACGATCAAGTACATTATTGGTGCCTTATCCAATTCACTACACTACTTGTTGTCATTAGTTAGAGAAGTTGCTACGTTATGATAAATATGTACTGCAGTGTGTAATTAAATGCTTTTACTTTTTCCCTTAAGAAAAATTGTATCTTTTTCAAGTTTTTTGTTACCCCTTTTTTAAAAGAAAAAATTCTTTTTCTGGCTTTAGAGACCTTTTTTAACTCTTCACAAAATTAATCTATAACATAAGATAATAACGAGCAATATGATTGCCTTTACTCTTTCTTTCTTTCTTTGTCTTGCAATAAGGTAAACACTATTCCCCAACTTTCTTTCTTCCTTTCCTTCTTCGACTCCCTTCTAAATTTCTATTTAGTTGCTAATAAAACAATAGGAATCCCACTAATATTTTGTAACTTTAGGTCTAGGTATTAAAAAGCTGATCAATTTTTAGTTTACTTTAGAGTGGTTGTTTACATTATGATAAAAAAAAAAAGAATAAAATTTGGTTGTTTAAAACATGACATTGCATCTTCATTACCTTTGAGAATAAAACTCATGCACGCTATAAAATACTTGCCAAGTTCTGCTATGTCAAACCCTCCTATGAAAAAAAAAAAACATAGAGGACATGTCCTAATGATTTAAAGTGCTTACTTTTCCTTCATTGTTCATTGAACACATGCAGGAACTGGCTTTAGATTTGGCCTACAACATCAAAGTTGTCGATAGAGCAAGGTTGATTGGAGAGAAACCCAATGACCACTTATCTATAGGGAAACCTTAGTTCGTCTTATAGATCGGTGCCTTGAAGAGAAACCTTAGATCCATCATCTATAGGTCTGATAAGGAGTGTCGAGTTTAGGCATTGATTATATAAGGGTAGTTAATGTAATTTCCGTTTTGTATGAAGGGCACTTGTGAAATAAATCATATGATAGGGTTGTAGAATTCAAATTTCTTACTGCCAACGAGGATTCTCAATTCCAAAATGTTTAATACTATAACATTCCATAGAATCTGAATTATGTAGACCCTATACACAATTGAACAATGGAATATGGGGTCAATTAGAGAATAAGCGGGGAATGGAATTGCTATAACACCCTAATGAACAAGCTGTAACAGTATTTTAATGGCTACCCCTTACAATTACTTGTGATAGTACTTAGATCTCTTATTAGACATTGGCTAACTTATAATTCTCATAATTCCTTTAACTTCATTCATGTCACATCATCTTTGCCTTCAAGGCCATGTTTTTAGCTTCTAATAAGGTTCTCATGACTTGAATTATGTCCCTTAATGCTAGCATCAACTCATCTATGTATCTAGCAACCTATTGTCCTTTTAATTCTAGAAGGTTGTTCTATTCTACCAATCTTATGAATTTGACAATGTATTCTTGTTTATATCTATTCCTTATTAGTAGAGTTGGTACTATTGGAATGAGATTTGCTCATAATTCAAGGGCAATAATTCACTCATCAATAGATACTTCTTCCTATACCATGTATGTATAGGAACATCCCTTCTTGCTCTCCTTTATATAAAATCCTTTCTCACCATGTAGAGTACCCCTCCTTTTAATTGGTATGCCACTAGCCTAACTCGCTTTTTAGGTGAAATCCTCTAAATAATTAAATAATCTATCAATCTTTGTAATCAAATCCATAAATCTCTATTCTTGTGCTTCTATTAAAGTATGGGATATCTTCTTCAATTAAAAATCATTAGAGACTATCATCTCTTCCTTTGATCACCTTGACAAGGTTGTTGACTATCAAATATGTGTAATTCAAAGTTAGTTGGTTCTTCTCAATCATCATCATCATCATCATCATCATAGGCATGATGCTTATGAATTAGGGTAGGTCTATCAATAAGGTCACCACGAGCTACGTCTACTCTCTTGGTCTCTTATTGTCATGCTATTTCCTCTATGCATCAATTACTAGAGTATTAAGAAATTCTTCAATCACCTGAAGGTATTCATTAAAATGCTAGAATTCGCAATGCATTTATTAATCTAGATACTGCTTTAATCATTGTTAAGTAGCTTCGTCCCCTTGAACTAAGACCCTAGCCCCTTAAAAACTGACAATGCAAAAATAACATATATTTTCTATAGCAATCTTGTAATAATCTCAACTTCATTCTTGTTAGTTTGATCTTATTTTAAGCTTAATTTAGTTATTTATTGTTTTTAAGGACATCGGAAGTTCTTTATGAAGAATTTAACAATTATTGGACAATTTTGGGCACTTTAGAGAAAAAATACCATTAACAAAGCGAAGTAGAGAAATTTCGAAGCAAAATGGAAGTCTAGCAACAACAATAATGGTGAAGCCAACAAAATACTCATTGAATTCGTGAAACCAACCTCGACTGGAGCTAAGTCCAGCATCGTTAGACCTGTGATCTAGACTAACTTCTAGATTCAACCCAATGTCATTCAAATGATGCAACAATCCATCTAATTCAACAAATTAGCTGACGAGGACCCCAATGCCCACATCACGAATTTCTCAGATATCTACAACACATTCAAAATTAATAGTGTCTCAAATGATGCGGTAAGGTTAAGATTATTTCTATTCTCCCTACAAGGTAAGGCTAAACATTGACTTACCTCATTACCTAAAGGATCCATCACCACTTGAGAATCCTTAGTAGAAAATTTCCTAAGAAAATATTTCCTACCTACAAGGATGGTAAAAATTAGGAATAACGTATTTACTTTTATTCAATTGGATGATAAAACTCTAAATGACACATTAGAACAATTTAAGGAATTACTAAGAAGATGTCCACATTATGAACTACCTCACTAGATGCAAATCTAGACATTTTACAATGACTCAAATATTTCGTATAACAAACTGTCTATACCATAGGTAGAGATAATTTAAGTGATAAGACACCAAGGGAAGCCTAGAAGCTTATAGAAGGCATGACAATGAATAAGTCACAATAGGATAATGTAAGAGCCAAAGCAAGAACGTCTAGAAAATATGAAGTTGACCCTATCACGGCTTCAATTACATAAGTTAAAAATTTAAGTAAGAAAATTGATGGCTTGATGAAACTAATTAATTTAGTCCAAGACAAGTATTTGCTAGAAATTGAAGATGTTAATTTCATTGCTAATCAATCTACTAACAATTCTTTCCGTAATACATATAATCTAGGTTGGAGAATTCATCCCAATTTCTCTTGGGAAGGCCAACTGCAACAGCAACAGTAAAATTGTAATCAACAACAAAATAGATCTTAAAACTTGGAGCAATTATTGAATCGGTTTATCAAAAGTTCAAACATGCGATTTCAAGTTAATGAAGCTGTACTTAGGAGCACAAAGGCAGCATTGAGAAACTTGGAGAATCAACTTAGCTAGAGTTAACAAGGTCAATCACCAAAAGGCCATAGGGAAGCTTACTTAAAAACATTGAATCGAATCCTATACTAGTAGGTTCGAAGGCAAACTAAGGAGAAAGTTGTCAATTATCGACCTAACAACATAAAATATAAGTTATCCTTAGGAAGTAGTCTAAGTTTTAGGAATTTTTATTTTCTACATTTTAGTTTATGTTGTTTTCTTTCTAATAAGTTAATTCTCGATTTTGAGTTAGTTATTATCTTGCTTTACACAAATTTTATATATATTATGTAGTTAGGCAATTTAGTTAGTGATTTTGTCATCCAATTTGATTTATTTCTAGCCAAAATTTTGTGTTTGAACTAATACTAATTTTTAACATTATCAATTAATGTAGAAACCAAGTCAAAAAAATCAAGTTTAGTGCAATTTTCAATGCTTAGAGAAGATCATGGCCATAGTCTACGGCTGTAGACTTAGATCATGATCCTCCTATAAATTAATTTGCAAAAAAATGTAAACTCCATAAATTTAGCTATTTAAAAGTAGAATTAAACCCTCGTACTGTAGATATTCTCGCAAGTTGATAAGGTTAAATAAGATAAAAATTATATTAAATTATGAAATTGAATATATTATATATAATAAAAACCCTAAAATTTGATCAAAACCTAAATTGCATACGAAAACCCTAAACTCAATGAATACATAAATATTCAAGATTGAACTCAAACTTGACAAAAACTTTAAAATTATAACTTTAAGCTAGTAAAATGAATATATTTACCTTAGTAGTAATAGAACCCTAAATGAATACAATTATCGACTAATACACGCAATCGCGTAAAATTATTAACGAGTACGTTAAGATAACTCATAAATATTGTAAACATAACGGATAAAATTTTAATTGATAAATTTTATAAAGTTTCAAATAATATTTATTAATTACTATTTTATAAATTATATTTAGAAATTCCTAATTTTCTTATTTTCTTTCTCTTTTTCTTTTCCATCTTTTCCCTTTCTTTTTTTTTCTTCTTTTTCTTCTCTTTTCTTCTTCAATTTTTTTTTCCCCTATCACATTGGGATACAACTCATGGTTTGTAGTTGCCCATGTGATTTATTTTTTTCCTCATATGCTTCATTATGTGGATAAGGATAACTTACATGGCAAGCCCCATCACATCCATTTAATGCTTTCATTTTCTCTTCTTTTTGCTTTTGATTTTATTTCTACCGTAAGCTCCATCCTTGCTTCTCTTATCATGGACATTTCTTCTTCTTGTCTCCAAAACACACTCAATTTCACACCCATCGAAAATGACTTCCCATTTCCCTCTTCTACTAAGTTTGTTTCCTCAATTTTCTTATTAATTTTCAATAAATTCAAGAGGAAGAAGATTAAGAATTTGGAATCACCACATATCAAGACATCAAAGGAGCAAACTAATAGCCTTTTGAAATATATATTTTGTTAACTTGTACATACTTTAGGTGTACATATAGATTAGTAGAAATATACGTATTTAGGAATTTAGTAATTTCAATGGATTTTTGTAAATTTCTTATATTTAGATTAAGAGTACATGCACAAATACTAAAGTATGTTTATGTATCCATACATGTTATACTTACTATGTGTATGTATAGATATATAAATATGTGTATATCATATATATATTTATGTTTATTTATTTCCATTGCTTATGTTTATGTAGAATATGTCACCAAAAATATATATATTTACGTATTTATAAAGTATAAAATACTAGTATAATATAGTATATTTATAATAAGGTATATGTATTCGAAATATATGTGTATACCATAGTATATATATAATGTATTTTCATTTTATAGATATATATATATATAGATATGGGAATATATGCATATGTATATTTATATATGATAGTATGTATATATATATATATATGTATTAAGAAATTTCAATAGATACATATATATAGGTAATTATAGCTATATATGTATAGATATGTATAAGATAAAAAATATACAACAACATATATATATTATATATATCCATACAAATGGTATATGTAATATATTTATAAATATATTATCATATTTCACAAGTATACACGTATGTATAAAATAGGTATATTAATAGTATAGTATAAATCCAAATATGGTTATACTTAAATAATACATACATAATATGCCATAATAATAGATTAATAAATAAAGTAAAGTAATATATATATATATATATATATAAGAATATATACCGCAAAATTTAGGAAAAGGGGAAAACAATTAATTTACCCAATGTAATAAAATATAATAATAAATATAATTATATACATAACACATAAAAATATACAAAATAGGAACAATATTGAAATTATACAAAAATTGTGGAAATATCACATGATATTTTCCTTTGCTGCCACGTCAGCATATAATAAATTTTAATTAAATTCGTAATTAAAAATAATAATAAATAATTAATTAATGGGAAAATGATTAAAATAGTAAAAATGAAGTAAATAAGTCTTATACCTTAAAAATAGAAAAATGCATAAATTATAATTAAATGAACTCAAAAATAAGAAAACTATAAAATATAAGAATTAGATATTTATTAAATTCTAAATATGTAAGGAAAAACTTAAAATAATATTTTATAAGTAGTGAAGTCAAAATAATGAAATTCATAATATTTTTACATCATAATCAAAATTGTAGGTTACAATGTCCAAAACAAATTCTACTATAAGAAAGTACATCCGAAAACGATAAAAATAGATTATAAGTTCATAAAAATCGAAGTTAAAACGAAAAAGTTATACGTGATTAAAAATTTAAGATAAACTGAGAAAAGTAAGTAACATATTTAAGTAAAACTATATTTATACTATACTTGAGTTATAGTGGGAAACTAGACAAATAATAATAGATATTAAGTTAATTAGGGAACCTAGTTTTTCAAAATACTTATAAGTTTTCCTATCTTTTAAGTATTCGATTACCGAGTTCTAGAAATCCCAAAAGATTAGAGAGTAAGCGTTAACGCAAGTAAGGAAGTTCTTATGATCTGCTATTTGCATACTGTGTGTTGGTTGATACTGATTGTTGTTGAATGATTGATTTCTCAATGTACTATCATCTATGTGATCACTTTCTAAAATTGGTAAAAATAACTATTTGACTAAAATAATCAGTTTTATTTGTCGCATGTCTATGACTCTTGGTATATGGATGGAGAGTATTAGCTTTGTACGTTTTTGAGAAAAAAGTATTTTTTGGTAAGTGTTTTTCAAATCTTAAATACATTTTAGATGATTTTTGGGAGGGCTCGTAGTGCCCGTAAATGATATTTTTATTGTTATGACAAAGCTAGCATAGTATTTCCAGATGGACTTGCTTGGTGTGCTCGAGGGGCTTTGGATATATGTTGATTGCAAGATGGACTTGCTTGGTATGCTCGAGAGGCCTTTGATATGTTTGGTGGGCGGCCATAATTGGAGTCTACCTATATTGATTGTTGTTTCTCGAATTAGGGTAATAGTTGAGTATCGTTTGGTAGGATGTTGCCCCTAGGCAACCTTATATGGTTAAAGTGAGGTACTCCATGCTGGTAAGTATGGAGGAAAAATCGATGTGCAAATAATGTAAATCTATACCATCCATAGTTCTAGACTCTTATGGATGTATTATTTGCATTTATCGCGCTTACATTCATTTCATCTATAGATAGCTTGCATGTGTGCTAAAAATGATCGATAGCTTACTTGAAAGGTAGTAGTAAGGAATTAACTCACTAAACCAAGGTTTGCTCATTCCCCTATAATTTCTTTTGTATATTTATTGTAAGCAGGGATTAGTATAAGCTTGAGAGTAGAGTACAAACTAGAAATAGGATTGGCAATGTTAGAGTTGATTGAAAAGTGTATAGTGGTACAAAAACAATTTATGTAGAGTATATTCATATGATAGGATTATGTAATATTTCTTGAAAATTAGTAAGTTGTTTTACTTTATCTTAGCATTTGGTAAGGAATACTCATTCTCTATGGTTCTGATGGACTGTGGCCTATTGGATATCTATAACCATAGTCACTTATATTTTATAGTAAGTTAATTAATTAAAATTGAAAACCTTAGTAATTAATTATTTAGAGTCTTGCAATTTCTGACTTGCAGAGCGCTTTTTGTATCATGGGTGCACATGTAATAAAAAAATTTTAGACCATCCTACTAAACCCTCTTAGGGTCATGACAAAAAAGGCTAAGGAAAATTCATGACAAGACTAATATGGCTAAGATTATGGCCATGGTCCTTAGCCATATACACAATGTTCACTTCCATACAGGGGAAGAAACACAGCTACTCACCATGGTTGTGCTCCTTGCCCATGGTTGCTATAGGGGTTTGAAAACTATGGGTATTCCTTATCTTCTTTCATTCTCTCCTTACCCTATATCACTCATACACATATTTCTTCTACTCTCTCTCTACTATCAACATAATCACTAACTAATTTCTTCAAATCCAAGCACAACAACATCAACTACAAGGTTCATACGTCAATTAAATTTCATTATTTTCTATGATTTGTTGTTAGATTTTGTAAAAATCCACTTTTTATCAAGGCTTTTAATGTGGAACTTTTTATGTGCATTATGTAGAACTCATGTTTCAAGGATGATCTAGTGTATATAATATGATGTAATGTGTTATTTGTTGATTATGTCCTAGAATCATTGAAAAAGATTTGTACTTTGTGAGGATTTAATGAAGGAAAGTGATGGAACATTATAGAAAACCATAGAAGAAAGAGAGAGAAAATAGCATTATTTAAATGATTGATGACTTTAATCCATGTTGAAAAAGAAACTTGTTGTGCTTAATGCTCATATGCTTTGAGAAATTAAATTGTACAATAATTAGTACAATAATTAGCTAATCAAACAAGTTTCTAAATAATTAAGCTATATTGAATATTAGTGTTCATGTGTTTTAAATGATAATTTTATAGGTTGAATATCGATCCACAAAAGTATTCACCTATAATTTTATTAGTCAAAATTTTTAAGAACCTAATGTTCTAATAATTCATGATTGAACAATTCACTTATTGAACCACAATTTTAGAAAGTGGAAATTCATTGTTAAAGTTTGAAAGGATTAGGCATAATTGAATCTCATAGGATTCGCTTGAGAAATTATCCTATTAAAATTGTAATCCATGATTTAAGCATTGTATTTTGCGAAGTTGTTAATTTGATCACTATCTTGATTGTTTTGTACCTTAACTAGCAATTAATAGAGGTGATTACCATGGTTCTATTAGTGAATTAATTTTTACATGGATTATTGTTAATTATCACATTTAAACATTTTGCTTGTTTTTTATTTCAAAAAATGCCTTGATTTAAGCATGCAACTTACAAAAACTCAAGGTTATTCCACAACCACCTTAACTCACCTTTGAGCATGATTGGCAAAGGGAGAGCTTTGAAAGCCTTTCTAAAAAGAAATTTGACAAATTCATCTATATCGACTGACATGCCTTGGCATAAGCTGATTATGATGCCAGTATCCACCAGTTGATTGCCTTTGGTAGATGAGATAGGCTATTGACAATCACCAAGTTAGTATGTAGGGAGCTCACCCTCAACTTTCGAGGATGGAAGTTGTTATGAGGATAGGAGAGTTGTAAAACCTTAAATAAAAAGAGAAAATAAGAGAAGAAATTAAAAAGAAAATAAAATTAAGAGGGCTTTTATGCTAAAGACAAGCTTGACATTAATAAGGATAACCAGGGGTATTTTAGGCAGAAGAAAAGCTAACAAACCCTAAGTATATAAAAAGGTGCTTAAGGTTTTAGAAACCCTTTTTCCTACATTTTTTGTCACAAGCTGCACTTCCTAGGGTTAACGTATGTTCTTGAGGCCATGGAGTGAGATACTTCAAAGGGTTGTGTTTTCGATTTGCAAACATAGAGGTAAGGCTATTTTAATGCCTTTCTATTACAAATTCTCCATTGATTCTTATCGAAAACCCTCTTTTTCATGTAGAACAACCCTACCACAAATTTAAGAAAACTTTTTGGGTGTCTTACTACGAATCACATGTGGTGAAAGTGCATCTAAGGGCATGAAACTTCAAGGTAAGTTTTGTAGTGTGTTTTCTTAAGTTTTTATAAGATTTCAAAATTCATTTTTCCGCATGGGACAATAGGTAAAACGACAATAAGGTATCCCTATGTGTGCCCTATGGAGATTATGCGATGGTGGATGGGCTAGAAACAATTCATAGCAAGTATAGCTCTAATCTTGTAAGCATTATTCTTTTGTTCTAATAGGTTATGCTTAGATGAAAGGGTTGAGATGAGTTTCTAGATATGAAGGTGTTATGATTCGTGTTTTTGGTTGATTTGGCAATACATGTTTGTCGGGTTATTATTTTAAGAGTGGCAATTTGTGTTTTCGGTAAAGAGTGATGTATGTACGGGGATGATTGGATTGCTACAATCTATAGAATTCTATAGATAACAGCAAATGTCCAGACACTAAGGGCCTAACATTCTCTTTCAAGCATGGCATCTAGAAGCTAGACGAACCAGAATCCAAACACCTTTACCCCTATTTCTTGCAACACCGTCCTTTGGAGTTTTAGGAGGATTTTTGAAGATGTTTACCAATCTTAAACCTTTCTAATCAAGAATCATCACCTGAAATAGTTTACAAGTCAATCCAACTATCTAGTGATCCTAGTTTACTTATGTGATTCCTAAGTAGACTTGAGTTAGTTAATTTGTTGTGTTGAGAACATCGTTAGTTTAGCTTCGAATCTAAGCAAGTGTATTGTTTCTCATTGAACAAGTTGTAAGGCATTTGATTTAGTTTCTAAACAAACATTACAAATAGGTACGAGGTTTGTATGTTGTTTGTACGTGCATAAGATTAGGAAAGCTAAATGGATTTAATGAAAACTCGGCTTCAATAAGAGTGTTGCTTGTACTTAAATGGGCTTAAGGGACTTAAAGGACTAGACCTTTAGGTAGTACCCTGATGATCCTTGTGCAATGGTGTCCTGATTAAAATTACATTTGGAAATGATCCAAGTAGATTTAGATTGTTTCTTAGAGACTTGAATATATGGTTACTAAGGTGTTAGGGATGACCTAACTCCAATACTTATATGTATTATATATATTGTGTGCCAACGTCAAGAATTACTCCAAGTTTCGGGATGTTGGAATTGTGTTGCTTGTCTGACCTTAACAAAGATAATAATCAGCAGTTTTTGCATTTAGATATTTGAATTAGCTGTTGTATGTGCTTATAGTTATACCCTGTATTGAGCTTTGCTCACCCCTAAGAGTTTTATGTTTTTTAGATGCAAGCACAAGTTTTGGTGACCATGAGGACTACTATAATGAGTATGGGTAGTTTAGTGAAGAAGCTAACTATTACAATTATTATTATGACTATGGAGACAAATCTATGTAGTTAGAATATAGTTATGAGTTTTGTTGAAAGAGTTTTCAAACTTTATTAAGGTTTTTACATTGTATTTTAGGTAATGAGAAATCATTTAAGATTTCTCTAGTTAGTGTCATTGGCAGTAGTATGTTGTCAAGAGTTGAGGTCATGTTTATGAGTTGTTGAGTTTACTTTTGGTATTATGTTAAATCTATTTCCTTTGAATAAAGAAAGGTAAAGATTTGATTCATTGTATTTGATGGTAGATGTATTCAAGACATCCTTGAAATATTGCATAGGTGTTAATATAGGTGATTATTAATGTATGTACAATTATGAATAGGTAGATTTTAGATGCCTAACATGTTAGTGGATTTTAGGGACACATGGCAAGTTGTAATTTCTCAAATTTTGGGGTGTTACAATCATATTTTCTATTTTAATTGTTGAACACATCACTAAGAAGGTGTCTTTAATTTATATAACCTTTTTTTTTTCAAAGTGAACAGTGACTATACTATCTTCTTTTTATCGTTACTCGTTCTCAAAGATTACATACCTCATTTCCATTTGGTGATTTGGAGTTTTCCAATTGTAGGGTAGGAGACTAACATATATATTTTGTTTTCATAACAGACGAGGAAAGAGCTAAAGATCGAGATTGATGCTCAAGTTCATTTGCCATTTTTAGATGTTTGCTTTTCTTGTCTAACAAAAATTGTAGGGGAATTAGATTTAAGGGGAAAAAAAAGCTTTTACTTCTGTTATTTACTCTTGTTTACATGCTAAATATAAATAGGGTTAATGTTGCAATCAGTACCTTAACTTTACCAATTCTTTCAATTTACTACCTAAACTTCTAATTAGTCAATTTAATACCTAATTTAACTTGTAGTTGTCATATTTTGTAAGTGGCTTAACTCTGTTAGATGCCAATAGCCTAGGTCAATTCTTCAACTAATACAACCCCAACACATATCATAACATGTGAAACTAAGACCTTAAGAGCCATGTAGAAAATCTAGCCTTCAGGTGCAAATAGAGAAGAGGAAAAAAAAAAAAAGAGAAACAAAGTTAGATGCACGAGATAAAAACCTGACCAGAAGTTTATCAAATTTCTCTGGATAGAAACAGGTAAACCAAAGTGTGATTCTTTTCAATGGAGAGAGAAGGAGTGAAACCCTAAGTGTCATACGAAATAAGCGATTGAAACCATAATATTTCCCAAAATTACTATCATCTTTTTGCAATGACCCACATTGCAATGAGAACCCCACCACATCATCCTCTTTGTTTAATGTCCATGTTGTCATCATCTCAGCTACAATCAAAACCCTAAGCATTGTATGAGAGAGAGAATGTAAGTGTAACCCAAAACCTTAATTTAATGCAAAACATACGCTTTGTCTCTATTCTCGCAAGTGAAACCCCCACCTTCAGCCTATAGTTATAGAACACAAGTCTACCAGTACTAGATGCTAATTATCGAGTTAAAACCATGGACGAATTATATGATATCCTCATTTGCAAAAACTTGATTCCTCTTCCTTCTTGCCCTTTTTCAAAGCAAACAAATTAGGGTTTTTAGCTTACTTTGATTTTGACTTCTCCTTGTATTTTGTGATTTTGGTTTCAATCAAGACTCTATCTTCGTAACTTTCAATTAAGGTTTAAATTTAAACAAAATAGGATGGATAAGATAATGTCTTAAGGTTTAAAGGGTCGACTTTCTTTGGTTCTTGATTCCTGCATTGATATTCCTTTGTCTTCATGAGGAGTTCTTTATTTTTGTTTCGATTCATGCTGGTTGGAGTTGTATGTGGCAACTGACAACACATGTTAAGCCATCATTTGTTTGTTTATCCACTTAGGCTAATGACGTTTAACAGAGTTAAGCTAAATACTAAATATAACAACTACAAGTTAAATTAAGTATTAAATTGACTAATTAGAAGTTTAGGTAGTAAATTGAAAAAATCGGTAAAGTTAAAGTACCAATTGTGACATTAACCCATATAAATATATGTCGATTGTCACAATCTCCTTCTCTATCTTCTTCTACCTTTTTTCTTTCCTTTGCTTTTCCATAGTTTCCTTTCATTAATCATCAGATCGATACATCTTGTACCTTTAGACTACCATCCAATGTTGTCAAAATTGTGAGTCAAGACGTAGAATCGCACGTTTTTAAGTATCTACTTGCCTTCCTCATGTGAACTCGCATTCAAAGTTGTTAGGAGACAAAATTAGGGTAAAGTTGTGAGTTAACTCACTAAAATCATTAGAATCACGAGTGTAAATGCATGTCAACCGAGTTTGTGTCATGCAATTACTTAGGCTCATTCAAATGTAAAATATCTAGTCAGCCTAACCCATAAACAAGTTTTCTCATTTTTCATTCACTCTATATAGATCTCTAGTCTCTCATACATGTTAGAAAGTTCCACGTACACGTTATATTAGGGTTCATTTTCTTCTTCATCAATCATCCTATCTTCACAAGTTAAGAGACTCAATACTGCTACTTCTTATTACTGCAATGGTGGATCAAAATCCAAATCAAGGTGTTGACTGCTTCTTGTGTTCCCTTGGCTTCATCATAGATTCAACTCGACCAGTAGTTCAGAGTTAACAATTTAAGAGGTAAGGTTATTCCTTTTCTTCTTTTCTTTTTTTCAAATTTTTATGAGTCCAGTAAAATTGGAATTTAGAAATTATGTTGGGGAAGAATATTTTGATCATACATGATGAGTTACCCAAAGTCACCAAACTCCAATCTTGTTTCCTATTTCGTAAATCTTCAAATACGGCTTATGTTTATAGCCTTTGTCATATGCTTGTAAGTTATTCTTTCGTCTTGCAATGAATTAGGATAGTTACTTTGTTGCTTTCATCATCTTTAATGAAAAGTCTTTGATCTCAAAATGCTTAGCCTTTCGATAAATCAAATAGCATCAAATCGAAATTGCTACTTTTTATCTTTTTATCTTTTTAATAATAAAAGGAACCAGCCCCAATTTTATTACTTTATCAAAAAAAGAAGAGGATCGGGGGTGACATGAATTTACCTGGTTATAATGAAGAATAACACAATACTAAAAGACAATATTACAATCCAAACGTTAAGGTATAATAGAATGAGAATAGTGCTCACATGTGTTAATGGGTGAATAGAATAAGACAGCTAACCTATTTCAAACATGGCAACTACTTCTTCTTCTTTTTTAGTAGTCCTAGTCGGTAGAGCTCATATGATAAAGTCCTTAGTTATGTGCTACTCCAAATTTAAGTTTAACTTTTGTTGCAACTTCATGTGTTACCTGAATAATATTGACCTGTAGCAAATGCATTTTTGCATTTTCATAGAAGAACATAACCATTTCTCTTTCAAAATCATATAATACAATATAGGTATGGATTATCGTATATAATATGCTTAAACCAGTAAGGCTTGTACTTGGAGACAGCTAAATCTAACCATGGTTTGTAGTTTCCATTATAATGAATAACAGCTCCATTCTCAATTTCTATGTGGTTGAGGGCAGGGTCATAGCTAAGTCCCAATACATGCCACCTTCAATCAAGTGGATAGGTTAGGTTGTAGAAAGTGATCAAACCTAGTGGCAATGTACCAAGTTTATACAGAGTTCTATCCTCATTTTGCAACATTTTTCTCAATCACTCGATAGATAATATATAATGCTTAGAGAGATGAATAAGGATTACTTCATTATGTTGCTCCTAAATGAAAGCCCCTTATCATTGATGGCTCCAATAGAAAACAATTAACTATATATAAACTAGTTTTAAGTGCAGTTTGCCACAACAATGCCCCATATTGCATAAAAATGAGTTGATGAATGGCCTTCCAAGAAGGTAGTAAGGGATCATTATTTAAGTCATAGGCTAGGCAGCTATGAGAAACCAGAATAATTGTTTAGTGTTTTAGTTTGAAAAGTTGTTGAAATTTAAATTTTCAATTTATTTTTTGTGTGTGATAGTGAAAATGAGCTATACTTTTTCCTTTAGAAAAAATCAAGTACATGACAAAGAAGAATGAGTTACAACTTTCCTAGTACTAAACAACTAAAACAAGTTCGTCCGACTTGCATAATGGTTAGTGGTGTGATTGTTTTGAATCATAAGGATATTTTTTACTTTGGGAAAAGTCAAGTGCACCACTTATCAGAACTTGCTTTATGTGCCTAATAGTAGGATAGTTCACGAGGTTTTTTGGATATTCTATAGGATTATTTGGGTCATTAGCTATATTTACAATAAGCTTATTTGGTTTTTACATGCTAAGCCATCCATGCTTCAAAGTGGATTCCTACGATTCTCTCCTTTAAGGAATACATCACAACTATTATGGCTTTCAAAGGATTTGTTATGATCTCTGTAGCTATTAAAATAGTCATTTTACACTTGGTTTACTGATATATGATGGCAAGCAAAAAGATTATTATATGAGTAATATCCTTGGAAGCATCTTAAAATGGTTGTTGCCTAAAAAAAAAAAAAGAAGAAGAAGAAGAAAAGATTCGATCTTTTGTGAAAAGTTGAAACTTGAAACCAAATACATCTTCATATGGTTGCATTGACAAATATCATAAGAGCCCTTATTGAGAAATATAAGAGGTAATACGGTAATTTTTACCACATGAGGCTGCCTAATTAAAAATCTTTACAAGACATGGCAAGATATATCTTATACGGTATATGTTATATATAATTGATAAATTTATACATAAAGTAACTATAGTTTTTAATTCCTTCCTCATTTTTACTATCCATTTTTATTATTTTATGTTAAAACTTAAAATCTTCTATTTGTTATATCTAAATTCTAATTTTGATTTTATTTTATATCTTTATAGGGAATTATATAGTGGCTGGTTTGTTCACATCAAGATGTCATTTTCTAAATCATCTATAGAGAGCTTCAAAAGAAAAAATGGTCCTAGGAACATATTTGACTTTGGTTAGGAGCATAGAATTGATGTTGACAATAATGGGAAAATGGTAAAATGCAAGTATTGCAACAAAATTGTTAATGGAGGCATTTATAGATTAAAGAATCACTTAACATGTACACATAAAGACGTGGGGCCATGTATGAGTGTGCTAGATGATGTCAGAAAAGAAATGTTAACAATTTTGGTGAAAGTGGTAGAAATATCAAAAAAGAAGAGAAAACAAAATTCATGAGATTGAAGATTTTGGTGATGATAAGGTAGAACAATTATCCTCAAAGAAAAAGGAAAAGAAGATCATGGATCTCTTTATGAAAAAACGTAATGGTGGAATATGAGCAACCCAAGGAAGCATTAATCAGTTTATGAAGAAGGAAATGAGAGAAGAATGTTACTAACAAATTGGTTGTTTTTTTTTTTTTTTTTACACTAGTGTCATTCCATTTAATTGTGCAAAAAGTCCAGAGTTTACAAAAATGCTTAAGGTGATTGGTCGATATGGTTATAGGCTTAAGCCTCCTTCTTATCACGAGCTAAGGGAAACATATTTGAAAAAAAAAGTTGCTCGAACAATAGAATTGCTTGAGAAATATAAAGCTGAATGGAGAAAAGTAGTATGCTCTATTATGTCAGATGAATGACTTAGTATTTGTAATGCACAACTTAAAGTTGAGAGATAAGAAAACTAAAAAAATTGATGTTACCACTAGTTTTACAGTTAAAGATCTCTCACCTAATGATGATTGGATAGTTGAAGAAGAAGGTTTAGTTCATTCATTGAATGCGGATTTGTTGGACATCCTTTCAAGTCCAAGGGGTAAGGAGAAAGAAGGAGATGATGATGTTTAGGAAATTGGTAATTATATCAATTTGGAGAGTCATGGAAGTAAGACTTTAGATGATTTGGAGATTCATGATATTGATGCTAATGTTATTGAAGATGAAGTAGGAATAGATACTTCAAGAGATTTAGAACTAGAAGATATGAAAATCATTGATAATAATACCTATAATGAAGTTGAGATTGATGATGAAGACGACAATAACGATGATAGTAATAGTAATGGCGATGAGAGAGATGGTGGCAATGGTTTTGATGATAATTAGGTAGATGATGATTTGTATTAGTTGGTTATTTTAGACTATTAAATCGTAACTTTTATTTTGATTTATGTGGTTGATTATCTATATTATGTTTGACTTATTTTCTCTTAATTAAGAGGAGTTGTTATAGTTACTATGTTAGCACTTTATGAGTAAAATATTATTATAAGCAAATGTTGACTTTTTTTTTAAATTTCTATTATCTATTATAGTAAGTAAATAATTACTATATTCGATTATTTGAGCAAAAGATGGAATTAGGTTTTAGAGAAATTTACTTATGAGTAAGGCTAAAATAAATGTTGACTTTTTTCTTAATTTCTATTATCTATTATAGGTTTTTTATAATTATTATAAGTAACTTTCCAACTTTTGCAAGCTATTCTATAGATGTTGTAGAAACTTACGGTTTTACGTTTCGATTTTACGTTCCAAGTCTATGGACACTGTGGCAATTCTATATAGAATCGCGAGTTTAATAACCTTGTTGCCATCCCCCTAGCATCAAGGCATTTGATCAAGGTTCCATTTGGTTTTTTTTTTTTTTTTTCCGTCTAATTGGTATCTATTTAAATAAGTCATTAAAAAAATAGAAATATATTTTTACAAAAATACTAATTAAAATAATCATTTTCAATGCATAAAATATATTTTTTTTCAAATCTTTCCTCTTAAAAATATATGAATTTTCATTTTTCAATTCTAACACTTCAATCACCATCTTTATCATAATTATGAAATAGAATAAAAAAAGTATAAATAAAACAGTTTTTTAAATATCAAATTTTAAATAGATATAGAGAAAATACAAAAAAAAAAAAAAAACCTAAAAAAGTACTAATACATGTACTGGATGAAGATGTTAGTTTACATGAAAAGACATCTCATGCCTCGCTATTGGAACTTCTCTTCTTCTTTTTTTTTTTTTTTGTATTAATTTCTCTCAATTTATATATAAATTGTTAAAATTAAATCGATTTTTCAAATGCCTCATGATGTTAGTTAATTACACGTGAACGTGTAATCACAACAGTGACACTAGAATACCTAATTTTTTGCAGTTAGGCAGAAAATGACACTATAATGCCTTTCCAAGTACAAACGGATTTCACAAACGCACACAAGAATTAAATGCCAAGCACCACATATCGACCAGTAATAGCTACCATGTGGTCTTCCATCGTGCCTATAAAATGGTAATATCATCCTAGTGTTGAAGATAGCCAAACAAAGAGAGGAAGATATACTGTACCTGTAAGGAAAAACAAGTGCATCATCCTCCAAAAATGTGGAGATTTTTCAAACCCTACCCTCTTATGAACCAATCCGAAACTCAAAACCACCGAAGTATGACCAACATCAATAAATCAAAAGATAAAGATGCTACTTTGGTATTTAACTTTGAGGATGCACTCTTGAAGTCCTCTTTTCTTTTCCCTTACTTCATGTTAGTGGCCTATGAAGCTGGAGGTCCCGCGAGAGCACTTGTTTTGTTGCTGCTCTATCCTGTCATAAGTATCGTTGGTAGGGAGATGGGGCTTAAGATTATGGTCTTTGTATCATTTATGGGACTTGAAAAGAGAAAATTCAGACTTGGAACAACTGTTCTTCCCAAGTTTTACCTAGAAGACATTGGTGTCGAAGTGCTTGATGTGGTGGTGAGTTGTAAAAGGAAAGTGGGAGTTACTGAGTTACCTGCGGTCATGGTTGAACCATTCTTGAAAGATTTCTTGGGAGTTGATGACGCGGTGGGAAGACAATTGAAAGTGGTTAAAGGATATTATGTAGGATTGATGGAGGAAAGAAACGGTGATGGTGGTGTCCGTGGAGTATGCCTTCATCATTTGACCCAGTTTGGTTCTTATTTGATTGGTTTTGGCTCCTTGAACAGCTCCTTTGACCCAGAAGTGCTATCGCTATGCAAGGTCTCCCTCTCCCTCTTTCATCATGTTATGCACGCACTTTACTTTAACTTTGATATGATGAAGTTATTTTAACTATAATTCAACTACTCGATTAACTTACTAGAAAGAATTTAAGTTTTGAAACCAACTTGTCACATCGAGTTCGTAAGCTTTTTATCGATTTGGCTACTTTGGGGAACTAAAAATTTTAAACGGTTTGTCGTGAGATAGGTGACATGACAAAAAAATGATAAAACTTTTCCTATTGCTCCTTATGTCCCCATCCATACTTTAAATGAACATATAAAGAAACAAAAAGAACTAGATCTTCATTATGTACTAAATTCAACAACTAAGGTGACATGCAATTTCAACCAGAGATATTGAATTCGGAGGTATGGAAAATTTACAAAATGAAAAGTTGCATATTTTCATTTTTTTTCTTTTTTGTAATTAAAAAGACAACAAAAACTCGGTGAAATGAACGATTTTTATGTCATAATCATAGGATATGGGAGTTGCATAATTATTTTGATAAGATTTTGTGCAACAAGCTTTAGACAATAAAAGCATGACATTCATATTGATGTCTAGCTTGTTAGGGTCTTTTCTGGGTAAGGGTGTTTTGTTAAAACTACATCCGTTTATGGTACATCCATATGGATTTCAGGAAAATCCCTTGTTTTTTTTTTCTTTAATGCTATTGCAACAATTAGGGGAAGGGGGAATTGTATGCGGTTCATTTCATTAAAAAATAAATATTCATCATACTTGGTTAGAACAACCTAGAGGTTTGAATATAAGGAAATTATTTCATTGATGTTGAGCTAGAATAATATATCTTCGGTATACATACGTTATAAAATGTAGCTTTTAAATTTAATTATTTAAAAAAATTGAAAATATAAATAGAAAAGGAATATATTGTGAGGACTAAAAAGGAAAAAAAAAAAAGAAAAAGAAGAAACCAAGAAAAACACACCTGAATTTATTGGAAAAATATATAATATATTTTGCATTGAGGAGTTATGTCAATTCTTATTATGTAAATATATTTGTTAAATGAAATATGCTTAGTGGATCTTTAGTTAAAAGCCTCAATAATTTAATCCAAGGATTTTTTTTTTTTTTTTCTTACGAGGGCAGGTTAGGGGAGGGGTGATTATAGCTCCCCAACTTTGAGAAAAATTGATTATTATATTTATTTAGAAAATAGATTTTATATTTATTTGTTTAAAAGCAATAAACAAGATGTTGGGAGTGATAACTTATTGGTTACGGCTTGTACATTGATCCTTGAAGACTCTGGCCAAAAGAGAAAAATAAATAACAAAAAAATCCTTGAATACAAGAATTGAATTCCCAATAATATTTTTACACCAACCCTTCACGAGCTACTTTTCTTTTTTTTTTCTTTTCCCTTCCTTATAATTTTCCTAAAAAGTACTCGTTATAACTTTCCTAAAAAAATTTAATTTATTTTTATTATATTTTAAAAAATGCCACCTTCCTTTTTCTAATGGTCTTTAATTTATTTCTATTATAGATTAAGAAATGTCACCTTTCTTTTTTTAATGGTGTCAATTTAGTATAATAAGGTGTAACATGATGACAAGTTAGCTAAAAAAATAAAGCTAAATATCAAAGAAGAAAATTGGGTAAAATCAACTGAGCATTTTGTCATTTGACTACGGCCAAGTAATAATGCTTAAAAGAATGTCCTATGCAATACGTAAAAGAGTTTTCTTTTTTAGTTTATTTACCACTAACTGTAATATATCTTTTCTTCGATTTTGGCAGGAGGTGTACCTGGTCAGTGAAGCTGAAAAGAGAGGCTGGCAAGCTCTTCCAAGAGAAAAATACCCTAAACCCTTGATTTTCCATGACGGAAGATTGGCTTTCAACCCAACCCCACTCTACACTCTAGCCATGTTCATGTGGCTTCCTCTAGGGTTTTTCCTCCTGATCGTCAGAGTCGGCGTTGCCTTAACCTTACCTCTCTATGTATCCATTCCGATCGTAGCATTTACTGGACTACGCCACACATTTTCCATTTCAACTAAAAGATGCAATAACAACAGTAATAACCAACAAATAGAGTCGAAGCCAACAGGAAACGCTGTCTATGTATGTAATCATAGAAATGTGCTTGATGCATTTTATGTCGCACTTTCAATGAAGAAGCATATGTCTATGTCTGCGGTCACATACAGCATAAGTACAATAACGGAGCTGGTTTCCCCAATAAGGTTATTTCGGTTAACGAGAGATCGCGAAAAAGACGAGCAACTGATGCGTAGTATGTTGAGCCGGAGCGACATTGTGATTTGTGCAGAAGGAACAACTTGTAGAGAGCCATACCTATTAAGGTTCAGCCCTTTATTCGCAGAAGTCAGTGACAGCATCGTCCCTGTTGCCGTACGACTGGAGGTTCCTATGTTTCATGGGTCGACGGCTGGTGGAAATAAGGGACTAGATGTATTTTATCATTACCTAAACCCAACCCCATCTTATTCCGTCGAGGTTCTTGGCAGGGTGCCCGTGGAGTATACATGTAAGGGTGGTGGAAAGTCAAGCGTTGAAGTGGCTAACTACGTACAGAAGGAAATAGCAACGGCTTTGGGGTTTGAGTGCACATCACTTTCAAGGAAAGATAAGTACATGATATTGGCAGGATCTGATGGGACGGTAAAGTCCTAAGGGGCAGAAGCAGAAATGGATTTGTTTAGAAGGAAATGTTTGAAAACGTACCGTAGGCATAAAATTTTGGTAAAATTATCGGTACGTACGTTTAATTTGGTGAAATAAAAAAAGATGTACCGTACAACTTGTCATATAGGCTAAAGCCTAGGTGTTTGGCATAATTTGGTACTAGAGCCAAAATCACCCATTGATTCTAAACTCATCTTAAACATGTTGTATTACGACGAACTACAGTGTGTATTTCGGCAAATGAAAATAAAAAATTTACTGTTGTTGTATGCTTCTCGTAAACATTATTTTTTCATTATGAGTTGAATCGACTTGTCAGCTTTATCATGCTATTAAAGGTGTGATTCACCCATATTTATAGTTTTTTCTAAATTAAATAATTATATTTGTGGAAGATCTTTCAACAAGTATACCAATCATATGAGCATGTTATAGCTATGAATATAAGGTCATATCCATAAAGAGCTTGTGACTAAATATTAGACTATAATGGCTCTACTTTAAGCTAAGCAAATCAAATTTTAGATTAGAAAATAAAATTTAAAAGAAAAAGTAAAAAAAAAAAAAACTAATCCCAATGCTAGCAAAACATTGAAGGTCTTGGTATATAAAATGTATGTCAAATTGTGAGTGTAAGGGTTCAGTTGTGAAGTTCACATACATACTACATGATAGATCGTGCTATACATGACTAAAGAAATGACTTGACTTACATGTATAGGATAACCAGGAGAGATATGATAGAGAGGATGAGTAGGTGATCTTAATAAGGCTCTAATACATATGATGATAGGTTAAAAAACGTAATGATATCAAACTCCACAATTGATAAAGAACAGACTTGACTCTCTAAGCCTTATCACCCTAGCCCAAGAAATTAAATCAATTTCGTTATTAAGCTTGAAGCCCATAAGTTAGATTTAGCCCTCTAAATTTTATCTCTTAACTAAAGTCCTTTAGACAGAGTCGAAGGGGATTGAGCATCAATTAAGCTTTTCAATTAACTTTGACACGTATGCGCAATTAAACAATTGTACCATCGCCAAATTCATTAAAGAATTGGCTTACTATGCGAATTCGCAACACCTCTTATTCGTATGTCATACCTTAGCTAGATCGAGTTATACATTGCTCCCACAACAATACTAAAATAAATCTTCTTTGAGTTGTTTATTTTTAAGTTGACTTGTCTCTTCGATTTGATCTTCATGAGTTATCCATTCTATTGAGTTGAATTTAAACACAAAGTTCACATTGGTGAATCCATTAGGCTAACTCTATGTATCAATATTCCCAATTTTCTTCTCTCATATTTCTTCTAGAATACACAGTAAATCTTCCTTCTTTTATTTATTTCTTCATCTTCTCTTCTTCTTCTTCTTCTTCTTCTTTTTTAACATAGATTCTAGCTAAACACAATTCATCTTTCATACACTTCCTTTTTCAATTTTGCTTACATATGCTTCATACATACTTTCTTTGATTTCATTTCCACTTGCCTCATATAGAATTTTTTTTTTAATTTCACTTTTTCTAGCCCATAAACATTACCTTCCTCATGCTCTTTTGATTTCATTTCTTTTTATTTTCTTTCTTTTTTCCTTAATTTTACTTATCACCTTGCCACCGCAAGTACCAAAACATAACCATTCGTAAAGCAAAGTTTGAAGACTAAAATTTGGAGATCTAAAGACCAAAGAGCTAAAGAAAGTTGAAGAAGAACATTAAGATGCTACTATAAAGCTTGAAAACCAAAGCTAATTTGAATACTACACATTCTATTCACATCTCTTGGCACACATTCTATTTTATATTTTCATTCATAAACCTCTCTTGTATTTCTCATATAATTTTCTATTTTTCATAGCCCTTTCTTTCTTGTTTCACAATTGACCTTCTAATTAAGGTTCTATTATTGCTTATTCAGAGTTCCAAAGCTGATTGAAGAAGTAGAGAGTCATCATTTGAGAGTTAGTAGCTGACTACTATGTCTACTTGAGCTGACAGGTTGGTCTTTGAAATATCCAAACTCCCTTGAATTTATCACTTAAATCATTCACCCATTATACTATGCTATGTCTTGGTTACTAATGCTATTTCCTTGCTATGCTGTCCATGCCTTTATTTTGCCTTACTAGCCTCCAGCATTCTATACATAAGTTTAGGCAGAACATCAAACTTCCATTGCACAGCCATGTAATTACCCATATGCACATCCAAACTTCAACACAATAAACAATGGAACCAGATTTCTCTTAATGCATTTCATTGAATGGCCTATCATGTAGACTACATTTCCTCCACATTTTGAGCATGTCCTTCAAACGCTGGATGCATTAACATCTGTTTCATAGGGCCTCACTTCATCATGATCCCCATCTCTTGCTTTATTTAAAAGTACACAGTCTATAATCATCAACCACACTATCACATTTCCAACATGAAAACAACTTAGAATTATGACTATATCTAAAAAATTTTCTTCTACAATTTCTCATTTCTAATACTTTCTAAAAGAAGCTCATTGATGGGGTTCATTATATGACCGTTTCTTTAGGAAGTCTTCAACAACAATCCTAAGTGATGAAATCTTTCTTCTATTAGACTTAATGATGGAATTGAAATGTTAATTTTTAGATGAATCGGTTGACTTTGAGAATAAATGAAATTCATGAATAATTTTTTGCCAAAGTTAGCCCTTGTTTAATGCTTCTTTAATAAAAACTCATTGCTATTTCAATTTAAGATTGACCACTAGATAAATCCCATAATTTAATACGTAGAAGGCTATCTTTTAGAAAGCTAGAAAATCTAAGATGTTGAGAATTTTGTGTATGAAAATCTATTTTAGTGATAGTCTAGGCTTGCTCTTTGGTTGATAATGAAATCCTTGGGTATTGTCATCATGCAGGTTGGGTGTGCTCTTGCTTTGCTCTCGATAAATGCTTTATTACATTTTAGGTTAATAGTTGAATAGATTGAACTTGGAATTTGTCAGCATGACATGCTAAACTTTCCTTTTCTATTTGTACTACTTAATCTTCTTTCTTTGATAAGATATGATCTAATGGAGTAGGTAAGCTCCTCAATAAGATTGAAATCTCTTCAAATAATTAATTGTCTAAAATTCAATAACAAGCTTCCAAAACTTCCAACTATTTTAATCATATCCTTTCTATACATATTTTGAATAGACAAGACCTTTGCGTGTATGAGTTTCCTTTTCTTAAGTTCAATAAGTATATGTTGTTGTCTTGATCAAGTAAGCTTCTTTTCCATTTCCTTCTAGACTTTGTTTTACTCTTTATATGTAGAACCTTACTTAAAAACTTTGTCTCTTTTTCTTTTAGGTAGTTAAAATAGAACGATACGTATCCCGTAACCTAGGGAAGAAAGTAGTATACCTAGTAGTTGTTGAAGGCAAATGGAATCACTTAGAGTTCCAATCGTGGTACCAATGGTGTTTCATTTGTTGTGAAGTCAGCAGAACCACTTAGAGATCCAAGCGTGGTTCTGGTAATGTTCCATCCGTAGACCTAGAAGTTGGTAAGACCTTTCTGGAATTATATTATTAGAAGCCTAGAGCCAGAAGGTTGCAATTGTTGCTCCTAGCATCTTTGTTACATAACCTAGGTATGCGTGTAATTCACTTGATTTATGATTCCTATAGCTCTTTGCATTCAAATTGGGTTCCGTATGTGTTTCTACACCATGAATCCATGCATCCTTTTCCCTTCCTTTTTTTTTTTTTAAATTGTGAAACTAACATTTACTCATTGTATATATCCTATAGATATTGTACTTAGGTCACATATGAC
Source organism: Lumnitzera littorea (assembly GCA_024138015.1). Lineage (NCBI taxonomy): Eukaryota > Viridiplantae > Streptophyta > Magnoliopsida > Myrtales > Combretaceae > Lumnitzera > Lumnitzera littorea. The sequence continues at coordinate 72,188,432 of JAMXBB010000012.1, read as the reverse complement.
TTTATTTCAATGATCTTAATAAAGCCAATTTCAAATCCGTAACGTGAATTGAACATAAGCATAAGACATGAGGACATGAGCACATGAGAGCTAAAATGAGCCTCAAGCATGTGAGCTAAACATACATGAAGTAAACATGAATCTTGAGACATGGGCATAAGAGAGTTGAACACAAGCCTTACACATGAGATGAACTAAGCATGTGTGTTGGACATTAACATACGAGAGTCGAGAGCGAGCCCGTGAACTGAACACACATTAATATAACATAAGTCTTAAACATAATGTGAGCTTCAAACATAACATGAGTCTTTGATCATGACGCAACACGAATATTGAACATGTGAACTTGATATACACCTTAGATGTGAACTTATCACAAACTTTGAACATGTGCACATGAGAATTGAACATAAGAAATCAACACGACACCTTAATCATGAGTAGCCATAAGTTGAACAAGTGAAATTGACATGAGGCTTCCATATGAGCATAACATATGAATTTGAATGTACGCTTTGAATCATGAGTATATAAGAGTCGAGCATAAGTCCCCAAGCTAACTATACACAAACTACACATAAGCCTTGCACATGAACAGATGAGAGTTGAATGCTTGAGTTCAACATAACCCCTCTATCATAAGTATTTGTATAATTTTGACGTAAGCATGCAAAAGTTGAATACGTAGGTTAAATATATATCCCTTGACATGAGCACTTATGAGCTAAAAATGTGAATTAAATTTATATCCACTAAGTTAGAGCATACTATATTTTTAAAGACTTCAAGTGCTTATGGGCAATGTATTAACTGTAAGCCCCAAAGTTAAGTTAAGTAATCGTAGGATTGAACTTAGAATCCAATGTTTAGGGCAATCGGTTAAAGGATCCGATCAAACCCAAATTATAAACTATTGAGAGAAATATTAGTAAAAATGACCCCGTAAACTTAAATTTAAGAAAATAAGTAGTAAAATAGGAGACTATAAAATCTTCAAATTTTAAGCATAATAATTGTTAATTACTGAAAAGGCGAAAAGTGTAATTTAATAACTAATAAATTATTAGAGATAGATTATATGTATACTAAAAATTTTAGAATGACCAAAATAATAATTAGGAATGTTCACGTGTACCCCACATGTATTTATGTGTAAATAAAAATACGCGAAATTACCTAAATTAGCCAAAAACTAAGTAAATAATTAAAGAAAATTATAAAATAATTATGGAAAAATCAGAAGGGTGTGGAATGATGTAAACTTGGTCGTGGCATGTCAAGATAAGAAAAAGAAAAATTAGCCAATAAAAATTGAACAACTTAAAAGCCAAAAATCAAGGAATTTGGACAAAGTCTTGTCAAATTAATGCACATTAATTACTACAATTGTTTATAAATAGGAAAAAAATTTCCAGAAGTCATTTGGTCAGTTTAGAATCTAAGAAAAATTGGAACACTGAAAAAATCGAGAGAAAATCAAGAAAATAAAAAAAGAAAAGAAAACTGTGTAGATTAGGCAAGTAAACTAAAACCACCACTCATCACCACCTGGGACCGAGCCACCACTACCACTCCACTCCAGACCCATCGTCTGGGCCGGCCGACAAGCTTGGACGACCAGAAAGCATCGAACCAGGTGAGTCCCATAATTGTCCCGATTTTGTATAATTTAGTAAAATTAGTTATTTTGCCCAGAAAATTATGAAACTTGTTATTCTAAGGTTTTATTGTATGTAGATTTAGGAAAAAATATTGATTTAGTTTAATTATGTCTGAAAATATAGGGTCCTTAACAAATTTTTCAAAACTAAGCATGATTAAACCGGAAAATAAATAGGCTTAGGAGTATAGTTTGGAGCTCAAAATTTTTCTGTAGGATGCTCATATGATGTAGAACAGTGCTATGAAGCCATTTCTTTAAAATTAATTTTCAAAATTTTTAAGTTAATTTTTAGCTCTAAAATGATGGAAAAATTGGGTGATTTAGGGTTAATTAGGTGATTAGGATGTTAATTACTGATTTAGATATTAATTATATGTTTAGAGATGTTAATCTCTGATGTAGAAACCTAATCTTAGTCTATGGAGTGTTAAGTGTAAGTAATGAAGGTGTTATGTGGTAAATGTAGAAAATTAGGAATATGTAGAATTGAAAATTAATAAATATGGAAAAATTAGGGTTATTTAGATAATATTAGAGTAAAAATCAGAATAATAATAAATCTGAATTAAGGTTGAATTTTAAGTAATTATATAAAAAAGTAAGATTTTCTCACATCGGGGATAAATCCGATACCCTAATTAGGACTAGCATGTACCGAATAGCTTAGAATACTAAATTAAGACCTAATAGAATATTTGGATACTCAAGCTTAATGTGATTAATTTCACATTAGGATTCGAGCATGTTTAGGATTTAAAAATCGAACTAAAACCTAATTTAGAAATCGATGCGAAAACCGAACCTGAACCTAACCCCAAACCTAGAATAATTGTAAAAGACTTAATACCTAGATAATTAGGCATATTAAACCTTAAACAAAACCTAATAATAAGCGTTATATGATAAAATGAACTTAGAATATTTATATGAAAAGCTGAAACCACGTTCGTGTTATAGGGATGATCGGTGATGGCCTGAGCAAATCGGACCTCGAGTGAGTGAGCGAGGAGTCGAGGTAAGTTGGGATTAATACAATGCTGTATTTTGGAGGCTTAAGATTATGCTTGGTTGTGCTTGTTAGATAGTTGAATGTGTGCATGTGCTTGATTATGGGTGATGCTTTGATTCTGTTTGATGCTCTGGCACATATTGTATGAATTGTATGAAATGATTGATTGCCCTAAACTGGACTTAATTAACTATCCAACCAGTAATCATAATCGAACATGCATGGCAACCCGTTAAGGGAACTTAGGACTCTCTGGCCAAATACCGACTCCTTCGGAAGGGATAGCGCAGAATTGCAAAATGGTCCCTTCTTCATCTTCAGTCGAACTAAGTGACAGGAGAGGAGGTCGCGGCGAGGGTGAAGGCAATGGTTCGAAGGTAGTCGCGGGAGGAGTAAGGTCTCCATTACACAAGCCTGGGTTTGGTCATGAGCTGTTGCATTAACGGCAACTCCTCAACCCGGATTAGAGCGGGCATAATTTCTTTAATCTCACGACGGGCCGGACAACGTCGTGCGATGGCATTTGCTTACACGTGCATTGCATCTAATAAGTGATTGAAAACCTTGTTGTGTTTCTGGTATAGTTTTAAGTCCTCCGTCCCTACTTACTGAGCTGTGGTTGCTCACATCCCTATAGACGTCGTGCAGGTGCTGGCTAAGAAGCGGTAAACAATTACTTTGAAGCTAGCAACTGCTAAATCCTAGGGAGTGAAGAAAAATGTTGAAGAATAAACACATATTTTTAAGGTCTAAGTTTTTATTTTAGAATTATTTTTTATTTCCGAATGATGTAATAATTTAGAAAAATATTATAGAGAAATATTGTAAACTTTAACTGCAATAACTGAATTATAACATATAAATATAATTCCTCACTTTTATAGGTAAATGATTTGTTTAAATTACAAATTGTCTACTTCAAAGCGGGTTAGTTGTGGACGCCTTATGTAGATCAGGTCTAAGATAGCGGTTGTAAGGCCAACTTCTATCTTAAGATGGTTTACACGGTGGGGCTGTTACAACTCTGCTGCTTCGGAGCGTGACAGTTCTAAATAATGTAAGCCCCAAAGTTAAGCTAAGTAACCGTAGGATTGAACTTAGAACCCAATGTTTAGGGCGATCGGTTAAAGGATCCGATCAAACCCAAATTATAAACTATTGAGAGAAATATTAGTAAAAATGACCCCGTAAACTTAAATTTAAGAAAATAAGTAGTAAAATAGGAGACTATAAAATTTTCAAATTTTAAGCATAATAATTGCTAATTACTGAAAAGGCGAAAAGTGTAATTTAAAAACTAATAAATTTTTAGTATACATATTAGAACTGTCACGCCCCGAAGCGGTAGAGTCGTAACAGCCTCGCCGTGTAAACCATCCTAAAATAGAAGTTGGCCTTACAACCGCTATCTTAGACCTGATCTACATAAGGCGTCTACAACTAACCCACTTTGAAGTAGACAATTTGTAATTTAAACAAATCATTTACCTATAAAAGTGAGGAATTATATTTATATGTTATAATTCAGTTATTGCAGTTAAAGTTTACAATATTTCTCTATAGTATTTTTCTAAATTATTACATCATTCGGAAATGAAAAATAATTCTAAAATAAAAACTTAGACCTTAAAAATATGTGTTTATTCTTCAACATTTTTCCTCACTCTCCAGGATCTAACAGTTGCTAGCTTCAGAGTAGTTGTTTGCCGCTTCTTAGCCAGCACCTGTACGACGTCTATAGGGATGTGAGCAACCACAACTTAGTAAGTAGGGACGGAGGACTTAAAACTATACCAGAAACACAACAAGGTTTTCAACCACTTATTAGATGCAATGCATGTGCAAGCAAATGCCATCGCACGACGTTATCCGGCCCGTCGTGAGATTAGAGAAATTACGCCCGCTCTAACTCGGGTTGAGGAGTTGCCGTTAATACAACAGCTCACGACCAAACCCAGGCTTGTGTAATGGAGACCTTACTCCTCCCGCGACTACCTTTGAACCACTGCCTTCACCCTCGCCGCGATCTCCTCTTCTGTCATTTAGTTCGACTGAGGATGAAGAAGGGACCATTTTGCAATCCTGCGCTATCCCTTCCGAAGGGGTCGGTATTTGGCCGGAGAGTCCTAAGTCCCCTAACGGGTTGCCATGCATGTCCGATTATGATTACTGGTTGGATAGTTAATTAAGTCCAGTTTAGGGAGATCAATCCTTTCAGACAATTCATACAATATGTGCCAGAGCAACAAACAAAATCATAGCATCACCCATAATCAAGCACATGCACACATTCAGCTATCTAACAAGCACAACCAAGCATAATCTTAAGCCTCCAAAATACAACATTGTATTAATCCCAACTTATCTCGACTCCTCGCTCATTCACTCGAGGTCCGATTTGCTCAGGCCATCACCGATCATCCCTATAACACAAACATGGTTTCAGCTTTTCATATAACTATTATAGGTTCGTTTTATCCTATAATGCTTATTGTTAGGTTTTGTTTAAGGTTTAATATGCCTAATTATCTAGGTATTAAGTCTTTTGCAATTATTCTAGGTTTGGGCTTAGGTTTAGGTTCGGTTTTCGCATCGATTTCTAAATTAAGTTTTAGTTCGATTTCTAAGTAATGTTTTAGATTTCAATCCTAGAAATCCGTTTCAACCCATAATGTGAAATTAATTACATTACTTCCCGATCTCCTAAATACCATTATTACCCCTAGTTAGTATTTATTTTACCCGGTACACTTAAATCCATATTAGTGTACCGAATTCACTCCAAATGTGAGAAATTTTTTATATTTTTCATATAATTACATAAATTCAAATTTCTTATCAGATTTATTATATATCTCTATTATTTATATAATATCAATTTTTATCCTAATATTTTCTATTTATTATATTTTCAAAAATTACATATTATGCATTATTGCCTATTATGTACATAATGCATTTCTAATATTTCTATTACTTTAATTACCATCCCTAAACATCAATTATCATTTCAAAATGTCTAAATTCATCCTAAATCAGATTTTACTCCTAATTTCCCTAATTTACAAAATTAACTTAAAGTTAACTATTTTTCCCTATTAATCATTTACTACATAATTAACTTAATAATTACATCTAATACCCTAAATGCTACAAGTATCATACTCTATCAGATTTCAACATCCTAAAACATATAATTATTCACTAAATCAGAAATTAATCATTTAATTACATAATTAACCCTAAATTACCCATTTTAGGGCCTAAAAATTATCTAAAAATTTCGAAAATTAATTTTTAGAAACGAGCTTCATAGCACTGTTCTATATCATCTAAGTAATCTACACAAAAATTTTGGGCTTGAAACTACACTCCTAAGGTCATTTATTTCTAAACCGAAATGTGCTCGGTTTTACACGATTTCTTAAGGACCATATATTACGGGACATGTTTTCATCAAAATAATATTTTTTCTACAAACTACATACAAAAATATCTCAGAATAACAAAATTCATAATTTTCTAATTATATTTATTATTTTTACAAAATTACACAAGAATCGGGCCGGAAATCGGACTCACCGATTTGGGTGGCTCCGGCCACCGCGGGCCGCCGTGGCCTTGTCGGCTGGCCTGGCCGCTGCCACCACTGTGTGGTAGTGGTGGCCGTCCACTTCCAGTTGCTCATCTGGTATGGGTTCCTTTTAAAAGCCCTAACTGCACAGTTTTTCTTATTTTTTTTTTCTAACTCGAATTTTTCTCTCAATTTTTGTCTCTCTCTATTTTTCTTACTTTCCAAACTGCCCAAATGAGCTCTGTAATTTTTTCTACTATTTATAGGGCTTTAGGGGATTTATTATGCATTAAATGAGACAAGACAATTGCCTTATCCCTTGATTTTTGGCTTTTATGTTGTCTTATTTTAATTGGTTGAATTTTTTCTTATTTTTTCCAGCTGCCACGACCCAATTCTGGATGATTCATGATTTTTCCTAATTTTTCTTGATTTTTCCTTAATTAGTTATGAATTTTCTTTAAGCATTTAGTATTATTTTAGTACATTTCGCATATTTTAAGTAATTACGCGTATTTATACTTACATGTAAATTCATATATAGTACAAATAAATATTCTTAATTATTATTTAGGTCATTCTATTATTTTTAGTATACATATAATCTATCTTTAGTAATTTATTAGTTATTAGATTACACTTTTTGCCTTTTCAGTGATTAGCAATTATTATGCTTAAAATTTGAAAATTTTATAGTCTTCTATTTTACTATTTATTTTCTTAAATTTAAGTTTACGGGATTATTTTTACTAATATTTCTCTCAATAGTTTATAATTTGGGTATGATCGGATCCTTTAGCCGATCGCCCTAAACCTTGGGTTCTAAGCTTAATCCTACGGTTACTTGGCTTAACTTTGGGGCTTACATTCTACCCTTCTTTAAAATAGTTTCATCCTCGAAACTACTGTATATCCATATATTGCTTACTTGCTAGGACTGATAGTTTATATAGTATTACTATTCTAAAAATCGAACAACCTATAAGTAATACTTTGTCTTTACTATATTTAGCTCTACTTTAATTTCTAAGTCTAGACCTTCATCGGGTCGTATCTTTACCTACTCCGTGTCTCAACTCTTAAACTTCTGAACCTGATTATCCAGTATTTTTGGGGATTACTTCATATCCTTAAACCCACTTTCCAATCTTCCGACTATGCTTAGTATAATGTACATATGCTATGATGTAATATACACTTGTGAGTAAGAATGTAAAAGAGGATTGGATGCATCTCAAGTGACCGATTTTGGAAGTGGTCTGTATATTAAGAATTGGTGGATTATTGAAGTGATTTAGGTTGAATAAAAAAGAATCTTTGAGTTAATATAGAGTTGAGGTGTAAAGAATATTGATAGAACTAATTAGTAGGATATGTTAATATTGTAGATGAAATCCATTAAAAGTTTGTTGATGAATTTATGTTGTAATCAGTGTGATGTGATGAAGTGCTAAGATTCATGAACAATAATGGAAATCAATTTAAGTATGGAACGAGAGAGATATGGCGATATGTACAGATAATTAAGGTGAATCCAAAACTTGTAGGATATCTGAGACAATCCCAGCTTGGTGTTTAATATAAATATAAGGTAGTATAATTCGGAGTGAAATAAAGCATGGTATAGAAATGGATTCTAGAAAGACAAAACATTGAGAGGAAAAAGTTAGAAACCGATTCAGAAATGAATCAAAACCTATACTAGAGATATAATCAAAACCTAATTCAAGAGTAAACGTTATATAAAATGAGAATGCAGTATAGGAGATGACAGATGATGACAACATTAAAGAGTCTAATTATGATAAAGTATATGAAGTGATCGTTATTTCTTATTTTCTTATGGAAGTATAAGGCACTAGGTCAACAAGTGAAAAAGATACTGAATTAATTAGAAGACAAATATGATGGAATTCTTTTGAATGAATAGTCGTTATAAGTAATTTGAATTATGGATATGGTATAATAGCTGATCATGTTTTTCGGAGAATTAGAATTGATTCTACATTAGTTATTCGTATAGGTGGATATCCTAACGGTCTATTAAGGGATGTAATTGTGCTTTATGATGAAAGTGTATTCTTTTGGACATGTGCAAATGCAATGATGATTGACATCTTTGCAGCCAGAAGTGTAAAAAGATTTAAATGTATTTTTGGTGATCAATTTTAGGAGTCCTCTATATGTGTAAGAACAGTAGAATGAATAGTGCTATAAGGCTACAATCAGATTAAGAATTCTTAGGCCTTCAGTGAATCATGAATTGGAGAATTATAGTTAGAAGTGATAATTAAGTGTAAGTGATGCCAAATGAATATGAAATGGATCATGAGATTTTTATGTAGTGCTGAGGCAAGTAAAAATTATATCATTATATAGTACTTATAATTGGTAAATAAGATGGATAGCTATTAAATGATACATAAGAGATGAAGTAAGATTACTACGTAAACTGCAACCAAAAATGTATCCAAACACTCTAAAATAGTAGTAGGATGAGTAACAAGTGACGGTGGAGATGGAATTAAAGTAACAAGTTGGAAATGATTAGGACTTTCGATCAACAAATACTTAGTTATCCTAAGGATCAATCTAGAAAGGTATAACTTTCAAAAAAGTAAATTTTATGAGACAGTTATTTATTAGTAAACTAATTAGGACAAGGAATGTTAATCACAGATAGCATTTAAGGATCCGAGCTTAAAGAAGTTAGGCGATAAGTGATGATTTTTGCGAAAGACTTTCATTTAATCTTAGTTGCATAATAATAAATATGAACAAAAGGATTGGTTGATGATGTACATATGCTATGATGTAATATACACTTGTGTATATTCCAAGTCTATCAGGCTATCATAATGTATTCCATGTATCTATGTTGAGAAAATTCGTTAAAAACCCGAATGCAATAGTGGAAATAGAGCCAGTGGAGTTAACATGAAATTTCCAACTGGTGAGACAACCTATAAAAATATTGGATAGTCGGGTTCAGAAGTTAAGGAACAGAGATATGGAGTACGTGAAGATTCAATGGAATGAAGGTCCAGACTTGGAGATGACTTGGGAACCAAAAGCCGCAATGATGGAGCAATATCCATGGCTTTTCTAATTTCCAGGTTAGTAAAAGTATACAAATTATTGTATTTGGTCATTTAAGTACAAATTAGATATACAGAAGTTTTGAGGACAAAACTTTTTTGAAGGGGGGTGGAATTGTAAGCCCTAAAGCCAAGCCAAGTAACCGTAGGTTTGAGCTTAAAACCTAAGCTTTAGGGCGATCGGCTAAAGGATCCGATCACACCCAAATTATAAACTATTGAGAGAAATATTAGTAAAAATGACCCCGTAAACTTAAATTTAAGAAAATAAATAGTAAAATAGGAGACTATAAAATTTTCAAATTTTAAGCATAATAATTGCTAATTACCGAAAAGACAAAAAGTGTAATCTAATAACTAATAAATTACTAGAGATAGATTATATGTATACTAAAAATTTTAGAATGACCAAAATAATAATTAGGAATGTTCACGTGTACCCCACATGTATTTACGTGTAGATAAAAATACGCGTAATTACCGAAATTGGCCGAAAACTAAGCAAATAATTAAAGAAAAATATAAAATAATTATGGAAAAATAAAAAAAAATCAGAAGATGATAAGCTAAACCAAGATCAGGTCGTGGCAGGTTCAAATTAGAAAAAAAAAAATTATCCAATGAGAATTAAACAAACAAAAAGCCAAAAATCAAGGAATTGGGGCAAAGTCTTATCAAATTAATGCATATTAATTACTACAATTGTCTATAAATAAGGAAAAAATTTCCAGAAGTCATTTGGTCAGTTTAGGATCTGAGAAAAATCGAAACACTGAAAAAATCAAGAGAAAATCCAGAAAAAAAAAGAAAAAGAAAATTGTGCAGATTAGGCAAGTGAACTAAAACCACCACTCACCACCACCTGGGACCGAACCACCACCACCACCACCCTACACTAGAACCACCGCCTGGACCGGCCGACAACATTAGACCAGGTTTGGATGGCTAAAAAGCTTCGAACCGGTTAGTCATTTATTTACCCGATTTTTGTATAATTTTGTAAAATTAGTTATTTTGCCTAGAAAATTATGAAACTTGTTATTCTGAGGTTTTATTGTACGTAGATTTAGGGAAAAATATTGATTTAGTTTAATTATGTCTGTAAATATACGTTCCTTAACAAATTGTTCAAAACCGAGCATGATTAAACCGGAAAATAAATAGGCTTAGGAGTGTAGTTTAGAGTTCAAAATTTTTCTGTAGGATGCTCATATGATGTAGAACAGTGCTATGAAGCCATTTTTTTAAAATTAATTTTCGAAATTTTTAAGTTAATTTTTAGCCCTAAAATGATGGAAAAATTGAGTGATTTAGGATTAATTAGGTGATTAGGATGTTAATTACTGATTTGGATCTTAATTAGATGTTTAGGGATGTTAATATCTGAAGTGGAACCTTAATCCTAGCCTTTGGGTATTAAGTATGGTTAATTAGGGAAATTAGGTAAGTAATATAAGAAATTAGTAATATGTGAAAGTGTAAATTATTAAATCTAAAAAAAAATATGGTTATTTAGATAATATTATAATAGAAATCAGAAAAATAATAAATCTGAAATAATATTTAATTTTAAGTAAATATCTCAAAATGTAAGATTTTTATACATCGGGAATAAATCCGATACTTCAATTAGAGTTAGCGTGTACCGAATAGTTTAGAATACCAAATTACGACCCAATAGGATATTTGAGTAACCGAGCGTAATGCAATTGATGTCACACTAGGATTCGAGCTTATTTAAGACTTAGGAATTAAAACTAGAATCTAGTTTAGGAGTCGAACCCCGAAATAGAGTACAACGAATCATTAGAGCGTTATAGGTATACATGGGGAAAATGAGTTACATTTTGAATTAGAATAAGAATCCATAAAATATGAGTACTAAAAAGACCTATTTGTATTATAGGATACCTAGAGACAAATCAGCTCGCGACTAAGGGATCAAGTGATCGAGCAAATTCAAGTAAGTTGGGTTATTGCTTATTATAATAGAGTACTAGTTTTGTAGTGCTCGAAGACTTAGGCTTGTATATGCTTGTGATTGTAAGTAGTTTACGCATGTGTTTGATGTATCTGAATTCGTGCTGAAACTTGCTTTGTGAGTGATTTGTGACTGATTGAATTGGTATGAAATTGTTTGAACACCCTAAATGGAATATAATCTTAGTCGACCCTAATAACCAAAAACGTCATGCATTGCAACCCGTTAGGGGATCATAGGACTCTCCGACCAAATATCGACCCCTTCGAAAGGGATAGCGCAGGATTGCAAAATGGTCCCTTCTTCATCCTCAGTCGAATTAAGTGACAGGAGAGGAGGTCGCGGCGGGAGTGAAGTCAATGGTTCGAAGGTAGTCGCGGGAGGAGCGAGGTCTCCATTGCACAAGCCTGGGTTTGGTTGTGAGCTGCTGCATAACATGGAACTCCTCAACCCGGATTAGAGCAGGTGAAATTTCTCTAATTTCACAACGTACCGGACTACGTTGTGCGATGACACTTGATTGATGCATTGCATGAAAATAATTGTTTGATAACCCTATTTGTGCTTGAATGCATTCATGAGTCTCCAATTGAACTTACTGAGCTGTAGTTGCTCATACCCTTATAGATCCTTTTGCAGGTTCTGATTTGTGATCACTTCAAGTACTATACCGCCCTACAATTATCCAGAGGTTAGTCCTTTTTGAAGCCAGGGGTGTGAGGATCAAGTTACTTAGTATAATGTGTAACTAAACTGACCTTGTAGTTAAAGGTTAAAGATTGATAGTTATTTTGTAAATTAGTAGACTGTGGTGATTATGTAAAACTTCCTGGAAAGCTCTGTGGACTTACTTATACTTATCTATGTTTATTAGAAATTGTAATACTTATCATAATTGTAGTATAATTATTAATCGAACTGTTTACTTCAAAGCGAGGAGTCGTCGACGCCTTGTGTAGATTATGTCTATGGTAGGCACTGTGAGGCCAGTTACTATCATAGAATGGTTTACACGGCGGGACTGTTGCGACTCTGCAACTTCGGGGCGAAATAGGTGTGATTTGCCTATCTATATGTGGATAACAACGTGTAGTTACACGATTTGTAAGAAAATTGTATATTAGCACATTACGTAGTAGTAGATGAATTGTAATTTAAGTGCATTGTCTTGCCCTAAAAAGGTGGAGTCATAACAGTCCCACCGTATGAGCCATCTTAAGATAGAAATTGTTCTTATAATTGCTCTTTTAGACTTAATTCACACTAGGTATACTCGACTCTTCTCTTTTGAAGTATCTAATTTGATATTTGTTTGTTATAAACTTGTAGAGTAATCCTTTGAAATAATTTATTAAAAATAAACTTGCAGTTTGACTTTATAAAGAGTAGTAGTAAATCCCACATGCATCTATCATTTCATATACAAATTAGAATACTGAAAACTACCAAACCCCTTGAGAAATCATGTGTAGTTTTCCTTAAAAATTAAGGCAGTCAATACTAAGGACAATAACTAGTCATTTCTTGTTAAGCCTCACTCTCCATCCTAGTTTGCTAGTGCTCTGGTTTTAGGTAAGTATTTGTAATCTATTTGGAACCTACAAAATAAACTACGAGGGAATGAGTGATAACTTGCTCAATAAGTAGGGTGGAGATAGAAGTATGCATTCAGTACATTATAAATAGGGTTTTTAACCAAGTTGGTTAGATGCAACATATGAACAAGCAAATGCCATCACATGATGTTATTTGGTTTGTCGTAAGATTAGAGAAATTGTGCTTGCTCTAATCTAGATTGAGGAGCTTGACATCGCGCATTCGCAAATCGAAACAAAACTAGAGCTTATGCAATGGAGAACACCTTCCTCCCATAACCACCTTCGAACTACGGCCCTTAACCTTACTACAACCTCCTCTCTTGTTACTTAGTTCGGCTAGGGTAAGGAAAGGACCATTTTAGTTATCATCATTGAAGGGAGTCTATGTTTGGCCCCAGAATCCTAGTTATTACCCGTAGTAGGTTGCACGGCATATTAGGTAAGATGTTAAGTTGAGTTTGAGTTAGTTCATTTTTAGGGTGATCAACTATGCTCAAAATGTTAGGCTCAGAGTGTATGTAGCAGGTTGGAACCAGAATGGGTAGTTGGGGTTTAAGTAGGTATGAAGAATAGGAAGTAAAATGGGAGTTTGACAGTGAATGTGTATGGATATCAGCACCAAGACATAAACATAATCAAGGGTTGAGCTCAAAATAGGGTTTGATATGACTCATGAACATTAAATGTCACTTAGTGATACAGCTCAGAGTATACACAGTAGGTTGGAACCAAAATGGATAGTTAGGGTTTAAGTGAGTATGAAGAACAAGAAGGCAAATTGGGGGGAGGGTCTTGACGGTGAATGTGTATGGATATCATGCACCAAAACACAAACACAATTAGGGATTGAGCTTGAAATAGAGTTCAATACGACTTACAAACACTAAATGTCACTTGAGTTTTAAATGAGAGGTTAGATGTGACTTACTAACTTGCTCAAATGAAGGGTTCACCATAATCTTAAGGACAAGATTGATAAGAGTGCAAGAAGGATTAAAGAGTTAATCAACACTCAATAATCCGGCAAATGTAACTCTAAGAGCTCAAGAATGACCTTGAAAGAGGAAAGTTCCAAGTGTATGTATGTTCTTCACTATATGATAATCTGTCTGCTAATTACAAATGTTGCTATTTATAGTAAGTCCTAAAACCCTAATGGCAAAATTGTAAATAATATACAAGGCCTTAAACCCTAAAGAATAGGCACATAATTAAAAATAAGAAAAATATTCACAGGAATAGAAGAAGTCGGCATGCAGTCATTTGACTTGTCCTGAAAGGAACGGGATATGAACTGGACAAGGTTGGTAATTGGATGTCCGAGTTTGAGGAGGAGTCCTTGAAGTCTCGTAGTACTTAGCCAAGATCCCCAAAAGGTCGGCCTACAATTATTGAATACTAGAATTAGTCGGCATTAGTCTCTCCATGCCATGTTGAGTGGATCTTCAATCTTGAGTCCTTGGCTGCGTGATCTCTTGGCTTTTCGACAAATAACAGACTTAATACCGAGTGGCTCCTTTCCTTCCTCTCATTCTTCTAGTATTAGCTCAACCCTGATAAAAGTTGTTCGACCTTGGGTTAGAACAGGTCGGCTTCGGCTTTAGTTTAGTCGACCTTAACTTAGAGATAGTCGCAGGCTAATTCCTATCATTACCGTAGGATAAAAAATAAGTCATCTTTGATGCTAAACAATGAGCATAGGTCGGGATGCCAAACAAACTTCTCTTCCCTTTTCTCTTCACCATGAGTGCCGAGTTACTTTGGACTTCCTCAACACTCATGGGGGTCAAGCAATAGCTCTTTCCATCTTTCTGAACCATGTAAGTGTTAAGGAAGCCATCATGGATCACCTTTCGGTCATATTCCCATGGTCGACCAAGAAGTAAATTTACGACATTCATGGGGACCATGTCAAATTTAATCTCGTCCTCATACTGTCCCCCCATGAATGCTATTCAAGCTCTTTTATGTACATGGACCATACTCCTGTCATTAAACCACTTCAATTGATAAGGTTAGGGATGTGGGTAGGTCAGTAATTTCATCTTCTCCACTAACTTAGCAAAAATGATGTTAGTGCAACTACCTTCATCAATAACCAAGGAACAGGTCTTCCCATTCACCAAACAATGAATATGAAATAAATTTTTCCTTTGTTCAGGATCTACTTTCAGTTTGGTTCGTTGGCTCGTCATGGCTAAGAGTTCATCTAGATTTTCAGCATAGACATCTTCTTCTATCAACTTATCCCCTGAACTCTTATCACTCTAACTCTCTACTTAAGCTTTGGGTCCTTCACCATTTAAGATCATAACCCTTTTATTTGGACATAAAGAAGCAATATGCTCATAACTTAAGCACTTGAAGCATTTAACTTCTTGGGCATTGGTGTCGGGTACTTTTTCTCTCTCTACCTTCTTTATCTTGGCCTGATTGGGTCAGCTAGACTCACCTTTCTCCATCTTCTTCTTTGGCCTTCTCTTAACATACTACTCAAGTTTAGGGCTAACTAGTTAAGGTCAATTAGTCGACTTTTGATGCCTTTTCCACTTTTGTCTTTTTACTCTCAATGCTAGATTGATCAACTCGTCCAATGAGTTAAATGGCTGCAATTCAACTATGTAGCCAATGTCATCTCGGAGTCCAGTTAGAAACCTAGCAATGGTGTAATCCTGTGGCTCGGCAATCTCACATCTTGTCATTAAGGTCTTAAACTCTTGTAAGTACTCCTTGACAGTGTTTCGGCCTTATCTTAGGTAATGGAAAGCATGAAGCATCTCTTGTTTGAAGTAAGTCAGCAAAAAGTGTTAGTTCATCAACCTCTTCATAAGCTTCCAAGTTTTAATCGACTCTTCTCCTTCGGCATCTCACTTAGCGACTAACTTATCCCACTAAAAGCTTACATATTCAACAAGGGATAATGAAGCTAGCTTAACCTTTGTTTTGTCATCACACTCATAGCAATTAAACAACTTCTTGATTTAGAGAACCCAGTCAAGGAACTCTTTAGGTTAGCAGTTTAAGCTTGATGTTGTCTAGTCCTCATTTATGTGCTCGGGGTTCATCCCTTGCATTCTTAGCTCGTTGATTCACCTTAGATCAGCTACTTCTGTTGGAGCTCTGCTCGACTATATTTCTTTTCAGCCTCGACTCTTTTCTTTAAGTTCCTTGATTTGCCTTAAAGTCAATACTCTTGTCATTGCTTCTTCTTGGTTTAACGAATCTTTTTGGCTTATCGAACATCATTGTTAAACTCATTGGAGCCACTTCTATTGGTAGGTGTTCTTTCCCTTCTTTCACCTTAGTTAACACGTTTATGGCCTCTGACTAAACGAGTAAGCTCTTGAATAGAGTCGATAAGACTCTGAATATGATATTCCAAGTTGCCAATACATCACCTCAAACTTCTGCGAAGACTATCACCACTATTATTGACACTATCTTTAAACATTCTTATCTGTATAGTAATTTCCAAAGAAAATTGAACAAACACGATTTATACAAAACACAACTACAATAACCTAAAAATGACTACTAATCGGCTTTTGTAGCTACACACGACTGTTAAACACTTCTACATCAACTAGAATCAACTACTGGAATTATTGTTACTCAACTCAACAACAGTGCAATACTACGGTTACTAAGAACTCAAACAATACACTACACTATAGAACGACAACTAATCAAATGTCTAAACGACAAGCAAACTTTGAAGAACACTGTACGCATGTCTCCTTAAAGCTATGATACCATGATGATATGGCTTGACGTGTACGCAGCGAGTTGGAATGAAAATGGGTAGTTGAGGTTTAAATGGGTATGAAGAATAGGAAGTAAAAGGGGGAAGGGGGTTAACTGTGAATGTGTATGGATATCATGTACCAAGACACAAACACAATCAGAGATTGAGCTTGAAATAGGGTTCGATACAACTAACAAACATTAAATATCACTCAGTTTCAAATGAGAGGTTAGATGCGACTCACTAACTTGCTCAAATGAAGGGTACACCACAATCTTAAGGACAAGATTGATAAGAATGTAAGAAGGATTAAAGAGTTAATCAACACTCAATAATTCGACAAATGCAACTCGAAGAGCTAAAGAATGACCTTAAAAGAGGAAAGTTCTAAGTGTATGTATGTTCTTCACTATATGATAATTTGTTTGCTAATTACAAATATTGCTATTTATAACAAGTCTTAAAACCCTATTAGCAAAATTATAAATAATGTATAAGGTCTTAAACCCTAAAGAATGGGCCCATAATTAAAAATAAGGAAAATATTCGCAAGAATACAAAACTGTGTGTTTAATAAAAGAATTCATCATGCAATCATTCAACCTATCTTAGAAGGAGCAGGATTCGAATTAGACGGGGTCGGTAATTGGATGTCTGGGTTCAAGGAGGAGTTCCTAAAGTCTCGTAGTACTTGGCCGAGATACACGAAAGGTTAGCCCATGATTGCCGAGTATTAGAATTAGTCGGTACTAGTCTCTCCGTGTCGTGCCTAGTGGATCTTCGACCTCGAATCTTCAGTTGCATAGTCTCTCAACTTCTCAACAGATGACAAATTTGATGCCAAGTGGCTCCTTTTCTTCCTCTTGGTCTTTTGGTATTAGTTTGGTTCCGGAAAAAGCTGTTCGACCTCAAGTTTAAACTATTCAACCTCAGGTTAGAACAGGTTGGTTTCAACTTTAGGTTAATTAGCCTCAGCTTGGAGATAGTTGTAGGCTGGTTCCTATGACTCGGGATTCAAATAAGGATTAGATGCAACTCACTAACTAGCTCAAATGAGAGGTTCACCACAATCTTAAAGTCAAGATTGATAAGAACACAAGAAAGATTAAAGAGTTAATCAACACTCAATAATCTAGCAAATGCAAGCTCTAAGAGCTCAAGAATAACCTCACTCAAAAGAAGAAAGTTCTAAGTACAATCACTGTATGTATATCCTTTACTGTTTGGCTACTTACAAAAGTTTCTATTTATAGTAGGTGCTAAAACCTTAATGGAAAAATTGTAAATAATATACAAGGCCTTAAATCCTAAAGAAAGAGCCCATAATTAAAATAAAGAAAATATGTACAAGAATACAAAATTATGGTTTAGCAAAAGAAGTCGGCATACAGTCATTCGGGTTATCCTAGAAGGAGCAAGATCTAAATTGGGCAAAGTCGACAACTGGATGTTCGAGTCTAGTTAGGAACCCCTGAAGTCCTGCAACGCTTAGGCGAGATACCTAAAAGGTCGGCCCACAGTTGTCGAGTACTATGATTTGTCAGTACTAACCTCTCCATGTTGTATCAAGTGGATCTATGGCCATGAGGCTTCAGATGTGTGGTCTCTCGGCTTCTCAACAAATGACAAGCTGGTCGGCGAGTAGTACTAGTATCCCTTGGCCTTTTGCCATTAGTGCGGCTTCAGCAAGAGTTAGTAGGCCTTAGCATCTTATTGGTTGATCTCGGATCCTGACATATCATCCTTGGCCTAGGGATTGTAGTAGATTGATTCCTATCATTAAAAATCTAAGCATAATATTTACAAAACAACCACAACATAGAGCTTATCTCCCATCATAGTAAATTGAATCTCAAGCATAACCTCTACATATATATAAACAGTTAACTACAATCACAAGCAAATATTTACCAAAGTTTTTAGATATTTTAAAATAATACCTTAAATTGTTGTGAAGTATTGATCCCGCTTACTTGTCCTGATGCTCTTTACGGAAGACTTGTATTATCGACACTTTGATCACTAAGAGACCCAATATGTATAAAAAACCCTAATTTAGTTTTCGTAGGAGTTAAGAAAACATTAGGGCTCTATCTACTCTTTTATTTCCTCCTAAAGTTATATATATAAATATTTACATATCTAAGGTATATTATTATTTTCCTTATATAATGAAATATAGTTAAGTTAAGTTATTAAGTATTGATAATATATATAGTTATACTATTATGTATGATATATAGTTTCGATTGTATTAAAACGTACTTTTAATCAGTCAATTTACGTTTCAATTATAATCAAGTCATTATAGTTAATAAATTCTTGTAATTTTATAAAGACGTAGGTTATATTATTTAGGATTGTTTGATTTTAGTAAAAGTAATGTCTTTGGGTTTATACATACCTAACAATACATGTTATGAGTTCTATATCGAGAGATGACTTTTAAAGGGTATTTCTAGCTTTATATTATATCTATATGCTCCTACAATAAGTATTATTATATTATACTCATTTTATGTAATTAGACCATATTTTATATAATTTGCTAATATAACTTAATAATATAAGTATTATCTAATCCTAATATGTATATATGTTAATCCGGTTGTAAAAATATTATTAAATATATTAAAAATTAATTTGACCAACATGTATGTGTATAGTTTTGATTTTTATATTTATCACATTTTAGCCTATTATTACTATAAACATGCCTTGGTTCTTAATTTAAGCTATTTTACTATAAAAATTCATAATAAATAACTTGGGTCACTAAATAATTCCCCAAAAATTTCTATAGACTTCTAAAAATATGAGAAATTTAGTCAATACATGGTTTCGCGCTATCGGTTTATCGCATATATACTCGTAATTACATTTTTACCCCTAAATTACATTTAATCAACCAAATATTATCCTTTTTACACAAAATTATTTTCAATATATCTTGACATCATTACAAATCACTAGAAATCAGTAGACATCCATTTCATCAATTAATATCATAAAAACCTATTTATTTCATCATTTTACCCTATTTTTAGGATAAAAAAATACAATAAATATAAAAAATTCCCAAATTAAAAATATAGCTACATAGCATTTAAATACATATCATATGTATTCTACATAAAAATTTTGAGCTAAAAACGACATTATTTAGTGTATTTATTTTGAAAGTCCAAATTCGAATTAATAATGCCTTTTTAAAGTAAGTATATAAAATATTCACAATTTTACAAAAATTAAATTACAGAATGAAAGTACATCTAGAATAAAGTAGGAAGTGATTTTTTTTTTTATATTTTTCGTAATTAATTTAATACTTTTTTTGAAAATAAGGAAAAACATGGTAGAAACTTAGAACCTTTGTTTATTGGAACTCCGACCACTGTTGGTTAATGAGGGGTTCTCGGCTGGCAAGGGTAGTGGGTGCTTTGTTAGGGGTTAGCTGGTTGCAACAACAAACCACGATTTAGATTAGGAACTTTGTTAGGTCGATCCTTGCTATGTTTTTTTTTTTAATTATTTATTTTTCCTAATTTCTAATGATTTTTCCCAATTTTCTTTTAAGTGGTTTAAGGTTCAAAAATGGGTAATGAAGTCCTAATGTCCTATTTATAGTAGTTTAGGTTAGATGAAAATTTTGATTTATTATTATTTTTTTTATTTTTCCTTTTTCCTTTTTTCCAATTTCTAAGCATGAGGTGTTGGATTCTTCTTAATCTAACTTTTGATTCAGCATTTCAGTTGTTATGAGGCTGCCACGACTAAAGTCTAATAATTTCCAACCATTTTTGGATAAGTTTTGATTATTTTTGAGTTAATTACTACTATTTTATTTATTTTTTATTAATATTTTGTATATTTGTTAATATACGTAGATATATCCTATATAATTGATACATATAATGTATAAACATAGTCATATAATTACATTCCTAGCTCATCTTTTATTTTTAAGATATATTTTCTACTTATTTTATGAGTTTATCTCATATTATATATAATTATATAATTTTAGGTTAATTTATGGGTATAATTATTACATATACCAGACATACTCATAAAAATACGTGTATACTTATATAGTATATTATACTATATTATTTCCTTTTATAACCTAATTAATTTATCTCTAAGTCCTTATTGCATTCTGAGCTTGGTTTTAGAGATTTCAATTATTTTTGCATTATATTGAATAATTATACTTCTAAGGCTAAAATTGGGATTTTGAGTTATTATTTTTGAAATTCAACTTTACTAGGTCACTTCAACTAACTTTTTTATTTTAATTGCAAAGTTTGAGCTCAATCGGATAAGTTTTTTCTAAAGGCCTTAAATTTGGGTACAATTGCCTTAAATGTGATTTTAGGGGCCTATATAAAGTAAATCCTCACTATTTTGATTGTATTCTTGATATCTGATTATATTTTTTACTTCCAAAAAATACGGGAATTCTTCGATTAGAGTTACTATGTTTTTCGTAAGTTTTTAGCCTAATCGGTTTACTTTTTTGAATGTCCTAAATCAACTACTGATCCTAATTGTATAAGGACAAGATGTTTATGTCCTAATTGCTAATTTATGGGATATCACATGCATTGCTCTTTGTATTTAAAGTGTTCGATAAAATGCTTGAGAAGGACTTATTTGTTAATGTGATGGGTAATGGCATATGGTCGAAATGTATGATGCACAATGCATGATGTGCTAACCAACATGTTACTTGTAATGTTGATAGGTTGAAAATGGTAAGCATGGTTAAATTCATAGTATATGCCTACGAAAATATTGTGAGAGGAAATTTGAGGCTGGAGTATGATCTGGACCTAGTGAAGCTGTTGAAAGTGAGAATGAATGTGAACTATTCTAAACTGCTGCAAAGAGTTTGTTGGAGCATTGGGATTGATCTCAATACTAGAAGGGTTGAGATTTTATATAGATATCTCAAGGCTTATTTAGGAGTCATATCATGCTCTTTAATTGTCATCAAGGACGACAAAGATGTGGAGAACTTATTTGAGATGGCAAAAGCATTTAGGCAAACTCACATTCACTACTTGTATGTGAAGATCGGAGAAGCAGAAGGAGCTCAACCTATCCATGCGACACATGTACCATTTACTGAGTTTAACTAGCCTGTAGTTGATGAGCTTGAACCACTACCAATGTTTAACCTATGTAGGATGATGAAATGTTATTGATAAGGCAATTAGACTAGCCTTACATAAGGAGGTATCATATGACCATGTGCTTAAATGTAAGAAAGGCTTAGATGATGAAGACAATGATGATGATGATTATGAGCCTAAGGGAGATAAAAGGGACGATGATGACGAGGAAGATGATGGTGATAAAGGATACTAAACTTGAGATACTTCATGTACATCCCATTATTCTCGAAATGATTACTACACATTCTTATATATCTGAAATGTTTGCTACACATCTACATACCTTAAGCTCAAGCTCAATGGAACCAATTCTAATGTTGATACATCCTTTGGAGGTCCATACAATAGGCTTAGTGGCTAGGGATGTGACTCCCTTTTTTAGTGCTAGTAGAGATGATGGATACATACACTTTAAAAGGGACGTTAATGAGGAGTTTAGTAACTCGAGCGTCGATGAGGAGCTTTATAGAGGCATGAGATTCAATACTAAGGATGAACTTGTAAGGGCTATTAAGTACTATCACATAAGACATCACACAAACTTTACAATGTGTGAATATAAGAAGAGCAAGTACTTTGTTATATGTTTGAAGCATGAGGATCGATGCATGTGGAGACTTCAAGGCCTATAAGAAGAAGTTGGAGGGTATGCTTGTGATAACTAGGCTATATGAACCCTATACCTGTATGAATTCCATCATAAATCAAGACTGTTGATAGTCGAATTTCATTTACTCAGCCATTCGGTTGTTGACATGTTGAATAACTACAATCTTAGCTAACATTGAGTAACATAGATTTGTATTTGATTTGAATTTAAGGAAAGTGGCACGAATAGTTACCACTTAGCATGATTATATTATACAACTGCTCACTATTCCTATATTTCAGGAACGTACTTGATTGAAAGGTTTCTACATGTCTTGATAATCATGCCATTAATTGTTGTTTCAAATATTCAACATTTGTCTATAAATACGAAGAAGAAACACTCTAAGAGATATCCGATGATTCACCATCACTTACTTAGTTTCTTCCAATATTCATTTACTAATTTAGGCATTAGAGTGGCTATACCGGATTGGCCCTTGTACCTTGTAGCTTTCTCTTTTTTTTATTATAAGATTAAAGTCTTAATCCAAAATCACCTAACAACATTTGGTGTTGTCTGTTCTTTCTTACCTACCCATACGGCTAGGATAAGATTAACTAAAAGTACAGGTGCTAGTACTTCATCTTACCACCTTGAAGGGGGAAATAGGCACACTGACAAACGTTTGGCTAAGTTAAAGCAACTTTATCTCAACTTGGTTAAAGAGAATCAAGAATTAAGCAAAAAACATGAAGAGGTCCTTAATTTCCTTCATAATAATGTCTACCCAAATCAAAACAAAGAACATAGCGATCATAAAGTCGAAGACAGCAACGACTCAATCTATTCACTCGAATTGCCGAAAAAGCATGTTGAAGTTACAATGGGACCTTCGGCCCCTATACTCAAGAAAAATAAGAAGGGTAAGCAACTGCAACAGGTGCACTATACTGGACCCTCACATATCAGTACCCCTACTGCAATGAGTAAATAGTTTCAAATTAAGAAGAGACCTTTCGTCCCTAAGATTTTGGAAGAGGTTATATCATGGCACATCAAGTTGCTGTAATTTGAAACCTATTGATGGAAATCAGGTTGTTGGACCCGTGATCCATAACTGAGCCTAAGGGCTAGAGGGACTGGCTCGACGAATCCTTCTGTTCCTACCAACCCCTACAAAAGCTAAGTACTTCCTTGCCGAGTCATCCTTCATGCCGAGCCATATGACCGCCCATCTTTTAATAATATACCGAATAGAATATTATTCTCTTGTGCTCAAGCCGACCAATTACTCGGCATCTTCCTTGCCGAGAAGCCAAGAAAGAGAGACTCCAAACTAACAAAGCCATCCCTGTTCGGGCAAGCCAATTATCCGTACTTTTTTTGTTCTCATCTTCTAACAACCTCACCAATGTAGCATCACCACGTATATAGTATCATGTGTAGAATCCATTGCACCAATGATTGTTTTTCTTATATATTCATTTTTACCGTCTTATATCCTGATATTTACTTCCTTAGGAAATGCCCTTTTTGTCTTTTCCTTTTTAGGCAGGTTGCCTTAACTTATAGGTATAAATACCCTTATACTTATAACTGTGAGGACATCAGATCATTCTTAATACACTTTTTGAGTACTTTTCTTCCTTATGTAAACACTGCTTGTTTACTATCGACATCACTCTTATCCTTTTCCTTAAGCAAGGTTAAGTGGCGAGTAACCTCATCGGACCAATTCATACATCATATCGAATTATGTCATGAGTCCTTGAAAGTTCCATTAGTACATCATATCTTCTGGTGCTATTCGTGGATTTTGCTTACTGTTTCTTTCTTCGTTTCACCCTTTCGCACTTTCCCCATTAATTCTTTTTCGAGCTTTCTGCAAGCTTGGACCCATCCAATGATCGGCCTTATCTGTTCTTGGTCACGATTTATAAAATCTTGGTATTAGAGCGAAGGTTTTGTGTGAATTGTAGTTAGTTCTCTTTGAAGTTTTGTTATACTTTATTTTGCATGTAAGAAATAGATCAAGTTACTATATCTATTGGATTGCTATGTTGTTAATTGATAACTTCCTTAAGTGATTGTTTGAGCTTTGAATTTGTGAAGAAAAACGACAAACCCAAATATGAATGTTGGTACTAGTGATGACAATGGAGTTATCCACCTTGGACGACGGTCTTAGGGAACTCCCAAAAGCATTGACGAGAGGCTTAATAAGGTAACTAACCTCTTAGTAGATCTAACTCGAGCTGTTCATGTGTTGTTTTGCCGCTTATTGAGGCCATGCAAAACACTCCATAAGTTGCTTAACTTGTTAAAGGTTAGAACCCAACTCGACCCGTTCGAGGTAGAGGAGTTGGCAGACTAATAAGGCGAAGGATAGACCTGAGAGAGCTTGATGAAGAGGAAGAAGAGTATTTTGAAGAGGAGTATGTACGAATCCCCAGAGCATCCAACTTGAGTTTCGATGGATCTAGGAATGTTGATGAGTATCTGGATTGGGAAGAGAAGGTAAAACGTATGTTTGATTACTATCATTATGAGGATTATGAGAAAGCGAGAACTGTTGCTGTTGAATTTTGCAGGGATGCCACCATGTGGTGGAAGAATTTTCAGGCTATGAGAAGACGAAAGGGCTACTGAAAGATTAACACTTAGCTCGAGATGAAGAGAGTGCTTAAAAATAGATTTGTATCGGAAACCTATCTCCAAGATACTTTCATTTGACTTTAGGAGCTGAGATAAGAAGGTCAAACTATTAATAAATATGGTCAAAAGTTCCAAATGCTCATGATTTGTGGTGAAGTGGAGGAATCACCAGCTCAAATAGTCTCAAGGTTCATTATTGGGTTGAGAAGAAACATTTGAGACGTCATGGAGCTCTAACGATTTGACACCATGGATTAGGCTGTTAAGATTGCTTAGCGAGTAGAGAGGTAAAGAAGGAGCCGAGTGCCAGCGAGGATGCCGACTAGCTAACCTGGACAGGCAAATCACTGAATTCTACTAAGTATCGAGCCGAGAAGGAAGGTTGATGTCAAAGCTGAGTAAAAAGGCTGACCTAATGGTAAAGTGTCGACCCAAACTTAATAGAAAAGGCAAGGGTCTAGTAGGAAGACCAGCTAGATTAAGTGTTTCAAGGGTTCGGACATATGGTTGCTCAATGCCTAAACCGAAGAATGATGTTTATTAAAGGAAAAGTCCCGAAGCTAGAAGTAAAGAGTATGGATGAGGAACTCGAGGAGGAGGAGATTCCTACTAAGAAAGAAAATGTGGAGAAAGAGCTAATTAAGGAGGACGTGTTTCCTGAAGACTTAGATCAATTACTTATGGTTGTCTAATGCACTATGAACATGGAACCTTCGCGAGTGGAGGAGTAGAGAGAGAATTTGTTCCATATCACCTGCAAGGTGAATAATCAGATGTGTGCCCTCATCGTGGATAATGGAAGCTGCATGATATGAGGTAAGTGCACCTATCAGTTCATAATATAGCGGATTAAGTCTAAGTATCGATCCCTCAGGGACTTTGACTACTAGTACTCACTAGGTCTATATTATCTAACTAACAATTTAAATTTCAAGAAACATAAAGATGTAAATCTAAATTATTGCTAAAACTAAATTAAAGAGTAACTAAGATGAAATTTAAGAATTAACAAGAAAGCAATTTAATTAATTCAAGATTCGATATTGTACCTAGATCTTGTTTCCTTTAGATCTAACATATGATTTTCGAAAAGATAATCTAATTTATTCCTTAATTTCTCTTGACCGAGAGAATTCTCTATTAAAGTTAATTACTTTCTCAAGTCAATTAATCCTAACCCTAGAATCACCTATTAGAATATCTTCTCAATAGTATAATCTAAGATCGCATTATTGAACAATGAATTCTTTATGATTAAGATTAAAATCCGAAAGAATCTTGCAAATTATCTCTAATCTTACAATAATTTTCATCAACCATGCCTAGATCTAATCTTATAAGAAATCTCTCGATTTATTTATAAGATATCAAACTCTAGATTACTATCCATGGAAATAATAATCTAAATCATGAAGCAACATAGTTAAATCAAGAAATTAATAAATAACTAAATTAATCAATACTAATCATAGTATCACATGAATAGATCTAGGTTTCACAAAACCTAGATACCAAGATTCTACTCATTACACATCCTAAAATAGAAATTTAAAATCAAAGTGTAGAAAGTAATGGAAAGAATCATCATGAAATCTAAAAAAATTGAATCTTTAAGTCTTTGCTTCTCCTTGCTTTCTTAGTTGTTCTTAGCTTTAGAAACTCTCTCAAAATTGTGTCAAAAAGTTTTTTTCAGTAAACCCTAATAAGACTTTATATATGAAGAATTAAAAAAATTAAGTCAACTGGAAAAGATACAACCGTGTCTTTCGATAGTGTAATATTCTGTGCTTCACATTCATCTTTTTTTTTTTATTAAACCTGGAAACGACACAACCGACAACATAATTGTGTCTTTTGGTCATGTCATAGGCTGTAATGGTTGAAAAATAGCTCTAAATTCGCTTGGAAACGATACAATCGTGTCATTCGGCTATGTCGATCTTCAAACCTTCACAACTTGCTTATTTTAGCTCCAATTTGAGTGAAATTTAGTTTTACCTCCTCATTTTCTCACGTAAATCGTTTCAAAACCTAAAAAACAAAATTTTACTCAATTTAAGTATTGCTATCTAAAAACAAACTCAAATATCAAGGAAAATCATCGAAAATCACTAAATAAAATATGTGCAATTAAAAACTCATCATTGTACCAATGTATCATTAGTTGATCTTATTTCAAAACTAAAGTTACCGACTGTTGTACATTCAAGGCCGTACAAGTTGCACTGGTTGAGTGAGAAAAGAGTATTACATGTCACTTAACAAATACTACTGCCGATTACTATAGGGAATTACTTTGACTAGATTCTCTACTACATATTGCCCATGTGTGCCTCATACATATTGTTAGGAAGATCATGGTTGTTTGACAGGAGAGCTATACGTGATGGCTATAGGAACACTTATATGTTCGAGAAAGACGATTGGAAGATCACACTGAACTTGTTGTTGTTGAGAGAAGTTCATAAGTTATAGATGAAACTTGCTTGCGGATCGAAGAAATCTCGATGATGAGTAGAGCTGAGCTATGAAAGGCCATCAATGCTAATAAGCCCACCCTCATGTTGGTCAGGCAACTACTGGAAATGAAGGAGCGGGCTGAGTTAGCCCAGGAGGTCAAGGAGTTGTTAGATGAATATGCCGACCTGTTTCTAAAGCAATTACTTAAAGGGTTGCCCCTAACTCGAGGCATAGAGAATTACATTAACTTAGTACTCAATGCTGCATTGTCGAATAAGCCAGCTTATCGGATGGATCCCGAGTAGGCTTCTAAACTCCAACATTAAGTCAATGAGTTGTTGAAGAGAGGCTATGCAAGAGAGAGTCTCAACCCTTGTGTTGTGCTTGCACTTTTAGTACCAAAGAATGATGGAACCTGGCGAATGTGTGTAGATAGCCAAGCTATGAACAAGATCAGGATCAAATACAAGTATTTGATCCTGAAGTTAGAAGACATGTTGGATAAACTCAGTGGAGCCAAGATTTTTAGCAAGATTGATCTTAAGTCTGGCTATCGTCAAATCCACATGAGGCTAGGAGACAAGTGGAAGACAGCATTCAAGACTTAACATGGGCTTTACGAATGGATGGTCATGCCATTCGGCTTGTCGAATGCCCCGAGTACTTTTATGAGACTTACAAACCATATGTCGAGACATGTTATAGGGAAGTGTGTTATGGGGTACTTTGACGATATCCTTATCTATAGTACCGACACACCGAGTCACTGTAAACATCTCAAAGTAGTTTTGGATATCCTTCATGCTGAGAGATTATTTGACAATTTAAAGAAATGTTATTATTACCAGGAGGAAGTGGTATTCTTGGGCTATGTAGTTAGTAAAGAAGGCTTACAAGTTAATGACGAAAAGATATGAACAATTGTCTAGTAGCTCACTCCTATTGCTTATGTCGACGTGAGAAGTTTTTATGGACTGGCTTCATTTTACAGAAGATTTATCAGGAAATTTAGCTCCCTCGCTACACTACTTATCGAGTTAACAAAGAAAAACATCAACTTCCAATGAGGAGAAAGGGAGGAGAGGAGTTTCATTGAGATAAAAGAAAGATCGACCTCCACCCCAGTGTTGGTACAACCTGACTTTGGTAAAATTTTTATGCCAGAGTGCGACGCATCGGACATTGGAATAGGCACTGCCCTAATGCAGAAAGGCCGACCAATTGCCTTCCATAGTAAGAAGGTCCAAGGATTGCAATTAAACTACTCCATGTATGACAACGAACTTTTGGTACTGATTCGAGCAATGCAAGTATGGCAACATTATTTACCGCTGAGAGAATTTATCATATATACTAAGCATGAATCGTTGAGGTACCTCCGAAGTTAGACCAAGTTCTTGAAGCGACTGTCGAGATGGGTTAAATTCCTTAAAGGATTCAATTTTGTAATAAAGTATAAGTAGGGAAAAAGTAACGTAGTTGTAGATGCTCTTTCAAGGAGGTATGTGCTTTTATCAGAATTGCAGATCAGACTATTTGGGTTTGCAAGTATCAAAGAACAGTACTTCGAAGATCCACACTTTAAACCTATAATTTTGCGGTACGTTGATGGGAGGATGGTAGATGAGTATCATGTAAAGCATGGCTACTTGTTTCGAGGAGGAAAATTATGCCTGTTGAATTGCCTACTAAAGGAGCTACTAATCAAGGAAACCTACAGTAGTGGTCTCTTTAAACACTTTAGAGAAAGAAAGACTTGTGAACTGTTAAATGGCCAATTCTTTTAGCCAAGAATGAAGAGAGATGTAATCAAGTGGTCGAAAGCTATATCGTATGCAAAATGGCCAAGTGCCAAGCCGAACAAGGGAGAGCAATGCCCCTACCTATCCCAATGAAACCGTGGACCAAACTAAGTATGGACTTTATTCTCAGACTAGTACAAATTGCCTGAGGCAAAGATTCTGTAATGGTGGTTATGGATAGGTTCAGTAAGATGGCACACTTCATACTCTGCTCAAAAACTAACGATGCTTCGGCTATTACTTCTCTTTTCTTACAAGAGATTGTATGGATATACGACGTGTTGAGAAGTGTAATCTCTGATAGAGATCCGAAGTTCTTAAGCCATTTTGGGAGAACACTGTGGTGTCGGTTGGGAACCAAATTACTCTTCAGTACCTCATGTCACCCCTAAACTAACGGCTAAATAGAGGTGGTTAATCGTACTTTGAGATCATTGCTCCGAGTTGCAATAGGTAAGAACTTGGCTGATTGGGATGTTTGTTTACCTGTGGTCGAGTTTGCCTATAATCGAATGGTACATAACACCACTAAGTAGACTCCCTTCGAGGTAGTCTATGGGTTCAATCCCAAGTTGCCCCTCGACTACACCCCTATACCAGTACCTGTACAAGAGGACCATGATGCATTAGCTAAAGCACAATCCCTTCAGCACATTTATAACAAGGTCACTTGATACATCAATCAAGCTCCTAAAAGAATGCGAGAAAAGACTAAGGGTAGGACAGCCAAACAATTTCAACTAGGAGACTTAGTGTGGCTGTACCTTAGAAAGGAATGGTTCCTGAACAAAAGGAGGAACAAATTATCTGCAAGAGTAAAAGGACCTTTCAAAATCCTCTAGAAGATTAATAATAATGCCTATAGATTGGAATTGCCCAAGGGCTATGGGGTTTTTGACGCCTTCAACATTGCCAACCTCAATCTGTATCACCTTGATGGAGAACTAAGCGAAGACCATTTAGATTTGATCCCAAATCCAAAACAACTCGGAAGGAATGATGGGAATCAAGCTGTCGAACCCTTGACATATAGCCGAGCTCGAAGACCAAAGGGGTTAGCTAGATAAATCCTTCTGTTCCTACCGACCCCTGTTGAAACCGAGTACTTCCTTACTGAGTCACCCTTCATGCCGAGTTGTATGACCGCCTATCTTTCAATAATGTGTTGAATAGAAGATTAGTCTCTCACACCCGAGTCGACCAATTACTAGGCATCTTCCTTGTCGAAAACTCGAGAAAGAGAGACTCTAGACTAACAAAGCCATCCTTACTCGAGCAAGCCAATTGTTCGTACTTTTTTTGTTCGCATCTTCTAACAACCTCTCCAATGTAGCATTGCCATGTGTACAGTATCATGTGTATAATCCATTGCACTAATGATTATTTTTCTTGTATATTCATTTTTACCCTTTTATATCCTGATCTTTACTTCCTTAGGAAATGCCCTTTTATCTTTTCCTTTTTAGGCAGGTTGCCTCAACTTATGGGTATAAATACCCTTGTGCTTGTAATTGTGAGGACATCAAATTATTCTTAATACACTTTTTGAGTACTTTTCTTCCTTACGTAAACACTGTTTGTTTACTATTGGCATCACTCTTATCCTTTCCCTTAAGTAAGTTTAGGTGGCGAGTGATCTCACCAGACCGATATATGCGTCATATCGAATTGTGCCATGAGTCCTCGAAAGTTCCATTGGTACGTCATATCCTCTAGAGTTGTTTGTAGGTTTTGCTTATTGTTTCATTCTTCATTTTTTCCATTCGTACTTTTCCCATTAATCCTTTTTCAAGCTTTCTGCAAGCTTAGACTCATCTAACGATCGGCCTTATCTATTATTGGTCATGGTTCGCAATAGAAGGAGACTTTATAGGCATTCATAGGCTACATGATGATGCACTTGTGATTAGTGCGAGACTTACCAACTTTGATGTCAAGAAAATTCTTGTTAACTCTGGAAGTTCAGCAGACATTATTTTTCAACACGCTTTTGATCAAATGAGATTGAAGATCAAAGCACAGTTGAGATCCTGTAGCTATGATTTGTATGCCTTCAACAATCGACTCGTTCAGGTAATCGGAGTAATTTCTTTACTAATCCAAATTAGAGATGACTAGCATGTTACGGAAGACAAAGTGGATTTCCTTGTTGTCAAGTGTTGGTCCCCATATAATAAGATCATGGGATGGTAGTGCCAACACTTATTTGGCATCATCCCTTCCACTGGTTACCTCAAGGCCAAATTCCTTACTCTTACAGGAGTCAATGTATGCATAAGTGATCAACAGTTGTAAGATCATTGTATATAAGGGCGTTAAGGCAAGAAGAAGTTTTTCAAGTGGAAAATTATCCTGAAGGAAGGTCAATCAGTATAGATAATGTTGAGGATGAAATTGAGGAAATTTCATTAGGAGATGATTCTAAGAAGATGACCAAGATAGGGAAATCCTTGTCGACAAACATTTATCAAAATTTAATCAATTTTCTTCGAGATAATGCTGATGTATTCGCATGGTCCCCTTTAGACATGTCAGGTATCCCTAGAGATGTTATGGTGCACAAGCTTCAGATTGATCTAAGTGCAAAAGTGATCTAACAAAAGAAGAGGCATTTTTCCCCCAAGAGGTAAGCAGCCATAGAAGAAAAAGTCCAAAAACTCTTGAAGGCAGGATTCATTTGGGAAGAGCCTTATCTAACTTGGCTACCTAACTGTGTCTTAGTTAAGAAGTCTAATGGCAAATGGCGTATGTGCATAAACTTCATGGATCTTAACAAGGCCTATCCTAAAGATTGCTTTCCCCTACCGAGAATTGATCGGATGGTTGATTCCATGCATGCATTGCTCTCTTTCATGGATACCTTTTTCGACTACAACCAAATTAAAATAGATGAGGAAGATGAAGTTCAGACATCATTCGTCACTAATTTTGGAACATATTGTTATACTGTGATGCCCTTTGGGCTAAAAAACGTTGGTGCAACTTATTAGTAGCTTGTCACTATGATGTTCAAGCCCCAGATCCATCGAAATGTCGAAGTGTACGTAGACGATATGATCATGAAAAGCACAATAGAAGATTAGCATCTTATTGATCTTGAGGAGACATTCGCTACCTTAAGGAGATATAACATGAAGCTAAATCTGTAGAAGTACGTCTTTGGTGCTATTTCAAGAAAGTTCTTAAGGTACATGGTCACTCGGTGCGGCATCAAAGCTAACTAAAGAAAGATTGATGTGATTAGAGAAATGAAATCTCCCTATACTATCAAGAAGGTTCAAGAACTCATTAGGTGAATGGCTGCCCTTAACAGGTTCGTATCGAGAAGCGTGGACGGGTATATAGAATTCTTTAAAATTTTAAAGAATTCGAGAGATTTCAAGTAAACAGATGATTGTGAGAGGGCATTCAACAAACTTAAAGAATTTCTCACGTCAACTCCAATACTCTTAATACTTGTCCTAGGAGAAAATTTGTATTTATACTCATCAGTCAGTTGCTAAGTACTTTCCTCTGTATTAGTCTGAATTGATGACAAAGAGCATTAACCAATCTATTATATGAGTCATGTCCTTCAAGGACCGAAGCATTGATATACAAAAATTGAAAAATTCGTGTTAGTAGTGGTTCTCTCAGCAAGGAAGTTGAAATCATATTTTGAAGCCCATTAAATTGTAGTCTTCATTGATTAACCTTTACAGTAGGCATTACAACAACTAGATTCCTCGGGAAAGATGATGAAATATACCTCGGAGCTAAGTGTCTATAGTGTACAATACAAACCCAAAACAGCATTGAAAGCATAAGTGGTGGTGGATTTCCTGGCCAAGTTCAGGGGTGAAGAGGATAACGTAGAAATTACTGAGAAACTGATATGGTATCTTTATGTCGATGGTTCCTACACTAAAGAGGGAGGTGGTGTGGGCCTAATACTGCAAAGACCCCACAATGTTAAGGTTAATTATGCCCTAAAATTTAGATTTTTGGTTAGTAATAATGAAGCAGAGTATGAAGCCTTGATAATTGGACTTAAACTCATGAACGAAGTTGGTGTCGAGAAACACAAAGTTTTCTCCGATTCATAGATTATGATGAATCAAGTCAAAGAAAGTTATGTGATGAAGGAAGAGGAAATGAGCAAGTACTTGTTGATAGTACGAACGCTCGTAGAAGAATTTCAATCCTTTTTAACTCATAAAATATCGAGGAGTAAGAACATTGTTGCCGATAAATTGTTAAAGTTGGCCAATATGACATTTTCTGATTTGAGTGATAAACTCTTTGTTGAGTTTCTCTCACACAAGAGCTTATCAATTGTCTCGTAAAGATATGAATTAGCTCTTTGTCTGAGAGAGAGGTCATGAATGGATCCCTTCATAGACTATTTGAAGGATGGTATCCTCCTTGATGACAAGAAAGAGGCTCAAAGACTAATTTATCAAGCCACAAATTAGATACTGATAAATAATTAGTTGTACAAACATAATATTTGTAAGACTTGTATTGGTGTGATTAGTTTTGGTAGCCAATTTAGGACGTTCGAGAAAGTAATTCAATTAAGCTAAAAACTTACGAGGGCTTCATGATATTAGTTAAGGAATTTTCATAGGCTCAAAATTTAAAAATATAGTCAAAATTGTATACGTTTACTATATTATTATATTATCAGTAACATAGGAAATAGGCCTCGAAAAATAATGAACACTTAGAAATAAATTATAGGAGTAATATAATTAATATTATACATAAAATAATACATAAAAGACATATATATACATCAGGTATAATTATTATACAAAATATATGCCTGTAATTATTGAAAATACTCGAAATTGAGTAGAATCTACCAAATAAATTTTTTTAAAAAGGAAAAAATTGTAAACAAATTAAAAGACAACCTAGAGAACTTGAATTTTGGTATATCATACTTTGTGAAGGGTTAGTGTAATATGGGAATAAGATTTGGTGATGCTTAACATAGGAAAAAATGGGGAGAAGCGACATTTGTTACTTTTGAAATTCTTTAACTGATTAATATGGCATTCTAAATTTTTAAGAGATGTTCCATGATCATGTTTGGTTAGATTGAAGTCCAAAAAAATTGGGAGAAAGCCTAGAAATTAGAAACTGAAGAGAAACATTGAAACAAAAATTAGGATATAATAGTGTAAACATGGGGATTTTTCAAGTTCTATGTGCTAATCACCAGCTAAGAGTTAGCTAAACCACCTGAATATAAAGAGTTTGCACCAACTTAGGAAGACAAACCCTTACCGTTAGATGTTGGCCAAGCTCAGACTTCTAATGAGTTGCCGATCTCTCCAATCTTCATAAAAAATTAGGGAAAAATGGAAAATGACCTCCAAAAATTTTGAAATTTGGTTTCCCCATATATTTTTGCATGAGAACTTCAAATCTTTAATTAGATTTTCAAAATTTTGTGTGTAGATATTAGGTCCTTAAGAAAAATGTCCAGTATAATAATTTTTGATCGGGTTTTTGAAAGACCAATCTATGTAGTTTCGACTTGAAATTTTGTGGCTAATCTCCTAAGATGTTGAACTTTGATGCTATGTGATTCGATTTTCAAAGTTTGATAGTCGAATTTTTAAGGAAAATTTGTTTTCCACAAGACAGTACGCTAGAAGTGTGTTTTCCTAAAAAGAGTTAAGTTGGGTTTTTGTAAAAACATGCTTCAATTTATATTAGCTAACATGCAATAACTATAGGTAGGTGTATAGGAGCTTTAAGATATTAATTTTCAATTTTAGGTGTGTATTTGGTGGTTTAGAAGTTTAAGTGCGAAAGATCCAATGAGTTGTATTAAGTGAAGGTGTAAGAGAAAAATGTATATACGATGGTAGTATTAAATTATTGTTTTTTACATTTGCAGGTTTATTAAGACTTTGAAACTTAGGGTAAGTTGAATTTTACATGAAGTAGTTGTATGCACTAGTAACAGTAGGGTTAGAAATTGTGTTAGAAAGTAAGTTAAAATGTGATTTGGTATAAATATGTTGAATACACTAGAAAAATAGAGTTTGTACAAAAAAGTGGCTTATAATTGGACTTTACCCTACTTCTTGAGACAAGCTATAAGCTAGGAACTTTTTAAATAAGAATCCAACTTTGGACTGAAGGTTAGAAACTTCGTTAGAAACTCGGTCATAATGTTGTTCGATATTGGATATCCTTAACCATACAAGGGGTTTGACAATAGATCAACTAGTAATTTGTATATAAATCCAATTCCTTTACCAGAGTTAGAACATGAGTTAGAAGTCACTTGGACAATAACCCATATCATAAGACTAAATCAGAACCTAAGTTAGAACCTCGGTTAGAAAGTAGTTTGATAGAGGATATAAAATATAAGAGCAATTAGGAATTAAAAATGGTTGGTTCTGGAAATTGGACCATTGGGAGTTGAAGAGTAGATAAAAAAGTTAACTGTCTACCACTTCTAAAAATTTATTGAAGTTAGAACTTGGATTAGAAACTACTAGGCAGTAATTTGTGTCAAGTTAGAAGGTGTCTTATTTTAATTAATATTTAATAAACACCTTAGAAAAACTTACCTAACATAATTGAAAATATATTAAATATCTACAATGAACACATATGTTATATAATGGACATGGACTAAAGATGTCATGTTAAATTTTAGGGATAATAAAGAAAGACAAGACGAGAACAACACACAAGGACAATGAGCATCAATATTTAGGTAAGTTGAATCAGTGTTTCATCACACTTTGAAGTATTGTTTAAGAATACTTGGAGATCTTAGTATATGTTTTGTTTTTGGTTATCAGTAAGTTGCTTGAGCATATGCAGCGTGTGTACTTGAATACTGTAGTGCTATTTGAGTGCTAAATTGATGTGTTGATTGCTTCATGATATTATATGCTTTGAATTGTTTAAATTTGCTTGATTACCCCAAAAGTAATCTAACATAAACTTAGCTTAACCATTAACCGGACTTGCATCACAACCTACTACGGGAAACAATTAGGAAGTGTGGGCTAAACACGGACGCCTTCGTTGAGGATAGCAAAAATGATACTCTCTTTACCTTGAGTTGAACTAACTGATAGGAAAGGGAGTCACAGCTAAGTTAAGATCAGTGGTTCGAAGGTAGTCTCCAAAGGAACGTATTCACCATTGCACAAGCCTCGGTTTGGTGACTGAATTCGTAAGTGCATGACATTAAACTCCTTGAAACTCGGATTAAAGCGAGTGTAATTTCTTTGATCTCAAGATAATTGGTCAACGTCGTACAATGACATTTGCTTAATCGTGCATTGCATATAAATAAACTTGCTTGATAACCTTGATTGCTTTGTGTCAAATATGTGATACTACCTTTGTCTCACTTACTGAACAAGTTATCACCCATTCTCCTATAGTTGTTTTGTAGGTTTCCCTAGTAGACTCACTAAAAGGCTAGAGAACGGGGTTGAGGAGTGAGATTTAAGATTACCTAATTGGATTTCCATTAGGTTTTTTTATTGTATTAACTTCTAAGAAAACTAATATCGTCTCCTCAGGTACCCTATAGTTTTCAATCAATAAAATTTATTCCATACTTTACAAGCCTGTGTATTTTAGTGAAATTTTAGTAAACATAATATCTTTCCATAACAATGTAGTTTTTAGGATTTTTACTAAATACAGGGTTTTATCTTTCCTACAACTTTTAACTTGATTTTTACTTGAAATTGAAGTTGTAAAAATTATTTTTAGAATCTATTTTTAAAGGTTACATCATAAGTTGATTCCTACCAGGTATTGAATGGAGCACTTTTAAGTAGTGGATTAATGAACACCTTGTGTAAGCTATACCTACGTTAGCAGCTAAGGCAGTTAGCTTCTAGCATAGGTTAGTTTATACGATGAGATTGTTACAACTCTCTGGTTTGAGGCATGACAGCATTTCCCAACCTTATCTTCAATGCTTTCCTCTTGAAGATGTACGATGGTGTTTGTAATAACCATGTGAAAGCTAAAATGCTGTATATCCATGCTCTATGACTTGGCTAGTATTGTTCAATAATGAAAGAAGACATAAGAACATCCATTCAGCATTATCTACATTACTAAAAGCATGAGGCACTAAGTCATGCGCCATCCATTGAATTGTGTTATTTGATTAGTCATTAGCCTTTTGCCTAGTGGGGATTAGACATACTCAGACCATTTTCGAAGTCCATTGCCTAACAACAATTTGTCATTGTTGCTATGAATTATTTCACAAAGTGGGTAGAGGTTGAAGCATTGGCAAGGATAACAGAATAGAAGGTCAAAGCTTTTGTCTTCAACTTCATTATATCAAGGTTCAACATCCCATTCATGATAATCATGGATAATGGACCACAATTTGATAATGACAAGTTTCGAGCATTTTGTGAGAAATATGGTGTCTGCCTTAATTACACGTCGATAGCTCATGCCCTTAGATTAATGGGCAGGTAGAAGCTGTTAATAAAATTATCTTAAGCAACTTGAAGAGGAAAGTTAGTCAAGCAAAGGGAGGATGGGCAGATGAATTGTAAGAGGTTTTATGGGGATATTGAACTACTCATAGAACTACAACAGGGGAAACGCCTTCAAGATGGCCTATGGTTCAAAAGTTGTACTACCGATTAAATTGGACCTACCGAATCTTTACATACAAAATGTTGATATGATGACCAATCAAGGTGGATTAATGGATAATTTGGATACAATCGAGGAAATTAGAGATGCTGCAAGAGCGAAAGTTGCAGTATACCAACACAAGGTAACCGGGTATAATAATAAGAAGTTAAGACATAAGGCCTTTTAGCTTAGAGATTTGGTTTGCTGAAAGTTAGTGGTGATAGGTGCGCAAGAGAAACAAAGGAAACTCGATGCAAATTGGGAGGACCTAGTTAGGGTTCGAGAAGTTGTTGGCAAGGGGGCCTATTAACTAGAAAGGTTGGATGGAATAGTAATCCCCCGTGCACGGAATGCCATGAACCTAAAATTTTATTTTAATTAATTTCGCAATGTTATGGGCATTCTTGGTTTTTTTAGTTATTTCAAAAAACATTTATGCTATTTTCAAAGTTCCAACTTTCATTTGTTTCTCTTTCTCATCTTTTTATGATCAACGAGTTATTGTTTAAAGTTCAAATTACACTAAACAAATTAATGTTTTTTTTAAAAGGTTTAAACCTATCATGGTTAACGAACTTTATAATTTAGCTCTATGATAGATTAAAGAATGTGAATGTTCTAATAGGTGATCTATATTCATGGCATAAACTAAGCGACTAGTCTACATCTCAAATGACTAATGGATGGCCTTTATATAAAAAGCACCCGATATATTGCATGTGAAATAGAACATGTCAAGAAAGGGAGGTGTATGAAACAAAATATGTCGAGAAAATAAGCATGTGAAATAAAACATACTAAAAAAGTTTGGCATGTGAAATAAAACATGCTAAGAAATGGTGTGCTAAAACTACTAAATTACGCATAAGGAAATGTGCGTAAGATTAATAACAAATACAATGTTAAATTTTCGACCACTCAGTTGAATATTGTCTATATAAAAGATAACAAATCAATTACAAGGAAAACAATCTTATGATATATTCTTGGACTAAGTGGAAGCATTCTCTTGATTAGAAGTCGAAGCCTTATTAGAGCCTATCCCCTTTTCGGTGCTCGAGGTTTAGGAATATGTAGATTTCTCTTTACGTACAGAGGGGATTTCCTTGGACAAATGATCTTCGTCATCTCCAGGATCCTTAACATGAGCCTTGTTATCACCTTTCATATTAATCTCGACACTTGGATCTTCATCGGCTTCTTCATCACAATTACTGACTTTATCATCGACGTTGGTGAAGTCCAAGCACGAGAGATCATATGTCAGAGTAGAACTTGCGGATTTCTTCTCTTGCCACTTGAATCCCCTGCAATAACTTTTTTCTCAATAATCTCTTGTACTGCTAACTTAGTATCGTGATTCTAAGTGCCTCTTCTATAAAGTGCCCTTTCTTCGTTGCTTCCTCTAATTCGGCCATACGGCTTTGTAATCCAAAGATGTCGATCTCCAATCCCTTTATTTGTATCTTGAGCCTGTCTTCCTCATCACTCATTGAGTTGAGTGTTTTGCCTAAACCTTAGCACTCTTCCTTCTTTTTACGCAACTCCTCATTCAAGTCTTCAGCCTCTTTATATTGCCTATCAACCTTAGCCTTAAGGCTTAAGACTTCATCAGCAACTAAAAAGTATACCAATTTTTCGGTAGCAAGTTCATCCTGATACTTTCTAACCTCCATCTCAACCCTTATTCTTGTGTTTTCGGCAGCCATAGTTTGAGCCTTTGAGGAGTTGTATGTGTCCTTAATTTTCTACAATAAGTCAATATGGAATGATGAATTCTCTAGACCACCTAGTAGAATGCATAAAAAATTATCATTATTATTACCTTTTTCATTTCTTTATCGGCTTCATCCATGGCAGTCAGAACATAGTTGCAAATCTGTAAACAAATAGGAGTGTTAGCAATCAAATACACCTAACAATTGAAAGGATTCAATTAATACTTACATTGCGCTTTATTACAATCATCGACCCTATCAATATCTTTCTTGATCTCTTTATCTTTGGTAAGGACAACACCTTCCATCAAGGCTAAGGATTGTGTTCTATCGCCTAAGGCTGAATCAGTATGTAAGATGTTATGACTCCAGCATGGAATGAAATACTTGTCAACCTCCATATTAGGGACAAATTCGATACTATTGATGATGAGAGCTTTGTTCCGTATTGCCGCTTTTGCCCTTTCATACAATGACTTGGACTTCTTAGCAGGAGGTTGGCCGACGAGTTCCTTCCCACTTCTTTTGCTTGTATTCGGCACAACATCCATTAGGAGCAATGACCCTTTAGCGGCATTGAGATTGGTGACTACAGCTTCGCTTCGGGCTTCAATTTCTTAGCCACCCTCTCTTGGCTTAGCAGTCAGAGGAATATTTTTGGTTGGAAGGGTGTGAGGCCTTAGCAAACCCAGGCTTCTCGCTCTTTTATCGCTTCTTAGTTGGATGGGAGGCCTTCTTTTGGGCCGCTATTTGTTTGCTGTACCCTCTTTTATTACCTTTTTTATAGCGGTCGCCCAAGTAGCAACAACCATGGAGGCAACACATTTATTGGCTTTTGATTTCCTGGCTTTCGCTTAGGCCAATAACTTAGCAAGATTTACCTTACTAGCACCTATATCTACAATATAAAGTAGATGCATTAATATTAAAGCGAGGAATAAGGAAGAACTTACATTCTCCGTACTGAGTAAGGCTCAAAGGCAACAATTTCTCCCTCAAGTCACGAGAACAACTTTCCTGTTGTAGCTATACTTAGCACGATGATTACTCAATAGCGTACCTTCCTTCTCGGAGAAAATTGGCTCTCCGTTCTCATACTGCCTTATTATCCTCTCGACGTCCCCAAAAAACATCTTGTTTTTCCTTCTCTCTTAGATCTTCTTTGCTGTGGTAGCATCATTCGGCATCTACTCAATATCCTTAGTATAGATTGGTTCAATCTATTGGGTCTCAAAATCTAACTTTTCATTTCAAACAATAGATATAAACTTGTCATGCTACTTGTAAATCTTGGATTCTAATCTATCTATGAATTTCCACTCATGCTTAATAGTTGCAAAGTACTAGCTTTCAAGTTGCTTTCTAATTGTAAAAAAATATTGAAATAATTAAGGTACAACCTTGACTTCAACTTCTTTACAGATTATCTTGAAAGTTATGAGGAAAAGATAAGTGTTTAGTGAGAACAGATTCGATGTGACTCGAAAATGGTTGAAAAATTGCTTGATAAAAACTAAAAAGGGGAAATGCAGTCCAAAGTCTAGATATTTCAAATAAATGTGAAACTTATGCTCCCTTGGAAAACATATCCTTTCCTCTTCTCTTGGCCTCGTAAGGTTCCATGCTTCGAGAAGGTCTTGTTAGGATTTGCTATATTTCAAAACAAGAACTCTATTGACAGCACTAGCCACTCTGTTTGGTGAATTATAGAAGTAAACTATATTATTATATAGATACTTAGCCATAGATCTTCTTTCTTTTTCATCTGGATAGGTATTCACCACGAGAGAGTTGATTCGAGCAAGTTTATCCCACCGCTTTACTACACTGTTGGTTGAGCTACTCAAGGAACATGCTGTCTTGCTCCTTCTTTGTTGGGGGGGGGGGGGGGGGGGGGGGGGGGGATGGAGAAGTAGCCTCAGTCTCGATTACTTTAGAATCTAAAAGAACAAGTCAACAAATTATGTTGCGAACCATACCTAATTTTGGCTATAACAAATGTTACAAAACTTTTGAAGAATTTGAAGGCGATGATGAGATATTAAGAGCAAGCGAAAGCTTATGGATGCAAATGAAGTTGAAATCTATTTTTGGTATTGAAAAGTTCCTTAAATATGGATAATTTACTCTCATAACTCTAACACGTTTCTAACATAAATGATGGTATGGATTATTGACATATGTTCTAAGATAGAAATCTAATTGTTGCCAAGGCTTTGACAGTTATTAGTGCCTATGGTATAATTATGGCTAAGGTGATAGTTGTCGTATGTGCTAGCATTTAGTTTTCTGATAAGCGAGAAAATTTAAAAGTTATAACCTTTTGAACAGGATGCAATCCGTCCCTCTTTATGAAAATCAAGGAACTTCCCACATTACTTGACATTTGGGAAATTATTCGCCACTCATCCTCATAGAGAATATTAAAATATTTACTCCTTTAGTTGAATCCTCGAACAAGAGAGTTAGGGGGCAAATGTTGATAGTTAAATTTCATTCACTTAGCCACTCGGCTGTTGACATGCCGAATAACTCCATTTTCGACTAACTCCAAGTAATGTAGATTCATATCTAATTTGAATTTAAAGAAAGTGGCTTGAACAGTTACCACTTGGTACAGTTATATTACATAACTGCTCACTATTCTTATATTTCAGGAACGTACCTAATCAAAAGGTGTCTACATGTCCAGATAATCATGCC
Organism: Lumnitzera littorea; assembly: GCA_024138015.1. Taxonomy (NCBI): domain Eukaryota; kingdom Viridiplantae; phylum Streptophyta; class Magnoliopsida; order Myrtales; family Combretaceae; genus Lumnitzera; species Lumnitzera littorea. Next base: position 72,146,011 of record JAMXBB010000012.1, on the reverse strand, counting down.
ATTAATTGTTGTTTCAGACATTCAATATTCACCTATAAATACAAAGAAGAAACATTATAAGAGATATCAGATAATTTACTATCGCTCACTTAGTCTCTTCCAATATTCATTTACTAACTTAGGTATTAGATTGGCTTCACTAGATTGGCTTTGGTACCTTGTAGCTTTCTCTTTCTTTATTTATTATTTTTTTTTTAGGATTAAAGTCTTAACCCAAAATCACCTAACAAACAAAAATCACCCGCGATTAGATTACAATACAATGGTTAGGAGTTTCTAAATGTTATTAGATGAGATCTTGATACGAAAATTTCTTAACTATGTAATATCATTATTAAAGAATTTGAGTATATGGTTACTAATAGAAGGGTATGGGCTGGTAAGATCAAAATGATGTTTGATAACTGGGAGAAATTATACATTGATTTTTGAAGATTCTTAATGCAATCCAGATGAGTAACCTTAGTACAAAGGTTGAGTGGAGGTAAAGTCCTTTAAGGGAGCTAAGGGTGATAGAATTTAAGTAGGTTTAGTGATCATTCAACCCATGCATAGGGGCACAGAAGTTTTGTAAGTCCATGGTTGATATTGATAGCACATCGCTCTATAGAAAATATTATCACAAGTTGCTAATTGTTATTAGAATGAATGGTGTGAACCATATAATCTTGCATGTCTTTGCCTTAGTGGATGAGGAGATGATTAAGGCATAGGGATGGTTTCTTAGGAACCTGATGTTATATATATGTAGTAAGCGAGCAGGCCGAGAAACCATATACTTAATATCATACATAGAGATGGGTATTTAAGTAGCATTGTAGTTTCATCTACATCAATCAAATTCTTTTTTTTTTTTTAACTTGTGAAATTTAAATTGCATTCCTTAAATGCCTTATACAACCTACTAACTTAATTATTTTTTGAAGGTCTTTTATAAAAAAAAAAAAAAAATTCCAAAACTACAATAAGTCCATCCAAACTCGTGAAAAGAAATCATATTTTCATTAACTTGTTTTCAATACTCGTATCCACACCATTCTATATTTGTTGAAAGTTTTTCCCAAGGAACACTTTGAATTATGAAAAAATAAAAGAACACTTTAAATACGGGTTGTCCTGCTTTTAGGAGATAATATCAATTCTATAGTTAATTAAAATACTTTGAAGAATCTATTTCCACACTGTAAGCTCTCTTCACTAATAATTTAGGTGTTATTCTTAATTCTATGGTTGAAAGTTGAAACATACAAAGGGTTGCACTGCCAGCAAAGGTTATCCGGAGCCGACGGTTCTGGATGCTGGTCCTCCTCTGGACCTGACAGTACAATTGTATTGTAACTATATACAATCATTACAATGACCAAGCTGCTACAATTCAGGGTTTTGACTCTGCGTTAAAATGGCATTTTCCATGTCTTACTACACTATCTTCACTCCTCGTTTCAACAGTATACATTCTAAAGCCCTAACCCTAGCCATTCCATGCTCAGTACTCCTATCACACTCTGATAATCCAGGTCCCAGCTTTTGCGTTTCCACTTTCCGTGCAATTGGCTCTAACGGCAATCACCATGCGCTCCCATTTGCTCTCTCAGCGTCCAAACACCTCCTTAATGCAACTGTACGTTTCTTTTCCAACGTGTGATAGTTTATGGTTTATATTTATAGGTTTAATTCACGTTTTCTGTATTCGATTTTAGCTAATGGATTTGGAATGTATATGTCATGATATGTAAATCGATAGAGGACATCAATTAATAGCTCCCCCAAAAAAAAAAGTTATTGCATTTATTATGTGATTTTGCTAATTTAGGCTTTGTATTTTTAATTTAATTTTTTAACTGAGTTTTATGGGTTATGGTGGAACTTTGTTGTGCTGGAGGCGCCTATGAATATTAAGTCTTATTTTGTGACAATGGAATGTAATTTTCATTGGTAGCTTAAAGATTACATTTGACTTTAGAATCTCAAGCATAGCATCTTAAATGTTGGTTTCCGGGAGTTTCATCGAATGAAAGAAGGGAAAGCAATACACTTCAAGAAATACGAGATTATCATGACATTTCGATTGGCATGTACCATGCTGCCACTAGCAAAAATTGTTTTAAGGTGGCCCCTTTTCTCCCGAAAAACTTGAATTTTCCATTAAAACCATTTAGCATTTGTAACCAAATATAAGTGAAATGAATCGGGAAATTATTGGAAATGACGTTTCTTGTTCCATTGTGTGCTATTCTCAAAGGTTTTTTTGGCACTTTTCATACTTTCAACATTCGCATATTGCGGTTCCTCCAAAGGTTTTGCCTTGTCATTCTCTTCAATAAATTTCCGGCAAGACAAATAGTGCTTGACCCCTATGCTTTTCCTTTTTCTTCTTTTTTCTCTCTTTTTCCATTGACTTCCTTTCGAGGGTTAGATTTCTGAACAATATGGTGTTGTCTTAGTTAATGTTTAATTTTATTATGTTTAAAGTATGCTCATATATGCTACTTTGATTATCATATTATGAGTGCCTGGATTTAAATTGTTCAAATCTAGATCAATATAGGAAAGGAACAAAATGTTGTTAAGTATTCGTGAATCACTAGCTTATTTTGTATTCAGGGTGGTCTATGTGGAAACTCCTAAAGTTAAGAGAAACAAGTGAACACCATAACAAATTATTAATTTATAAAATCTATTATGAACATCTGATAAGTATATGCTAAATATCTAACATGGATGATGATAAATGGTGAGAGATTGGGCTGTTGTTTCCTCATGAACCTTGACTGTATCATGTCACATTACCTTATTATTTCATATTTAGAAAAATGATGAAGAGAGCATCCAGGACAGCAACGATGATATGCAACAGCTATCAAGTATGATGGCTCTTATGGAAGGATATAAGGCAGCTTTTCTTTCTGGTGATGAGAAGACATTAGGGGATATTGAAACCAAGATGTGCTCCATAGAATTGAAGAAGAAAGAATTGTTCAACAAAGTTGCGACTTTGTCTGCAGAAATGACTTTAGGAAAAGATAAATATGTCCGATTGCAAGCAGATTTTCAGAACTTCAGGAAGCAGGCAGAGAAGGAAACTGGTAATGTACGGACCAATGCCCGCAAAGAGGTAATTCAGAGCCTTTTGCCCATTGTGGATAATTTCGAGAGATCAAAGCAACTGACAAAACCAGAAACAGAGAAGGAAAAAAAGATTGATGCCAGTTATCAAGGAATATACAAGCAATTTGTGGAAATTATGAGGAGTTTTCAGGTTTCTGCTATTGCAACCGTTGGCAAGCCTTTTGATCCCACGGTATGTGAAGTGTATATGTCTTCTGGATCTTTTTTTGACTACTAAAGAAACTGGCTTCTCTTATGCGGGATCTTTTTTTTTTTTTTTCCCCTTTTTCTTTGGAATACAAAAGATGATGGAAAATTATGAATTGAAAGTTCAGTGCATTGAAAAGCAATTCATTTGATACAAGTATTTCACTGAATGAATCTGACAACTATTATGCATGTAGATGTTGGTCATCATCCTTAATTTATTTTTAACTATGACTGGTTGATGAAGCAACAATCTAAGTCAAGTTTGTGAGTTCCATAAAATCATAATATCCTTTTTCATTTAGCTGTAAGAACAGAAACCGAACAAGCAGGATGGTATCTGCATCCACTCTTGTCGCTTGGCAAAAATGGACATATTAAACGATCCCATTTCTACAGATTTACCTATTAAATTATTCCTTGTACAGCAAATGTAAGGAATCATTGAGGATGTACCACCTCATTTTATTCCTAGAGATTTACCTATTGAATCATTCCTTGTACAACAAATGTAAGGAATCATTGGGGATGCACCACCTCATTTTGTTTTGTTTCTATCTGGTATCCTCTACCCTATATTCTTTTTGCCTTACTCCACTGATGTATTGCCCATCTAAATTCTTTTAAGCTTTTGTATTTGATCTCATGCTTTTTTGTTTCCTGTAGATCCATATATGAGGAAGTCCTTTTCTTAAAGTTCTATCCCAAATGTGTCTGTATAGCCTCGTCTTTTGTGAACATGACATTTACCATGTAGTTAAATTTTCTAATTGAAACACTCTTGCATTTGCATTGTCCATAGTTAGATCACCGTTTTGTCTTCTTATGCTTGTTCTGCTATTAAAAGTTTAAGCTGATGGATTTAATATAGAGTTTTATATTTATTACTTGACATTCTCCATTACTTTAGACTAAGATGAGATTTTGCTTAAAGTTCATCAAATAGATGGCTTACATGGATGGAGGTGAAGTAACTATGCAAGGATTTAAAATAATGATCCCCTACTGTGGTACTGTGTTAAATTTGTCTCTACAACCGGCTGATTTAAAGGCTTAAACTTGTAGATTTGTTGTGATTTTTTTTTGTCTTTATTATTTGACAATATCTAAGAAATTGGCTAAATGCTCTTTATCAAGTAAAGTAAGTTGAAAACATAATTTCCCTTCCATAAAGAAAGGTGCACAACTCAATATACAGATGTCTCTGTGAATACATGTTAATATCATAGTATAAACAAAGAGCTGTACCTAAAAAAAATCCATCGAGTCCAGTACTGGGTAAAAGTAAATCTACCACCAGGCATCTCTCCAAAAGATCCACAAATAGCCTCAACAGGTCACTAAAGGAATGGCATCTTATCCCATCCATCCCTGCACCAGCATGACTCTTTCTTTGCATTTGTTTCTGTTGCTATATCCGCCTCAGTTTCCTTTTAAGATTTGTGTATTGATTTCAAAATGTCCAACTCTTCAGTGAGGAACTCAAAACCAAACTACATATAAGATTTCTGTTTGCTTGTTTAAGATTATTATTGCTATTACTATTTTTTCTTAATGAGTATAGAATTCTAAGGAATGTGAGGATATTTCCCTTTCATCTCAATGAGATTTTCACCTGAAGATAGAAAACCAAATAGAATACAGCTCTTTTGCATCTCTCCTGCACTCCCTTCATAATCTCTATCTAAGCCACTCTAGTGATGCGTTGAGTCATAAAACTTGTTTTGCCAGTGTACTTGAAACAGTGAATGTTACTTTCAGCAACATGATGGCTATAATCAACTAGAGAGCCATCCACTGCACACATCCCAACACAAATTTTGCTGCCATGAACTTGATTGAGTATGAGGTTACGACTTACCACCATTAGAATGTCACCTGCCTCCAACTCCCTTGTTTGACCAGGGCTTGTGTTTACATGCCCACTTAGATTATGATTTTTTATCACTAACTTATCAACATACCTTGGTAAGGGTGCAAGCAATCACATATTCTGTGAAGTTGGTGTTTTGTGTTACAAAGCAAGCAACAAAAGCATGGTACAGCTGTATAGATAAATATTTCCAATGAAACAATTTGAAATGGTGCTCTTGCAAGAGTAAAATCTATTCCCTGCATATGCATAAAGATCTATTGCTTTATTTGCATATGTTTGGATGATGTGATTATCTAGAAGCAATTGAAGCCTACTTGAAGCCTATATGATTGCCAAGACAAGAGACTTAGGGATGACTGACATTGGATTAATGTCATGTTATATTTGAGTCAAATTAAAACCAACATAAGGAAGGTTATGCCAAGGAAATTCAAAATAGAGTGTTATAAGGAAAGAACACCTAAGGGCATGGATCAAAGCTACCTAATACAATGAAAGAGAAAGTAATGTTTGAAATGCTTGACATGCACAAATGAAATCTACTTGGCATTGAACTGGTGAGTTGCTTCATCAAAGCCTTCACTGTGACTTTCTAAAAGAATGCCAAGGGGATCCTTAGATCCAACTATAGGATCTTCTATTCCTGCATAAACTTTTCCAAACTGTTTGGAGACAATGCAAGTGATGGTCAGAATCTTGATGGTCGATTGGATCCTATTCTTAATGGAGATTTGATGTTCATGTGGAGTTAAAGAAACAACTGGATTCCACACTAGTCATTAGTGAAGTAGAAAATGTCATGTGTTTGTCTTGCATTATGGCTTTGGAGTTTGAATAAGGACCCACAGCAAGAAGAAATGAGTTTAGCTTTTTGTCACCACCATATTAACGTTAACCTTTTTATACATTTTAGTCCTTCATGAAAGAAACTAGCATAAATATGTGGAAATTCTTCATTGAGAGATGGCATTGCTAGAATGGAGGCTCGCATGGAGTTTGAAGGATCCCAAGACTAAGTAGCCACCATTCTCACTAAACTTGTCAAAGAGACATCTTCTACAAATTATGAGTCTTGCATAAAGTAACCAATTTTGAGTTCAAAGGGGGATATTGGAATGCAAACTTGATTTAGCTCATCTACCAGACCAAGAGATAATCTTCACTCTATTATCTATATTGGTCAAAAGAAGATCAAGTTGGTGCAAGATAAATCTATAATGGTTTACAAGGTTTTACAATGACTATGTAGCACTATAGTAAAATGTAGAAGGTTCACAGCAATGTAGTGCTATTTAGTTTGTTTATGTAGAGAACACTGCAATGTAGGATGACAGATAATGAGATAGTTGTGTGGAGTATTAAGATGATAACTATAGACAGTTTTGATTCCATCTCATCTAGCAAAGAGGTAAAAGCTGTGAATAGATGTGTTATATACACCTTGTTAACTAGCTAAAGCTTAATCCAAAAGCCAAATATTTTCTTTGAGTTCTCATTCTTTCTTAAAACTCTCTTCCATTTCATATTAGATACTTATTGTAACATCTAGCCACCAAAGCCTCTCTTTCATCCATCTAAGTTTGTACTTATATTAACTTAATTTGACCTGTCAATGGGTCCAAAAGACAAGCCAAAATCTACTTTCTAGGACCTTTTTCTGGAGATCTCAAGCTTTGTAGACTTGTTTAGTATAATAGTTTACAAGGTTATACATGAAACTAATGGAATGCAGGGATTTACATGGAAGGTTGTAGTAAAATGAGGGTATATGGGCTTGTCTAAAGAATGATGCATAGTGTAGAGTAATCTAAATGACAAGTATATGCTATGACATAAAACTAATCATCAAATTGCGGAGGCGCGGAACTATGTATGATGTGTCATATATCCATTTTTGAAGAGCAGAAATCTTAATGTGAAAGCTAACAATCTCAATATAGGAGTTCTCTTAAGACTTTGTTCCTTTTCCATAAATATTACTTGTTTTATATTTTTGATTGATTGCCTCTTCCATTTTTTCAAATTGTTGGAATATAAATTGATTAGGCACATCAATGCTTCCAGAAACAAGCCCAAATCCAAACGAAAGTGTAGTCCAAAATTATGCAAACTAATCTAAAATGGTTCATTAGGGTTTTGAAGACATGGTGTATTACTAAGAAAGGTGGAAAGATTTAGTACAATATTGTGCTGTTTTGACTTGTGTATTAGGTAGTGTGGAATGAAGATATCCCTGTGGAATATTGTAAATGACTCATTTGGGATACAGAATTAAATCAATCCTCAATGTCCATAACGGAAGTGGTGCTAAAGCTAAGTTGCACAAAGCTCAAAAGTAAATATGTTGGCAAATGGAATGTCATACTTTTAATTCCTTGCCTTATAATGATAAATTTCCATGACAGTTGATATATCCATATAAAGGCTCTTATAGGCTCATAGTATGAATGGGAGTTAGAGAGAAGGAAGGAGCTTCCAAGCGATGCTATATTGCCTAGCGCAAAAGGATGCCTTGTGCAAGACGGAGCATTAATAAGTTCTCTTGGTTACCTACTTATATAAGAGGATGTTCAAAAATATCCCTTGTCCAGATAGATGTAACCAAGCATAGATGATTGTACAAATTTGCTAGAGTTGTTAAGGTAAGGAAGGTCCCCTCCAAACTTTTAAGGGATGAGTTTTTAAGATCTCACAAGGGTGACTTCAAGTCATTTTCTCATTACACTTTGGGAATGTTGGTCTGAAGAAGTATAGTAATGACTTAATTAATTCCTGTATCACTGAGGAAATTTTGGTAGCAATTGAAGAATCAAAATCCTGGATTCCATGTCCATTGAGGAAAGCATGATATACTCTCAGACCTTCTTGAAAATTGAATAGTTGTTGGAACTTCTAGAATTTGAAATAGAGCTTGGTTGCATCACATGAGCCTATATGGATACTTGGAAACATGTAGAAAGACTGTATTAGGAGATACTTATCAATACTTATCTCCTACTGTCTTGGATTCCCCTGCACTACTTTGTACTTAAGCAGTCTAAATAAGCCTGCAGCATTTTTTGTAAATGATATTTCCATAGTTTTACGAAGGCATTCTGGGACTTCCACAGTGATGTACGCCAGTCTGAAACCTACTTGAGCCTTGTAGAAAAGGCTTGTCCCTTCGACTTATTTATGAATGGTAAACAAAATTATAATTTCAACATTCCACCGTAAAATTTTTCTCTTGGTTCAAAAATAATATGCATTCTAATGGATGGTCAACAAGATTATAATTTCGAGAGATGGTTCTCACCTTTTTGGGTGGTTGCATTCATGGACATTACGTGGAATTATATCGTAATTGTTCTAACCGACTTTTCACTCACTGTTTGACTTTTTCTTCTGCAGCTCCTTGTTGCTGTTGCACGCGAGGAATCTCAAGAATATAGGGAAGGGATAGTAATTAGAGAGATTTGCCGAGGTTTTCTCCTTGGAGGTCAACTGTTAAGGCCAGCAAAAGTCAAAGTTTCTGCTGGCCCCGGTAGTAGCAGGTCAAAACCCACTGCAGGGGAATCTGTGGGCCAACGTGCCACAGCCGCTGGAGTAGATGAACGGGGATAATTTTCTACGCTATTTACAACAACAGAGTTTATAAAGGGTAAGTTTCATCATCGAAGCAGCCCGAGAATTGGAAACTTGTATCCATGGGTTGGGACCAATAGAATTCTTGGTGTCCATAATTTTGGGACTGAACATGAGTTGGGCACTTCACATCATTATTCTTTTCTGAAAACCGATACTGTATACATGCATGTTAAACAGTGTTATAGTGCTAAAAAATTATCGAATTCAATCATCGGGTGGCGTCTGATGGTGTTTCAAATTTATACGAGTGGGTTGTATATCCTGCAGGACTGAGGCCAATTTGACCCATCCATTAGAGGTTAGAATTGGTGGATCATTGGTAGTAGTCCTCTAATAGTTGTATCTTGCTCTTTTCGCACTGTGAACTTGGTGATTAAGATGGCCGCATACACCACACACCGGAATGTTTTGTGCCTTTTGATAAATATTTAGAAATCAATGGAAGATGTGAATTAGATACAAGAGTTGTTTATGGATGGCACTACTTTTTGCCCACGTTTCTTCAAAGTTAGGATTTGATTTTTTTTTCTTTTTTTTTTTCCCTGCCCCTAAACTCTAAAGCCAGTCTTTCCTGACAAAGCTTGAATATGCAAAATGTATGTCACTTATCTATGCATGTTGCTTGTGGTGTAATTTAATAGTGGAGCCCTTACCCTCCCAAGGGAAATTGAATAAAAAGCTGGATCATGGACATATGGCAACAATGTACTTTCGCAGTTAAGGCTTTATCCCAGTATACTAATTCAGAAATTGGCATTCAAAGAACTGAAGTGCAATCTGGTCAGGTTTCACAGTTAGAAGACAGACATTTATTTAAGGTTTATAGGGCAGAACATAATTTTGGCATTGAAAACCATGTTATTTTTGGCGCTTCTGTTTGCTATGTTGTGTCGTGTCCCCATTTTGCAGCCACTTTAAAGAACCTTTCAAGGGTGCAGCAGCTGTAAAGTCATGAAATTCCGGCTGGGGCCAAAAGGCATGAGATGCTTTCACATTTTTTTTTTCTCTCTCTTAATTTTATTCGCGAATCCAATAAAGTTCATAATTAACCTCAATCGGATAAACGGGTCGGTAAAGAACTGAATTTCTATCTTAATGAAAACTTTTGTGCTGATATTAATTAACTTTTAAAGTCATATTGCTTACAGTTTTTACAGCAAGAGGAAATATATATATATATATATATATATCTGTTTGGGTCCTGATCTTTTTTTTTTTTTTTTTTCTAATTATTGTGTCTTAATTTTTGTGAAATGTCGATTTAAATTCTAAAATTTTTCAAAATATTTACAATTTCGTCCACCTTGTGGTTTTCATTTATTGAGATATATTATGAGGTGTATTATATGTACTAGCAGTAGCACATCAGCAATATGAGTACCTAAAAAATATAAAATAAGATTATCTAAAAAACATTTTTTTTTTTTTTGCAAATTTTGAGTTATTAAAATTTCATAAAAACTTGAAAAATTCAAATTAATGATTTATGTATAACTAATCTATCTCTAATTTTCTTTTCAAAGGAAAGATCAATTTGGTAGCGTCGTCTATTACAGATTTACACCACAGTCCCACATTCCCTAAAATAATATTGATAAAATAAACTTGATTCGTTTAAAGTTGGCGTATTTTTTTAAGTTTCCTTCCAAGGTTTCTCCTTATAAAATCTAAGTTGAATCATTTCATATTATTTTCTTTTTGAAATTCAGTCTCCGTCAAAATTTCTTTCGTTCCCATTTTCATTATGGTTTCCTGCTATCATATCTTCAAGTTTTCTACTCTTCCTGTGTAAGATATGTAACCTTATAGTATTTACTAAATACATAATCAAAGAGTTAAAAATCCTAATAAAGTAATGCACCGAAATAAAACGACAATTTAAGAAAAGTATCTATTTCTGATTTGGTTCAACAAAATGCAAGGATGCCTATTCTATGAAGAGTCATCTCAACGAATACGTCGCATAATTTCAACAATACTTCAAATGCGCTTTGATAAGAACTAATATATATAACGTCGGATTGAGCTTTGTCTCATGCTCTTCAATACTTGCAAAAGGCCTCTTATGGGCGAGGCCAGGAATGCCCTTAGATACTGAAGTCAGCAAGGGGGACCAAGAAAACGAGAGGCAAGCACCGGAAATCTAGAGGACCATGGTCGCCCGATGTATGTGTGGGTTGTTAACTTCTCTTCTCTAGGGAAAGGAAGAAATGTTAGAGTAAGAGAGAGAGAGAGAAGGATTTTAGAGAGAAGGATTGGATTCCCTTGCTTGCTGGTGCTTGGCACCTTTTATGTGATTTACTTAGATACATGGCAATTTGGAGTTTGTTTGTACTTGTCGCCAGTAGACAGTGTGCTCCACAGTGGGTAATAGAGCTTCACAGTGGGTAATAGAGCTTCACTGTAGGCGACATGTCATAGCTAACCGAACCACTAAATCTACAGTTAAGTAAGTAGGGGTAGAGGTATTTAACGTACCGATCGTATTACATATGTTAGACACTTATCAATGTGTTGTAGTAGGTTATAGTCACTAAAGACAAAAGCTGGGCTGAGGGGCTCATCGAGAGGTCAATTGATGCTCGATGGAAGGATCTAAGCCTTAGGCCTACTCTAGACGGTTAGCGAATGTCGACTCTTTGGTTAGGGATCGATCTTGTTTGGCCATTCGTTACTTGGCTTGCTAAGTACATTGTGATGTGGGGAATTGGCTTGCTCTTGGTTGGCATTCTTTAGTGGCATGAGCTTACGTACTCATGAGAGAGTCGTGACGCACTACATGGGGTCGCTGCTTGCTTAGGTGCCTACTAGGTGTGTCTTGTGATGGGCTTCGCCCGTTAGGCCTTGATTCAAGCGAGAATCGAGTGTCAACACTTATCCCCTTATTCTCATCAACGTTTGAGGCACGAGGAGAGTAATCCAAGAGATGTGAGAGGACCAAGGTTTGTTCCCTAGCCAAGGGACTAATTCTACTGCTTGGTTTGTAGCGAACTGATTTCTCATACTTCAAGTCACCACTTTGTTGACGTGACCATTACATTACTTGATGTACCATAATGGTTATAATTAGGAAATGTAACGTGCATTGATGGTCTTGTGAAGAATAGTTGTGCATGCGAAGTGACCTGCTGTTAGGCTACATTATGGATTCACTTATGGGGATTAATCAAGGCCCTTGGCTAAAGGAGTGGGGCACATGGACAGTTGAGGTTTAATATACCTCCTATTATGGGTTCGTGCTTTGGAAGTAGAGAGAACCATTCACCTTCTTGCCTATCTATATAAAGGGTGGGCCTTCACTCTTCACTTGTCTTGCTCACTTAAGCGAAATTCTGCCAAAATTTTGTCTTGTGAGCCAAATAATTCCTTTTTGTTTGTTTCTAACTTCTTGTGATGGCTAATTAAAGCACAACAGGTAGTTAGGGTAAGTCATCCTACCCTTTTGTATCGAGAGAGGTAGACGAGGGTTATGAAAGTTTGTCCCAAATAGGGGGTAGTAGCCTTACTCTCCTTGATGTGACAGTAGTGGCAATGGCAGTGGTGACAATTACAGAAGATCAGGCAATAATACTTTCTTAGGAAGAGAGGAAGGAGTATGCACGGAGGTACTTATGTGACATGTACCCACTGGATAGTGAGGAGGTCGAGGTTGGTGAGTTGTTGCAGATGACATGCACAAATGAGCATGCTTGCGCTTATGCTCTTTATGTAGCGAGTGAGAAGAAGCTGAGATTAGTTTGCTAGATAGTAGAAGCAGTGCATAGGTAGCAAGTTGGGGAGCCACAAGAGGGGCAATGGGCATACGACATAGGGGATGCTTGATCTTTTACAATGTACGTAGTTTGAACGTGAATGCATGGGTTTAGCTGCTTGCTTTTGAGTTGCTATGCACTTAGCAATTACGGCAGCCAACTGTGCAGCTTTTCAAGTGCTTCATTTTTGCTAGGAGGTTTGGTGATGGGAGATTTACATTGCTACTCAAGACATGAGACTAAGTATCATGAATAAGCCTCTAAATAAGACGAAGTGGTGGAAGGAACTCTTCTACTATATTCGTGCCTTAGAGCCCCTCAAATTCCCAATGGAGTAGAGATGCCTAATAAGGGGTGTGACATTGAAAGACTTGGGTAAGGAGGACTCAGTGGCTAGCATTGAGCTCTTGAATTTAGCGGGCTAGAAGAAAATCAAACCTCTATTGATTTGCGAAAAGTATAAGAGTAGAGCATCATTGTTTGCAATTGAGATAGGTACTTGTTTTGTTTGGCCAAGGAGGAGTAGTTGGTTGTTTGTCTGTCATATTGCGTCACCTTATCATTAGAGTGGAGGACATTAGGCTGCTCGTCTTCAAGTTGTAAGTTTCTTGTCTTAGATTTTGTTTGTTTTTTTAAGTAGTTCACTCGTTGTTTTACAGTTATGGAGTTAGCGTCTAATAAGCTAATGGCAAAGATGCTGGTCGTACAGAATAGGTGGTTGGAGAGTGTTATGAGGTTAGAGAAGAAAAGGAGGCCCCGAGAGGGAAGGAGAGGGGGAGACCTCGTATTGTCCATAAAAAAAGTCTAAGAAGAAAGGGAGAAGCTAGTAGACCCCTTTGGTCTACAGGAATGCCTTTGGGTAATGCGGTGGTTGCTTAGGGGAGGGGGTAACAATTTTAGGAGCATTAGCTAGTGATGCTGTGGTCAAGTTAAGCCTTATGGTGGCGAGTGCTTGAGTGGATATGGATTAGGTAAGCTTGGAGCGAACGCTTGAGATAGCCATCCCAATAGCTATTTAAATCACTGATGACGAGAAGGTCGAACATTTAGTTAGTCGAAGGAGGCGAGCAACTCATGTGTAACCTGCAAATCAACCCTCTCAAAGGTTTGAGTAGCTGTAAGCATGGTTTAGGCAGCTTGTTGCGGGTCGCAACGAATTAGAGGCTTTAGTAGTAATGTTAAGGAGGTGCAACGAGGTAAGCTACTTGTATACTTTTGTTGAATTAATTACTTTCAATGCGATCGCTAATTGCTAGTTATCTTTACGGTTGTATGACTTGTCGGACTTCATTCTAGCTTACAACTGGTCAGTTCTTTTGTCAAAGGGAGAGAAAGCAAAGGTTGAGATGGAGAAGCTTCGAAAGTCGCTAGAGGAGAAGGAAAAAGTACGCAATGACTTAGTTGTAGTGCTTAAAGACCGAGAACTTCGACATATGGAGCTACTTGGCTAGGTGGATTGACTGCATGATGAGTTGAGGAAGTTTGAGTAGTCTAGCAAGGCTATAGAAGGTAGGCTAGTTACCAAGCTTAAGGCTAAGGGCGAGGAGCTAAAGCAAGTGCAAGTGGACTTTGGCATAAGAGAGGTCGAGCTTTTAAGAGGTATGAGGTGAACTAATGAGGTCAAACGTGATATCTTCATTACAACCTTGAAGGATCCCCTGATTGAGAAGGCTGTCGCTAAGGTTGGTTATGTAATGGAAAAGGAGTTAAGGAAGCAAGTTCGGAAAAATATACTAGACGTAAACTTATCCTTCCTACATTGGCTAGATGAACTTGAAGTTGTTGTTGGGAGTAAGCCAAGTGGCGAGTCGTTTGGTGACTTGTTGGGAATTTCTAGCAATGGCTCTAATGCGGACCTTAGGTAGGTAGATGGTGTCGGTGAAGTTGAGTAGGGACTGAAGTGGTAACAGGAGTAGCAACAACAATAGTAATAGTAAGTTGAGGATGCTTAGGAGTGTCCTCATATTTTTTGTTTATTTCCCATAGTTATTTCGAGTAATGTGAGCTCATTTTGTAAACTTATTATCTTTTTCTTTCAATAGGTGGTCGGGATGCTAACCTCTGCTTATGTAATTGTTAAACCTTTTGAATGAAGCTTTATTAACGTCATCCAAACTTGTGCTTACATTTTTCTTGGTCACAATTTCTTGCTTTCATACTATGCCTACATGTTTGAATTTTGTCGAATTTTTGACTAAGTCCTTTTATTGGGGAAGGCTTTCGTCAAGTTGGATCTTGTATTTTTTCTTGTTGGATTACAAGACTAGTTGAGTTCTATGTCCTTAATTTCGTACTAATTGGTTGCCCCTTGGGGACTTACTCGCTTTTTCATGTGCCATTGCCTCATACTTATCCATGATTTCGCCTAAGTGATCTTATCTTGTGGTGATGCTTTATGAGGCTCGACGTCCCTTTTCCTCCAAGCAGATAGTGGCTCTCTAGGTTCTTATGGGGGCTCATGTCAAGCGGAGACAAGTGTATGAGAACTTAACTTGTGATGACGTCATAGAATCTCCTTGGTAGGGAGATTTCGGCAAGGTCGATCTCTTACTGACACATGCTATCCACCCTATAGAGTTCATTTTGGGTATCGTATTCTTTTAGCATGTAGGATACCTCAGGTAGAGTGCCTTCCAAAAGTTATTTAATGCTTGTACGGGCCGCCATTAATTCCACGAGTGTCACTTTAGTTCTTGATGCTTTAGAGCTCCGCGATAACTAATATGTGTATGGTTAGGGGCGTCTCACGAATCCTATATAAAAGATGCGTGGGTCCTTATCTTTCTGCATTTATTACCCAAACAACTTTAGTGGGGTATACTTAAGAGCCTTCACGAGTGTATTTAAAGTAAAAATGTTACAAGATGGTATGAAGGATCGACCTTACTTTGTCACCAACAAGGCTTAAACAACTTGTCACTTCGGGTGGAGTAACTAGGTTAGCAGTCTCCATTGTTGCCTGTGTAGAAGAGAAGCTCTAATGGGTGGAGTGAAGGCCTTCACTTGTAGGTTGAGTGTCATTAAGAGCTCTACAGTTCGGGGCTCGGCCAAGTAAGACTTCAAAGATGTAGTTGCAATGTGAGAGCTGGGCGGGTTGAAGTTGAGATGAGTTCCTCTTAAGGGAGAGTTCCGAACTCAAGCCAGGACAAAAAATAAATTGTTCAAGGAAAGTGAGTAGCTGAAGTATAAGATGTAGTTCTATTGCCTTTCTTCTTTGATGTAACTAGGCTTGATATGCTGACTTGCGAAACTCTATACTCCATTTGATCAATGAAATAAAATATTTATGCTTTTAATAATTACTTCGTGTCAATTGACTTGCTTTTTCTTGACTTTCGCTATTTAATTTCACTTTAGGTTGTATCTAATAATTGTTGTGATGACATTCTAACATAGATGAATGGTTGAGGATAAGAGATCAACCCATGTTTGGGGGCATTAGGTAGATAAGTGCTCGGGCCAAGTGCTTACGCTACGAGTACAGGAAGTAACTTAGGTGAAGCTTAGGACACATTGACTCGATGTTAGGGATCGATTTGACAATTACAGAAGATGAGGCAATAATACTTTCTTGAGAAGAGAGGGGGGAGTATGCACGGAGGTACTTATGTGACATGTACCCACTGGATGGTGAGGAAGTCAAGGTTAATGAGTTGTTGCAGATGACGTGCACAAATGAGCATGCCTGTACCTATGTTCCGTATGTAACGAGTGAGAAGAAGTTGAGATTAGTTCACTGGATAGTAGAAGCGATGCTTGGGTGGCAAGTTGGGAGCCACAAGAGGGGCAATGAGCATACGACATAGGGGATGCTTGATCTTTTACAATGTACATAGTTTGAACATAAATGCATAGGTTCAACTACTTGCTTTTGAGTTGCTATGCACTTAGCAGTTGCGATGGTTGACTGTGCAGCTTTTCAAGCACTTCTTTTTTGCTCAGAGGTTTAGCGATGGGAGATTTACATCGCTACTTAAGACATGAGGCTAAGGATCATGGATAAGCCTCTAAATAAGATAGAGCGGTGGAAGGAACTCTTCTACTGTATTCATGCTTCGGAGCCCCTCAAATTCCCAATGGAGTGGAGATGCCCGAGAAGGGGTGCGACGTTGAAAGACTTGGGTGAGGAGGACTTAGTGGCTAGCATTGAGCTCCTGAATTTGGCGAGCTAGAAGAAAATCAAACCTCTATTGATTTGCGGAAAGTATAAGAGCGGAGCATTGTTGTTTACAATTGAGATAGGTATTCGTTTTATTTGGCTGAGGAGGAGTGGTTGGTCGTTTGTCTATCATGCCGCATTGCCTCACCGTTAGAGTGGAGGACATTGGACTACTCGTCCTTAGTGTAGACACCTAATATTTACCCCTCTATAGTTCTAATTTTTATTTTTACAAAAAGGGTCCTAATTCAAAAAATAAAAATAATAATAAAAATTTGAAAAAATGGTGAAAATACAAAAAAAATGTAAAAATAAAAAATATATAAAGATTTTTATAGGATGAAAATTATTTTAGAATCAATCATTTTAGTTTAGCTTAGTTAAAAAAAATTATTTTAAGGAATTGGGTAATTTAAGTACAATTTAATTGTACTGAATGTTAAGGCACAGACTAACGGCCTAACGGATAAATATTGGAGTATTGGATTGGATTGGATTTAATTGAAAATTTTGGGTTCGAGTCTCGTTAGGCACTTATGTCTTTTATTTTTCTATATTTTACAAG
The DNA here is from genome assembly GCA_024138015.1 of Lumnitzera littorea. NCBI lineage: Eukaryota > Viridiplantae > Streptophyta > Magnoliopsida > Myrtales > Combretaceae > Lumnitzera > Lumnitzera littorea. The sequence continues at coordinate 72,128,717 of JAMXBB010000012.1, read as the reverse complement.
AGCGAGAGAAATAAACGAGATTCATATCTAATTAAAAACATTTGAATCTAGTTTGATTTTATTAAATCGAATTTGAATTAATTTGGATCTAGTTTAATTATTATCAAATCAAATACAATAGGTACAATTAGATACGATTTGATGCAATATGGTTTGGGTTTATAAATACACATATTCACGCTTAAAAAGGAGGGACATAACACTCGCGATTAGCTCTCAATCAACCTTTCTCTTCGCTTAAATACCATTACCACTAGACCACAACTCTACGTTAGCCCCCATTTACCGTGTTCCAACCTCAACGACGTCAACCAATTCTCAACTGTGTCCAATTAGCCCACACATTGTCATTGCTGCACGTTGTGTTTACTCTACAACGCTGTATCACATGCCAGAGATCAATACAAGTAACATATACACTCACGATCAACTCACTGCATAGTTGAATCTGATCACTGCTAAATCAAATTCCCACACAACTGAATCTCTAGCAATCCCCTGACGTGATTCCACATAAGAACAACACGGCAATTCGAAGCATTATGACTAAACGTCTAACAGCAACAATTCCATGCCCTAATCGAAAGTCAATCCCATGCACCTGACTGAGCTCCATCATTGACATACCTAACAGCAGATCACGAAGCTAAAACACGATTCAAGCCCTTTACACCACGCCATCTAATCCGTCCTTCGCTTAAACCAGCAGCAACTACGCCACACACAGTCACCACTCTACCAAATACTCAACAGCCACAATTCATCCTCATGTGCGCAATTACAGTCTACGTTCAGTCAACTTGATGTCTGTCACCGCTTCGTCAGCCGCTACTCCAACACCGTATACAGCCATGTATAGATTCGCTTCTCCAAGCATCGCTACTGTTGCGAACAACAACTAAGGTTCAGTTTCCTTATTTATTTTATTTTTTTATTATTATTATTTTATAGTTTATTATTATATTAGATCCTTTATCATATAATGCGGTATATAGAAGATATGTATATATTAGGAGATTTTTTTTGTTTTATTATAATGTTATTAGAACTTTAAGTAGTTTGCCATAGTTTATATATAATAGTTTATGAAACTTCTTTAGCATTAGTTTTAACATAGATTTAAGTGAAGGTTTATTTAAATAGTAGTGATATAGATATGAAGATATATAGATAAGGGATTGTTAATTTGAGTTTTATATTATCTATTAGTACACATAATATATAACATATGTATATGTTAGTTTAAGAGTTTTAGTATTAGTTCTTATATCAGTGTATTATATAGGAATTAATTTATTTTGTTAGATAGTTATGTATATTCGTTAGGGATTTTTTTTTTTTTTTTTGTTAAGATTAGTTTTGTAGGGTTTCCTCATATAGAAAACTATTTTATTCCTTTTTTGCTTAGGTATATTTTTTAGCATTATGATTTTGGGATTTTCTCACTTAGAAAAATTTATTTTGGAAACAAAAATAATAAAAATCCCGTTTTAAAAAAATAGGACTTTTAGAGAGTTTTTATAAAATAAAATAAAAGACTTAGTGAATTAGGACCCTTTAGTTTTTATTTAAGTAAACTAAATCAGTTAAACACGTAAACTCGGTCAGTTTTCAAAATTAAAATCAATCAACACACTAAAGATTTTCTGAAAGAACTACAACCATCTGATCCCAGCTAGTGGGTACGTAGGCACCTTCGAGACGACGATAAAATATGTAGAAACTTAGATTCTTTTTTTTCTTTTGATTTTTATTTATTTATTTTTAAATATTATGATTAGAAGAATAATTTTAATTTCTATAATTAAATAGTGGTATCCGTTAGGGTTTAATAGGTTAGCCCCTAAACTCGGAAACCTCTAGTTCTTTATTCAAATTGAAATTAAAGACCGGTAGTCCAATGGTAATTAATCCACCTAATTGGTTACGGTTTTTTTTTCTTTTCCTGACTTCGATCGGGTGGCAACTCCAAAAATTATTTTCAATAAAAAAAACCGAAATTTCTCAATTTTTTTAGTCGAGGATTAATATTAAATGGGTTAGGTTTTAGTATTAATCGAAAATGGGAAAATCAATTTTAAATAAAAGAAACCAAAAAATCAGACTCGACACTTAGGTTATAAGTTTCTTGTCTTAGTTTTTGTTTGTTTTTCTAAGTAATTCACTTATTGTTTTACAGTTATGGAGTTAGCGTTTGACAAGCTAATGGTAAAGATGCTGGTCGTACAAAATAAGTGGTTGTAGAGTGTTGTAAGGTTCAAGAAGAGGAGGAGGCCTTGAGAGGAAAGGGGAGGGGGAGACTTCGCATTGTCCATAAAAGAAGTCTAAGAAGAAAGGGAGAAGGCAACAGACCCCTCTAGTCGACAGGAATGCCTTTGGGTAACATAGTAGTTGCTTGGTAGGGGTGGGGGGGTTAGGGTACAGTTCTAGGAGCATCAGTTGGTGATGATGTAGTCAAGTTAAGCCTTGTGGTGGCGAGTGCTCGAGTGGATGTAGATCAGGTAAGCTAAGAGTGAACACTTGAGATAGCCATCTTAATAGCTATTGAGATAACTGATGATGAGAATGTCGAACATTTGGTTTGTCAAAGGAGGTGAGCACCTCATGTGCAGCCTGCAAATCGACCCCCTTAGAGGTTTGAGTAGTTGTAAGCATGGTTTGGGCAGCTTGTTGCGGGTCGCAATGAATTAGAGGCTTTAGTAGTAATGTTCAGGAGGTGTAACAAGGTAAGCTACTTGTAAACTTTTGTTGAATCAATTGCTTTCAATGCAATCACTGATTGTTAGTTATCTTTACAGCTGTATGACTTGTTGGACTTCATTTTGGCTTACAACCGGTCAATTCTTTTGTTAGAGGGAGAGTAAGCAAAGGTTGAGGTGGAGAAGCTTCGAAAGTCGCTGGAGGAGAAGGAAAAAGTATGCAATGACTTAGTTGCTATGCTTAAAGACCAAGAATGCCGGCATATGGAGCTACTTGGCTAAGTAAATTGACTGCATGATGAGTTGAGGAAGTTTGAGTAGTTTAGCAACGCTATGGAAGGTAGGTTAGTTGCCAAGCTAAGGGCGAGGAGCTAGAGTGAGTGCAAGTTAACTTTGGCGTGAGAGAGGCCGCGCTTTTAAGAGGTATGGGGTTATCTAACGAAGCCAAACATGATATCTTCATTACAACCTTGAAGGATCTCCTAATCAAGAAGGCTGTCACCAAGGTTGGTTATGCAATGGAAAAGGAGGTAAGGAAGCAAGTTTGGCAAAATATGTTAGACACAAACTTATCCTTCCTACATTGGTTAGATGAACCTAAGGTTGTTGTTGGGAGTAGGCTAAGTAGCGAGTCATTTGGTGACTCGTCGGGAATTTCTAGCAATGGCTCTAATGTAGACCTTGGGTAGGTAGGTGGTATTGGCGAAGTCAAGCAGGGGCTGAAGTGGTAGCAAGAGTAGCAACAACAATAGTAACAGCAAGTTGAGGATGCTTAGGAGCGTCCTTGTAGTTTTTGTTTATTTTCCATAGTTAATTCGAGTAATGTGTGCCCATTTTGTAAACTTCTTGTCTTTTTCTTTCAGCGGGTGGTCGGGATGCCGACCTCCACTTATGTAATTTGTTAAACCTTTTGAATGAAGTTTTATTAATGTCATCCAAACTTCTGCTTGTGTTTTTCTTGGTCGCAGTTTCTTGCTTTCATACTATGCCTATATGTTTGAATTATGTCCATTTTTTGACTAAGTCCTTTTGTTGGGGAAGGCTTTCATTGAGTTGGATCTCATATTTTGTCTTGTTAGATTGCAAGACTAGTCGAGCTCTATGTCCCTAATTTCGTACTAATTGGTTGCCCCTTGGGGACTTGCTCGCTTTTCCATGTGCCATTACTTCGTACTTATCTATGATTTTGCTTAAGTGATCTTATCTTGCAATGATGCTATATGAGGCTTGACATCCCTTTTCCTTTAAGCAGATAATGGCTCTTTGGGTTCTTGTGGGGGCTCAAGTTAAGCGAAGACAAGCATATAAGAACTTACCTTGAGATGACATCATAGAATCTCCTTGGTAGGGAGATTTCGGTAAGGCGAATCTCTTATTGACACATGCTATCCATCCTATAGAGTTCATTTTGGGTATCATATTCTTTTGGCAAGTAAGATGCCTTGGGCAGAGTACCTTCCAAAAGTTATTTAATTCCTGTACGAGCTACCATTAATTTTGCAAGTGTCACTTTAATTCTCGATGCTTTAGAGCTGTGCGATGACTGATATGCTTACAGCTGAGGGTGTCTCATGGATCCTAAATAAAAGATGCGTGGGTCCTTGTCTTTCTGCATTTATTACCTAAACAACTTTTGTAGGGTATACTTAAGAGCCTTCACTAGTGTGTTTGAAGTAATAATGTTACGAGATGGTGTGAAGGATATACCTTACTTTGTCACCAACAAGGTTTAGACAACTTGTCACTCTGGATGGAGTAATTAGATTAGCACTCCCCATTGCTACCTCTATAGAAGAGAGGCTTTAGTGGGTGGAGTGGAGGCCTTCACTTGTAGGTTGAGTGTTGTTAAGAGCTTTGCAGTTTGGGGCTCGACCAAGTAAGACTTCAAGGATGTAGTCACAACGTGAGAGTTAGCTGCATTGAAGTTGAGACGAGTTCCTCTTGAAGGAAAGTTCTGAAGCAAGAAGTCAAGCCAGGACCAAAAATAATCATTCAAGTGAAGCGAGTAGCTGTAGTGTAGGACGTAATTTCTATTGCTTTTCTTCTTTAATGTAACTAAGATCAGTATGTTGACTTGTAAAACTCTATACTCCATTTGATTAATAAAATAAAATCTTTATGCTTTTAATAATTACTCCGTGTCAATTGACTTGCTTTTCCCTGACTTTCTCTATTCAATTTCACTTTAGGTTGTGTCTTATAATTGTTGTGATGACATTATAACATAGATGAACGATTGAGGATAAAAGATCGACCCATGTTTGGGGGCATTAGGCATATCAGTGCTCAGGCAAAGTACTTACGCCACAAGCATAGGAAGTAACTTGGGTGAAGCTTGGGACATATCGACCCAATGTTAGGGATCGATTTGAAATGATACCGAAAAGGACGCTTAAGTTATCAAAGTAAGGACTGACTCGAGTGATGCTTGGGGATCAAAAGTGACCTAAGATTAGGGGTTTGATGTAAATTAGTGGCCTATGAGGGTACCCATGTTGTTAATGTAAGGACTAACTTAGGCGAAGCTTGAGGATCAAAATTGACCCAAGATTAGTGGCCTAAGAGAGGAAGAGGAACGTATGCTAAAGACTTCATTAATTCATTGCATTCAGCTATAGTTATAAATGCTTTTGATTCTCGTTGTTGCATCTAAAGAAAGTAAAGCCTTAGATTCTGGGCATTCCATGCCCTAGGGATTGGTTATCCTTTCATTGCCTCGAGCTCATAAGCACCTTTTCCCACTTCATCAAATACTTGTACAAGATCCTTCCAATTAGGGGCAAGCTTACCTCCTCTCTCTTTGTAGCTAATGGCCACTAACTTTCTACACACTAAGTCACCAGGGTGGAAAACCTTGTGTTGGACATTACGATTATAGTATCAAGCGGTTCATTACTGCTATGTTATAGTGCATGCTCATGCAGCATCTTGAACCTTATCAATAGTATCAAGATTAGCTTGTAGAGCCATGTGATAGTGTTTACATCGAAGTGTTGTACCTTAGTGGTGGGCAACTCCAACTTAATAGGGAGGATGGCCTTGACTCCAAGTGCGAGATGGAATGGAGTCTCTCTGGTCAATGTCCTATACGTTGTGCGATAACCCCAAAGTATGTTGGGAAGCTTGTTGGTCCATCCACCTCCTACTGGTTCCACCCTCTTTTTAAGAATATTAAGAATTATCTTGTTAATGGCTTCAACTTAGCTGTTAGTTTAAGGGTAGGCAATCAAGGTATAGTGTAGCTTGATGTTGTGCTTAGTGTAGAAGTTCGTGAAATGGTCGCTATTGAATCGCCTTCCATTAACAATGATCAATCTATATGGTACTCCGAAGCGGGATAGTATGTGGGTGAGCACGAAGCCTTCGGTAGCTCAAACTGTTATAGTCGCAACAACGGATGCTCCTGCCTATTTAGTGAAGTAGTCTACTCCCACAAGGATAAACTGTCGATCCGTTGAGGCTTTAGGGAAAGGGTTGAAGATGTCTAATCCCTATTGTATGAACGGCTATGGGCTGGTTAAAGGATGTAGCTTTAAGTTGGGGATATGAGTAATCGGTGCATGCTTTTGGCAGGAGTGGCATCTTTGGACCATAGCCTTAAGCGTCTTCCTTCATCATAAGCCAGTAATAACTTACCTTGAGTGCTCAAATATTCAATGCTTGTGATTGGATGTGGTTACTGCAAACCCTTACGTGGAATTCCTCAAGTGCCCGAGCGTTCTCTTTTGGTTAGAGGCATTTAAGAAGCGAGACATTGTGTCTTTGTCTATAGAGTACGTTATCGATCAGCGTGTAGTTGGCTGCTGTGTAAGCTAACCTTTTCGCTTCGAATTGCTCTTTGAGTAGTGCCTTAGCTTTGAGGTGCTACATAAAGGAATCCATTCAAGAGAGCTTTGGGACTACTTTTTTTTGTTTTAGCGACCTACTGCTATCGTACCTCTATGCTTCTCTTGAGGAGGTATTGTATGAAGAGTGTCTTATTACAATTGTAATAAAAGTCTCAAAATTATCAAATATTATCTCAGGTTTATAATTTTTAGTGGTTTTTAATGGCATATTATGGTGGGTAACAAAGGTTACAGTGGATGGCCAATAATATTGGTTAATTATCACTGAAAATATTAATAAAAAGGGAAAAAAATGTGTTTTGATTTTAAAAAGAGAAAACCATTTCACTTGCCTTCCATTAACATTTTCAATGTTTGCTAACCACAATCGTTGATGGGTAGTCATTACCACCACAAATTCCACCATCACTTACTATCACTTGTCATTACTATTTGCAACCTTTTGATATTACTATGATAATACTTGAATATTATGTTGATTATAATGCGTATAGACAAATATTTTAAAAAATGGTTTTTGGCAAAATAGATATATCATAATAGTGATTTTTGTTCCTTTGAAGCATAGAATCTAGAGATGTGCAAATGCTATGGCCAATCAATTTAACATACAAATAAATGGGTTTAAGGTTGAATAGTTTTTACTAGCTCAAAAAGCAAGCTACCTACCTTGCTCCACTACAGGCCAACTGGTCATAAGTGCTCTTATCTTCAATCATATCATCTAGGATAATATAATAGTAGCTCATAAAATATTCAATAATTGGAAACTAAAGAAGAAAAGAAAAAAAAAAGCACTTTGCTATTAAAGTTGATATGATGAAAGCCTATAATAGGATGGATTGGATTTTTCTAAAGAGAGCTCATTTAAAGATGGGGTTTCATGTGAAATGGGTATCTTGGGTCATGAATGTAGTTACATCGATGCCATATTAGTTAATGCTCAATGGGAAACAGATTGGGAAAACTCATCCTTTTGGGATTCTAAGATAGGGTGACCTTTTATCACCATACTTGTTTCGTTTTTGTTGTTAGTGTACTTGCTAGATTGATGACTAAAGCAACCAATGAGAAGGTTATTAGAGGGATAAAAATTAAAAGTGGTAGCTCAAAATTAACACATTATTTCTTTGAAAGATGATTCTTTGCTTTTGTTAAATGCAAATAAGACAAACCTCTTACATTTTAAGGGTACTATCTATGTTAGAAACTAAAAATTGTAATTAGCAAAAACATAACAAAAGAGTAGAAGAGATATCTATATCAGCTGATGGGTATTCCACCTCGAAATTAGATAAGTTGTTGTTTGAAATTCCAATAATATGGGTTGACTGAAGTATGCTACATTAGCTCCAGTCAAGAAGATGATTGGAAACAAAATACAAGGATGGAAAGGAGCTTTGTTGTCTCAAGGAGGAAAGGAAGTGTTAATTAAAGTTGTGGCTTATGCATGTGATGCATAATTATTTAATGGCTGTTTTCAAGTTCCCTAAAACATGGTATAGTGATGTGTTAGCTATGATAAGTAGATTTTGGTAGGGTGATGGAGACAATGGAAGGAAGATTCATTAGAAGAAATAGGAAAAATTTACCATATCAAAAGATAGGGGTGGATTAGGATTTTGTGACTTAGAGGTATTTAATGATGCTATACTCGGTAAGTTTGCATAGTATCTCCTTAATAATCCTAATTAGCTATAGGCGAAGGTGTTAAAAGGGATTTACTTTCCAAATGATGATGTTTTTGTAAGCTAAGTTTAGGAGGTAAAGCATCATATATTTGGAGAAATGTTTTAATAAGAGGAGATGTAGTTACATATAACTACTAGTGGAGAATTGGGGATAGGCATAGAAGGTTGTAGATTTCAACCTTCAGGTTTGACTAGGTGAACAGGTTCTCGGATCTAATCAGTGCTTACAGTAGAGATTAAAATCAAGGCCTTGAGGTTCAATTTTTTCCAAAAGAAACCACGGGGAAGATCATTCATATTCCACTTAGCAGAATGTTGAATGAGGACACCGCTATATGGCCATTGGAGAGAGATGGTGAATACGATGTTAAGTCTGGCATAAGACATGCAATATTTAAACCAAGAGTATTGATATGAATAAGCCATCATGTGTGGAAGTTAATTTGGAATTCCTAGTGTACACCTAAAATCAAACATTTCCTGTGGCATTCGTGTGTTTATGTTGTAAGTGCTAATGCAAACTTATCTCTAAGGAAAATTAAGACGAGTGATCTTGTGCGTTCTATGGTAAGTATGGACTTTGTTGTGTAAATGGACTCACCTTGTTTGGTCAAAATTGCCTAGTTATAGATTCAATGCAAAGGGATGAGTTTCGTTGACGAAAGGGTGTTTCGTTGCCAGACTATACCATAGTTGCATGAAGAGCGTTTGTTGCTATTAATGGTTGAAATCGGATTTGCTTTTTAGTAAGCAACAATCCGTCTGCATTTTCCATTAATAAGGCCTAGCAGTGTTTAGTTGTGCATTTTTTGTGACACTGGATTAAATAAAAAAAAAAATATTTTATATTTGGTTTGATAAATTTGCTTAGTAAAAGGACAAAAATAAAGTTGATGATTAAACAAAAGGATCAAATTTTGTTTAATATATACTTTAATACAAAAATAAAATTTACTAAACAAAAATAAAAAATATTTTACATTCTCAAAAATATCCTATCATGTTATAATATTAAGTTAATTAACATTATTTTTATTAAATATTATAAAAAATATCTATTTAATAATATAAATAATTAATTTTTAATATAAATTTTATATCTAATATTATATAAACCAAATATGGCATAATATGTTTATATTCATACTTATCCTATCTTATCCTTTTTATTTAGTTCAATTCAATTTTTATAATTGAACGCTATCACTATAATAAAAGCTTGGAGCCCCAGGAGTATTAGCGTAATTGTGTAAAAACAAGTAGCTAAACCGAGTTGCAAGGAGAGGTTACGGTTTGCTTAGAAACGGGAAGTGCCACCTATTTCCTTTATAGAAATCTGCCTGTTGATGACAGTTTGGTTTCGGAGGCGAAAGTGGTGACGGAGGCACTTATGTTGGGCTGGTCAAAGGGTTAGAACAAGATAGTGGTTGACATGGACCCTTCCTTAATCTTCAGTTTATGGTCCATTTCAGCTATACTTTTAGACATTCGATATCTCGAGAGTTTGTTTGTTTTCTGTTCATTTTCTCTCTGGTTAATAGAGATGTAAATGCTTGTGTGAACAAGATTGTAATTTAGAGAAGAAAAGGTTTGTAACTTTGGGATTGGGAGTTAACTCTCTCAAGCCCGTTACTAAATCTTGTTTAGGCGGATCATGTTTCTGATTCAATGTAATTTATTTATGGTTTATCAGTAATGACTTTATTTATTATGTTTGTTAGGGGGAAAAAAAAAAAAACCTATTTTGTTTGATTCCTTCACATTTTTTAAATGACTAAGAAAATCTTTTCAATATATTCATCAATTATTCTATTATATATTTGCAATGACCAATTGATTCAACGAGTATCTATTTTCCAAAATAAGAAAGAAAAAAATTTCCATATTAGGGAATTTTAACGAAATGATGAAGCGACTTTTTTCTAATCTTTTTCAGAAAAAGTAATGGACTTCAATAGAAAAATTAAAGATATTGGATAATGAAAGATCGAAAATAAAGAGTTAATTAAAAGGAGATAAACCTTGTTGTATTTTTTTTTTTAGAAACTTACTTATGTAGCTTATAATATAGATAATACTTGTGCTGGACATCACCAAACACATTTCATATCTGCCAACCCAAATTAAAATTAAACTATATATTGTATCTTTAATTTCTTAAATAAATTATTTTGTTAACTTCATAACGTATTGATGTGATAATATGTTAAAGAACATATAAATGAAAAAATGAAACCACTAATTAGGAGTACTAATACTTCAATATAAAAAAAAAAGAAAGAAAGTACGTAACATGAAAATCTGAAAATGGAGAATAGACATGTTTTTGCGATTTAGAGAATGGAGAAATTTTATTTATTAAGACATGTATTAATTAGTGATAAGAAATATTATCATTTCAAATATAATGTTCCGTGTTCAATTTAGATTAAAAACTACAGATATTTTATTTTATTTATTTTTCTTAGGATTAGATTACCTTTACTAATAATTAATCAATGAAAAGCATCTTTACACTAAGACGGTTTTCGGTGCTTATTATCCCGTTATGGAAACGGTCCCATAAGCTTTCGCTGGGGAAAAGAAGAGAAAAGAAAAGGAGGAATTATAATAATAATAATAGGCTTAGCATAATAAGATCTTCAGCGATGGTGCGAAAAGTGACAGAAAATTCAGACAATAAAAAAAAACAAAAAAAAAAAGGGGCCTCTGATCCTGCTTTTGTTGGAGTTGGCGGGCAAATAGAGTAGACTAGTAGGTAGCTTATTAGCCCAAGAATCTCCCCTCAGTACTCACTCTTTTTCTTTTTACTTTACTGTCACAAGCCGCCCTTTTCATCATTTTTTCACAGCTAAAATGATTAGTCATTGACAGCTGAAGTGCACACTTAAATACAACCACAACTACATTTCAGTAAGTAAGTACCAAAACCATAAAGTTATTATTATTATTATTATAATACTAGTACAACAGAAATATCAGAAAAAAAAAAAAAAAGAAAAACAGCTCAGAAGGGACAGCTTTGGAAAAATAAATAAATAAATAACGAAATATCCTTCATTTAAATTTACTTAGACCGTTGTGTTACGCCTTCCCTTTTGGGTTCCCCAACAAAAACCAGAAGAAAGAAGAAGAAGCTTCCATTCTATTGTCTTCATTTAAGCTTTTCTTTTTACTTTTTTTTTTTCAACCAATTATGAATGGAATTTATTATTGTTACTTATGTAACTCGTAATCAAACGGTATTTTCAATACTTATTAACAGTCATCGTAAAAAGAAAATTCATATTACTCAATAAATAGTAATAGGTTTTTCAATCATTTATTGGGAACCAAAAATAGAAGATATCATTTTAGGTTTTATAAAAATACATATATATATATATATATATAAATCACAAAAGTTGGAAAATTACTTATTCATTACCCTTTTTGACAGGTAAAAAATAAGGGATCTGTTCATGAGACTTATTATTTCTCTTTGAAAAAAAATAATTAATTGCTTGAAACTTATGGAACCTTTTACAAAATGAACTGAACATGTGTGTGCATTCATTCATAAGATAGCGACTGATCGGATCCCCCATTATTACCGTAAAATTCTCTTTTTTAAATGAAAAAAATCTCTTTCCTTTTAGAAGTATATATTTAACTTTCATTTACAAAATTAAACAGTATCATTTGTCAAAAGAGCAGTAAGCCCTATATACTAGTGAAAGAATTTTCATTTCAATTGTCTTCCAAATTCCTATAATATATATATATGTATGTATGTATATATATTTTGTTTACCATCAATTCTTATAATGTATTAAAAATTAAAATTAATTTTCAATTGTCCCAAAGCAATAAACTTGCACAAAATTCCTCCGAACTTGTTTTTATTTTATTTTTATAAGTGTTATAATTCTTAAATATATATATATATATATAAATCTCTTTTACATCTTTTAACTAAATTAACGTGGGACACTTGCAAACAATCCTTTTCGTAAGTTCTTGTGGACACTGCCCTTCCCACCCCCAACCCTAACCAGACACAGGTAATGAATTCCCACTCCACTTGAATGGAGAAACATCCAAGAAGGCAACTGCAAGTACATTCCCACTACATAACACATATAACAAGATAGCTGGAATAAAAAAAAAAAAAAAAAAAAAACCAAAGACATGAAATATTTTATACTATAATAAACTTTTGTTGATTTTTGTATTCTGTTACATTACATACCAAACTCTTTAAATCTTCTCTAATCCATATCCCTAGTTTTATCTAAATCAGAATCAGTAATCTCTCTCTCTATCTATCTGTGACTGCAGAAGTCCAATAACTTCTTCCTTCCTTCTGCAATCTCATCAAAGAAATCATCAATCTGTCCAATTATATTATCAACCCCTGCTCTCAACCCTCCGAAACACCCCTCCAAACACTCCACCCTCTCCCTCATCTGCACTTCACCACTCCTTACCTCCAATTCACCCTTCAGTTCTTCCATTGCCACCTTTGATCTCCTATACTCATACATCAATATTCCGGGGCCTCCACCCGTCCTTTGGATCTCCGCCGCCATTCTCCGTCTCAGCCTTGCTGTGGATACCATAAAGGCCGACCCAAACACCATACACCCTTCATACTCCCCACCAAGATAATTCATATCTGGCCAAAAGTAGACCAACCCATGTATTAAAATTGCAAGTAAAAGAGAGTTGATGTTTGTCATGGCATATAGCACTCCTCTAAAGCCATTGAATCCATTAAGTTTTGACTCGAGAGGGACATCCATTTCATTAAATCCCAAGGCCAAATGTTGGATCCTCAGTTCCATTAGTGCTCTGTGTTCTTCTTCCAACCCCACTGCTTCTCCTCTACACACCGTTATTGCTCTCGTTACCTATTACAACAGCACAACCACACTCATCTTCAATAACCAAGCAAATAAATGGGAAAGGGGGCAAAAAAAGATTAAACAATTGAGCGGAACAAGTTAAATAAAGAAATAGACATAAAAGAAATTATTGGTTCTGTTCAATGATCAGTAAAATTTTTGAGCTTTTTAACGATCATGATCATACCAGTGTCTTGAAATAATGTCTAGGACTCCAAAACTAATACTTTTTTACTCAAAAGTAAAGAATGAAATAGTCATCACAGAGATTCTGGCTTGTGCTCCAAATCAAAACTTAATTGTTTGAATTCTCTACTCATCATGATCAAAAACCATAGTAGTAAAAAAATGTTATGAAGGAGAAAGCTAAATTTTTTGCGTCCAAGGCATAAATTAAGAATGAGGGTTGTGGTCAAAATTTGAATATGAACTTTGCTTTGTGATGATGAACCTGTCTAGAGAGTTGTGGAGTTAATCGATGATGATGACCATCAAGCAAAGAGGTGATGTTGAGCCCAGAAGTATAGTAATTCTCAAAGCCAGAGATGCCTGACTTGATGACATGACAAGCCTCCCATAACTTGGAGCTCTCATCCATGTATTCATTAAGCCACTTGTCACCAACAGGCAAGTGAAGCTTTTGAACAAGAAGAGTTAAGTGAGAGTGGAATGATCTCACGAGTGTAACTACTCTTTGTAGGAACTGGATTGACATGAAGTTGTTGGAGAGGTATATCAGTTCAAGATCATCTATTCCCCTTGTCAGAAACGAGTAGAAACCATTCACTGAGTTTGTTGAAGAAACATCCATTTTTTTTTTCTCATAAACAAGGGGAAAAAAAAAGAAAGAGAAAGAAAGAGAGTTGGGAGAGAGAGAAGCGAAGGGCCAGGCCAGGAGAGAAGGTAAGTTTTACATTACAAAGAGAGGGACATTGAAACAGCGAAAAAAGGGAGAAGCTCTGGTTTCAATGGAATGAAAAGGATTGTTGGGAGGAATGATGAGTGTTTCCTCTTGAGGGGAAAGGATGATTGGTAATATGCCATTTTCATTATTTAATGTAATCAACGTGCTATAAATGAGCTAAATTTTTAAAAGCTTAAATTTGAATTATTTAAAAATTATTAAACTTAAATTTGAATTATAATCTATTTTTTTTTTCAAATTTAAAATTAATGCTTAAATTTAATTCGTGTAAATAAATAAGTTTTATCTTGAACTAAAACTCGATTTATTTATTAATTGAACTTGAGCTATAGGTCAATATTAAGCTTATTATTTACAAAATTAAAAAATATATAAATAAATAAATTAATAGATAATAAATAAGAGTCAGATTATATATTATATATTATCTTATAATATATTATATAGATATTAACTTTTAAATTTAAATAATATATAATATTTATAATGTATATAACATTTATAAACTTACTCACAAGTTTAGACAAGTCGACTCGTGAGCTAAAGTAAATAAACTCTCGAGGTTGAATTAGAGGTCGAGCTTGGCTTATTTAAGTAAAAGAGTTTTATTTTAAGATCAAGCTCGATTTGTTTATTAATCTAGTTAAACTCGTTTGTTAATCGAGTTGAGCTGAGTCGAGCTTTAAATAAGTCGGGCTCGAATAGCTTAATTGATTTGTAGCCTTAATAACGAGCATAAAGAGGAGAAAGCAAAAATAAAATTTTATAAAGGAAAACAAGGGACCTAACCAAAATTATATGATTTTTGTATAAGGAAAAGGACAGCAAGTAGTTAAGCTCAAAAGGACAATTTTCATCCAACTCCCTTCTTTCCAATTTCATAACTTTTTTACTTATTTTATTTTATTTCTTTTTTTGGAGAGTTCCTTTTCTGCTTTTTGAAGTGAAGAGCATCTTGGTTTTCCCTTTGTTCATTTTCTTATTCCTTTTAGATATACGTGTGTTTGTTTTGCTATGATGTTTGATTGAGATCATGTGTACGAATAAAATTTGACTCATTCTTCTTTTCTTCTTTTCCCTTCTTTCCTCCACCATTGGCAACTAATTACAGGTTTTCTTTCCTTCCTTTTTTTTTTATTTTTATTTTTCTCAATCACGAGAACCCTGTTCATTTGAAAGTTTTGGGGCCATCTTTCTTTATATTGAGTTCCTCCACATACGACTATTCGACATATAAACACCTTATATATGTGTGTCTTTATATATGATTCATTTTGAATAGTTGTGAGAATAGCCGCTATTACTATATTCACTTTCTTCAGTTTTCACTTCAATAGCGTGGTTCTATAATATAAATATTATTTTTCCTTATAAACAAATATAATATTGTATATATACATCTATGGTTCAAAATCAAATTTAAAACTATAACAACTCATAAATTTAGATTAATCTCAAACTTATGAGAGTTTTATTAAATCTCCTTTAACCTCTTTTATTCCTCGAAGATGCAACCGAATTTGTTCCTAAAGATTTCTTGTTTCAAAAAGGGGGAATGGAATGATTAGATCCCTCTTTGAATCTTTTTATCCAAACCAAATATAAAATCAAAATCGTTTTCATGCAAATTTTTCATTTGTTAATGGGGGAGATAAATTGAAGTTGATGCAATGCAATGCAAGTGCAACCATGTTGCCCGTATTATCTTGTCCAACAGTAGTTATTATTGGATAATGCTTCAATTTGTCTCTAAAGGAAAATAAAAAAAGGCAAGACTTTATTCCCCAATGGCAGGGGAACTAGGCCCCACCCTCATCTATTAATGCATGCCATATATGTTTAATAATGAAGAGAGGGAAGAGAAGATTAATAAGGAAAGAGATTTGTTTTGTTTGGTAAACTAAATTAAAAAGGGGAGTGAGGAAAAATGAGGGAAAAACTGAAAATTTTCGTTTCATTATTGCAATTTTCTCACTTCTTTTCTTCTTCTCACCTCAATTCCTATTAGCTCCTTCATTTCTATTTTTCACGAAAACTTGGGGTAAATTGAAACCTACTTTAACTGAATTTTTAGGTTGGGGCAGTAGCAGTACAACCTACTTAATCCCCTAATAGTTAGAAAGTTAAGGGAATATTTGCTTGTAGTAGTAGTTAAGTATTACACCACCACCAAAACCCCACCCCCCACCCCCACCAAAAAAAAAAAAAAAAAAACATTTTCCTCGTTAGAAAGAAAGTATGGCTGAAATATTAAACTATCTATTTCTCTTAACACATTCCATTTGATGTGTGACACATAGAAAGACAGGCTTAAAAAAAAAAAAAAAAAAATCTTTCTATGGGATGACTTTCTTACACGGTATTGTTAAATTTAGATATAGTTAATAAAGCACATAAAATTTTTTTTTCCCAAGAAAATGGAACCACAAAATGCCCATTTCCTTATGGGTTGCGTAAGAATTAATTAAGAAGGAAAAATGGATTAAATATGGAGCAGTGGTCGTGGGTTATTGAAGAATGGGAATGGGATGGATGAGAGTTTGTTGGTGTTTTTGAGATTTTCTTGAAATTGAAAAGGGAAGAAAGAGGGCATAGATGCGGATGCTATGCTGCTCTTATCTTAGTTGTAGGCTGCGCCCCCACCTAAATATAGAATGCATTTCTTTTATGGACCATTGGCCATGAAATCTCAACTCATCAGTGTACACAATACCAATATTCTGGTTCTCTGGCCCACCATAGGGAAGGTTTCATCAATAAGTAGGTTCTTTTTTCTTTTTCTTTTTCTTTTTTTAGGATAAAAAAAAAAAAATTAATCATACTAATGACACCTTTTCTTTTCCTATTTGACCAAGGCAAAAGCAAAGTGTTTTCTTGCAGTTTGCATGTCGTCCTTGTACGGAATACCATTTAGATATAAGATTTATTGTAATTAAAAAAAAAAAAAATCAGCACACAAGCACTATTTCGAAATAGCAATACATTTAAATATTTTAGTGTAGGTCCCATTAACCAACACATACATACCTATGTTCATTTAGATATAAGATTTATTGTAATTAAAAAAAAAAAAAAATCAGCACACAAGCACTATTTCGAAATAGTAATACATTTAAATATTTTAGTATAAGTCCCATTAACCGATACATACATACCTACGTACATTGCTATTTTGTTTCTAATATTTCAGATTAAAAATAATTACCGGATCTAGTTAAAGATGTAGTTAAAGGAAAATAATTTCCAAAAGACAAATATTACATTTCAGCCACAAAGAAAGAGAGAAAGAGCGAGAAGGAATAGATATAGAACTCTTGATGTTTTTTTCAGGTAATCGTTTTTACTGTAGCTTTGCGAGCAAAATTTAGCTAGGCTACAGAGAGAGGCGTACACTTGGGCTGCATCCAAACATTGCTAAAAAAAATATTACGTAAAACATCACGCCCAGTGGGACTCGAACCCACAATCGCCTGATTAGAAGTCAGGCGCCTTATCCATTAGGCCATGGGCGCCACATGCTACATGAGATCTTTTTATTAAAATAGAATTTCAGAACTAGCGTAATTTAGACACTTGTTATTTTTACTGAAATGGAAAAAAAAAAAAAAGAGGGTGCTTCCCGATCGAATAGGAACGTGGTAATGTTAAAATTTTTCAGATAAATTTAGGTTTATCAAAAATTTGTTCGTTTGTTTTAATTTTGTTTTATGCTCTTTTAAACACGAAAAAGAAGGAAAAAAAAAAAATAGAAAAATATGCTATCCCTTGCGTTAATATAAGTTGTATGTCCCGTTAGGGTGATTTGCATGTTTAACTTAATATGAAATTAGTAAACCATGTATACATGATGCGCGTGCAAAAAAAGAATAAAACTGTTTAATACTATTTTATATGATGCAAAGTAATTAATTAAATTTCTTTTTTATTTATTTAATTTTATTTTACAATTAAGGTATCAATGGACCGTATTAATTTAAAAAAAAAAAAAAAAGAAGAAGATAAACATGTGCATAGCACCATTCATCATGTTAACTACTAATAGTCATAGAATCAAGTATGTCACTTGAAAGCTTTTTGTACGATTACAATTAAATATTACGGTCTTAAGGGTATGGAAACAAATGATAATTTCTTACATTAATATAGTAGATATACAGCTATCGATTGGAATAGTTGAAATTTGAAAACAATTACATCACTACCATTAGAACGGTTTCAACTCAAAAGAGCACGGCTTGGGTTGACATGCGTAGTATAAAATCCTTCCTTGACCACTAATTAGCAAATTGTAAAAGTATACAAAGTCTATAACGGAGAAACTAATAGCGACGGACATAGTTTGGTTAAAAGTATAATAGGCATTTAAGTATCTTCGTTCCTACAGCAACGAGACATGATGGCGTTTGCAATAGATATTTTGCATACTAAAGAATTTGATAAGCTCTTCTGACGTTCACCATGTTTTCTATCATAGAACAAAACTCTAAATTAAAATATTCCACATCGAATTGCTAAAATAATTTTTTAATACATCTTATCCTTTTTATAAAATACTTATCATTTAAAATTTTTCAAAATGCAGCGTCATTTTATCTTAAATAAATTTTTAATAGATTTTATCCTTTTAATAAAACCCTTTCCATTAAATTTGTTTTGAATGTAGATTTATTTTATCATATATATAGTAATAATAACCAATTAATAAAACATTATGACTAATTCATTTTTAGGAACTTAAATTACTTATATAGTTTTCTAATGTGTATTAAATTATAAAGGAGTAGAATCAAGAATGAAATTTCAATTCTTTGTTTGATAATAACTGCAAAATTGTAACTTCATTCTAGTGATTTATTTAGCTTCCAGCATGTTCAAATAGAATGTCCTGTATATTTGTTGTATTCATAAAAAAATGCCCTTGGCCTTTCACGAAAAGTATGACCTTAGCCTTTTAAGATTTATAAATCAAATAAAATGTATATAGTATAATTACATATATTATATCATTTATTGCGCCAAATGTTATAAATGCAAAAATTAATACACTATACTATACTAAAAAAAAAAATTGTAACATAAAAAAATATATTCAATCAAATTATACATACAACTGATTAAGAAAGAAAAAAAATTATGCATAAGTGGATTTTAAATGTGTTAAAAAAAAAGGAAATATATAATTATAGAAGTACATTATAAACGAGTTAAGATAAACTAAAAATTTGCTAATCGCAAATTTGTCTTTGTGGAATTTTAGCGTCCAATTTTAAGGGTATGTACATTCGAAGCTTTTGAGAGAGAGGAGAAAAAAGGGACCAATTTGTCCATAACTGGGTGAATGAAACTAAAATAACATGGATTAATGTGAATAAATATGAATAATGAGTGGCCGATAAAATAAACTTGACAAAGCTCGATGGTTCTTTTTTCCCTAACTGCGAATATTGAAGGTTGAAAGTTATTATTTTGTAAATCAAACAAATAACTCCATTAGCAAATTACTAAGGTATAAAAATGTTAACTAACATTTAATGTTAGCAAATCCCTACACAGAATATAAAACATAGAGAGTACATGCTTTTCACGATTGAAAATCACCTAACAAAGCATGTAGAGTACAATTTATTCAATGCGGAACCATTTAACTAAACGTAAGCTACTAATGCTTATTTTTGCAATTAAAATCACAAACCAATTACATAACAACAAACAATTATTGTAAGTATACGTTTTGAATCATTAATTATGGATGATAATATGTAGTTGCCAAAAAAAAAAAAAAAATCATAAATTATACACTAGACAGTGTGCATAATAAGGAAATAGATACCTTTCAATCATAAAATGTAATAATTGAATAATAACAAACAATTGTTTAATTTCATAATTTCAAACTTGTCAATCATTAGTTATATATTCAGCAACCAAACGTTAGGGAAGAAAAAAAAAGGGAAAGAAACCTACCATAAGAAAATCATAATGAATAATGCTCTAGAAATAAAGTAAAAGTTGAAACTTATACTTTTTTTCTTATGAAGAAAAAAAAAAAAGTAAAATTGAAAAAAGAATTTACTATAATGAAATTATAGATATACATTTTCACGATATAATTCAAAAGATGAACAAATCATGGAAGTTGAGAAATATAGGAAAAAAATTTATAATTTATATGCATTTGAAATACATTTTTTCAATAAAAGTACCTTAACTTTTCATCGTTATTGAATTTCATCATTTACATTTTGACTTTTCAGTTTTTTTTTTAAATATTGAAATAGTAGTTTTACTATGGGTTTTATCAAGAAATTTCATTAAAAAAATATTTAGATAAGATAACTCCGGTTAATACAGAACACTCGTAATGTTTTGTTCTGGGTGAAAATCGAATGTTCTTTTTTCCCCTAATAATGAAGATTGAAGGTTGATATTTATTGTCATAGATAACTCCGTTTAGCAATTATTAATGTATAAAATGAAAATTAATTAGCAATAAAGTAGAATGAACTTTGTAGAGGAAAAATTAAAAAACCAACTAATATCTTGATAAAAAAAAAAAAGAGAAGGCATTTTGAGGAAATATATTTTGAGTAAAATTACTTTAGTATCTCTTATAATTGATTTCTAAAATAGAAACATATATTTAGTTCAAAAGATAAATGAAGGAATATCATGTATAAAATTTAAAGTTTGAGGATGTGCAGTTTTCTAAAACTCTTGCTTTTGCTTAATAATATAATAAGATAAAATGATACGTAGACCTTAACATAGTTTAATCCAAACTGTAAATCAACCAAAACTGGCCCACTAGCTCGTGGACTTTGATTGAACTCCTAATGATAGTTTTGAATTGGATGTAGGTCCATGGTAATTTGTGGAAAAAAAAAAGGAAACAATAAAGATTAGTTATACAAATAAAATGAAACAAAGAAACCTATAATTGAATAGTATAGCAAATTTAAACTATTTTCATTTGAATTAGGAAAATTATTTTCCAAACATTTAATGTGATACTACTAGTAACATAAGAAAGAAAATATTTTCGAATAATCTCCTAAACTTTAACTTAAATATAGATTTTTTTTTAACTTAAGTGTATATTGATTATTTGAACTTTCAAATATTGTAAATTACCCTCTAAATTTTAATAGGTTGACAAATAACCCTTATAAGTTGAAAATAAAATCACTAAAGTTTGGCTTTGGTGCAAAAAGACTCATTGAACTTATCAAAGCGTATTTTAACATCCTTTAAACTTTGATCATAATATGATTTTTAGAGAAAATGCAAATAGTTCCTCAAAGCTCTGCTCTAAGTTCTTATTTATATCTTAAATTTTCAAAAGTTGCAAATCAACTCCCTAAATTTAATAAATTGGTAAATGACCCCTCATAGGTTGAAAATAAAACTCTTAAAGTTTGGCTTTGGTGCAAAAACACTCATTCAACTTATCAAATTGTATTTTAACACCCTTTAAACTTGGATCATAATGCTATTTTCAAGAAAAATGCAAATAAACCCAAAGCTTTACTCTAAGTGTATATTTATACCTTAAATTTTCAAATGTTACTAATTAACCCTTTAAACTCTAACAAATTGGCAAATAACCTCTATAAGTTGTAAATGATCCTCCAAAATTTTGATGTTGAAATATTTTCTAAACTTATTAAAGTATATTTTAAGACTCTCTAAACATTAATCATAGTGTGACTTTTTTTTAACTAAAAAAGTAAATACCATTTATTTACTAATGTTTATTGAAGTTATTTGCAACATTTGAAAATTCATAAAGTAAATCTACAACTAAGCCAAAGTTTAGGGGCATTGTTTGCAATTTTCTTTAACCTTTTTTTTTACTAAAAAAAAATATCTTTTATGTTGTTAATTTATCAAAATTTAAAGAAGTAGATTATAATAATTAAAAGTTATAGGGGATTGCAATTTCCCTAATATCTTATAAACATATCTAGTTTTTTATATATAAACTTTTATGAAATGGAAGTTTTCGTTCCTTAACAATGTGGAACTAATGTTTATCTTCCAATCTTCTTTCTAATCTCTATTCACATTATCTCTCCATCTCAATATCTTTAATCAATTTCATATAGATTGCGTTATCATGAATCTAAACTTGATTGAATCTTTCTACAACCTTGTAGACTTTCAAGTCACTTATGTTTTACTAAGAAGTCTTAGATATACACTATCCAATTATGGGAGGATGGGGATCCATCCTGATTCACCATTATCCTTATTAAGATCATTGGTCATACCTAATAAAACATATGAGGAACCATATTAACTAGTATTAAAATTTCAAATACCTAAGCATAGATTTCACAATAATACAGATCATTTTGAGAGTAAATTGTATCCAACCACCTATTAGCTTGGGCTTCACCCTCTAATTAGGACCTCAAACTCATAAAGTAATACCTCTAACTTCAAGAGTAGGCTAATATGGAATCGTACTTTTTAATTTGATGGCAATTAGCCATTTTCAAACTCAGATAAGGCAATAGCTTTCAAATAAGTAAATAACCCAATTTTTATAAGGAGCCATTTCTTAGTTCTTGATTTGCATTTTACTAAGACCTCATCTAAGTTGACTAACTTCATATCATGTCTCATTTAGTTCTTTAAGACTTGCAATTACTTACTTTACACCTCTAACCCATACCATAAGGTCAAATCTCCTTAGAACTAACTCGCTTTATGATATCTTACTCACTGATAATTCTAGGAAGATAAAAATTAAACACAAAATGTTTCTTATTGCTTGCCAACGACTAGGATTTCCCTTATATGTTGGAGAGTCCATACGTCCCCTAAATTGACCCATCTTGATATTTGGCCTAAAAAGTTCTCACTCATCATGAGATCCCATAAAATAATCATGTTCACTGCCTTGCTCAGAGAACGATTTTAAAAAATAGGTATGACTAAGATTAAAAAAAATGTAATCAAGAATCAAAATCCAACCCATTTAAGCATCTTTGTTAAGTGTAGAAGCGATAAGCTGTAAAATTTGCAATTTTTATGGGTTTACTTGACCGACTCTTGCTCAAATCTTATGTTACTTTGCTACTCCGATGTTCTGCTTCTTTATCTTGAGTTTATTTAAGAATTCTTGGACTTTTGTTCCATTAGGTGGTTCCAAACTACTTTAATCATTAACTACAATCATGAAATATACTTATCCATTCTAAGCACACATCTTGCTTAAAACCAGATTTCTCGGATGTCATGAAAATCATAAGATCTCCTATTTTTGGGCTTCATTGGTATGATGATAAAACCTTCTAAATTGAGTTCATAATCAAATAATCATCACGCTTTTTCTTTCTTTCCTGTGTTGAAGACTAAAAGGACGGAGGATCCTTTACTTTAAATTCTTTAGCTCCTTATTTTATGTTTAGTATATTCTATAACATCGTAATCTAAGCATTCAACATTAGTGATTTAAGTATCTTTTTCATTTACGACGGAGAATGACCCAAGCTATGCATGTGATAATCAAGTGTATGTCTATATTACCTCGAAGCATATATCTGAGTGTTTTGAATAAAATTGATGTTTTGAAATTCTCATCTACAGCAACCTTGATATCATTCCAAAGACATATCCTTAATTATTCAAAGAACTTTGTTATAATTGGACCAATAGTATGAGAGAAAAATAAAGATAATAAATACTTGCTTTTGTTAACTTAAATATTCGTTTTAAAGTACAAATACCTGTTGGGAGCTTGAAATATTTTATACAATTTATCAACATACTCGGCCATCTATGCTCGAAAATCGATTAAAATACTTAAAGTGGCAAATATCACCACAACAAATGTAGATAGGTTTCCTTCCGAATAAAATATAAAAAATTTCCCACTAATTTTGATGAATGGGTAGATATGTTATGTCTTGCAGTAGATTATCATACCCAATTCTAATCGTATTATAATATATAATTTCCAATCTTTTTTCTTTATGTTCTATATTCCATCTATTACTTTTGTTTACGGCGTTGTTAATTTTCGCTGGCTACACGTGCGTTGAATTTTTTTTGTCAAATTAATATAATTTTAAAAGCTCTCACATTTTATAAAATATATAATATATATGCATGATATGATTGTTATATCATAACAAACGACTTAATTACTTATTACAAGTATAATCACTTCTTTTTTTTACGTTATACTCTCTATTAATTATCATCTATCACATGCTTCATTGATTATTTCCAATCTGTTACAACTAAAAAAAGAAAAAGTTTAACAAAGAAGCTTTAACATTAAATTTCCAATCGGATACTAATCCAATGAATTGAATCACCGTAATTTGTAGCATTTTTGTTTTCTACTGTTTTTCTATCATCCTATTGTTTTATATTAATTATTTCTATTAAGAAGTTTAAGAAATTTGTGATTTTTCATAACAATAAGCTCGAGCTATAGAAGTGCCAGCAATATTACAAATGTCACAAATAAGCAAGGAAATTTTATTTGCAATAAATATTTTCAGAATTTTCCAATACTTATCATGATACAATGTCATTTATGATTAATATTAAAAATTATAATTGAAGGGAAAGTAATAGCAGGAAAAAACAGTATTAAGACTTCAAAGTCAATTTTCATATATTCAAATAGAATATTTTCCATATGTACTCTGTTCAGACAAAACCATCAACATAGGCTGCCAATGAAAGAAAATGGTGCAGATTTGTGCGATTTATTATTACTACTACTAGTATTATATTATTTTATGTGGATCTTAAGGTTCAATTGTATTATTTTATGCTGGCAAGTTGGACGCGTAGGAAAATGGATCTTTTTTTTTTTTTTTTTGGTACCTCTCGAACGAACAGAACACCCAATGGAGGAGGTAAGGTAAGGTCCATCCAACTTCTGCTGTTGGAAGCAATTTGTGGTATGCTAACTTGCTTTCTCTTTAAACTACAGAATCTATGGAAGTGAACTTAGATTTGCTTTCTCGATGGTGGTATGGTATGAGTACAGATGCTAACACAGACAGGAAAAGGAATGTGTCTGTATTGATACGAGGCCTGGCTGGAAACTCAAAATCTAAGAGGTACAAGAGAGATTGGTGTAGTTCAGAAGCAGAACAGCCAAATGTCTCCAATTTTTGACACTCTCATGAATTTTCCATCAGAGTAGTGAGTATGAATTTAGGAGCATATCAATCTGCATAGGTCCGCTTTCCGGGCTTGCGAAATGTCTGTGAAAGGAAACACTCTGAAGTTGCCATTTTCCAAACATGTGATCGTCACCTGCGAGTTGCTCACGGTTGCCTGCATCCATTAAAGCCGTCTATTAGTATTCTGGGCATGCTAATTTAGTTAGGAGTACCTTGATAGTATTCTATGCGCAAGCGGCACTGCTCATTCGAAGATGCATGCATATTACAAGTTTTTGAAGTCTATTAACGTTCTTTGAGTAGATGCAAGAACCTTCCATGTTAGAAGTCACTTTATTCTTCAAAATCAGAGATGGACATCGTTAGATTATGTTGGAAGTTGGAACACATCTATGGTGGCTAGTCATGGAAGAAGCACAGTTCTAAATAAGCACGAAAGTTAACTTTTTTGCATTTGGTAATTTCTTCACATTAACTTTGTTGAAATAATGAATACATGAACCGATACTTATATGTGACCTTGAATTTTCAAAGGATATGGATATAAATTTGAACAAATTTCTATTATCAATGGGAACATATTACCACAATAATCACCCTCCGCATCGTGTTACCTCTGTTTCCAACAATAATCTTCGCTGGCTCCTTTACAATTATGGCATGGAAGATACAAACTTAATGGTTTGTCCCCAATCTTGTGTGTTTTTCCTTTTTTTTTTTTTTTTTTAATTAATTAACCGCTTTTGACAAAGAATCAATTTAAATTGCTCTTCAAGTTCCTATTAAGGAAATCTTTTATCTCATCTATCCAAAGAACAGCTTATCCGATTTCTCAACCAATATAGGAGAGGGCACGGATAGACCAGTACCTCGCAGGAAGTTGTTGCGTCCTTGCAGCTCCATATTCTTGAAGGAAGACAATCAACATGCTTACACCAACTACAATACTGGTTTATGTCTAAATTCCCTAAAACAGCCGCAAGGCATCCAGAGAATCTGCATCAAAGCGCACAGCACCTTTCGCATAAGACTAAAATGACAAGGAAAAAGATTTTGTAGTGCACTAATGACAGAGCACTTACACAAGGACAAAGATAAGAAGTGATACTATCCGCAGTACTGGCTTATCCAGCATCTGCTTCAACTCAATGGAATTTTTAACATCATAATCAAAGAGGCCAATCTTATTTTGTGCCGCTTGCGGGGTCTGAGGTGTGTATAAAACCACAAAGCCAAGTACAATTCCTGATATGAATCCTCCAATATTGGCGAAGTTGTCTATGAAGGGTAGCAAGCCAAGTGCCAAATTGATCGCCAAGATGGATAATATTAATCCAAGGGCCGAAAGCTGCAAACACGAAAAAAGAAGTTGCACTTAGCCGAAATCCTTAGTGACTGAATCATTCAACTACGAGGATCAGTGACCTTGTTGGTATAAAATCTCCAGTTTCTTATGAGGATGGAAAGTAGAGCCCCCAATAATCCAAGAAAAGCACCAGATGCACCAACATTTGGATTGTCTCGCACGAATACCGCTGCAAAGAGGCTACCCGTAAAGGCAGATAGGACATAAATGATCCCTGTCCTTACTACACACAGAACAAGAGAAGGTTAAGTGCAAGGTCATATAAACGTTTGTCTACATAGATATCAGGATTGATGGAAAGAAATCCTTACATGGTCCAAACTCTTGCTCTAGAAAAATTCCTATGTATACAACACCAGCCAGGTTGATTAATAGGTGGAAAGCCCCAGAATGCAAGCATGAGAATGTAAAAAGTCGCCAAATCTGGTGTTTAGCCAGTGATGTCCGGCGTATAGCTCCCATTGCATCCAGCCTAAGGGAAAGTAAGGAGAAATGTGAAAGGGATCAAAATTAATCACGTGGAAGATCAGACTTCAAAAACATGACAAAGGAAAGACAGGTCTTAAAGTGCTCGGATTGTATAGCACAACATCAAAAAGGAATTAAGATTTGCTCATAAATCTGAATGCTTTCTTTCCTGACAGATCATTATAGGAAACCAACATAGACTACAATATAACAATAGGTTATCCCAGTCCTCAGCACCTTCAGAAATCAAATCTAGATTTTGCATCTAGATCTCTCGCTATTGAAGATTGCATGGATAGTTCATGTTGGATTTAGATAAGCTTTGAAAACAAAGCCTTTATTGCCAACCGATCCTGGCTTAGAACAACCGAAGACAAGCTCTCAAAATGCTACTACGTGATACACATGAACCAAAACGATCAGGATCAACCAATTGCCATAGTTTGAACTCCACTTTCTATCTCACTTGCCTCAATTTACATTAAGCGACCTCACAACATGGAAGAAATTTGGGTTTCAGTCGAAAGTCAATGTCTTCGTGAAGAATACATCTACTAGCCAGGATTAGTGTTTTTGTGCCGGTTGTATACAGAGTGAAGAATACATCTACACACTATACCTTTGCGTTAGCAAATGTCTAGGTCTATAGCAATATAAAATCTGACAAAATATATATCAGGAAGCAAATAGAAGTACTAGAGGCACAAATAAATGTCAACGATGTAGAAGAGGCTAACGTGGAAGCAGAAGGTCCAAGGAGGGGATTCTCATGAAGAGGCTGAAAAGCCATCCTCCCCAACGCTCCAAAAGCGCAATCCCCGTGAGACTTCTCGCCACAGTTATTGACCATCATCATCACGGCAAATGCACCGATGTGTATAAGAATGAAGAGAGAGATAACCCACGGGTCACGGCAGCGACCGAAGCTGGATTTGAAGAAGAAAGGGACCTTTTGATCTTGAGTTCCGCAGTCACTTAGAGCAAAAGAAGATCTGGGTGGTTGGAGGTGGAAATGTGTTTGCTTCATATCTATGGGGTTACTAAGTTTCGGATCGTCTGCCATTGATGATTACTGCGTAAGCTCACTTCTCAATGAGAGAGAGAAACAGTTGGTTCTGGAGGGAAATGTCGAACTATTCTTGCTTTTCATATAGTTATGGCGGTTGAAGAAGTTTCAGGCTTGGGCCCCTTTGCAAAGTCCACAGGCCTGTCCACATTGGAAGCCAAGCATGCAAGTCCCGAAGTAGTTAACATCACACTGAATAGGAAGAAGATTCCTTGAGTAGCAGACAGTTATAACTGCTTGATTTCGGGATCTTCCTAGACCACGAATCTATCTCTACATTTTATGATCCTAACAGGCAATCTCCCCAGTTTTACAACCAAGGGGAAGTAAGGCATAAACAATCAAGGCACTGTCGAAGCCATTGCCTTCAGGAGGTAGGGAGAGTGGCACCCTTAGGATTCTACATTAGATATAGATGTTAAGTCAAATTTTTTATTTTATTTTCCTTAATCTAATTGGTATTAAATTGTAACCCATTAAATACTGATCATCAACTATAAATGAAGAAAAATCTAGTTTTTCTGATAGAATTGAGGAAATTACAAAAGACCTTTTCAAACTTTTCTTTTAGTATGGATTTACTTCATAAATTTTCAAAGTGAGTTATTTGACTCTCTAAATTTTCGTTTTTATGTAAATTCATCCCTCAAACTTTAAAAGTGAGTTTTTTTACTTTCTAAATTTTTAATAAGTTGTATCATTGTGTTAATTTAATATTTTCATTTAAAAAAAAAAAAAGGCATGTGCATGGGGAAAATTGATGATAACTTATAGCTTATTAAAAATTATAATGTACATTGTACAAATTTAATATTTTAAATCATATTTGATAAAGCATATATTAAAATTAATCAAATATTATATGTCATACACTCACTAATATTATATATTACAATAGCATATATAAGATATATATGTTTTTATGTAAAATCATATTTTGTAACAAATAATATATTGTATTTATTGTATATGTTTCATAAATTGCATAATTATTACTCAATTGGATAAAGATTGTATTTAGAATCCATCTGAATTAATTCTTGCAGAAGTAATGCAAATGCACTGGCTACTAGTATAATATTAGTTAGTATTGGACATATAATATTTAATATAATTTTAATATGTGCTTCATAGTATATGTTTAATACATTTGTATAATATATATTGTATTTATTTAATATGTTATAAATTATCATCAATTATCCCATGTACATGCTTTTTTTAAAAGCAAAATGGTAAATTGATATAATGTTGCAAATTATTAAAAGTTTAAGGAGTAAAAAAACTTATATTAAAGTTTATGAGATGAATCTGCATCAGAACAAAAGTTTAAGAGGTTGGAAAACTCACTTTTAAAGTCTAAAAGGTGAATCTACATCAAAATGAAAGTTTAATGGATTAAAAAACACATTTTAAAAGTTCGGGAGGTGAACTTACATTAGAGGGAAAGTTCAAGTGAGGGATTTTGTAATTTCCCTAATAAAATTTGAAAAACTTAGAGTTCTCATTCGACTTAGGTTGGGATAAAAGGGCAAGTTGGGATCGAATGAGTGAAATTATCCTAATTTAGTTGCTAGTCCATGACAAAATCATTTTTTTTTTAAGGATTTTTGAAAAACCAAAGATTAAAGACATAAAAGGTTACCACCTTAATCTTCCGAGTTTGGAATCTATTTCCTAATATACTCTATATTTCAAGAAATAATCATAAGTATAACTTATTTATTTACATGTGGAAAAATAAAATTTTTCCTATTTACCCACTCCATATGTATTTACGTACCCTCTAGTAAGGTTATGACTTTCTATAGTTTGGTTTTTATAAAAACTTTAGCAGTTTGGTTTATTTTATTTTAAAAAATGGTTGGGTTTAAACTTTTAACCATTTATTTTTATTTAAGAAAAATTCTAGAAAAGGTTCTATTTTTTATATTTTATTTTTTGGAAATTCTAAATTTTCTCTAATTAAAAAAAAGTTTATTTATTATTTATTATTTTTAAAAATTATTTTTCTCAGTAAAAAGATTTTTTTAAAACCTTAAATTATCTAATTTTAGAGAAAAAGGTTTCATCATTTTTTTTTTCTTTTTTTCTTTTTGGAAATGCCTATTATTTATTCTTCTTAGTGGAAAAAAGAAAGGATCTACTAATTAATAAAAGTTAGATAATAAAAAATAAAAGAATAAAAGTAGAAAAATGAAAACAAGAGGAATTAACCTAGTTTTAGCAATCAAGTCGAGCAAGAATCAATTCAGGTACATAGGTCGAGTCATTAGGCCAGTGGGTGAAAATTGGGTTGAGAATCGACGGAAGAAGGATAGAGAGTGGGAGTATTATATAGCTCACCTGGGTGGTTATTGGTAGTTAAAGGTGCATCATGGTTAAGGTTTTAAGTGTAGTGAGCTTAATGGTAGGTTTAGTTCAATTGTTGGTGTGATGGCGAGCAAAGGTCAAGTTAAAGTAGAGGATTTCAAACCCTAAGCTTTCAATAGGGTAGTGAAGGTAGTTTCAAGTGATAGGGATGGTGTTTTTTGAATGTAGGGAGCTAGGAGAGGCTATTAAAGAAGGTAATTCCCTTTGATGATGGTTGAAGAGAGAAAATTCTATAGAAAGAGCATACTTACGAGCCAAACCTTAGAGAGAGAAATAACTTTATGTATTTGTGTATATTGTTGATTGAGAGTTGATAATTTAAAAGCTTGGGTGAGATCTCTTTTGTAGTGTTTAGGCTTAACATAAAGAAGGAAGGCCATGAATGGCATTGAATTTGCAACAATTAAAGCTAGGGTTTAACTAGGTTTAATTCATTATTTTAGAGGAAAATTACATAAATAACCAATCAAAATTGTGTTATTGAAGCTCCTTTTCACTTAAAAGCTTCAGTAGAAGCTTTAAAAATTAATGGAGAGCAAGAATCAAGTATGGATAGCTCATAGATTTAAATTCAAATTTGAACTCTTTTTTTCAAAACTTTGACTTGATTTTAAACCACTTAAATGAATGAATTTGGATAGGTTTTAAGGTGTAATCGTGGTAAGCAATGTGATGTTTGTAATTTAACCATTAAATTGGTCAAATTATAAAGAGAAAAAGGGTAAAAAATGGCTTGAAACAAGCTCAACTAGAAAGGGCATGCAAAGAAATAAGGGAAGGGGTGGGTGAGAGTTAGGGACAATGATGTAGCATATTGGCGAAATAAGGAGCTATGTGGTGCTACATGTCCTAATAAGGGGCTAACACTTGGTGATGAGGAATAAGGCTTGCTACGAGGCTTGATATGTAGTGGGCATGTAGCATTTTGTTGATATTAGCCACCATATGGCCCATTGGTGTTAACATATATTGCTTACATGGCATTATTTGCCACACGAACCAATTGTAAGGTGTTATGTGTCTCTGGGATTGGAAAAACAAAAGGCATAAATCATGCTTGAAGAAGTTAGAACTTATGACCTTTAGGCTTTAATTCATTCACCCATGCCCTTGCTAGTTGAGCTAACTTTAATTCTCATCTACTTTTGTAACCTAAACTTTAGTTATCCCTTGACAAACAGGGACATCAGCTATCCTCAAATAAGAACTTTTGGCTATCCTTCATTAGTTGTGAAACCTAAGCAAACCTTAAAATTTGGAACTGAGGTTGTTTTATAAAAATAGGAACCTTAGTCTTCCTTGGTTAAGCCTAGAAACTTTGATGATACTCAAAAATGTTGGAAATTAGTTACCCTTTGGTAAACAATGAGAAACCCCAGCTTTTCATTTGGAACTTCAGTTCCCCTTTGATGAGTCTCAGAGAACGAATCATCCTTTGGTTTAGGAACTTCAATTGTTCTCTCTTGATAGATCAGGAACCTAGTTATCCCTTGTTGGATTAAATCTAAGAACTTCGATTGTTTACTCTTGAAAGTTTAGGAACCCTAGTGATCCTTAATTAAATTAAACTAAACTTAAGAGCTCTGGTTATCCTTTTAATTAGAATATTCAATTAAAATCCTTGACCTCATAATAATGGGATCTCACCTTCTACCTCATAAGAGTATTTTTTGTTCTCTTCCCTTAAAACCTTAATGAATCAAAATTCGGATAGCTAGCTAATTATAATGCCATTGAATCTTTCTCTAGGGTAAAATTGGTGTCTTTTTTATTTTTATGATAAGGTTTTTCTCAAACTTTACTAGAAAAAGAGGCAGTTATAGACACTCCATTTTCACTCTCCATAGTATTTTAGTTTTGAATAAAGGAAAAGATCTTAATTAAAAAAATAAATTAGAAAATACAAAAAAATTGAAAAATACAAAAGAAAAATTAAAAAAAAAATTGAAAAATACAAAAAAAAAAAGAAAAATGAGAAAATACAAAAAAATGGAAAATTTGAGAAAGTACAAGAAAATAGAAAAAATTTTAAAAATATATGAAAATAGAATTTTTAGGAGAATAACAGTCATTGCATCATTTGAAGGTCTTTGGATCTCATTCATGAGTTATGTTATAATGCGAAACCCAGTCTTTGACCTATTATCTTACATTTAGAGTAGTGAACTATTATACATGGAATCTAAAAATTATAGCTATTAAGAGAAGTTTGAGAAACGAGCCTAGTTGTTAGTTGTTTAGTAAGACTCTAACTACTTGATATTGACATGAATTAGAACATTCAGAACGATGTAGGGTTTTCAGATGCTTTTGTTTGAATTGAACCAAATGCTAATAAGATCACAAAAGTTAGAAAAAGAAGTCTCGGTAAGGTTAATCTTTCGAAATAAAGTTTATATTAAATTTAATTTCAATAAAACACATTTTTATTGATTACACTTGATAATTTTTAGAACTTGGAATTTGAGTTTTGAATGATTACGAGATTTTAGAGATAAATTATTTTTAACTAATAAAAATGATTTTAGGATTCAAAAAGTATGTAGTGTAATTATAAAATAGCGCTATACATGTTATATGTACCAGATATATAAATACATATTAATATATAGATATAATATGCTAAAATAATGCTTAAAATTGTAATAAACTAAAGAAAAATTATAAAATAATAGCCAACTCACTTGGAAAAATGCATGGCATGGTAATATTCTAAGCACATAGGAAAAGCATGGGGAGGTGTCACTATAATTTATTATTACTTTACACCTAATAACTTAACAAATCAACACTTATAAAATCACTTTTTGCTTTCCACCACCTAGCTACTTATAAAAGAAGCTTTAAGATCAAACTCTAGTAATCTTGAATGATTAGAAAAATAGGAATCCTCTTAAACACTTTAGTGGTATATTTTTGCAAAAATAGTGGGAAAATAGGGTAAAATATGGTTCTTGGGGCTACACAAAACCTAATGAGGAGCCACTTAAGACTTAAGCTATTGGCTGTGAGAGAGGAGTTGCCAACAAGGAGTGGTAGCCGAAGGGTGGCTTAAAAGTTGTTCGCTTGTAAGTGTCCTTTTTGTACCTAATTTTTAATAATTTCTTAAAAATGGCAAAACACATCAAAAAATTATGAAAATTGGTTTCATGGGGTTATTTTGCATGTGCTAAATTTTAATGATTTATGGTACTTACTTAAGAAATGGGCCTTTTATTATAAATTTTTAATTAATTTTTGAAAATATTAAATATTATTGTTTTAGCTTGAAAATTTTTATAAAACACTTATATTATGTATTAAATTGTAGTAACAAGAATTTTCAAAAATCTTAATATTTACAATTTATTATGATTTAATCCTACTAAATTGGCAGTTTTTCTAATTAAGAAACATAAGGGGTTTTCATGAAAATTTTTGAATGAAACTTATATGAAGGGATATCTAGTAAATCATGATGATAGTATAATCATTATATTCTATCCATAAAGTTAAACATGGAAATATGCCTATTTTATATTGACTTTTGATGAAATCAGGCTAAAAATTGTATTTTTGGAAAAATTACACAGTATAGCAATTTGGTACTTTCTATGGTTAGAACTTACAATATATGATTTTTTTATTCTAAGGTATTTTTTGTGAGTTTAATTGGCCATGTATACAAATTATGGGTTAACTATCTCATATTTACTTATATTTTGGATAATATGGTAAATTGGGTAATTTGTAATGAAGGTGTTTTAGTGAAGTAACATTAAGATAGCTTTAATATGGCTATATCTTGGTTAAACTGTTATGCTACTATATTAGATGCTGATGTAGTGTTTTTAAATGATTGTAGTTATATCTTGGTTGAACTATTATGCTGCTATGTTAGATGTTGGTATGATGTTCGTGAATGGTTGTACTAACCTAGAGAGAGAAATGATTGCTAACCTAATCTCCTTAGTGTTCACCTAAGTGAACCTTAAGTAAAATAATAGATTTTCATTAGGGAGAGATTGAAAACTAGATTTGGATATCTAGGTTGAATAAAACTTAAACATTGGTTATGCTGAATGATATTTGAGTTGTTGTTACATCGCAGCATAACATGGCATAAAAGAGACCTATGGGTTAGAATTTTCAAAATAAGGTTTTCTATAATTAAGGGAAATAATGATTTTATGAACTTAGTTTTGAAAGCATATAGATTCACATTGCTTGAGCAGCCTGACTATTGTTTGTAGTCTGATTTGGTAGAAATAGAGTTGGGGGTTCTACTCTTAAGTAACTCCTTATTGCCTTTATGTTCTTGGACGTTATATCCAAATGCTTGGATATGTTAGCTAACTGAATGAGTGAGTTGAAAGAGCATAGGATATTATTATTGATATATGCTATGTGCATAAGCATAGCATACTGCATTACTAGCAATAAATACCTGGCCTGGTGAAGGTATGTATAAAGTTGAAATTGCTATTTATGAATGAATTATTTGAGTTGTAATATTATTTATATCATATTGTTTATTATTCACTCTCACTTAGCTTTAGTAGTTGAGAGGATAAAGTGTTTTATCTTCAAGTTAGCAGGATCTTGAAGGGCCCAACATTAGGGGGGCATGTATTTTAACAATGTTAGTCGGAGTTAGCAACTTCTAGATGGAACCTATACTAAGTTAAAAGCCCTACTATTTTGAAGATGGAAAAAAAAAGAAAGGTTTATGTTTTGATGTAAATAGTGAGTCGTACATATAAGCTGTATTCCAAAGATCCAGTTGAACTCCGTTGTAGCATCGCTATTGTCATAATAATAAAGTAGTCTCTTGATGAATAAGCAAATTGAGTTAAGTTTTTAACAGTCATTCCCATGTGATGGTACATTTCATGTTAAGTTGAAATATGACATATTTTAACCAAAAGGTAAGCCAAACATGCATATGTGATTTGATAGGTTCCAAGCCATATGTAAAACATATTGAACCTTTTATAAAATTTATACATTGATCGAAGTCTAGGCTAGTTACTGTAATAATGAAAATGAGGTCAATTTAAGTTAATTATGACTTCAAACAAGGTTTCAATTGGATTTAAATTGATTATTTTATGAGAATATTGATATCAAATTAATTAGACAAGCAACGAATTAGTGCTTAGAAATTTGTCAAAGTGGACTCATTATGAAAAATACCTTATGCATATGCACAGTTGATATTTTTTTTCATTTAAAATGTGTTTTTTTTTTAATTGGGGTTTGAATTAGGCATAGATTAGATTGGGTTTAGTCATTGAATTGGTTGATATAAAATAAAAGATGAATAATAGATTGAGAAATAAGCTAAGCCTAATTACTAGGGCATTATGCAAACATGAAATACTTTAAATCAAACCTAAAATCATGTTTGAAAACCAAAATCATGTCTAGAAATGAACAAAAAATGTCAAATTTGAATTCAATGTTAGGAAGAAGTTTAAATGCACAACTTGATAAAAAATTTGTGACTCAATCTCTAGCAGTTAAAACCAAAGCTTTTGATGAATGCTTTGGGTGAGATTGAAACTCCCTAACCATGATTTGACCACCATTTTCTTTCAAATTACATTGAATTCAAAGAATTAAAGCACTCGAAAACTATTTACTCTAGTTTTTTAATTCCATATATTCTTTAAATTTCTAAGCTTAATCTATAACAAGATAAAAGGGGACTATGGAACTCATTTGAATAAAAAGCATCATGCAAAACACACCCTACAAGTTCAATCTTGAGCTTTCAACCCTTTAATCTTCTTGGTAGAATTTCCCTTTATTCACTCAACGTAGAAGCTCAAGATTGGTATTACTAGATCCTTAGAGAGATAGATTCATAAAATACCGATCTTTAGTTTTGATTTTGTCATTTGAAGCTTTAAACACTAAACCTAATCTAACGCCTACTAACCTCCACGAAACACTAACCTCCGCTACTCCAACGATAAACCATCACTATGGGACAACTCATAGCACACCAAAACTCTAGGGTCAACACCTTCTCTCATCTTGGCAACCACTCCATTAAGCAACAGATGCTTAGACAATCATTGGCCTTCATACCCATTCATAACCTAACGAGGCGATCTGCTGGAATCGAATACTCAACTTCAACCCATGCTCCATATGCACTCCAACTTGGTAATGGTTTCTTATTTTTTTCTTTTTTTTTATTATTTTATTTATTTCTTATATTTGTTATTTATTTACTCTATAAAAATAATGGAATAAAAGTAAAAAAATGAACAAAAAAGTTCTAATCATTTTTAAAATCTTTTTTATGAAAATACAAAAAATAAATAAATAAATAATAACAATAAAGGAATGATTTTCCAAAGTTAGAATAAAAGTAGGTCTTTTCCCAAAATAAACACCATAACAGTTAAGGCCTTCTTTTATAATTTTCTTAAATAAAAATAAATAGCTAATTATGTGAAAGCCAATTTTTAACCCACTAAAGTTTTATTTAAAAAAAGGAATTATTGTGGTTTAACTTCGGTGATCAAACATGTACACATCGATTAGGTAGCCACAAAAGAATAAAGAATTCTATTTTTTTCAACAAATAATAAATAATAAACATGAAAAAATAATATAAAAACATAAAATAAAGGGTATTTTGATAAACAAATATGAATTTAGAAGATTAAGATGGTAATCGTTTAGTTTTTCAATAAGTTAGCATCTAGACCCAAAATCTTTTATCTTTCCAAAAATCATTTTTGAAAAGGTTTTCTTGTAGATTAGTGGCTAAGGTAAGATTATTTCAGCCATTTGATTCCAACTTTTTTCCCTACCTTAGTTAGGCAGCAACTCCAAAATTAATTGAAAAACTAAAATTTTCTTAATTCTTAGTCGATAGCTAATACTACCCAAATTAAGGAAAATTAAACCAAAAATGAAGTTCGACATAGATATTTTGAATGAAACAAATGGTAGCTTAGATGCCAAAACAACCCATTATGTGTAGGTAGGCAAGTTGTCAACATGGTAGAATGCTTTGATATATGTTAAACATTAGTAGCATGGGATGCTACTATAAATGGTGATATGGACTCGGCCAATATGAGTAATGAACCTAGTATGAGTATTTGATTGTTGATATTTAGGGATTAAATCAACCGACTTGATTTAAATTATTTGATTCTAGTTATGGCCTGAAATACTGTGCATGTTTTGCTCTTGTTGCCTTTATCTTAAATAACCCTCTAACTAAAGATTTTTCTATAATTCCATCCTTATATATTATGGGATCAGTCTCACCCTCTATCCTACCTTTGTTTATATTCATCTAAATCTAGACCGTTGAACTAATTATGAACAACAATTTAGATTTTAAAAAATGTAAATAAATTATGGGATAAAGAGCTAGACCAATCCCGTTAAAATAGAGAATGTGATCATAGAAGCTTTGCCTAACTAATAGTGTATATGTTGTTCAATTGATTGTTGCATTCCTAGTAATAAATTGAGTTGTTTGTGGTTTGATGTATATGTGTTTATTATAGAGTAGCTACTTGCTAGGGATAATTGCTCATTCCTTTTATTAAGGACTTGTTTTCTAAATTAATTAAAAGATTTTGTATTTAGATATTGGATAGTGTTAGATATGAGCATTCTTACAAGGATAATAGTAGTATAATAAAGATATATAGTAGACTACTCCTATTCTTTAAACTTGAGACATGACATATGCATGATGCTATTAAGGTACAATGGTATATCAAAACATAAGCTAAGTAATTACTTTTTAGTCAAAGTCATTATAATTTAGTGGTATTAACATTACTCTTTCAAGTAGAAGTATGTAAGTAGGTTAAATGAGTTAACCTAGCCCAACCCATTTTAATTTGCTAGTTAAGTAGACTCAGTTCATTTGGCTTACTTTTAAAATAGGTTAAAAAATTTTAGTGCTAACTACTTTTGAAATGGGTTAAGCAGGCTGACCCGAGGGTTATAAGCCTCGTAAAATTTTTGAACCCAAACTTGAGATGAGTAGTTAGAACCTATATGAGTCCCTCGAACTATATAAAATATGAATTAAATGAAAAAATGAATATTAAAATAGAAAATCCTAACGATACATTAGAAACTCCAAAACTAGAACCAAAACCCTAAACATACCTTTAAGACCTTAAAACCTTAATTAAACCCTAACATGCAAAAGACCATAAATTGACTCTAAAGCTCTAAATTAATATAAAAAATGTTAAATTAATTAATAAATTATAATTATATAGCTAAACTATTCGCTAATTTCTTATAATTAGATCAATCGCTAAAAAGTCATAAATAACCTTTGGAATCATAATTGAATAACAATGATGAATTCCAAATCTTATATATGCTAAAATAATTAGGTAAAATTGTTTTGAACTGAAAATTCTGTTTTTCTCCTTTCTTAAATCGATTTATATTAAGTCCGACCTACTCAATATAAATTTCTCATTCAAATTAAAGGTTTTAATTTGAAAACGATTTTAAAAAGAGTCTCCACTAAACTAAAAATGGGAAACTATGAAATTAGGGCTCATAAGGGAATAGGCTCTAATTTGAGCTATCAGCTTACAATTTTCAAACCAAAAAAAAAAAAAAATGTGAAAAATAAAAGTCAAAGAAGGCTTGGAGGCTATCTTTTTAAATCTCAAAGGTTTCCATAAAAGAGTCCGTGAAGTAATTAGGTGGGTTTTTAATTTTATTTTCAAGTAAAATGGGTTTTCTCTTTATTTATTGAAATTTTTTTGAAAAAAATTTGAAAAATGGGGAAATTATTTTTTAGTTTGGATTGCTCGAAGTATCTATATAGTCATGAAGTGGGATTAAGCCTACATAGTTCTCAATTTATGAAAAATTAGTATGTAAGCTAGTTTTATTTGTTGAAAATTTCATGTCACTTTCAGTTCTTACATTTTATTAGTATTTGCAAAATTGGATTTGGGTCCACTTTCAAAAATTCCAAATTCTTGGAATAAGGCCAAATTAAATTTTGATTCATGAAAACCCTTTTTTTTGTTTTAATTTTGAAAAAATCAATTCTTTAAAAGAAAAGCCCATCTTACATGAAAATTCATTTATTCATAACATGGCAAAACATAGGAATCGCAATATAATCATTAACATCAAAGCATGGCATTATGATAATTATTTAACTTAAGTAATTACATAGTTTCACCACAAACATATAGTATCATCATTATTTTACTACCAAGTGACTTTGAAATTGATTTTAAGAACACCCAAAAATTTTCACAATAAAGGCATCGTGATCAAGTCAGCTCTCGATGACTCTCTACTTATTTATGTATATAGTTAGTTGTATGATTAATTAAAAATAATTAAATTGATTGCTTGGGGTATATGGGTACATGCATGAATTTGATTACTTATTGAATGTTGTGCCAAGATATTGTAATTCTAAGAGAACGAAATGTATGCTATATTATTGAATGTTATTTATTACAAGTGTCTGTGAATTGCTTGATCACTCAATTGAATTGAACTTAATTATATTAGTTTAATTAATTAAAATGGACATGCACGATTAATTGGGGCGTATACCGCTCTCGTAAGTAAGTGCACTTAGTCAAGTTATAATATAGATAAAATAGATGTTGTGTCCGATTGTTGATCCTATGATGAATCAGTTATGTAAGTATATCTAATTAATTTTAGCGGTGATAACATTTGAATTATTCAATTAACTAACTTCTAACAATAAAATATTTAATGAAATAAACTAAAAATAGAGAATAAAGATTGCAATAAAATGAAAAAAATTAAGCTAGAAAATAAGAGTAAATAAACAAAATTAAAACAATGGTCTAGCAAAATAACTAAATAACATAATAATGTCATAACATGATTTAAGTAGAAAAGAAATAACGTTTTCTTTAGTAAATCTTTATTGTTATTTACTACTTAATTCTAGGGGATTTATTCAACCTTAATTGTTATATTGGATAGTGAAGATTTCTAATCCTATTCCTGTAGAAATTGAATTCTGAATTAGCTAGAGGAATTAGCTAGAAATACAAGTTCAGCTAATTCTTCTAGCTAATTCCTAATCTTAAGACTCTCTTTACTAGAATCACTTTTGAATATAGCATCACAAAATCACATTAAGAACTTGGATCTCACTAGTAGGTTACTATAATCTGAAGAAATTCAATACCCAACTCTTACCATACTCAATTCTTTATAATTACACTTGTTTGTTCACTGCATAGCTTGCACCTCTAAAGCAAACTCAAAAGTTAAACTAATAACCCGAGTAATTATAGATTGAATTTCATAAATAAAAATCACTCTTTGAACATAAGGTTCAACAACAATTTACCAAGTAGTAAAAAAAGAACATAATAAAATGAAAAAGAAGAAGAGGAATAATGGAGAAGCCCCCTTGATAATTCTAAATGTTACAAACTAATGTTTAATGGGCTCTCTCCATTGTCTTATGTTTAAGTATCTATTTGTAAGAAGTGGACCTAATATTACAACAAAAACCTAATAAAAATAAAACATTTGGAAGTCATTGCAACTCTACACCTAAAGTGCACAACCGTGAAGCTTATGCTTGTTCTTGCTCTTCACTTGCAATCTTCAATTTTCAATGGAAATTCACAACAAGAGGATTATGGGTAGGGACCACAGCTATGGTCCTAGACCGTAGTCTCCACTGGACTTTGTTCCTTGATCAAAACTCCTCTACTTTACTCTTTGATCATTCACATCGATTAAGCTCGAAATTGCATAAAAATCCTTTAAACCTTCATAAAATGATTTCAAAGCTCCTAAAAACAAGAATTAAGCAAATTAAGCTCAAAATAACATAAAATCAATAAGAATACAATCTAAGTCAACACAAATTACCCATAAAAAATTTATGCTAAATTCATGTCATCAATAATCATGACATTATATCTATTATTTCGATCTTCATCTCACATGGAGGTAAATAAGGATCTTACAAAGGTTGTATCTATTATACTTGAAAACTCATGTTGTAAAGTTGCACTAGTATGATGCACTCATACGATAAGTACCCCACCATAGCCTACGAGCTTACTAAATGCCTTAAGATGCTAACCATATAGCTAAGGGTAATGTTTAGAGACCTTTGCTATAGGGTGCATATGTAGATTACAAGGGCTACCTTTGTAAACCCTACAATTTTTAAGTAACAAATTATGTAGTTGGAAACACCCTTCTAATTATTCGCGAGGATCAATCAAACTTAATATGAAAGCCATACTCATAAATGTTGACTTCATAAATTACAATAGCCATACTCATAAATGTTGACTTCATAAATTACAATTCAACCTGAGAACTCTAAAGTTGGTATCGATCTTAGAAGATACCTAAAACCCAAAACCCTAAACCCTTAAATATAGTGGAATACCCCTAAGCTTATGAAAACCTTAAAAGAACCCTAATACTAACCCGAGCTTTAGAAACCCTAAAACATAACAACAAACCCTAACATGCAACAAAGACTTATAAGTTCATCGAAACCTTAAAAGATTGATAAAAAATTTGACTATTAAGTTAAACACTTAAGAACCTTACATTAGAAGCCTAAACTTGATTGAGCTCAAAATGATCCTAAGTTACTTATAACATAGTAAGAAAAGTAAGTTAAAGCGAGGAAATATTTACAAATTATACCTTAGCTTAGTTACTTGCATTGGATAGTTAATTAGGTTAATCGAGAGTAGAAATTTGAGGGTCACATGGGAATGTTAGAACCAACCATCCATAACCTAATTACCCAATCAAATTAAGTTTGAATAAGCCAAATGCAAGAGTATGAAACTAGTTGACTTATGCACTTAGTAAACTCTCATGTGTAGACAAGACAATTTCCAATCTCTATAAGTTATATCATTTAAGGAAAAAGTTGGCTTAACCATTTTTGGATTAACTAAAAGCTAGATTAACAAGACAAAACCCCATCCCCTATAACCATCCAAGATCATCGGTTGCAAGAGGGAGGATTTGACATGCTATCTTCCATCTTTTCACTCTCTTACTCACTTGTTAAGTTGCATTTAATAGCCACACAAAAGCTTAAGTAAACCATCACATCTTTTGGACATTACATCACATGAAAATATCAAAAGAATGACAAGATGAGACTATGAAACCCTAATACTAGAATTGACTAAGAAACCTTCCCCAACCTTCACTTGTTTCCTTCTCTTTTCAAGACACACTCCATTTGAAAACCAAAGAAGAAAAACTCTCAACACACATACAACTTGTACCACTCCAAACACATACCAAGTTCATGCCATAAGCACCCTTGTTTGCCTAACAATTTTCACCTATCAAAGAGACATAATAGAACCTACACCTACAACCATTTGAGGAAGGCCTTGAGGACACCAACAAACCCTCAAAAACTTAGGTTCTAAACAACTAAGGAACACTAAGGAGGAAGGAAAAAAACAAGGAGTCAAGAGGGACTTAAAGGGACGCCACAATCATCCATTTCACTTAGTGAAGTAAGCCTCATTTCCAAATGTCTTTAGAATACCAT
The DNA here is from genome assembly GCA_024138015.1 of Lumnitzera littorea. Classification (NCBI taxonomy): domain Eukaryota; kingdom Viridiplantae; phylum Streptophyta; class Magnoliopsida; order Myrtales; family Combretaceae; genus Lumnitzera; species Lumnitzera littorea. The sequence continues at coordinate 72,085,689 of JAMXBB010000012.1, read as the reverse complement.
GATTAGGATATCATTTCTCGTTTCTATAAGGTCATCATGTACTTTAGAAGTTATCTTAGCTAGGTTAAGTGTTAGCTTCTTGAGTTTTCCTTATGAATGTTAGAACATGAGTAGCATAAACTTAGTTTCCTCTTAATATACTTGTTTCTTACCTAAAGTATAGCCTTGTGACTTAAGAAAATCATAAAACCAAGTGCATAAACCTCCCATAAGATGCTGGATGTGGCATGTTTGAAGTCTATCTAAATGTTATTTTTGCTCATCTTAAGTTTCACATGTTTAAAATAACCTTTGGTAAAGGAAAAACCAACATATGAAGTGTTAGTAAGGAAAACCACTACTTACAAGTTTAACTCAAAGCATGCACCTAAAAGAGTGGTTATGTTCTAAATCTTCCACTTAATATTATGACATAGTGATCCACTTACAAATAATAAAACAAGTAGGAGTTAGAGTACAAGCAAGTGTAAAGCTTTGATTTAGTACTTAAGTTTAAAGAAAACCAAGGGTAAGTTAAAAAAAGGAATTAAGAGTTGCTAAACCCAAATTGACCAGATATGTAAGTTACATTTAATCCACTTAAACCTACTTAAAAATGAAGTAAACAGAGTACAAAGACCTACCAAAGCAAGTAAGATAGGTGTTGAGGGCCTCAAACTCAAAACCGGGTTGAAAACCCTTAAACAAGCCCAAACCACTCACCCGAGCTTTACATGAACTTCTAACCAGTGCTTGTAGCTTAAGAAAAAGATGATACAAAGCACATAGAAAGCCCACATTAAAATCCCCTAGGCTTAACAAATTGATAAGCATTGATTAGTACATGAAACAAAACCATTTTTGGCCTCATAAGCTACTTAGGAGTTCAAGCAGTGTAAGATAATAATAAGACCCCAAATGATAGATGGAAATCTAAAATTAAGGAAGTGTTTAAGTCCAAAATGAAGTCCTAAGCCTAAGCCTTAAATATTTCACAGAGTAGTAAAAAGCCTAACAACAATTTGAAGCCCAAAAGAAGACTTAAAACAATTTGAAGCCCAAAAGAAAACTTAAAACAATTTGAAGCCTAAAAGAAGACTTAAACTCTAGGGGAGCTAATGTTCTGACCAATAGATAAAATTTTGGGCCCCATCCCCCAAATCTAACCATACCACATGAAAGTATACTTGAAAATAATGGAAATTGACTTAAGATCACAAAAATTAGATTTAAAACGAGAAAGTTATACGTGATTAAAGATTTAACCTAACTGGAAAGATTTAGTGTTAAATCAAAAGAATAACTTTAGTAAAACTTTAGAATAATATTATAATACATCAAATCTTTATGTTATTACTCTTATATTGTTTAAGGGACTTTGATCTTAGGGACGACTTATCTCCAAATTACTATGATTAGTAGCTATGGTAGAGTTAATGATTCCCAATGACTTCATGCTTACTTTTGATTGTAGATTAGTCACACTAAATAATGATATAATTAAACTGGTTGCATGAGGGGTATGAGAACTGCTTGTGTATGGATCCTTAATTGTTTGCACGACTTAATGGTACTATATGAACTAGAAGTGCTTGCATGACTGATTTATATATTATTTTTATGATATGAAATCGCTTGATCACCTAAGTAACCGGACATAAGTTAGCATATGGCTATAAATATTCAAACGAGTCATGCATGGCATTACATTGCATCATAACTTATACTAACTGCCACCTCATGTAGGAGGTGGGAAGGGGTTTACAGGAGCATAAGCTTTTGAAGGGAATTATTTAGGCATATTACTATATTATTGAGCCTCTATCTTGGTTGACAGGCTTACTAGGCATCAAGGGACGCTAACCGTTTGGCTAAGGGTCACATCTTGTGACTTCCACTTAAAGTGTATGATTGTGGATTGCAGAGGCCAGTACACCACTAGACTTGGGAATTTTCAAAAGGACCTTGTTTTGTATTTAGGAAAGTATATTTATGTATATATAAGTATATGTATCTAAGTTGATTTGAGCACTATAGGTGCAATCCCAGATAAAACCTAGGTGCTATTGCACCTAGGTGCTAGGACTTGGTTGATAGTTTGTGTCAGTCAATAATCTCCAACCTTGGCTACAAAGGGTGAAATTTCTGAGTTGTATGCGGTTCTTAGGTCATTGCATGTATGGTTTGGCATACTGTTTGTTACATGCATTTATATGATTGATTAAATATATATTGCTTGTAAGGTATGATGGAGGGATTAGCTCACTAAGCGCAAGCTTATACCCCTTTAGATTCCTTTTGATGCATGGTTATCTCTTAATTAAGCCAGGCTGTGGGATGTTCGAGGTTAGTCTTGAGTTGAGACGGGACTATGAGGTAATGTGGAGTGAAGGAGAGAACTACTTAATACTACTTAGAAATACTACTTGTTATGCATTCATATGATTGTTAATAATAGTTGCTTGATAACTTACTCGTATAGTAGGATGGATTTCTCATTAAACTCGTATAGTTTACTCCCTAATAGAATACCATAGTAAGCTAAAGAGTAATATGAGCTAAATAAATATCTTTCTTTCTTAATTCAATTTATTTTGTAAGTCCGCTTAAGTTGGGAATGGGATAAGGTTTGAGTATAGAGTGTAAATCCAAGAAATGTAAGAGAAAGTTATAATTAGGTTGAGAAACGTATAGTTAATACAAGAACACCTTATGTAGAAAGTATTTACACTCTAAGGTTTTCTATTATTTAGTAGCTGTTGTAATTTACAAAATTGATTTATCTTGTCTTATTATCTTGTAAGGGATATTGATTCTCTATGGTTCTAATAGACTATTGATTATTGGATATCTATAATTAATTACATAATAGAACAATTACATGTAATATGTATCAAAATTAAATGTAGCAGTGATCTGTGTGTACTGCGCTGCTTAGGTAAGTACAATTGTTAAGTAATAGATAGAGGACTCTAAAGTCTAAGGTTATCAATCCCACAAGGACTAAACACTTATTCACTCATACTAAATTACTCTAATTAAAATTGAATAACAATAGTAGTGGTGAATTAAAGGATAAAAGAGATTTTAAGAACAAAAATTGATTAATAACTAACACTAATAATGCAACTAATTAATGAAAACGTTAATTGACCATAAAAAGTGATATCTAGACTCTGATCACTGAAAAATTAACATGCTGTAGCCTAAAGTTTTTAATGTATTCCTTATTCTTATTAATTGAAGGAATTCAATCGCTAAATTAATAGAAATCGGTTTTCTATTAATTTCTAATCTTAATTACATATTATACGAATCACTTCCATAATAGAATAAATTAGAACAACATTAAAAACATGAATTCCCCAACAAACAAACAATAGATCAATATTAATTTTGAAAGAAATATATAATTTATCTCTGAACTTATAGCATATCCTTTCAATTACAATAGATATATTTATTATTGGTCTTATCACTTCAATACATAAAATCTAATAATTAAGTTGAAACTCTAGAAATAATAACTTAATCAATACAAAACATGTAATTAAATTAACAAGAATAAGAGAATTCCATTTTCCCGACCCTAAATGGGGCCTAAGATTAGCATTCCTATAAATCATCGTTTAGTATGTACACCCACTATTCAATGACCACCATGTGGTCAAAGTACACGAGATTCTATCTACAATGTTTGTATCCTGTTTAGAATCTTAATATCATACCTATAAATACTCATACATATATAAAATTTGTAGTTAATCCATCTAGCTTGTCATTATAAGATATGCAGATATATGTCCTCTAAATACACATATCATATCGACCATCTACAACTATAGAGAGTCAGTATCCCCTACCAAATAATGAGACTAAGGAATCATTTAGTACTAATCTTAAATAAATTGAAAATCTAATTTGAACACTTCAATACTTCGATTAGTACATTTGGAACAATATGCGTTTCTTTTCATTCTACAACTTCTCTATCTTGCCATCGTATCTATGCCTATCTTATAAAACTTTTGAAGAAGGAACAAGTTCGCTCTTTGCTTGAAATCTTAACCTACCCAACTTTTGATTAACCTACAAAAGGAAACTATAAGGGAGTGAACAAAACAACGGCTTAGTGAGATCAACTCTCAATTCATACTATCAAGCAAAGATCAAGCGAGTTATCAACCATTAAGGGTGTAATGCAATAGTACATCAACCATATGCAATGCAATAGGCTTACAAAACCTTTCAGATATCTTACAAGGTTTGGATTTGTACCCTCCAAGAAGGGGGTTGAGAGACCATTCCTATACGTTAGCCTTAGAGTTTCATATCCAAAGAATTCTTTGGCGAGTATTGTGGCCATCGATATTGATCTGCTTATGGAATAATACAATCCTTAATCCCATACTAAAACTACACAACATAAACAAACATTTTGACCACATAGCCAACTAGACAGACCATTTATGTGCTCTAATTAGAGGGTAGCATCTCTTGGTGTGGTGGTACTTCTTAAAAGTTGGAGAAAGGTTACATATGGAGAATCGCCTCCATATGGCCTCCTCAATGTGCTGCATAGTGCTGATGGCCTTTTTATAGATGCAAGGAATATGCTATGGATGATCAGGTTATCCTTTTAGCCAAGTCATTCTTAGGTTCTTTTTCTATAGGTGGCAAAACAATAAGGCAAACACTCCAATAGCAATACAATTACAACATACTAGACATCAAACATTTCCAATTTCGTTTGTCTTAACCGCTAGTATGGTAATCCTTGAGTATCACCCACCTATGCCCGGTAAGCCTTAATCAAGATGATCTTTGGGGTTAGCCTTTCTTTTGCTCAAGTGAGTTACTTAGTAGAAGAGTATAAGTAATTAAGATCGAATCCTTTAAGAGTGCAATCCTAATTTTAGGTAGCTTTTAAGGCTTTCTTAGTGGTTTCTTATAACTGTCTTAACTAAATTCGTGCTATCATTTCCTAGTTCAACAACCTAACTTGTAGAAGTCATGTTTTACTTGCCTCCTTGTCGAAATTACATAAACGAATAGGAGTTTTGAAGCTCTTTCATCCTATTTCATTTAGTATTGATCTCATTTAGGTTTGAGGTTGTTTGGTTAGAAAAATATGAGTAAATAGAACAGAGCAAACGAGGAAGCAATTCTTTCACTATTGTTTATTTTCTTTAATGCAATAACTCCCGATTTTGAGGCAATTGATTAAGGGATCCTTAAGAGCCATTTCTTAGGTTCCCAAGCTTTCCAACTTTACTTTCAAGTCCCTCTTATAGTCCAAAGAGTTCCAACTTCAATTAACTAGGTATGTTCACTTTAGTATTGTTGTCTAGGTATTTGATTAGGACTTTAAGCTTTATTAATGTCTTGCTCATTTGGGGGTTATTTCTTGTGGCTGCTTCTGGTTTTCTCTCATTGCTAGGATCCTTTTATGAGTTTCGTAATTTCATTCTTACACTTGGTTAATTTTGACAAGAGTTTCTCTCAAGGTCTTATGCTAAGCTCCATCTACTACTTTCAGTGTAAGTAGTGAGCTTTTGTTTAGAATCTAAGCTTGTCTTAGCTTATTTATTCCCAAGCTTTTCATTAAGATTAGGATATACACTTACTTAGGAGCTCTTAATTAGTTAGACTCTAACTCATAAATGAGGCATAAATCTGTAGCCCCAATTCAATTCCAAATGCACTTCTTGTGCTAAAAATTAGTAGCTTGTTTTCCTAATTTCAAATTAAGTTTCCTAAAGTCTATATCTAACTCAAAACTTCTTCATGAGCTTAAGGCAAATCAACTCATACACCAAAAAGATTAGAACTTCAAATGATCAACTGAACTCACTTATATGAAATCACCAATATCCCATTCCCGTTCATTCTTTCAAGTCCCAATTCAATAGTTTAAGTACTCTATTCTGACCAATACTAAATTACCTCAAACCACTAGAAACATAACTTTAGGATATTAGGAATCATTAAGACTTGGTCTCACTTAATTTGGGAGTCATATGAGAAAATAGTAATCAAAATAAAATTGTTGAACAGGTAAAACGAACAGAAGACAAAATAGTAGGTGTCACTTTGAGGGGATGGTTCAAGTCCTTAAGGGTTGATTTTTAAGATGAAATTTTATCATGAAAAATTTTAAGAGGTTACGGTTCTTTAGTATTTGGTTTCACTCAGTTTGGAAGTCGTATGAGGAGATAATGTGTAAAACAAAATCAAGCATTAGTGAAAACATATCCGAAGACAGTTTTGTATATGTTACTTAGAGATGTTGATTTAAGACCTTAATGATTGAGTGTTTATATCAAAGTTTAGGAGGATAAACTTTGGTATGTTACTAACATTTGAGAGGTGGAATCTTGTTGTTTTGACTTATGTACAAGTTGCAGAAATTTCTGTAATTTTGGTCAGCAATGGATAAATGACAGATGGCAGTGTAAAGGGATCCTAATCTAGGGGTTTGTTCTAAGCCTTACTGGTTGAGTTTCGAGATGAAACTTGACTAGGATAAACTTTAGTATCTTAGTAAGATTTGAGAAGTGGAAGCTTAGCGTTTTGATATTCCTAGAAGTTGCACTAATTTGGGGAATTTTGGTTGACAGGATCTAACTACTACCGCTAATCTCATCTAACATATCATAACTTGTTTTAGCCATATCTTGTGCGTTTCTTATCGGGATTACACAAATAAATAGTATTTTTGAAGCTTATTCAATTTGGTTTTAGAATTCATAGGTCACACATGCTATAATTGTCAAGAAAAATTGCAATTCTATTAAACCGTTCTCAGTGGCCAGGACGTGCTTCCAGCTGGCACAGCTTAACTTAATTTAGCTATGTCCCAATCATTTCTTAACTAAATTTTGCAAATAAGTAGTCATTGTGAAAATTTTTCAAGGAAGATTATGTTTTGTTAGGCCATCCACATTTTATAGGTCAGGAGAATGCAGTAACTTAGAACAGAACATACAGTTCTATGTGTACGTGTAGCTAAGAGCATCTTATCTTGTTTTAGTCATATCTTCAGCATATTTTATCAGAACTCTACAAATAAATAGTCATTGCAAAGCTTATCTAATGTACCATAAGTTTTTAAGGTCCAAATTGGTTTTAAAGTACAAGGGAAAGTGCATAAATTCGAAACAGGCTACATCAGAATAGAGAATGCAGCTGATCATTCATGTGCACTAAGGGAAGTAGCTAGTTTAGGATACCAAACTCGTTGTTTTACTGATTCGGGTGTTTTAACACTTAAAGTTTACCTTAAATTCTCTAAAGAACTTCATGTATGAAGAGTTTGGGATTGAATAGGGTGTGATCAGCAGCATGCCACAACACATCAGTTTCCTACTAAGTAAATTACACATAGCAATGAAGGAAGGAATTCAAGCTTCAATTACCATATTTATGCATAGAGCTACTCTAAACTAATTTATATGTCATAGATCACTTGAGATATTGAAGGAACTCAACATGCAAAATCTAAAATGAGAAGAGCTCACCTTAAAGGATTGAATTTTTGCACAATGAAGAGAGAATAAGAGCTGCATTTTATAGAAAATAAGGTTTAGAACTAATTCATTACCAGTGCTGTTCAACTAGTGAAAGAATGAAGGGGAATCTTCTTACCCACACTTGGAGTGATCTGAATCCTTGAAGAATATGGTGTGGAAATGTTAGCATGTGAGTTTCCCTTAAGGGTTTTGAGAGCAAATGGGGACTGTGGATGAAGGAAATAGAGGAGACGAATGGGGAAGAGTGAAATCAAGAGAGAGAGAGGGCGAGAAAATGGGGTATGGTGTCTTAGCAAGGAAAGAAGAAAGGGGAAAGGGTCCAGCTGATGTTTGTATCTTATTTATTTATTTATTTATATTTCATTTGCCGGTTCTTTTAGTGAATTGTAGTGTTTAAGCTAATCTAGTTGTAGAGGGTAATGACTTTAGGTATGGATGCCCGAAGTAGTGATTATGACCCTAAGTTTTCAGTGGTTGACTTAATAAGTTTTATTGACGTTTCCCTTTAATCTTTTTTTAATTTTGAAACAAGATAAGATGAAAGGAATTTGGACACATGGATAGCTACTTGCTACTATAAGGCATGGACTTTATGGATTACACGAAGAATTGCTCGATTTGTTATTGGAACATATTTGATAGTTTCAAGCATAAATAATAATTTTGTGGTATTATCCTTAATTAATAGAACAAGCTATTTTAGCTGTTCATAAAGTTTTCATTGCTCTAATTGATTTAATATTGTTTCGAAGCTAATTACTTTATTTTAACTAGTTTTGAAAAAAAAAGAAATCAAAGATTCACCTAACTTAGTAGCAATCTCCAACTACTTATGACCCTTGGTAATATAATTCCTAGAATCAACCTACTTATTTAGGAGTAACCAACCAGATACTTCAAGAAAATTTTCTAAGGCTTACATGATCTCAAGCTCAGGTCCTTATTATAAGTTTTCTATTAATTCACCGATATCCTCTTCGTGTTACTTGGTCATAAGCTTAAATTAGCTAGTGATAGACTTATCTCTAATAGCATAGATATCGCTTTTCTTCTTAGATAAATATGTCCAATTTTCAAGGCTTCACATCCATTAGTGTAATTTCAAATAAAGTACAATGTTACAAGTCTAGATATTGATAAAACTATGCTATATACATGATAAAAACAAGAACTTTTATGATAACAATGAATAAAACCCTATAAATACCTCATTTTTGCTATTATATTTTAGTATTTTTGGGCCAGGTTTAAAAATAATAAATAAAAATAATAATAAAATAAAAAAAAAGTGAAAATTGAAAAAACAATAAAAATAAAGTGTTAAGTCATATTAAGTCCAATCGTATCGAATCAAGTCGAGTCAAATTGTATCGAGTCGAGTTGTTTAGGGTCAAATTGGATAATGGTGTGTGTTCAATTTAGTGAAATTTAAGTCGTTAAAGGATCAGGCTTCATTAAAATATTTTAATCCAATTCGATATAAAGTGAATTTTTTTTATCTAATTTATATTGGGCTAGAATAGACTTAGAATTTATTAAATAGGTTATTGGGCCAAATCAAGTTTGATTGAGTCAGGCCTAAAAAATAGAAAACTCAAATTAAGATAGGGTCTCTAGAAACTAAGTTGAATCTTCAAAGAATCTAAAACATATCTTCTGTATTTGAGATTCGTTATTATATCTTTCGTATTTAGGGTTTGTTAAGATCAAATCTATATCTAAAAGTATACGAAAGATTCAATTTTGTGTATTATAAATAGGAATTCGACGATGAAGTTTAAAACATTTTTATAATTACACATCTACACCAAACACAATCCACAAACACTTGATCTCACCACTTCATGTTCCCCCACTGACACACTGATGCCAGTAAATACTCTATCAACCCTTACTCTCGTTGACACTCGGCAAACACCGTCAGTCAACACATACATCCATACATTGTCAGTCAATATATACATTTACGCACCGAGGTCAACATGCACATCCACACACCAAAGTCAACACACAAACTCACACGATCCATGTCGTACGCCATGTACGATCATGATTAACACTGTCACATGCACGTATGATCAATACACTCTCCGAGCATGCAAACATAGTCCAGATGAGCACGGCGATCAACAAGAACACGCCGATCACACATGACTTGACTCGTTTAGGTAATAAAATTATAATAATTATTTTTATTTAATTATTTTATTTTGTTAGTTAATTAACTTTTAGTAATTTGTTTTTTTAGTGTAGGTTTTATATTTTTTGATAATTGTCATATTCTTTACTATAATTTCTTAGATAATTTTCAATTTTTGATAAATTTAGTTAGATTGCATTTCTTAGTTGTAAATTGCATTTTTTTTAAAAAATCGCGTATTTTTTTTTCCAAGGTCCGTACCTTTAGAGAAGATATGTATCTTAACATACCTTGCATATAGGATTTGGAAAAAATACGTATCTTAATGTATCTTGTATATGGGATTTAGAAAAAATATGTATGTAGATCGTATCTTGATGTATCTTGCATATGGAATTTAGAAAAGATACGTATCTTAGTATATCTTATATGTAGGATTTATGAAAGATATTTTTTGACACATAGTGATTTTCTTAATAAAAAAATCTTAACTGGAATTTTTTTGAAAAAAATTTAGTTAGTTAGGTTATTTTTTTTTAAATAGATTCACAGAATTACATTTTTTATATTTTTTTTAAAATAATAAATGGTTAAATAAAAGTAAATCTAACTTGATTTTCAAAAATAAAAGAAATCCACCCACTAAATATTTTATAAAAAAAAAGAGCTATATTGGTTTGATCTCGATTAACAAGTATATAAGTACCTTCAGGGAAACTGTCTAAAAAATAAAAGTTTTTTTTCTTTTTTCTTGAAATTTGTAATAAAAAATTATAATAATAAATTCATTTTATTTATATTCTATTTATCTTTACATATTTTAGTATTTTTTAGAAAAATATAAAAGTAAAGCCCATTAATTGATTTTTTTTTTTACATGATGAATTAGTCTTAATAGGTTAGCTCCCAAGCTTAGATTTTTTGGTTTAATTTTCTAAAAATAATTTTTTAAAAAAATTTACAAACTAGAGGCTAAATTAGGCTTTTTCCACCCGGAACTCTAATTTCACTTTTTGCCAAATCAACCGGTTGGCGACTTCAATTTTTCTAAAATAATTTTTCAAAAAATTTTTTAAAGAAAAATATTTCCTTAATTTAATGTCAAGTAATTTATATTAAGCGGGTTAGGCTTAATATAGATTAAGTTAAGGAAAACTGAAACAGGGCTTAAAAGAATTGGCGACTGCACTGAGGATCACTTGTGGGTTAGTCATATAAAAATTAAAAAATTAATTGATGGGCATTTTGTATTATTTTTTTTATTTTATTATAGCTGTACTAACAGGTTTTTAGTGGTACAGGCGTTAAGAATAAACCTAACCCAATAGGCCTATATTGGGGATTTAGGGCTTTTATTTATTAACAATCATTTGCATGCTTATATGTGGCCGGACTTGAGCCACCTTAGAAACTTAGGATGGGCCGCTATTGTGTAACTTTTAGGTAGCTAGGGTCTTTACTCCAGCTTGGAGGTGATAAGCGAGCTCACTCAAGCTTCGATATAGCTTACTAAGTTTTTCTTCGAAAATCCTTGAAACCTTAGAGCTTAAAACCCATATATCCTATCCTTTTGCATCATTCTTTTTTAAAAAAAAGGATAGTCATTTTTAAATTATTAGAAAAGCTTGATTATCCATGGTCAGTTCGGTGTTCTTTTTCAAAAAGCAAAATTAAAATATCAATAACCTTTATATATAAGTATTCATAAGCTTCATTTCTTTTTTAAATCTTATTTCGAATTTACTTATATATAAGGGTACTCTTTAACTGCGAGTTCATAATAATTCTTATAGTTTATTAATGACCAACCCCATTGTATCGTACACGTGTGTAGTATATCGCATCGCATCACATTGCATTTACTTTTATATTTTTAACTTGCATATTTGTCTGTATATGCCATCTTTCGTAGTATATGTGAGTTTTGTAGATTTTATTTTATTTCATGAGTAATGGGCACAATATCATTAGTGTTCCTTTTATACCATAATGTGCCAACGTTAAAAAAAAAATTTAGTATTAACTTGTAAAATTTTTTTGGGGCATGTAATTATGAAAATTAACTATGATAAAGATTATTATGGAACTATCATCTTTTTAAAAAGGCTTTCTAACAATTTTTTTTTTAAAAGAAAATTTCAAAAAGATATTTTATGATCAAAAACTAGTTTCATGATAATTATTTACTTAGTCGATTTCTATTGCAATGCTCTACATTTAACATACTGTTAAGAACTAACAAAATAAAAAAAAAAAAAAAAGATTTAACCATTAGATTCCCATTGTAAAGTATTTCCCATTTTAAGGTCATTAATCTTATAAGTGTCTAAGTTCTTGTTCTTCATGTTTATCCATTAAGTTGTCACGGTCCCAATAGAGTTTTTTCCATTAGTTGTCACTCTTGTATCATTTGTTCAATTAGCTTCTTATTGTAAAATAATTTCTGCTTCTCTATATCATCCTTGTAATATAATCGTCATCTTATGTCATCAATTGTCAATCCCAATGGTTCCATTTTTTTAACCTTTTATCTATATAATAAGTTTGGATTTGTTAATGTCGGTATTAGGTTGTTTATAACATAAAATCAACATAGATTTTTTTTTTCAATAAAAGTTTCCAAAAAAAAAAAAAGAAAGAATGGTTTTTAAAATTAAAAACTCAATTTTTTATTTATATATAAAAAAAAACGGAATGCAATGTTGCTAACAAAAAAAGATTATTGTAGGTTTTGAAAAATTACTTTTGAAGTGATCTGGCCCAACTTATAGCCCATAACACTCATTATAAAAAACCAAGATGTTTGAAGCTCTTAAATAGAAAATAGCTACAACCGAAGGGGTTCTAAGTAAGCATGCGAAGCAAGTTAAGAACATGACCCATACCTAAGCCTAAGGGCCTATTGACATATTATTTGAAGCAAGCGAGTTTAAAGAGTTACAAGTTCATGAGCCACCATCAACATGATACAAAGTTTGGAGAAGTTGCTAGAGATAGATTTGAATGGTTAAGCCTAGGAGGCATGTCACTATCAAGGTCTAGAAAAAAGGATTGTAACTCTAGAGGAAAAGATAATAGTGTTATAAGAAAGACCCACTGGTATAGAAATGTCAATGGGTTATGTACTCAACTAACTCAAACACTTAGCTCTTATTACAAGTAAGACATCACGACCTAAGCATGGGGATGAATTAGGAAAAGCAAAGTTAGGAACAAATGCGTCAATTGGGAAAGCCTAAGATCAAGACAAGCTCCTTTACAACAAAAGAGGCATGTTACACAGTTCAAGATTCCATTGGCCCAAGTATTCAAGCAATTGAGAGATGTAGGACTATTGGCATGTGAAAACCTAACAAAGAAATACAAGCCAAGTGATCATGACCCTAACAAATGGTGTAAATATTATGTAGGCTAGGTGGGGCATACAATAGAAGATTGTTGGAAACTGAAGCATAAGGTGCAAGATTTGATTGATGCTAAGGTTATCTAACTAAATTTTCTAAAGACAAATGGGTTTATGGGCAGTGGTATCCCTAACCTAAGGGTATCAAATAGATAACCTCCAACATCAGATATTGAGCGTTTACTACTACTATCTAATCGGGTGGCTCATCATTTGAAGCAATTGGGCATATCTCCAAAAAATCAATTCAACTAAATAGGCCAATTTTGAAGAAGTGACAAAAATGGGGGTAAGAAGTGGAAAAGACTTTTGGTTCCTCTATTTATTTCTTTTTAGAATAATCTTTCACTTTGGAGATAAGATTTATTTGAATAAAGTGTTTTCTTATGTATTTTGATTTTCTATGATGTGCACTTAACTCAACTCGACAGGGGCATGTCATTGGCCCATCATTAATGAAATACTTCATGCAAGACTTAAGGCAAGTGAAAATAAATAAAGTAAATTTGAACTCAGAACTTAAAATTTTCCACCAAGGGAATAGTAACACATTACTTGAAAGGTTTAGGATAAAAAAAAAGTAACTTATTTGGACTGAACATTTTAAGTAATGATATCTATCCTCTTAGTGGAAAATTAAAGAATAGTTGAGTGCTTTCTCAAAGAACATGAATGGTCTTAACCGCAAGTTTGAAATCAGTATTTCCAACAAGTTCAGAGATTATGAATTATGCTCTAATAAACAAGACTAAAAGAATAAGTGGTCAATGAGTAAGGGCAAGGGCAAGGGCAAGCTAATCCTTTCTTTGATCTTTAGAGTCTTCAAGACTCTATTATTTGTTAGTAACACAATTTTCCATTAAAGAGTGTCTTTTGAATTTGTTGAAAAAACCTTTCCAAAAGAGAATTGGAACCTTTTTCAAAAATTGTCAAGAGAGATTTCTTAAAAAGAAAAATTCAAAATTTTCAAAGAATCATCAAAATCCCTCAAACTTAAGTCTTAGATCATTTTGCCAAAGCTCATAAAAGTCTTTGAAATTCATGGATCGCTTGGCCTTTAGTACGCTGTCCATTTCATATAGTAATCCTAGATCACTTGCTTATAGGAGCGCCATCCAATCCTTTCTAGGATCACTTACTCAAAGGAGCATTGTCTCATCCTTAGTTGGATCATCTGCTCATAGGAGCGCTAGCTAGTCCTTTTTAGGATCGCTTGCTTAAAGGAATGTTGTCTCATCTTTAGTTAGATCGCCTACTCGTAAGAGTACGATCCGATCCTTAGTTGGATGGCTTGCTCATAGGAGAGTCATCTAGTCATTTTTAGAATCGCTTGCTCAAAGGAGCAATGTCCCATCCTTAATAGGATCGCCTACTCATAAGAGTGTCATCCAGCCCTTTTTAGGATTGCTTGCTTAAAGGAGTGTTGTCCCATCTTTAGTTGGATCGCCCGCTCATAGGAGTGCCATCTAGTCTTTTTTAGGATCGCTTTCTCAAAGGAGTGCTATCCCATCCTTAGCTGGGTCGCCTACTCATAGGAGCGCCATCCAGTCTTTTTTAGGATCACCCGTTCAAAGGAGCATTGTCTTAGCTTTTGCTATGATCACTTGCTCGTAGGCGTGTTGTCCTATTTATTCCTTTATTAAGATCGCTTGCTCATGGAGCGATGTCTTATCTATTCCTTTTTAGATTGCTTGCTCATAGAAGCGTTGTCCTATCTATTCTTTTTTGGATTGCTCAGTTATAAGAGCTCTGTCGTAGCTATTTTGTCATTTGCTAGGATTGCTTTCTCATAGGAGTGTTGCCTTATTTATTTCTTTTTGGATTGCTTGCTCATAGGAATGTTATCCTTTCTATTCCCTTTTAGATTGCTTGATCAAAGGAGTGCTGTCTAATCATTTAAAAGATTGCCTGCTCATGAGAGCGCTATATTATTTTGTCTTTAATAAAATGTCATCTTATCTTGTTTTCGAAAAATCTATCCTTTCGAGTAATAGATTTGTAAAGATATCTATCCTCTTAAGGATACTCAACCTTTCAAGTCGAGACCTAATTTGTTTAACAATCAAAGTCCTTACCATGCCAATTCAAGTAAGGACCAGGTAAAAATGAGTATGTCTTTTTGTTCTTTATAGTAAAGTTTTTACAAACTTCGCTACAAAAAGGGCCAGCTATAAACACCTTATTTTTGTCATTTTATTTTAGTATTTTTTGGGTAGGTTTAAAAATAAAAAATAAAATAATAATAATAAAAATTGAAAAAAATAATAAAAATAAAGCATCAAGTCATATCGAGTCCAGTCGCATCGAGTCGTATCAAGTCTAGTCAAGTCAAATCATTTAGGGTCGAATCGGATCATGGTGTGTGTTTAATTTAATGAAATCTAAGTCATTGAAGGATTGGGCTTCATTAAAATATTTTAGTCCAGTCTGATATAAAGTGAATTTTTTTATCTAATTTATATTAGGCTAGAATGGACTTAGAATTTATTAAATGGGTTATTGGGTCAAATCAAGTTGAACTGAGTTGAGCTCGAAAGATAGAAAGCTCAAATTAAGATAAGGTTTCTAGAAATTAGGTCAAATCTTCAAGGAATCTAAAATGTATCTTCCGTATTTGAGATTCATTGTTGTATCTTTCGTACCTAGGGTTTACTAAGATCAAATCTATATCTAAAAGGATACGAAAGATTCGATTGTGTGTATTATAAATAGGAATTCAACGGTAAAGTTTAAAACATTTTTATAATTACACATCCACACCAAACACAATCCATGTCCATGAACACAATCCACGAACACTTAATCTCACTACTAAATGTTCCCCCGTCGACTTATTGATGCTAACAAATACTTTATCGATCATCACTCTCGTTGACACTTAATACACACCGTCAATCAACATACACATCCACACATCGTTGGTTAGCATACATCCACACATTGTCGCTTAGCATGCACATCTATGCACCAAGGTCAACACGTACATTTACACACTGAAGTCAACACATAAAACTCATACAATCCACGTTGCATACCGCACACGATCACAATCAGTACTACCGTATGTACGTATGATCAATACATACTCTGGGCATGCAAACGTAGTCCAAACGAGCACAATGATCAATAAGAACACACCAATTACGCGTGACTTAACTTGTTTAGGTAATAAAATTATTATTATTATTTTATTTAATTATTTTATTTTATTAGTTAATTACTTTTACTAATTTTTTTTAGTGTAGGTTTTCATATTTTTTTATAATTGTCATATTCTTTGCTATAATTTCTTAGATAATTTTTAATTTTTAGCAAATTTAGTTAGATTGCATTTTTTAGCTGTAAATTGCATTTTTTTTAAAAAATTGCGTGTCTTTTTCTCCGAGATCTATACCTTTAGAGAAGATACATATCTTACATATAAGATCTAGAAAAGATACATATCTAGAGACGTATTTTGCATATGGGATTTAGAAAAGATACGTATTTAGATGATTATCTTAACATATCTTACATATGGGATTTATAAAAGATACGTATCTAAGATAGGTATCTTAGTATATTTTGAATGTAGAATTTATGAAAGATATTTTTTGACACATAGTAATTTTCTTATTAAAAAATATTAATTGGAAGTTTTTTAAAAAAGATTTAGTTAGTTAGATTTTTTTTTTAAATAGATTCATGGAATTAGATTTTTTTTAGGTTTTTTTTAAGATAATAAATGGTTAAATAAATGTAAATTTGACTTGATTTTCAAAAATAAAAGAAATTCACTCACTAAATATTTTATAAAAAAATAATTACATTAGTTTGATCTTGACTAGCAGGTACGTAGGCATCTTTGGTACAACCATCTAAAAAATAATTTTTTTTTCTTTTTCTTGAAGTTTATAATAAAAAATTCATTTTATTTATATTTAATATATCTCTATATATCTTAGTATTTTTTAGAAAAATATAAAAGTAAAGCCTATTAATTGATTTTATTTTACATGGTGACTTAGTCTTAAAAAGTTAGCCCTTAAGCTTAGATTTTTTAATTTAATTTTCTAAAAATAATTTTTTTAAAAAATCTATAGACTAGTGGCTAAATTAGGGTTTTTCTACGTAGAACTCTAATTTCACTTTTTACCAGTTCAACTGGTTGGCGATTCCAATTTTTATAAAATATTTTTTAGAACATTTTTTAAAGAAAAATGTTTCCTTAATTTAATGTTGAGTAATTTATATTAAGTGAGTTGGGCTTAATATGAATTAAGTTAAAGAAAACAAAAATAGGACTCAATAAACTCTAAGAAACACTTCTATTCTATCCTTACGGCATCTCTCTTCTTTATATGTGTCTGACATCTATTTATATTATTTGGACAAAATAATAATCAAATGGCAAGTGTTTTAAAAATCATGGCAAGTCCATAGGTAAGAATATAGTTGTGGAGTCTATGCATGGACTATTTCTTACAATAATTCTTCAAGATTTTAACTTGGATTTGATAAGAAAGCGATCATAGCCACAGATCGTGTCTATGGAGTTAGACCATGATCTTAAACTTGGTGAAAAATTCTTCAAGCTTTGATTCAAAGTTAAGGATATAGACTTCACAGTCAAGGAATACGGCTTTAGAGATCAATCGTGGTTTTCCTCTTTGCTTAATTCTTAGACAAATCATTTCTAGTACTTGCTATCCTTAAGTCATTCTTTAAAATTGGTGAAGAGATGAGTGTAAATTACACTTATTAACTAGTAAATTGAATAGCTAAAGTTTTGTTATCTCTAACTTACAATGTTGATTTCATATCATGGGTGCACAAATGATATAAAAAATTTAGGTAATTCTACTAAGCCTCTTTCTAGGGTATTATATGGGCCAAAGGCATATGTGAGTTCAACGGGCTAATCTAAATTGGCCCACATCGACTTATGGGTTAAATGAATTGGGTTTATTTAGACTACTTTTTAAACGAGTTATAAAAACTCAACCCTAATCGTTTTTTAAATGGGTTAATGGACTGGCTTGTGACTGAAAGCCCATTGCATATCTCTGCTCCTAAGGGTATAGATTGGTAGAAATGTGTATATGGGTTAAATGGACTAACTCAACCTAGCAACTTTAGCCCAAGGGTTAAATGGGTTGAGTTCATTTGGGTCACTTTTTAGATGGGTATGAAAAAACTTATCCATAACCTACTTTTAAATAGGTTAAATGGGCTGGCTAGCATGTTTAAAGTATAAGTGAGTTAAACGAGCCAACCTAAATCAGGTCACTTTATTTCGCAGGTTAAATAGATTGGGTTCATTTGGGCTGCTTTTTAGACAAGTTAAAAAAACTTGGTCTTAACTTCTTTTTTAAACAAGTTAAACAAATTGGCTTATAAGCCAAAGCCTGTTTATACACCTCTATAGATCAGGTTTAAATCTCCTCTCTCCCAAGTTTTAATATAGTTTGGAAAAGGGGAAAAAAAAAAAAGGTATTTACCTATTAAGTAGCTTATTTTCTTTTCTCTAAGTTGTTATATATTTTAAAGTAGTGTTCTACATTTCTAAATAATAAATTGATGTACTATACATGTTAATTTTTTCTAAAAAGCATTAAGTCGATTTCCCTTTAATATTATTATCGGAAAATCAATACTTTAAGAAAATTTAAGAAATAATCTCTTATATATAATAATTAATGGACAATGGCCCCATCCTACAGATGCATAAATGACTACATGGGGAATTATTACTAAAAATGACAAAAGTATAATGGAATTACTAAGTTAAAAATACCCATAAATTAATATTTAAAAATCAATGGAAGATTTTCTATAACAAATAACTTAACATATCTAAATATAAATATGTAGCCACAAAATCTAATCTACACTTAATGAATCAATATTTATCCAATGTCTAGTCATGCATAATTAATTAATACAAAAGTTTACAAAGATAAAATTCTATCTATCTCTTACTCTTGGAAGTTATTAGATCTTCTTAAACATCAATTCCTTCAATTAGATTCTATAAAGTAATTTACATTATATGAAAAAATAAAAAAGGAATAGAATAACCTCTTAGGTTAAGGAAGTCTAACTTCAACTTTCCAATATCAAACATGCTTCCTTTCCAATCTTCCCCACTACTGCTCTTATAAAAATAAAATCTCTTTAGATTAATATTTCCTCTAAAAGATGGCAGTAACTGCAATGTTAAGAGAGGAATAAAAGAAAAAAAAGAAAGAGAGAAGGAGATTGATAGGATATATTGAATTTGTAAAAAATATGAACTCAACAATAGAAAAAGAGCAGATAAAAAAAGGCAAATGGGTTATGTGACAATAAATATCATTAATATATTTAAGGCAAATTGAAAGGATTTATGGATAAAAATAAGTGAATATACTAAAAGTGAAAATGAAAGGGTATAATGTAATAAATGTGATAGTGAGGAAAAGACAGAAATTATGGGAAGGTATTATTTTGCCCCTAAAACTATTTAAGATAAATTATAATAATATATATCTTAATATTTTTTTCAAATTCTCTTTAAAGATATTTAGTGGAATAAATGAAAATACACCATAAGCCCACTAGGCTTAAATAATAATAATCTTATAAGTATTAAATAACAAATAAAATAAATAAATAGAATCTAGTGATGTATATATAGCAAATGCAAAAAGAATGTTGGGTCACTTGCATATTGTGCTCTTAAAATTTTAATCATTAAATTTTTTTTAATCAAATGATGTGCATATCATATTATAATATACACTTTAAAAAGCTATTTCCATATATAGTTGTAGAATCATAATACCCTTCATTATTAGATTTCCTATAAATGCCATTTCAAAATACCATTTATATTATTATAAATTAATCTTTTCTTCTATTTTATTATGATACATTAATTTAGTAGTTAATATAACATATTCATGATTGACTTAGATTATTCTTGTAAAGCCCCAAGACCCTAATTGGGCATTTACAAGCCGCCGCATATTCCTACTAACCGGAAATATGCTAAGGCTTCTAAACCCATAGTATTTAACTTTAATATAACTTTTCCACATATATAAGAAAATCCTCAAAAGGAGTAGGGAAACTTGCAAACATACCAACATAATGTCCTATAGAGTTCATTAAGTCAAAGACCATAAGTAACATAAAAGTAAAACTAGGAGTATCTAATCTCCTCAGGATTTCACATGTCTATGAAACAAAATGAGAAAAGAGTCTATCACCTCAAAAGTAACTAAGCTCTCATAAACATCATGTAACTCCACCAATACATAAATCATCATAATTCTCATCATCGTAAAAATATAAATACTCGATACCCTCCTTGTTCTAGATATCATTGACAAAAGGCTCCTTATAGATATGATACTAGTAAGTCCTTACGCTTGAAAAAGATAGAAAGAATGAGCTGAAACTTAGAACAAATGCATAAGCACACACGGATGCCAAATCCAAATCATATATACATATATATAATGCAAGTGTAACAAATATAAAGCAAGAATCGGTTATTTATCTTGAATTTAGGTCGATAACCAACAAAAGGGTACTCATTACCCTGCTATATCATAATCTTTATCCATATATATGGGTAGATATAGATATGAGTTTTCCTTTAAGTCCTTTATGCCTAAAACCCAAAGTTCAAAGTTCTTGAATCCTAGAATTCTAGCTACATCATCCCATATAAAAATTCATTAAGGAAACCTTACATATGATTAGTAGTTGCTTTTCTAGGGATCTACCACTATGGACCCCTAAAATAAGCGAACTAAGCACAACCAGCAATCAAGTTTAATTGAGCCGAATATAAATTAGTTTGACTTGCTTACTAAGTCCTAATAAGCATAAGAAAACAACCAAGCACCACATACCTGAGTCATTAAGCAAGTAAACTAGTCGGTAAGGGAACTCAACAGTAAGAGAAACCAAGTACTTCACCCAAAGGCAACATACTCAACATAGTCCCTATACTCCAATTCAAGTAGAGACTCACATAATCCTAAACCGATCAATTAATAACACTTAGCTTATCTTCATCTCCACCTCTATAAAGTTCTTAGATCTTAAATCAAATTACTCAATTTAATCTGACTTAAAACTCCAATCTCAGGGTAAAGATTGAATCTTTTGGAAGTGGAAAAGCTAGGTAAGGAGTTGTTTAGGTTAGAAATCATTAAGAACAAACTTGGAAAGCAAAAGAGATTGAAACAGGACATAGCATCTAGATGCTAAGCTTCTACCACTTAAAATGGCTTAGCATTTGAATGCTATCTGGTAAGTCATGTAGATGCCTTGCTTATGTTCTGCAATTTTTCAAAACATAACACTTTAAATACCATGTTCTTTCCACCCATTTCATTATCTAAAACCTATATACTTTCAAATCCCACTTAATATACAATAATCCAATGATTGACTACTCTAAAACTCAGCTTGATCTTCAATTCCCAACTTCAAATAACAGATTTCCAAAGCATTAATTAACACTAAGAGTTATAGTTTAATAAACTTACTTGCAAAATGTCGAACACTTGTTGAAGTTAGATTAGTGAGACTCTAAATCATCAATAACTACAAATAGTTTCTAACTTTAGATTCAAAACTTATCCTAACCTAAGTATAACTCTTCTAGGATTAAGTTTCAACTATGAAACCAATTTAACTTAAGAAATCTTTCCTGAAAACTTACCTTCACAACTTAAAGAAGCTGCTAAGCATAAGAATTAGGTATTTTTTCTTGGAATCACCTATGAGTAAGCTAAAAACAATAAAAAAAAAGGAGATTTAGGGTGCTAAGGATCTTAGTATGAATTTCTTAAGCCAAATCTCATAGAGCCTTACCTTAATCGCCCTTATTATCCTCTTATAATAGGGTTTAAGGAAGGTGTCCTAGTTTACTGCCAAAAGAGGAATGAATTAGACCTTATTTGGGAAAAACTAAGTTTTTAAAGAATGAAGGTAGGTTAAGAAAGTAGGGTTTTAGGAAGTTTTGAAATGTCCAAAATGCCCTTGTTTTTGGAAAACATTTTCTTAATATATTAGATCCTATCCCCTTAAGAAACTTTCGTCTTGAAAGTTTACCTGAACTTGGAAACAACTTTGGATACTTCTACTTTACATGTCCTCCAACTCCCAAGTAGCCTTGTGCTCCAAGTGATTCTCCCATTGTACCTTCACATAAGGAATCAACCTTCTTCTTAGTTCATGAACCTTCTTGTCGACTGTCTTAAGGGGTCCTTCCTCTATGGTGAGGTTAGGTTGCAAATCCAAGGACAATAAATCCACTATGGGCATATCCAAGTCTTTCAATTTCCAATCTGACCTAGGCATAAATTTTCTTCAACATCGATACATGAAATACATTGTACACCCCTTTTAAAATTGCTAGCAAAGCTAGTTTATAGGTAACCTTCCCAATCCACTCAAGCACTTTAAATGGACTGGTGTATCTTGGGCTCAACTTACCTCTTAGTCTGAATTTGACCGCTCCTTTAGCTAGGGATATTTTCAACAAAACTTGATCACCCACTTGAAACACTAAGGGTCTTCTTCTCTTGTCTGCATAGCTCTTCTGTCTACTCTAAGTTGCTTGCATTCTCTAATGAATGACTCTAAGCTTAACAACTGTTTCTTGTACCAAATTTGGACTTAAAAACTATCTTTCACCAACTTCATCCCAATAGATGGTGACCCACTTTTCTTACCATACAATCCCGCATAGGACGTCATTCAAATCATCACCTAATAACTGTTGTTATAGGAAAATCTACCGATGGAAGGTGCTCATCCCAGTTTCACCCAAAATCCAAAACATAAGCCCTTAACATATCCTTAAGCATTTGAATAGTCCTCTTAAACTATCCATCGGTCTGAAAATGAAAGGCTACACTAAACTGAAGCTTAGTACCTAGTTCTTTTTGTAGACTCCTCTAAAACTTAATAACAAACTGAGTATCCCTATCTAAAGTTATCGTCACTAATACCCCATGAGGTTAGACTATGTGTTAAACATAATCTTCAACTAGCTTGACCAAAGTATACCCAATATTGATTGGTATGAAATGGGTTAATTTAATCAATCTATCGACTATAACCTAAATTGCATAATGTTTTTCCTTAGTTCTTAAGAAATGAGTGATGAAATCCATAGTTATGTACTTCCATTTCCACCCAAGCATTGGTAAAAGTTATAACTCACATGCTAGTCTCCTATGCTCAAATCTAACTCTTCAACAAGTAGGACACTACGAAACGAATTGGGTTATGTCACATTTTATGTTCCTTGACCAATAGTAACCCTTTAAGTCCTTATACATCTTAGTGCTTCTGGGATATACTAAATATGCTGAATAATGAGCTTCCAGTAACACTTCCTTTCTCAACTTTGAATCCCTTGGTAAGCACAATGTAGCCCCATACCTTAAGATCCCCTTTGGGTTTATCTTGAACTTAAGGGCCAACCTATGCTCTACTTTGCTCTTCAAGTCCTAGAGCTCCTTATTCTCTACCTGTATTGCCTTGATTAGATCCACTAAAGTTAGTTCAATGCGTAAAATAGCCAATATCACCCCTACTTCACTCATCACCACTTCTAGATCCATTCTACACATATCCTTAAGTAAGTGCTTTTATATAGTGATTAAAGTGGCAATGTTGCCCTGCTTATTCTTGTTGAGTGCATTGGCTACAACATTTGCTTTTCTCAAATGATACTGTATATCTACATCATAATCTTTTATCAACTCCAACCATCTACATTGCCTCATATCCAATTCTTTTTTAGTGAAGATATACTTCAAGTTCTTATGATCTATGAAAATCTTATACTTCTCACCATACAAGCAATGTCTCTATAAGTTCAAGGCTAACACAACTACCACTAACTCTAAATCATGAGCTAGGCAATTCTTCTAATAAGGCTTTAGTTATCAAGTGGCTAAGCAAATTATCTTCCTATGTCGCATCAAAACGTAGCTTAGACCTTAGCCTAAGGCAAAATTGAAATTATTAAACTCTTCTCCGCTCTTAAGTAAGGTCAACCCTAAGGCTGTACTTAACTTTTCCTTCAACTTTTGAAAGTTGGATTTGCATTGATCATCTCAATCAAACTTTACCCTTTTCTTGGTGAGTCTCGTAAGAGGTGCAGCTAAACTTGAGAAACTTTCAAGAAATCTTCTGTAGTAACTTACTAAACCTAAGAAGCTTCTGATCTTTGTCACTAACTTTGGTTTTTGCTAATCAACAATTGCCTTGACCTTCATTGGATCTACTAAAATCCCATCCTTATCCACTACATGACCCAAAAACACTACGCAATCAAGCCAGAATTCACACTTGGAGAATTTTGGAAATAGTTGCTCTTTTCTCAATCTACTAAAAACTAACCTCAAGGGCTCTTCATGCTCCTCCTTACTTCTGGAATAGATTGGAATATCATCTATAAATACGATAATAAATCCATCCAAGAAGTCCTTGAACACTAGATTCATCAAGTCCAAGAAAGTCGCCAGGGTGTTCATTAGCCCAAAAGGAATCAGTAGGAACTTGAAATGTCCATATCTTATTTTGAAGGTGGTCTTTGGAATATTCTCCTCTTTAATCCTAATTGGTGGTACCTAGATCTCAATTCAATCTCGTTTACCATGGGGGTCTATTTTAACTTCACCAGTCCCTTACCTTTTAAGGACATAGTTGCTATTATGCCTTTTTCTCATAACTCATATGTAGGCAACTTCATCGGCCTCTAAGCGTCCAACTTGAAACTAAACTCACTCTCATCATATGATGGAGTGCACATATCTTCGTTGAAGCCTTCTGCTTCAGTCCGCTTATTTGCTATCATTTGGTTTGTGCTCTAACTGGAGGCCTAACGTCTTACTGGCCTGCCTTAGCCTGTCCCCCTACGAGTTTCTCAGTATAATCTGTAGTAATGTGACCCCTTTGAGTATAGATATGATAGAAAGTGTCACTAATTTGTTAATGCATTCCCTGCTGAAATGGCCCATCTTGCTACAGGAAACACAAGCACTTATCAGCCACTTATAAGCCCCTATCTCATGATGTCCATAGCACCTAGGGTACTTGACAACTAAAGGTACTAGTGGTAAAAGAGATAGGGTTGGGTTCATAATCTGAACAGGAGGAAGTGCCTTACTCATTGATCTAGTAATCACTTCTTGCTTCTTCCCATTACATTAAGTTACTTCTCGAACAATGGCCCTCTTTCTTACCATAGAACTAGATTGACCTTTCAAGGTATCGTTCTTCTTTCTCAAGTTCTTCTCCATGTGCTTCACCTTCATAACATTTTCCATATAGGTTTCTAGCTGAAATGCACTCACCGCACTTTGTAGTTTTAGCTCTAAACCACCATAAAAAAACTTACGAGCTTTGGCCCCATCATCTACCCTCATAGCTGGTGGTATAAACCTAAATAGATAGCGCATCTCAACCTCAACTCACCTATTGACCTACAACCCTATTGATAACTAAAGTAAGCATCCTGCAGTTGATCCCTCATACTGATAGGGAAAAACTTAGCATAGAATAGGTTCTTGAACTCCTACCAAGTAAGTGGCCCTTCTGTCCTCTTGGGCACACTAATTTAGCATGCAGTAGCAGGCCTTTTTAGCTTATAGGCGGCATAATTCACTTTCCTCTCATTAGGCACATGAAAAGCAACAAAGGCATTCTTTAAATCCTTTATCCTCTTATTAAAAGCTAAGCAATCTTCCCCTCTTGGGTTGAAGTCACTAACCTATTGAGCAAACTTGTCCAAACCAATAACCCTTTCCTTAGGTACAGCATGTTGGGCTAACATTATAATAAGATAATTTTGTCTCCAGCAACATAGTAATGGTGTCAAGAGCTTAACCTTACCTAGTCTAACCCCCTTGGGCTCCCGTGTCTCCCTAAGGACCTAAATCAATCTGTACCCCAGTGTCCCTCAGACAAGGTAGTCTAGGAGGAAAGGCATTTTGTGGTGTCATGTCCCCTAGTGGAAGAAGAGCCTATACTAAATAATCATTTAGGTGCCATACTACAAGAAAAGGAGGAAAATAACAGGCAAACACAAGGAAGTTAGTTATGAAAATAGAGTAAAAGAAAGGATAGGTTATTTAACAATTTAGTAAATGAATAGCTAGAACAAAACATCATACAATGCATAAACATTCCAATATACCAATAGACCAAGCCTTTTTACATGTCTTAAGTTGCAATTTCCACCTTTAAAGGTCTCTTCTTACACGTTCTATGATCAATAACTAATTTAACCATAAGATTCATTCCTTAGTTCTTCATGATCCTTGAGATTCTTAAATTAACTTGCTTAGGTCTTTAAACCAATAGCTTAGCTCTCTACATGATCCTTTACCTTAAGTCACTTTATGATCCCTAAACCTTAACTCTTATATCACCTAAGTTGTAATACCCCAAGACCCCAATTGGGCATTACAACCCGCCATATGTTCCCGCTAATTGAAAATATGCTAAGGCCTCAAAATCCACAAGCATTTAACTTTAATATAACTTGTCCATACATATAAGAAAATCCTCAAAAGGAGTAGGGAACATTATCCACTCACAATATCATAACCTAAAGACATACTAGCATAATATCCCATAGAGTTCACTAACTCGAAGACCGTAAATAACATAAAAGTAAAACTAGGAGTATCTAATCTCCTTAGGATATCACATATCCACAAAACAAAACAGAAAGGAGTTTATCTCCTCAAAAGTAAGTAGACTCTCATAAATATCATGTAACTCCACCAGAACATAGATTATCTCAACTCTAGTCATCGTAAAAATATAAATACTCAACATCCTCTTCCTCCTGGATATCATCCACAAAAAGCTCCTCATAGATAAGATACTTATCAGTTCTTGTTCTTGAAAAAGATAGAAAGAATGAGCCGAAGCCCATTACAAATGCACAAGCACACATGGATGCTAAACCTAAATCATACACTTACATATAATGCAAGTGCATCAAATATAAAGCAACATTGGTTATTTATCTTGAATTTAGGCTAGTAACCAACAAAGTGGTACTCATGACCCTACCACACCATGATCTTTGTCCACATACATTATGGATCTAGAAATAAGTTTTCCTTTAATTCATGTATACCTAAAGTCCAAAGTCCTTAAATCCTAGAATTTTACCTATGTTGTCCCATATGAAAGTCCGTTAGAGAAACCATGCATATGATCAGCAGTTGCTCCTTTAGGGATCTATCATTGCGGGCAACTAGAGTGAGTGGATCAATCACAACTAACAATCAAGTTTAATTAAGTTGAATATAAATTAGTTCAATTTGCTTACTAAGTCCTAACAAGCACAAGAAAATAACCAAACACCACATACCTAAGTCGCTGAGCAAATAAACTAATCAATAAGGGAACTTAACAATAAGAGAATCCAAATACTTGACCTAAAGGCAACACACTCAACTTAGTCCCTATACTCCAATTCAAATAGACACTTGTATAATACTAAATCGATCAATTAATAACACTTAGCTTATGTAAACCTTGCTACTTAAGGGACATGTAATTAAGAGTACTTCTAGATTATTTCCAAGAATCAACTAAACTAAGAACTAAAGTACATAGAAAATGAATCTAGTTTTTTTCAATTCAAAAGTTCATTATCGATAAAAACTCGAACACAAGAATAACGAACTTTAAGTCATTCAAAACCCTAAACCCTAGGATAATTAAAAACTCGTAATCCTAAGCGACTAATTGAGAATCTAATTTAAATAATTTTATTCAACTTTAGGAATTTATAAAATTCCTTAAGAAGCAAATCATAACGTACAAACAAATTTAAGACCAAACCTTAAAAGAATTACATATAAGGCAATTCCCTTATCTTCACTTATAAGCAATGTTACTTATGGATAGGTAAACCAACCAATTACATTAAATAACTTATCATTTGAGAGTTAGAATCAATTATCAATTGATAACATATCAAAAGCTAGTGATAAGATCATTTCCATATATCACTATAACTTAAGGATAAGTTATTGCATCACTTTATTAATTTGATTTTCAAACAAGAGATAAGACAAAAGCCACGCCCTATTTGACCCTTACATGGACAGTTGTAAGATAAGGGAATAAGAGGCCATACCTTATCATTCAACTATCAAACTAATTATCTTTCACAAGTACTATTCACCCCTTAATACTTACATCATCCAATCATGTCAAAGTGTGACTTGTGTACTTTGTTTAAAGATAACAAAAAGAGGCTTTATGGATGCATGACACATCCATTTCCAATCGGCACACAATCTCTCTTTTCTTCTCATCTTCCATTTCCTTTATCACACTTCAAACACAAAATCAAAAGGAGAAACCAAGCCCCCAAAAATCACATACAACCATTACTCCTACACCCCTACCCTCACAGCATAAAAACACTCTTTTGTTGCATTCACTTTGTTTACATCAAAAGCTATTTTTGGACATCCTAGAACACCCCCAAAATTGACCTTAAACACCAAGACTTCGGTAACCTAAGAAGCTTGCAAAAATGAAAAGAAAACAAGGAGCAAAAGAGGACTCTTAGTGCACAACCACCCATTTTTATGTATTTAGGACGAGTAAGTTCATTTCCTTGTTAAGTACTCTAGTATACCATGTTTAGGAGACTACATTTTCATGAAGATATCAGCATAAACATAAGGTGATAAAATAGCTAACTACTTTAAGTAGTAAGCTTAGGAAACTCGTACATAAAGGATGGAAAATGAGCATTATAAGTTGATAGTATGAAAGATATATGTCTAATACTTAGAATAGAAGTTTTTAAATCGAGAAAATCATGAAATATGTGTATGGACACAAGAGTGACATGCTAGACGTGAAGTGTATGTAGAGTATTTAAATGTTATTTTTAATTTCATTTGGTTACATATGCTCAAATCTAGCCTTAAGTAAAGGAAAATTCATTACATGATGTTTTTATGAGGAAGTCAACTTTTTGAGATGTGAACTAAGGTATAGAACTTATAATAAGTGCATGATTCATAAATTTTACTTAGTACTTAAGCTAAATAATCACCTCATGGAAGAGAAGTTAAGTTAGAGTTGGAATATAAGTTGCATAGGTTCTTGATCTATCACCTAAACTTGAGGAAATGATGAAATGAGTTGGAAACCTAAGTTGGAAGTCACAATTCCTAACCGTTTAGATCTCGAACCCCAAGAAAACTCACCTAAAAATATGATAAAACAAAGTGAAAAAACCAGCCAAAGTAAGTATAATAAGTGTATAAGGCATAAAACTCAAAACTGAGCCTAAAATATTCAGAACAAACTTAGAACTTCAAGTTGGGTCATCACCAAATTTCTGACCAGCACTTAAATCAATCAAGAAAAGCTATTTTAAGATCCATAAGAAGCTTACATAAAACTCCCTAAGCCTATAAAGTCACCAACTTTAGTCTAGATTAAAAACAAGCCCATTTAACCACATAAGCCCACATAAGAGTCCAAGAAAATGTTGTTAGCACCAAGGCCATAAGACGAGGATGGAAATTTGACTTTGAAAAGTGTTTTAAGCTTAGAATAAACTCCTTTGAAGAGTGTTTTAATCTTAGAATAAACTCCTAAGCCCAAGCCCAAGCCCAAAAGATTTCCTATGATAACAAAAAGCCCAACAACCAAACTAAGCCCAAAAGAGCACCAAACTAAGAAGATTGCTACTTTTTTTATCAGTGGATAGATTTTCATGCCTTATCTCGAAAATCTAACCTCACCACATTAAAGTATACTTGAAAACGATGAAAATCGACTATAAGATCATAAAAATCGGATTTAAAATGAGAAAGTTATATGTGACTAAAGTTTTAAGTAAAATCGGGGAAAAATACGAAACTAAGTTAAAAGTATAACTTAAAAAGTTTTAGGTTAGCCTTTCAATTTTATCTCAAACTCTTAACATTATCACATTTTCTATGTTCAGAGGACCTGATTGTTGGAGAAGACCTACCCTCGAATTATTACAATTGATCCGCTATAGCTGAGTGAGTGACTCTTGATGACTTTATGCTTGATTTTGCTTGTAATGTAGACGTAATTAAATTTATATAGTGAATTTAAATGCATTTGGGATATGAGAAATGCATGTGTACAGTATTATGATTGGATGCCATGACTTGTTAATAAGACAATAATGGGAATTATTGTGATGGTAGTTATGCATAGTTGTATGGAATGAAATTGTGTGATCACAATGGACATTGAATTAATTAAGTATTTGATTAAGAAATTCCATAAGTCATGCATTTCTCATATTTGTATTATAACTATACAGACTGCCACCTCACGACTAAGACGGGAAGGGGCTCACAGGAGGGGGGCCTCTTATTGGGATTAGGTAATAGTATGCCATTTATATATTATTATTGAGTTTCTATCCTAACTATTGGGTTTATTAAGCGTCAGGAGATGCTAACCGTTAGCAAAGGGCCATGTCTTGTGACTTCTACTTAGGGTATGTGTTGTGGACTGCAAGGGCTACCATATCACTAGACCTAGGATTTTGGTATAAATTTGATTTTTGGAAAGGAAAGTATATTTTCTGTATGAAAAGTAAAGTTTGTATATATTATATATTTGTTTGAGTTGATTTGAACACAATTGGTGCAAGTGGAATAAAAACCCAAGTGCTAGGACTCAATTGATGGTTTATGTCAGTTAATCATCTCCAACCCTAACTATAGGGGGCGTAATTCTAAGTTGTATGCAGCTTTTAGGTCGCTGCATATATTGGTTGGCATTCTAGATTGTCATGCATTCATATGTTATGCATTAAGTTACATTGTTTATATGGTATGGTTAAGGGATTTACTCACTAAGCATAAGCTTACACCCCAATATATTTCTTTTGTTGTAGGACCATCTCTTTGTCCATCCAAGCCAAGGAATACCTAAGGTGAGTCTCGTGCCGAGACGAGATTGTAAGCTTTAGGAAGCAAAGAGGGAATTTTGTAATAATAACTTATAGATATTAATTTACTTTGTTAAGCCTAATTCTATAGTTGGACTTTCATAATGCAGACTCTTAGAGGATTTTAGTTGCATTGTAATATTTTGTTATGGAATTCTACAAATCCACACCTTAACTTCAAT
This sequence comes from Lumnitzera littorea, assembly GCA_024138015.1. Taxonomy (NCBI): domain Eukaryota; kingdom Viridiplantae; phylum Streptophyta; class Magnoliopsida; order Myrtales; family Combretaceae; genus Lumnitzera; species Lumnitzera littorea. The sequence continues at coordinate 72,054,467 of JAMXBB010000012.1, read as the reverse complement.
ATTTTGTATTTAAAGGGTAAATCTTAGTTAATATGCTTGATATTGCTTATCTATGGGTTTGATGGTAACATAGAGTGGAAGGAACCTTGTGTATCATGTAGAAGGCCTATGATCAATGAGGGGATTGATCGTAGATTTTTATGTAGTATACGGTAATCTATTATGACAATGATACTGTTCGGGTCATGATAACTTATCTTCATCTCTACCTTTATTGAGTTCTTTAATCGTAAATCAAATTAATCGATTTAATCTAACTTAAAACTCCAATCTCAGGGTAAAGATTAAATCTTTTGGAAGTAGAAAGGCTAGGCAAGGAGTTGTTTAGGTTAGAAATCGTTGAGAACAAACTTGGAAAGCAAAAGAGATTGAAGTAGTACATGGCATCTAGATGCTATAAGGAATAGCGTATGGATGCTAAGCTTCTACCACTTACAGTGGCTTAGCGTCTGAATGTTATCTGGCAAGGCGTCTAGATGCTTTGCTTATGTTCTACAATTTTGCAAAACATAACACTTCAAATACCAAGTTCTTTCCACCCATTTCCTTATCTAAAACCTATACACTTCCAAATCCCACTTAAGATACAATAATCCAATGATTAATTACTCCAAAACTCAGCTAAATCCTCAATTCCCAACGTCAAATAACAAATTTCCAAAGTATTAATTAACATTACGAGTTGTAACTCAATAAACTTACTTGCAAAATGTCAAACACTTGGTGAAGTTAGATTAGTGAGACTCTAAATCACCGGTAACTATAAATAGTTTCCAACTTTAGATTCAAAACTTGTCTTAACCTAGTTATAACTCTTCTAGGATCAAGTTTCAACTATGAAACCAATTTAACTTAAGAAATCTTCCATGAAAACTCACCTTCACAACTTAAAGAAGTTGCTAAGCATAAGAATTAGGTATTTTTTTTCTTGGAATCACCTATGAGTAAGCTAAAAACAATAAGAAACCAAGAGATTTAGGGTGCTAAGGACCTTAATGCGAATTTCTTAAGTTAAATCTTGAAGAGCCTTACCATAATCACCCTTCTTTTCCTCTTGTAGTAGGGTTTAGGGAAGTTGTCTTAGTTTGCTATCAAAAGATGAGTGAATTAGACCTTAGTTGGTAAAAACTAGGTTTTTAGAGAATGAAGGCAAGATAAGAAAGTAGGGTTTTAGGAAGTTTTAAAATTTCCAAAATGCCCTTGTTTTTGGAGAATATTTTGTTGATATATTACAATTCTTTACCTTATTTTAACATACCATTTATATCTACCTACTTCCTCCTATATAATACACAACAAGTACAAAAGAACGTTAATACACTACGGATACCATTCTAATGTTTGATTCTTGCCCTTTAGGATAAGTACTTATGGGATTTTTTTTTTTGGGCAATGGAAGAAATGTTGGTTTCACAATTAAGAGAAAGGTTAGAGAGGCATGGTCATTTGAAGTCAAAGATGATCCAGTCAATGACAAAGAGAGCAGATGCGATTACCTTTAGACTCAAATCAAAGAACTCAAAGGAGATCATGTATATGAGAGCTAATTTTGTTAGAGACTTATATATTTTTGTAATATGGCCTTTAGTTTTACATTTATAATATTGACATGTATTGTAGTAAAATGGCCTTTTTTTTTCCATATCTAAATGTTGCCAATGTAATATTATACTTGAATATGTATAATAGTATATAGATTTTATTTTAAACTACATTCATCATATCTATCAATTAACTTTATCCATTTAAGCTAATTATATCTACTATCCTCTTATCTATACTATTAGATTAAGTATTTTAGTATATAATTTTAAGTATTTTTCTTAATCACTATCTTTTTCTTCTATTTTTAGTATCCATCTCTTCTTCACTTCGACATTTCTATAAGCACTTTTTATCTCTCTATTTTTATTCTCCCATGTTGGAGAATAGAAAAAAATTGTCAATGCTAAGCACCAAAGAGTGCTCTCTCTCGCTTGTCCTCTTAAGTGATGATTCATCAATGTTTTGGCCTTTGGGTTATGTATGGCGGCATACATATGCATGCATTGCATGTGATTGCTGCAAAATATCAAAGCCAAAGGAAGGTGTAAAGTCCAATGATGAGAACAAATGCGTATACTTTTTGATGTTGGAATGAAAACAATGAAATCATTATCGTAAAAAAACTGTCAATTGCTATGCAATTCATTGAAGTTAAGGATATCTTTCCATATATCATCTCAAGTTCTCAAATAAAAGTTTTTGATCCTATATTTTCTACCATCACAAACAGAACTTTTTCAAACAATTTTTTATTTAATTTCTCTTTCTTTTCTATTTTCTATAATCATAAGATGTTGAATTTAGTCATATTTTCCAAACACCACTCAATTGCATGCACCAACCATTGGATACCAACCAAAAATGGAATCATCTTGTCATTTGATCTTCTATATAGAAAGAGATATTTCAATGAGTTCTATTGAATTTCTTTAATAAAATTCCTACTACTTTATTAATATTACTATTGTTATGTTAATCTTTTACAATAGATTTGACATGTTATTATTTTTAAATTCTATTTTTCTATTTTTATGTTATTGACTTCAAATCTTCCTCCTAATTGTATTTTTTTTTTTAAATGTTCACATGTCTAAGCTCCATGACAACAACCAAGGTTGCAAAAGGGACCAAAGATGGCATTAAGAAATAAACATTTTTTATCCCCTTTATTGTACTGACTTGTGGTTTTATTTTCCCCTTTTTTGACCAAATGTTGATTGGTTTTTCTATATGAAAAATAAAAGGTTGTAAAATTGTAGGAAGGAAAAAATTAGAAAGTTGTTTTATTAGCAGAATATAGTGTAAGAATGTATCCTTGTAAATCTAATGTATTGCATTGTTTTATATTTAATTTGACTTAGATAATTTGTCTTATCTTTTTTTATAATATTTCAAATCATTTGTTATAGTGATAGTACATATATAATATACCAATTTATTGGTTTTCATTAACAACTCATTTAACGTTTTGGTTGAAACTTTTCTCACCAAGGTATTGTTCGCTTTAGTATGGAACATTATACGGTTTTGTCCCTTCATGTAGCAGCTTCTTAAGAGATTACTCATCTTAAGATTGACTTAGCCTAAGTAAACTTAACTTTAAAGTTTTGATGTATTCTAAACTGTGCAACAAAAATTGTCTCCATTATAAGAGTTCTGTCACCCAATATTTAAGGAGTATTATAAACTACCCTTCTTATAAAATTGACATCCCTGTTAGTCTTGTTACATAGATGTAGGATCATTATTAGGCAAGGACTCTACCTTTTTGGTTGGTAAACTGCTTTGATACCACCTATAATGATCTAATCAAAACTCCTTGCACCGAGGTATCGTTTACTTTAACGTGATATGATGTACGGTTTTGTCCCTTAGTGCAGCAGTATCCTTAGAGGTAATTCATCTCAGGATTGATCTAGCCTAAGTATGCTTAACTTTGGAATTTTGATGTACACTAAACCGCTACACCAAAAGGCATCTTAATGATTAGAGTTTTATCATCTAGTATTTAAGGAGTATTATAAGTTAATAAGTAATTACGAAGAAATGTAAAGAATCACAACTCAAAAAATAATTTGGTTTTTTGATAATTTTTAACTTTTGCAATGATTATTATGCGAAAACTTGATAATATTTGTAGCTTTTTCTATTGATTCCGTAGTACATTTTCAAAAATTAGTAAAATAATTGTTAAAGTTTATAATTTTTTTGTATTGAGTTTGTGAAGATCAATAAAATTATCTTTTCTTTGTTGTTTTTGAGGTACATGGAAACTTTTGCAATGAATCAAATTAAATGTGATTAGTATCTCTTTAATTTGTTTTAGCAAATATACTATAATGCGTTATTGCAACTATATATTTTATAAAATGCGACCATAATGATTTATGTTTTGCTTCTACCAACTATCTTTTCTTTTTCTTCTTTCAGATTTTTAATCTTATTTGCTCATTATTAAGAAATTTCTATATAGGTACCTTTGAGAGTTCCAATCTTTTAATTAACTATTTTATTTTTTTTCCTCATATGACATCAGTACCATGAATTTAAAATTTTACAAATATTATTTATATCTTAAGCAATAGGTAATGAAACTTGAAGGGAAAGGAATGAAATTGATAACCAATTTTAGGAACTATTCTTTTATATTGCTTTATATTACTTTAGCAACTATTTTTGGAGATGTATGTAACTTAAGAAAGAAAAATAGGTAGATTGAAAAGCACATATTATTAGAGTCTAAAACAAAAATATTGTTTGATAATTTCTCAAAAGTATTTTAAAGAAGTTTTTCAACATTTATTACATTAAAATAATAGATAATTAAATATTGTTATAATAAGCATTTTAAATAATTTTTTTTTTTACTTGGTGTTGAGCCTAATTTTTTGGTTTTTATTTTTAAATTTGATTTTCCATTTTCTGATTAATACTAAACCCTAACTTATTCAATATTAATCCTCGACTAAAGAAATTGGAAAATTCTGATTTTTTATTTAAAAGAATTTTTGGAGTTGCTACCTGATCGAAGTTAGGAAAAAAAAAAGAAACTGTAATCAATTTGATGGATTAACTACAATTTGGCTACTGATTTTTGATTTCAACTTGAATGAAAAACCAAAAAGTTCCGAATTTAGAGGCTAACCTATTAAACCTTAACGGGTATCACTATCTATTTATTAAAATTAGGTTTATTCTTTCAAATTATCATTTTCTTTATATTTTTTAAGAAAAGAAAATAAAAAACCAAAAATAATAAAAGAAATAAATAAACCTAAGTTTCTATAGATTTTATTGTCGCCCCGAAGGTACCTACGTACTCGCTAATTGGGATCAAATGACCGTAATTCTTTTCAAAAAACTTTAATATATTGATTTATTTTAATTTTTAAAAACCAACCGAGTTTACATTGTTATCAATTTAGTTTATTAAAATAAAATCTAAAGAGGTCTTAACTCCTGGGTGATTAAAAAAAAATTCTCTAAAATGTCATGATCTTTTAAAAAGGTTTTTTTTTATTAATTTCTATTTAAAAAATAATTTTCTATGTGAGGAGTTTTAAAAAAAACCTAATCATAAAAATTCCTAAGCTAATATATACATATACCTATCTATATTAACATAATAATTAAGGACCTAATAATAATAATAATAAATAAATAAATAATTAATTAATTAAAAAAAAGGGACAACCGAACCTAGCTTGGTGTAGACGTTGGTGAAGTAGCTGCTCAGACTTAGCGCTGCTGTAGATGGGCTGCGCAGTGGACATTGCTACTGTACGTTTGGGTTCATTGAGCTTGGTTTGCTCACGTGTTATGGCCACTCGCTGTAGCTAGTTACAGTGTTGGTTAGTGAACAACGTGTACTGCTTGTTTATAGTGGACCGTGTTGTTAGTTTAGAGTTACAATGCAGTTTATGCTTTAGGGTTGATGAGTGTGTGTTGTAAGTGAAGTGTGGACATACAGTGGATAGTGAAGTGCTGCGACAGTGACGTGTGCGTGTGGAATGTGCGAAGTACGATGGAGTTGCATCACTACTACTATTTGTGTCATGCTGCTAGTGTGTTTGGATGAGAGAGAGCTGAGGTTGATGTTGGCTCGTACCTTGCTGTGTTAGGGACAACAAGAAGATGAGGATATCGGTGCTTGGCATTGCAGATCGTGGCAGCGGCAATGCATGATCTGTAGTGAATTGTGACTGTGTGTATGTTGCTGTAGCGTAGAGTTGTTTGATTTAGCTATGCTTGAAGTGTAGAGCAGCAAAGGGAAATTAGGATAGGGACGTATGTTATGAAATTAGAGGCTGAACCTAAGTACTGTATCGTGTGGTTCTTTGGCCAAGGGTATGTGTAGTTTAGGGCCATGTTTTGCTACACTTAGAGGATTGTGCTGACTCATTGGTTGTATATGGAGGCGTTATGCACAGTACTGTTTATGCATGGAGAAGACAGTGGTTGCTACTACGGTTTGAAATTGCACAAGATAATGCTTAATCAGGGGCTTGTTGTGGACGTAGCTTGAAGATAGTCGGGGTTTTAGTGGTTCATCAAGGGCAGGGGCTGTTGTGGGTGTTCTTCACGTATTGGTTGTGAGTGCGTATGCATAATTGGGATTGGCTGAAGATGAAACTAATTTTTTTTCTTCTTTGATGAGTGTCTAAAATGCCCCTTTTTATTTTAATCTGTGTTATTAATATATAAAGCTTGGAAAGAAATCTTTTAAATCCAATCTTTTATATCAATCAAATTAGATACGAATCATCGATTCAAATTCGTTTTGATAAAAATGAAATTAGATTTGAATCTTTTATATCGATTTAAAATCGATTTGATAAAAATCAAATTAGATTTGAATCTTTTGAATCTTTATTGCATCATATTCATAAAAATTGATAAGATTTAAAATTAGATTGAATCCTATACTGATGGGAATCAGCCTCCAACTACATCTAAGCTGAGGCCAACCTATCTAAAGCCGACGCGGACCCTCCAGAAAAAGATGCCGACCTGTTCTAACACAAGGCCATATAGTTCAAGGCTAAGGCCAAATAGCTTTCGCTAAGGCTGAGCAATTAATAGAAGATCGAGGGGAAGAAAAGGAGCCACTTGGCAACAAGTTTGTTATATGTTGAGAAGATGAGAGAGCACATGGTCGAGGACTCAGGATCAAAGAACCACTTGGCACAGTCTTAAGAAACTAATGCTGACTAATTTTAATACTCGACAATTATAGGTTGACCTTTTTGGTGTCTCGGCTAAGCACTACAAGACTTCAGGAGCTCCTCCATGGACTTGGACATCCAACTACCGACCTCGCCCAATTCGGATCCTGCTCCTTCCTAGACAAGCTAAGTGACTACATGCCAACCTCTATAAAATGCATAGTTTTGTATTCTTGTATATGTTTTCCTCTATTTTATTTATGGGCTCAATTTTTTAGGATTTAAGGTCTTGTACATTATTTACAGTTTTGACACTAGGGTTTAGGACTTGCTATAAATAGCAACTTTTGTAAACATTAGATATATGAAGATATACAAAATTAGACATAAAAGTATATTCCTGCGTTTGGAATCTTTTCCCTTTTTGAGTAAGGCTACTCTTGAGCTAGCATTTGCTAAATTATCAAGTATATATTAAGCTCTTTAATCTCCCTCGCATTCTTATTGATCTTGACCTTAAGATTGTGGTGAACCCCTTCATTTAAACCAGTTAGTGAGTTGCATTTAACCTTCATTTGAATCCCGAGCAACATTTAATGTTCGTGAGTTCTATTGAACCCTATTTCGAGCTCGAACCCTATATTGTGTTTGTGTTTTGGTGCGTGATATCCATTCACATTCATTGTCGAAACCAACCATCTCACTTCCTGTCCATCAAACCCATTTGACCCATTCTAGGTTTCTCGAGATTCGTTATCATCGATCCTTATCATCTTGATATCAAAGCTTTGGGAAGACATGCATGTTAGGGTTCTTCAGAGTTTGATTCGTGTTTTGTACATCTCTATTAATCATTGTTTTGTAGTGTAGTGTGCTGTTCGTAGTAGTATTTGTCAATAATGGTAGCTACAAAAGCCGAGTAGTTGTCGTTTCTAAGTTACTATAATTGTGTTTTGTTGTTTGTTCAATTTTTCTGGAAAATTACTATACGAACAAGAATGTTGGAGGATATTGTCAATAACATCGACAATAGTCCTTGTAGAAGTTTGAGGAGACGTGTTGATAACTTAGAATATCAAATTCAGAATCTCACTAACTCTATTCAAGAATTCACTAGATTAGTCAGAGGTCATAGACATGATGGCTAAGAAGAAAGAAGGGCACGAACACTCACCAGTAGAAGCGGTTCCAATGAACTTGAAAACGATGAGCGATAGTTGAGAAGAGCTGCTAAGCCGAGAAGAAGAGAACACTAACCAATGCCGAGAAGAGGTAATGATAGGAGTGTTGACTCCGAGTTGAACCAAGGAGCCCAAAGAAGAGAACTGAGGCCAAGAAGAGACATTACTAAGCAGAGCTCTAATAGAAGTGGCCGAACTAAGGTGAATTGACCAGCTTGAAATGCAACGGATGAACCCCGAGCACTTGGCCGAGGACTTAACAATATAAAGCTTAAGTTGTTAACCTTTAGTGGAAGTAGTCGACCTAAAGAGTTCCTTGATTGGGTTCCCCAAGTTGAGAAGTTTTTCGAGTGGTACGAGTGTGATGATTAAACAAAGGTTAAGCTAGCTTCATTATCATTTGTTGAATACGCAAGCCTTTGGTAGGATAAATTTGTTGCCAAGCAAGATGCTAAAGGAGATGAGTCGATTAGAACTTGGAGGCTTATGAAACAATTGTTGAATCAATGTTTTGTGCCGACCTACTTCAAACAAGAGATGCTCCATGTGTATCAACACTTAAGACAAGGTCGAAATACTGTTGAAAAATATTTGCAAGAGTTTGAGACCTTAATGATAAGATGTAAGATTGTCGAGCCACAAGACAGCACCATTGCTAGGTTCCTGAGTGGACTTTGAGATGATATTACCGACATAGTTAAATTGCAACCGTTCAACTCTTTGGATGAGCTAATTAATTTGGCATTAAGAGTAGAGAGACAAAGGAGAAGGCGACATCAGAGGCCGACTAGCCGACCTCAACAAGGCAGTCTTGAGCTTGAGAGGTATGCTAAGAGAAGGCAAGAAAAGAAGATAGAGAGAGGAGAGCCTAGCCGACCTGTCCATGCCAAGAAAGAGAAGGCACCTAACAACAAGGCTCGAGAAGTGAAGTGCTTCAAGTGCTTAGGCTACAAACGCATTACTTCTTAATGTCCAAATAAGAGGATTATGGTCTTGAAAGGTGAAGGACCTAACGGACAAATAGAGAGTTAGAGTGATAAGAGCTCGGAAGACGGATTGATCAAAGAAGATGTCTATGCTGAAAATCTAGATGAACTCTTATCCTTGACAAGTCGACTAGCCGACCAGAAGGCAAATCCCAAACAAAGGGAAAATTTATTTCATATGTGGTGCCTAATGAATGGGAAGACTTGTTCCCTGATTGTCGATGGAGGAAGTTGCACCAACATTGTCTCTATCAAATTAGTAGAAAAGATGAAATTGCTGACCTACCCGTACCTCCGACCTTATGGATTGAAGTAGTTTAATGACAAAGATATGGTTCATGTGCATAAATGAGCTTAGACTGCATTTAAGGCAGGACAGTACGAAGATAAAATTGACTTTGATGTGGTCCTAATGAATGCCACAAATTTACTTCATAGCCAACCTTGGGAGTTTGATCGGAAGGTGATCTATGACGGATTCTTCAATACTTATACTGTTCGAAAGGATAAGAAGAGCTATCTCTTAACCTCAATGAGCATTGAGGAAATCCAGAGACATTTGGCACCTATGGTAAAGCGAAAAGGGAGAAGGAGTTTATTCAACATCCCAACCCATGCTCAACACTTAACATCGAGAACGACTTCCTTTCAAACCTACGGTAATGATGGGAATCAGCTTCTAACTATATTCAAGTCGAGACAAACCTGCCTGAAGCCAAGGCTTATCAATGTTTGCTAAGGTTGAATTGAAGCCAGAAGGATGAGAGGGAGGAAGATAAACACTTGGCATCAAGTCTGTCATCAACCGAGGTACCGAGATACCACAAGGCCAAGTACTCGAGACCAAAGAACCATTTGGCACAGCACTGAGAGACTTATGTTGATTGATTCTAAAACTCGACAATTATGGGCCGACCTTTCTAGTGTCTCGGCCAAACACTACAAGACTTCAAGGATTCCTTCTCAAACCTGTACATCCAACTGCTGACCCAGTCCGGTTCAGATACTACTCCTTCTAGGACATGACGAGTAACTGCATGTCGACTCCTCTTTGTAAAATGTACAGTTTTGTATTCTTGTACATGTTTTCCTTTATTTTATTTATGAGCCCAATTCTTTAGGGTTTAAGATCTTGTACATTATTTACAGTTTTGCCACTAGGGTTTAGGACTTGCTATAAATAGCAACTTTTGTAAACATCAGATATATGAAGATATACAAAATATACAAAATTAGACATAGAAGTATATTCTTGCGTTTGGAATCTTTTCCCTTTTTGAGCAAGGCTACTCTTGAGCTAGTATTTGCTGAATTATCAAGTATAGATTAAGCTCTTTAATTTCTCCCACGTTCTTATCGATCTTGACCTTAAGATTGTGGTGAACCCCTTTATTTGAACCAGTTAATGAGTTACATCTAACCTTCATTTGAATCCCAAGCAACATTTAGTGTTCGTAAGTTGTATCGAATCCTATTTTGAGCTCAAACCCCTGATTGTGTTTGTGTCTTGGTACGTGACATCCATTCACATTTACAGTCGAAACCAACCATCTCATTTCTTGTTTGTTAAACCCATTCGACCCATTTTAGGTTTTTCGAGATCCGTTACTGTTGATCCATATCACGTACGCTCAACCCGCTTTTCGTAAAATGAAAGAAAGAAAAATAAAAAACACATTTGTGCTCAACGAGATTTAAACCTCTGATTTTAAGCTAATCCAATGCCTATACTCCAATGCTTATCTATTAAGTCGTTGGCCTGTACCTTAATACTTAGTACAATTAAATTGTACTTAAACCATGTAACTCTCTAAAGTAATTATTTGAACTGAACTAAAACTAAAACTAAAACTAAAACAATTGACCCTAAAACATTTTCTAAAAATCTAAAAAATCTTTTATAATTTTTTTATGTTTTTATCATTTTTTCAATTTTTTATTTTGGAATTAGGACCCTATTAAAAAAAAATTAAAATTATGAGGAGAAAAAACTTAGTGTCTACAGCTGCCCTTCTTTGTGGTAAAGTTTGAATAAAACTTTACCGCAAAGACAAAAGAAACACCATTTTTGCCTTGAGATGACTCTATCTTATGAAGCACTATGACTAATTATCTATAGTAAGACTAGTCCATCGAGGATTTTAGGACAATAAGCTTGAATAAAGATGAGGGTAGCGCCCCTATGGGCTGGCAAGAACCCTAAAGAGAATCCTGAGAACTTGGTCGTATCTCCTATGGGCTGACTAACTAAGGTAGGCAAAGGGCCCCCTGAGCTAGCTAAGACCTTGAAAATGTTTGAGAACTTAGTTGTGCCCCTTATGAGCTAATTAACTAAGGCGGAGGAAGCGTTCCTTAAGCTGGTTAAGACCCTAAAAATGATTGAGAACTTAGTCGTGCCCCAATGAGCTGACTAACCAAAGTGGGCAAATTGCTTCTAGAGATGGCTAAGACCCTAAAATGAATTGAGAAAACTTGGTTGTGCTTTAATGAGCTGACTAACCAAGGTAGGCAAAGCATTCCTAGAGCTGACTAAGATCTTAAAATGAATTGAGAAAACTTGGCCATACCCCAATAAGCTGACTAACCAAGGTGAGCAAAGCGCTCTTAAAGCTGGCTAAGACCTTAAACTAAATTGAGAAAACTTGGTTGTACCCCAATTAGCTGACTAACTAAGGTCAGCAAAGCATTCCTAGAGATGACTAAGACCTTAAAATGAATTGAGAAAACTTGGTCATGCCCTAATGAGCTGACTAACCAAGGTAGGGGAAACGCTCTTAGAGTTGGCTAAGTCCCTAAACTAAATTGAGAAAACTTGGACGTAACTTAATGAGTTGACTAACCAAGGTGGGCAATGTGCTCTTAGAGCTAACTAAGATCCTAAAAAGAATGTTGAGAACTTAGTCGTGCCCCAATGAGTTGATTAATCAAGGTAGGCAAACCGCTCGTAGAGTTGGCTAAGACCTTAAACTAAATTGAGAAAACTTGATCGTGCCCCAATGACTGATTAACTAAGGCGGACAAAGTGCTCACAGAGCTGGCTAAGACCCTAAACTAAATTAAGAAAACTTGGTTATATCCTAATGAACTGACTAACTAAACTGGGTGAAGCGCCCCTTGAGCTAGCTAAGACCTTAAAAAGAATCGAGAACTTGGTCGTGCCCTAATGAACTAACTAATCAAGGTGGGTGAAGCGCTCCTTGAGCTGGCTAAGACCCTAAAAATGATTGAGAACTTGGTTATGCCCCAATGAGCTGACTAACCAAGGTGGGCAAAGTGCTCCCAAAGCTGGCTAAGACCTTAAAATGAATTGAGAAAACTTGGTCATGCCCTAATGACTTGACTAATCAATGTAGGCAAAGCACTCCTAGAGCTGGCTAAGAACCTAAACTGAATTGAGAAAACTTGAATCGAGATAGCGCTTCATGAGCTAACTAAATCCCTAAAAGAGAACATAAATCAGGACAACGCTCTATGAGCAAGCTAGAGCCTTGAAGATATGGATGGGGACAATGCTCCATGAGTTGGTTAAAGCACCAATGAAAATATGAATCGAGATAATGCTCTATGAGTTGGCTAAATCCCCAAAAAAAAATGAATAAAGGGCAAACACCTGGCGGACTCGCTAAAACTCTATATGACAGTTGAAAGTAAAACCAAGGGGCACGACCGAATCGAAAAACTCTTGATTTGAGAAATTTACAAAGGAAGAATTTGGTGAAAACTGTTTATGATACAAACTGAAGATTTGGCCACCAGGGTCGACATGGATGGAAAAAAACTTGTAACAAGCCTTTACTTTCTCTCTTTCCCTTTCATATCTTTTCATTTTCTCTTCTTTTTTCTTGAAAGTCTATTAACGGATACAAATCCTTGTTTAAAAAGCAAACGCTATAACCATGTAAGGTATCTTATATCTACCATCTCATATCTACCCTAGTTTCTATCCTTAACACTGAACTTCTTGAATAAGCCTTAAACATTCATTTTCTAAGGAAAAGGTAACTTACGACTAGTCTAGTTGAAGAGGACTTCCTTGCGCACTCTCGGTCTAGATTTCGCTCTTGACTACTGTTCCAAAAATTACGATCTAGTTTGCAAGTGATACGCTTTAATCAATTTGTTAGGTATTTCTGGGTTCCACATTATGAATTAGGCTTTTGGTCTAATGGTTTCAAAAGGGATTAATCAGAGTGTCTATTTTGAAAGAAATACTTTTATTTAACTCGGGTGTATAAGTTAAGAACCTATGAAAAAAGCTAGAGGTGTGCTTGCCCCAGTTTCAAAAATAATTTTTATTAAAGATAAATTACCCCTCAAAATCAAAAGAGCTATGAATAGGGAGGTATTGTGGATGGTGAGGTCTTATGTTTGAGATTCAAATAGATAGAAAGGTTTTGAGTTTGTAACTTAGAGTATGATTCTAAAATGGATATGTGGTTTTTTGGTTTGTGGTTGAGAATGAATATGGGGTTTTGTGTTTTTGGTTGGAAATACGACTCAAGACTTTATGTTTTTAGAGCAACTTAAGCCTTAAGGCCAAGAAGGGGCTTTCTCAAGCTCGATATTTGGGCCTTTCTTCCTCTTTCTTTTCTCTAGTTTTTTTTTTCTTTTCTTTTCTTTTCTTTCTTTCTTATTCTATTTTTTATTTCTTTTTTCATTTCGTTTCTTTCTTTTCTTTTCCCAAAAGTAACTATCTCTTTTCCCAAGTCTTGGTCTTTAGATGAACCAAGGCCCAAAATCCATGGGTCTCAAGTGTATGGGCTCGAATAAGGTATGTATGGTTTTGAGGTATTTGGAAAAGTATTAGCTCTTTTTCAAAGGGAACAATTTATCCAAAACAAAAATTATCCTTGAATTGATATTAATAAGGTACGCATAAATCAGTTTTATCTTTCTCTCTTAATCAATGACCCTAACCTCTAAATTGCCCCACTATGGGGTGATTCTTGATAAGGTTTACATTTAAAAGGACTTTAAATTGGTTCAATGGGGTTAACAAAGGATATTTGTGTTTGGGATTTGAAAATGAATGCCTAATTTCATTTCGGTCTGTATATCAAATTCAAAATGGACCTCCTTTAAGGAATGAGTCTAAAATATCCTTACCATGATGTCTCTCATCTCTCAAAGTGTTTAAGGGTTAGTGCATAGGATATAACTTACCTCTTTTCATTCTAAACTTTTCAAAAGTGAGTTACCACGTCCCTAGGTAAGAGCTTATGTTGATTTACTGTATGGTAGAGATTAACCTTACTCCCATGCCCTAGTTATGAAATTTCAAAGACCAAATGCCCTATACCTTTCATGCTCTCACTTAAATTGCCCCAGACTTATAGGTCTTAATGCCCTTAGGCTTTCATGTGTGGTTACAGGTCTGGTTCCTTAAAGTTCATATGGGTTAGTATTGATAACTTTTGAAGTGGAAGGGAATAATGAATTATCCTTTTTGTTTGTACCGGGGATCGAGCTTAGGATGGTATTTCATGGTCTCATATTTTAACTTGGATCATAGTTGGACTTGATAGCTTGAAGGCTTTGAGTTGGTTTAACTATCTTGAAGGTCTAAGGGTTTGTGTTTAGTTGGTTACCTTAACGAGCCAAGTGGATGTGTTTAGGTTAGTTGCCTTAATGGGCCAACCGATTGTGTTTGTCTTGAGTCCCATAAGGATTTGTAATCGTTAGTGAATTTCTTCTTTTTTTTTTTCTTTTTGAAAGAGAGAGAGAGAGAGAGGAAAAGTTAAGGCTTTTATGTTACACAAACCGAGTGATGGAATTATAAATGGCGGATTGCTTTCTTAAAATTCTATATACAAGCCTATAGAATTTATATAGAACAACATTATTGAGAGTCTATTTACAAATGAGGAATTCTAAAGACTAAACAAAGAAAATATCTAAATTCTATTTATTCCAAATGAGAAAGGCTATTTACAAATTGCTAATCTACTTAAAAGAATGAATATTTCTGGTTGATAGAATACTAAGCAAAATGGTCACCTAAAATTATTTTACAAGTCTGAGTATTTTTGTTTTGTTTCTTTTTTTTTTTTTTTATTTACTTTGTGACAGTTGGGCTTAGTTGATGTGGGCCCAAACAAAAAGTGATAGATTTAGGCCCCTATAGATGTATTAAGGCCCGCACTAAGGTAACATTCATAGGGCTCTTCTATAGGGATAAGATGAGCTCAATCTTGTTCTTAATAATTCTTGCTTATTTAGGTTGAAAAGTCAGAACCACATCTAGAGTAATTTTAGGCTAATGAGGTAGGTGGACATGGATCTCTTCAAAAGGCCCTTAACTCAATCTAGCCATACATATGTAAAGAAAATATTAAAATTACAATCATAACATACTATAAATTTTACATGGAATTATTACAGGATATTTACAGAGAAATATTACAACGGACAATTGCCCTTATCCATCTCGTCTGCCACGTTATGGGTTTTCACAATTTTTTGAAAAAGGTTTTCATGTATGTAAAAGGTAAGTTTTAAAGGTCTTCAAGTTCTACAACCACCGTGTTTTTCAAGGCAATGGTTATGTGGTCACATCTGAACTTGAGTAGAGTAGCCTGATCGGCCCCCAACATTTGAAGCTTATACAATGGCCCCCCTCCTAAGGTCTTAAGACGATATGGTTTTGATTGTATCTATCATGTATTTATGATACAGAAAATAAAGTAAAATAAAATAAAACCCAAAAACTACCCCCCTAAATAAACAACAAAAAATGTTAGGACAAAAAAATAAAACTAAAATAAATTAACAATCAACTCAAGTACATAATTTTTTTGAAAAATAATCCTAATTTCAATAAATTCTAATAGCTAGCCCTCTTGATGGCATCCCTAGTGGAGTCGCCAAACTGTCGAGCTTGATTTTTCGGTTTTTATTTTAAAATTTGATTTCTCACTTTTCGATTAATATTAAACCCTAACCTATTCAATATTAATCCTTTATTAAAGAAATTAAAAAATTATGATATTTTATTTAGAAAAATTTTGGAAGTCGCCACTCGACCGAAGTCAGGAAAAAGAAAAGAAATTGTAATTAATTTGGTAGATTGACTATGATTTGGCTATCAATCTTCGATTTCAACTTGAATGAAAAACTAAAGTGTTCCAAATTTGAGGACTAACCTATTATACTCTAACGGGTACCATTATCTGTTTACTGAAATTAGGTTTATTCTTTTAAATTATCCTTTTCTTTATATTTTTTAAGAAAATAAAATAAAAAACCAAAAATAATAAAATAAATAAATAAACCTAAGTTTCTATAGATTTTATTGTCACCCCGAAGGTGTCTACGTACTTACTAATCGGGATCAGACGACCGTAGTTCTTTCTAAAAAACTTTAATATGTTGATTTATTTTAATTTTTAAATACCGACCGAGTTTACGTTGTTACCAATTTAGTTTATTCAAATAAAATCTAAAGAGGTCATAACTCTTGGGTGATTATAAAAAAAAAAAAAAAAACTCTCTAAAATGTCATGATCTTTTAAAAAGTTTTTTTTTATTAATTTTTATTAAAAAAATAATTTTCTATGTGAGGAGTTCTAAAAAAAAAACCTAATCCTAAAAATTCTTAAGCTAATATATACATATACCTATCTATATCAACATAATAATTAAGGACCTACTAAAATTATAATAATAATAAATAATTAAAAAAAATGGGGTACAATCGAACCTAGCTTAGCGTAGACATTGGTGAAGTAGCTACTCAGACTTAGTGCTGTTGTGGATGGGATACGCAGTGGACATTGCTATTGCATGTCTGGGTTCTTTAAGTTTGGTTTGCTCACGCGTTATGGCCGCTAGCTGTGGCTGGTCATGATGCTGGTCAGTGAATGACGTGTACTGCTCATTGATAATGGATCGTGTTGCTGGTTTAGAGTTGTAATGCATTTCATGCTTTCAGGCTGATGCATGTGTGTTATGAGTAAAGTGTGGATGTGTAGTGGATAATGAAGTGCCATAACGATGATGTGTGCATATGGACTGTATGAAGTATAGTAGAGTTGCATCACCATTGTTATTCGTATTATGCTACTCATGTGTTTGGACAAGAGAGAGCTAAGGTTGATGTTGGCTCGTACCTTACTTATTGGGGACGACAAGAAGATGAGGATGATCAATGCTTGGCGTTGCAAATCGTAACAGCAATAATGCGTGGTCAGCAATGAATTGTGACTTTGTGTATGCTGCTGTGGCTTAGAGTTGTTTGATTCAACTGTAGTTAAAGTGTAGAGCAACAAGGGGAAATCAGGATAGGGACATATGTTGTGAAATTAGAGGCTAAACCTAAGTGCTGTGTATTCAAGTTGTGTTGTGTGGTTCTTTGGTCGAGGGTGTGTGTAGTTTACAGTCGCATTTTGCTGCACTTAGAGGATTGTGCTGACTCATTGGTTGTATGTGGAAGCGTTATGCACGGTGTTGTTTGTGGATGGAGAAGACAGCGGTTGCTACTGCAGTTTGAAATTGCACAAGACAGTGCTTAATCGAGGGCTTGTTGTAGACGTGGCTTGAAGATCGTCGGGGTTTTGGTGGTTCGTCAGGGGTAGGGGCTATTGTGGGTGTTCTTCACGTATTGGTTATGAGTACGTATGCAAAATTGGGATTAGCTGAAGATGAAACTAATTTTTTCTTCTTCTTTGGTGATTGTGTAAAATCCCCCTTTTTATTTTAATCTGTATGATTAATATATAAAGCTCAGAAAGAAATCTTTTAAATCCAATAATTTATATCAATTAAATTAGATACGAATCATTGATTCAAATTCATTATGATAAAAATGAAATTAGATTCAAATCTTTTATATCGATTCAAATCCAATTTGATAAAAATCAAATTAGATTTTAACCTTTTAAATCTTTATTGCATCATATTCAAAAAAATTGATAAGATTTAACATTAGATTTGAATCTCGTATGCTCAACTCGCTTTTCGTAAAATGAAAAAAAGAAAAATAAAAAACACATTTGTGCTCGAACTTGTGACCTTAAGTTAATTCAATGCTCATACTCCAATACTTATCCATTATACCATTAACTGGTGCCTTAACACTTAATACAATTAAATTGTACTTAAACCACGTAACTATCTAAAGTAATTATTTGAACTAAACTAAAACTAAAATGATTGATCCTAAAACATTTTCTAAAAATCTTTTATAATTTTTTTCTTTTTTCATTTTTTATCATTTTTTTCAATTTTTTATTTTTTGAATTAGGACCCTATTAAAAAATAAAAATTAGAACTACGGGAGGTAAAAATTAGGTGTCTACACTTAGCTATTATATAATTTGCGTTTACTACAAGATTTGAGACTTAAATATTTCTACTAAGAGTTTATTTTAAAATTAAACCTTTTATCAATAACAAAATAAGAGAATTTAGTCATTAATTAATGTTAGTTGATATCAATAACAATTGAAACATATTATAAGTATCAAATATAATGGCATCATCAATTAATGATTTGAATTGATATTGATGAAAATTAAAAGATGAAAAAATGTTAAGAAAAATTAGTGCTAAAATATGTGTATAATTTGGACATTTGTTAATGGTAATTGACATTAATGAGAATTAAACTATATCGTTAATGGTAAATAGATTATTTATTAATATAAATTTTATATCCAGTACTATACAAACCAAATATGATACAATAAGTTTGTACTATCAAATCCACTTTATACTTGTCCTATTTAGTTTTCTTTATTCTGTCCAATCTTTACAACCAAACACTACCTTAATTAACATGTTATTTATTAAATTTTATGTTCATATTTGGTTTTATTACTTAAAATAAAGTTTTTTGAGATGAATAATTCCTTATGAGTTTTATATAAATTATAGATAAAATGTGAAATAATTAACAAATGCCACATATGATTATAAAAACAATAAATAAATAAATAAAAATTATAACTTTCATAAATTGAAAATCTATCATATTAAAGTGAAAGACATGGAGATTTGGTGTCTTTTTTATATTTATTAAAATGCCCCCAAAATATATTGAAAATAACTAATAAAACATATGATATTAAAATTTAGGTTAATAATATTATGAACAAAGTTATAATCTTCTTAAATCTCTCTTTTTCTCTCCTATTTATACCTCATTTAAAGCTTAAAATATTTCCATTCTTATACTTGCTTTTCAAATATGTTTTTCTTTTTATTTTTTCAAAAGTTGCGTGACTCCCACCTTATATAAATTCCTTCCTCTCATTATATTGTATTCAATTGATTGGCATAAAAAAATCTTTATTTTTGCAAATTATTTCTTTGTTCCATTTTTTATCTTTCCTAGTCACCTATGTATGTAGAATTTTTATAAGGTAATAATCTATATAATCAAAGCAACATTGATGTTCTTTTACCAAAATATTAAGTGCATAGATTTTATTATTTCCTCTATCCAACAATTATAATTTACTAATATCTTAATCTATGGTTATTGGAGCCTCTCAATCACCATAGTAATATTCCTCATATTCACACATTAATCTTAAATTTGCATATGCATAGCAGGTGTAATATCTACCAGTATTATATAAAGAGAAAACAAAAGCAATCTTTTAGAATTTTTTTTTAATCATATTGCTATATACTTTCTCTATGCATATAACTATGTATATCATACTCAAAAACAAACAACTCGATTCTAATGCATAAATTATAAACTATGTGTTGTGGAAAAGAAAATTAGAAAAGAAAAAAAAAACTCTAATGACAATATGTGCAATTAAATATTGGATAAAAATTATAAAGGAACACTACATAATAGAAACTTAGCAAACATTCTTCATAGTCAAAGCCACTCTATCAACTAATTTTATAAGAGACTGTAACTAAAATAGTCATTACTAAAAAAAAAAAACCTTCTTAAACAAATACTTCAAAAAAAAAAGAAAAAGAAAAAGAAAAGAAAAGATACAAAGTAGATTTCTCTATAATATTATTAAATCATTTGAAAATTAATAAAATAAACCAATAAACTGAAGCATAGGTTCTAGTCCCAAAAATTCTAAAAGATTATCTCGTGTAACCTTAAAAACTTTGAATAGTAAAACTATTATAAAAAGTAAAAGACTAAATTTTTACAAAAAAAGCAATAAACAATACCGAAATCCTACATCGATATTTTTAATAGTTTTCATTACTCGATCTAAATTCATCTTTAGTTTCATACCTATAGTTAAACGTATTACTAATAAATAAAGAATAATTTAATTACTAATGATCATTTGTGAAATAAACTTCACGTTTTACTAAAATTTTAATAAGTAAATAAAGTATTTATGAAATAAAAAAATTAAATATATCACTAAATAAAAAAAATTAATTGTTAATAGTTTTTCTGCTACTAAAATTTTAAAACAAATAAATCATTTGTGAAATAAGCATAATTGACCATATCACTAAACAAATAATAAAACATTTTTAGTATGTAGGGGATATGCATATCACAATAATTGAAAATTTGGTGAAATGATTATTAAGATTTATAGATATTGGAGTTATAACTGAAAGCTATCATTTTGAAGGAAGATTCTTATTTTAGATACCATTTTTGTTTGAAGATTTATAGGTTAGATATCGTTTTTGGCATACAAAATTTTTTGCCACAATATCCCTAACACATTAATGATTTATTAATAACTACTTAGTACATAAGGGTTATTTGGTAAAATCCATATAAAATGAAATATTGAAACACTAAAGATACCAAATGGGGTGTCTTTGGCTTTAATAATATATAAATAATAATATAGATACTAAAAAGGCTTTTTTCCCTTTTTTGTGTTATACCTTTTTTTCATATTATTAATTCATTTCCATAATTTTTTTTGGTCAAATCATATCATATCATATTATAATATGTGTTACGCCCCGAAGTCGCAGAGTAAAAACAGTCCTAACGTATAAACCATTCTATGATAGTAATTGGCCTCATAGTGCCTACCATAAATATGATCTACACAAGGCGTCGACGACTCTTCGCTTTAAAGTAAACAGTCCGATTATCAGTTAAACTACAATTATGATAAATATTACAAATTTCTAATAAACATGTATAATTATATGTAAGTCCACAGAGCTTTCTAGGAAGTTTTACATAAACATAACAGTTCACTAAATTACATAATAACTATCAGTCTTTCATCCTTAACTATAAGGACGCTCTAACTATACATCATTACTAAGTAGATTGATCCCCACACCCCCGGCTTCGAAAGGACTAACCTCTAGGTAATTGTAAGACAGCATAATACTTAAAGTGTTGAGAAATCAGGACCTGCAAAAGGATCTATAAGGGTATGAGCAACTATAGCTCAATAAGTTGAATTGGAGACTCATGAATGCATACAAGCACAAACAAGATTATCAAGCAATTAATTTCATGCAATGCAATAATCAAGTGTCATCGCACAACGTAGTCCGGTCCGTTGCGAAATCAGAGAAATTTCGCCTGCTCTAATCTAGGTTGAGGAGTTCCATGTTATGCAGCAGCTCACAACCAAACCCAGGCTTGTATAATGGAGACCTCGCTCCTCTCATGACTACCTTCGAACCATTGACTTCACCCTCTCTACGACCTCTTCTCCTGTCACTTAGTTTGACTGAGGATAAAGAAGGGACCATTATGCAATCCTGCGTTATCCTTTTCGAAGGGGTCGGTATTTGGTTGGAGAATCTTAATGACCCTCTAACGGGTTGCAATGCATGACATTTTAGGTCATTAAAGTCGAATAAGATTAAATTTCATTTAGGGTTTTCAAACAATTCACACCAATTAAATCATAACACCAAAATCCATCATACTGCAATTTCAGCACGAATTTAGATACATCAAACACATGCGTAAACTACTTACAATCATAACCATATACAATCATAACCATATACAATCCTAAGTCTCTGAGTACCATACAAATAGTACTCTATTACAATAAGTAAAAACCCAACTTACCTGGAATTTCTCAATCGCCCGATCGCTTATTTGCAAGCCGATTCATCTCGGGTGTCCTATAATACAAATAGGTCTTTTTAGTACTTATACTTTAAGGATTCATATTCTAAGTTGTTATTTAACTCCTTTTTTCCATGTATACCTATTATATACTAATAATTCTTTCTACTCTATTTCGAGGTTCAGACCCTAAATTAGATTCTAGTTTTGATTCCTAAGTCTTAAATATGCTCAAATCCTAATGTGAAATTAATCACATTAAGCTTGAGTATTCAAATATCCTATTGGGTCTTAATTTAGTACTCTAAACTATTCGATACACGCTATTCCTAATTGAGGTATCAGATTTATTTCCGATATAAGAAAATCTTACATTTTTATATATTTACCTAAAATTAAATTTTATTTCAGATTTAGTATTATTTTGATTTTTATTATAATATTATCTAAATAACCCTAATTTTTTAGATTTATTAATTTACAAATTTCACCTATTACTAATTTCTTGCAATAACTACCTAATTTCCTAAATTAACTATACTTAATACTCCAAAGGCTAGGATTAGGTTTCCACATTAGAGATTAACATCCCTAAACATCTAATTACTATCTAAATCAGTAATTAATATCTTAATCACTTAATTAACTCAAATTTCCATCATTTTGAGGCTAATAATTAACTTAAAAATTTTGAAAATTAATTTTAGAAAAATGGCTTCGTAGCATTGTTCTATATCATATAAGCATTCTACAGAAAAAAATTGAGCTCTAAACTACACTCCTAAGCCTATTTATTTCTAGTTCTAATCATGCTTGGTTTTGTTCAATTTGTTAAGAACCCTATATTTTTAGACATGATTAAACTAAAACACTATTTTTTCCCAAATTTACATACAATAAAACCTCATAATAACAAGTTTCATAATTTTTTGGGCAAAATAACTAATTTTACGAGATTATACAAAATTAGGACAATTATGGGACTCACCCGGTTCGATGCTTTTTGGCCATCCAAACCCGATCCAAGTATGTCGGCTGGCCTAGACGGTAGGTCTAAAGTAGGGTGGTGGTGGTGGCGGCTCGGTCCCAGGTGGTGGTGAGGTGTGGGTTTGGCTCACTAGCCCTAAGTGCACTGTTTCCTTTTCTTTTTTTTTGTTTTCTGGATTTTCTCTTGAATTTTCGAGTCTCTCTATTTTTCTCTAATTCTTCATTGCCCAAATGAGTTCTGTGAATTTTTCCCCTATTTATAGACGTTTTTAGTAATTAATATGCATTAATTAGACATGACATTGCCCCATTTCCTTGATTTTTGGCTTTTGTGTTGCCTAATTCTAATTGAGTAATTTTTCTTTTTCAGATCCTGACCTGCCACGACCAGATTTAGATCATTCCATACCCTTCTGATTTTTCCACAATTAATTAATAATTTTCTTTAATTATTTACTATTTTTTTGGCCAATTTAGGTAATTTTG
This sequence comes from Lumnitzera littorea, assembly GCA_024138015.1. Lineage (NCBI taxonomy): Eukaryota > Viridiplantae > Streptophyta > Magnoliopsida > Myrtales > Combretaceae > Lumnitzera > Lumnitzera littorea. The sequence goes on along the minus strand of JAMXBB010000012.1, from coordinate 72,031,120 downwards.
CGTATTTTTATCTACACGTAAATACATGTGGGGTATATGTGAACATTCTTAATTATTATTTAGGTCGTTCTATGATTTTTAGTATACATATAATCTATCTCTAGTAATTTATTAGTTATTAGATTACAATTTTCGCTTTTTCGATAATTAACAATTATTATACTTAAAATTTGAAAATTTTATAGTCTCCTATTTTATTACTTATGTTCTTAAATTCAAGTTGACGGGGTCATTTTTACTAATATTTCTCTCCATAATTTATAATTCGAGTTTAATCAAATCCTTTAACCGATCACCCTAAATCTTGTGTTTTTAAGTTCAATCCTACGGTCACTTGGCTTAACTTTAGGGCTTACAATATGTAATTTTGAAATTATGGTATCATTAATACATTTCCATAATTTTTTGTCATATTTTATCATATTATAATATATAGTTTCGAAAGCTCTTTACTTTTTTATATAAAATTTTTTAATGGTATCATTAATGTATATCTATAATTTTTTAATCATATCATATCATATTATAATATATAGTTTTAGAAGTTCTTTTCATATATAATTTTATAATCATAATGCATTTCATTATTAGGTTTTGTAAAATAACTATTCGATAGTGCTAACTAACCTTACAAATTAAGATTTTCTTCTATTTTTATTATGATACATTAAATTTGCAATTAATAGAGTAAATACATAATTGGCTCAAATTATTTTTGAATTTCTTTTGACATATCATGTATATCTACTTCTTCCCTTTATATAATCAACAATAATGGTTAAAACTCTAGCAATGATTGAGATCATAAAAGGGACCAAAAATGCGGTGAGACTAGAAAGGATTGAAGGTGGCAATGAGATTGAAGATCATATCTTAAGAGATTCAAATCGAGTTTTGAAGGAAAACAAAAAGAAAATATTATGATTGGTGTAATGACACCCCAATTGGCCTTTCAAATGTTATTTAGTATTGATTTATTTTATTTTCATTTTTGTGGTCCTTATAATTTGCTTTGTAATCTTGGTGACTTTGGTTGAATATTAATGAAGTACTTCTCTTTTTGGCTAAAAAAGAGAAAAAAAAAATGACTACCTCTTAATTTGCATTCTATTTATAATGTATAATTTATTTTATCCATAATTTGCTTTTCAATAGAATGGAAATGATGATGACATTTTTCTTATATTCAAGCTAAATCAAAGAAAAGCTATCTTCATATTATAAATTTATGATGGAGATATTATAGAAATTGAACACTTTGTAGGAGTTGGATACAAAAATGCGAATTTAAAGGGTTGATGAATCAAATGCTATCAATTTAAGTTATGTTTTAGATGCCTATTGTTAAGCTACAGGTTAGGGCCATCAACTTTAGCAAGTTTACATTGTTTTTCAATGTTAATACACCTCGACCTATAAAACGAGCAATTGGTAGAATTCTACACATTCCTATGATAGCGAACCCAGGTATGTACTTGGGATTGCCCTTGCTATGGGGATAATAAAAAATTGAGGCATTGAATTTTGTTAAGGAGAAGTTGGTGAAAAAGTTAAAGGTCTTGTAGTATTGTTTGTTAACTGACATAAGCCAAGAGGTCTTAGTTAAGTTAGTTGCATGTACTATTCCTACATATTCGATGGGGGATTTCAAATTTCTAAAGAAGTGGTGTAAGTCGGTGAACTCTATCATTGCACATTTCTTGATGCAAAACCATAGCCAATGATAGACAAGGCTAGTCGCTAGGATGGGTCTAAGCTTGCAAAAAGCTCAAAAAATGCGATGGAAAGGTGTAAAAACAATAAGAAAAGTAAAACATAAGCAAACCCATGAACAGCTGTACAAATATGATGTATAAATGGAACTTCTAAAAACTCATAGCATAATTCGATATGATGTACAAGGTAATCTAGTAAGGTTACTTACTACCTAACCTTACTTAAGTGTTAAGATAAGAGTAAGCTAAGTAAATAAGCTAACGAAAGCAATGTTTACAAAGAAGTATATTCAATGTATTGATGATAATCATGATAAAATGATTGTGGTTGCATGTATAATAGGTATTTATACCCAAAAAACTAGAGAAACCTGCCTAAAATGGAAAAGACTAAAAAGAATATTATCTAAAAGAAGTAATGTATAAAAAATAATAAGGGTATAATTGAAAATACAACAAAATGAGCTTTTTGCATAGATGTTTCTATCACATGGTTGCTTAAACGCGTAACTCATTATAGATAGATGACTTTTTAATAGAAAAGACAATTATGTACGATTAATTTGGTTTCTGTAGATTCGGGGTGTCGAGTAGGGGTGGTAAGTTGACTGTATTGAGTCAAGTAGATAATTCTCCCGAGGTGAATTCACCTTAGACACTTTCAGTATGGCTTAGATTCAGGTCAACTGAGCTGATGGTCAGATAAGATGAGTTGATGTTCCAGTGGGGCTTATGTCGGCAGCTGGTGATGCTCAATGACCATGAGAGGTTTCAACTCAGCTAGGGCATCAAGTCAGCACATTGCAACAACTCGGACTCCTTAGTGGTAGGTCGTAAGGCAATAATTCATCTAGCCATACTTTCTAGCCCTTAAGCTCAAGCTCAAGTTAAGGGTTCGATAATTTGATTCCTATAATTTCTAATAGGGATAATAAGAAGGTAAGAATAGACTTCATTGGACCAATTGGGACCATCTAATGAAGCCAAAGATGTAGGTGGTTTGGGCTTTCATAATTTAGAATTATTTAACCTTAGTCTTTTATCTAAGCTAGATTGGCGACTAAATCACTAGCTTGATGCCTCATGGACTAGAGTTTTAAAAGGTAAGATATTTTCTAAATTATGAGTTCAAGTTTGCAAGTAAAGCTGGGAAGGCATCTTAGGTATAGAGTAGCATTTTAAAGGGTAAAGATGTCTTATTTAGCGGGCTAGTATAGTAGATTGGTAGTGGATGTAATGTCTTTGTAGGGTAAGATCGTTGGATATTAAGGTTACTAGATGCAAAACTGAGTAAGGGATCTAAAGTATATTCTGAGTTGAAAGTTAATGGGTTAATTGATCTTCATGATAAGGAGTGGCACCTTAACAATTTACAACCCTATTGCTACCTGAAGAAGCAAGAGCAATTAGGAGCATACCTGTTTTGCAAACTAGAGTTGAGGATATCCTAATCTGGCCTTTCATTCAATCTGGTCTCTTCACTATCAGGTCAGTGTATTGGTACCTGCAAAGCAAGAAACATTTGATTCCTCAATCTCGACCGTGATCTTCTCATACTGTGCAGCCAAAGGTATAGAAAAGGATTTGGAGTCTATAGACCTTACCAAAAATTTGCCATTTCTTGTGGTGGATTCTAACAGACTCTTTAGTAGCTTTTAATAATTTGTGTCATGATCACACTTTGCATGATCCATTATTCCCTTTTTGCTAGCAAGTAGAATCATCGGAACATGCACTACTGTGTTGTGAATGGACAAGTTGTGTTTGGTTTGGCACTGTGGGTTTGTGTATCAATCGAGATCAAGTTACTAACTTTATTGAGTGGTGGAGGAACTTAATGGAAGCATATATTCTTACCTCATCTTTGTAGGAATTAGCCTCACGAATTGCCAAAGTAGGTTACTTAATTTGGAAGGAACACTATAATGCCAGCTTCAATAGAAAGAACTCTAACCCAATTTTGGTGGTGAGGAAGTTTCATAGGTGGTGTTAAGGTATGACATCACAGGCCCCTACAATTTACAACAATAGAGTTAGATCTACCATGGATACCTTAATCTCTAATGAAGCACTAATTTCGACTATTGAACAATGCGTGTTATTTGAGGATGAGTGAAATGGGTTAGGTGATTTCAAAGAGGAGTAGATTTCCATACCTATTCAAATGATCATAAACAATCCGTATGTATTTTCTCTACCATCAATCGTAGATCAACTACATCAGTATGAGCCCTAAGCATAAAGGGGAGTCAACTCGATGGATGGCAATCTGGCTTTGGATGCAGTTTATTGATATTCTCGAGTTACCATTGTACAGCTGCATGCATCTTACTTGATTTCTTCTGTTAATTGACTACAGATGATTAATTCTCAAGTGCTTGTAAGTGTTGGTTGTGAATCTAGGGTTTGTGGTGTGATTCCAGATTTGTCTACTAATGAGGCTTTGTAAGAGAACTTATGGAGAAGACAGGGAGGCTGTATACCAATTACATTCAGGTTGATGTGTTTTAGGTTGGGCCTAATGAATTAGTTGGGCTTGTAGTCGTATTTCGTAACAGTACTGGCCATTTAGTCTTTAGAGCATCTAACTCTATCTATGCCCTTACTCTTGAAGTAATCGAGTGTTTAGCATTGTTGTTAGTACTAAATAAGGTCCAGTCTTTTGGAGGGTATAGATTTATGCTATTTCTTAATGTTAGACCTTATTGCGGGTGCTTCGTAGATCACTACAAAGGCTTTGTCGAAGTATTAGACCTTATTCCACTTAAGTTCTCATTGTGCTTTAAGATCTAAGTTAGCTAAATTTGTCTTATCATTTTCTTAATTGATCAATTAATAGAGCTACATATTGAATAGCTTCTCATGTAAGGAGGGGGATGTATCTTAAGGATTAGTGGTTAAACCCCCCATTCGCCCTCCAGAAGCTACTACATGTTCATGTTGTTTTCTTTCCTTTTGTTATTGGTTGTTCTAATGTTTGTAATACTAGTGATTTTGGTTAGTTTGTAATGAAATCATCTTTTTCTTTGGTCAAGAAAAAAAAAAACAAGAAGAAGAAAAAGGGCTACATTAAGTTCAACAAAGTAGTACACTATTGCAAATTGTAATAATAGGTATTGAGCAAGTTAACAAGTGTATTACGCTTAAGATGATCCACCTGAATAGAATGTTTGATTTTGTTGTTTCAATCATTTTTTTTTTTAATTTCTTTTGGAAGTAACCATGTGAGTTTGGCCAATACATTTTTTTATATTTTCTTCTTTTACCATATGTTGAAACTGGACAAATGTTTTATTAGCATAATATAGTGCAAGAATATATTCTTATAAACTTAATGTATTGCATTATTTTCTTTTAAATGTAACTTACATAGATTGTTTTATTTTTTATTATATTTCAAATATTTTGTTATAGGGTTACAATTACATATATCATATATTACATTAATATTAAGATGTATTTTATATATATATATATATATATATATTGTATCTCATTTGTACCTTTCAAGAAACTAATGATAATGAATATGACTATTTTTTGCTTTTACCAAATGTTGATTAGTGTTCTCTATATGAAAAATAAGAGATTGTAAAATTGTAGAAAGGAAAAAAACTAGATAAATATTTTATTAGCATAATATAGTGCAACAAATTACCCTTATAGATTCAATTTTATAGAATGTTTTTTGTTTGTGTAAAGAAATTTATTCAAACAAACGGAAGAGTAAACTTGAGTTCATAACCAAGAAACCAACATAACCAGAAAACCAACTAGCCTATGCCTATTTCATCTATAGTAGGAAAAATGCAAACTGTAGAGTCTTCGCTATATTTAGCAATAGCCATAGATAGATATAAGGGTAACTGATTAACAAAAAACATAAGAGACAAGTGTTGTAATCCTTTTTTTGCTAACAGGTTAGCAACAGCAATCTTTTCACATGCAACCTTACAAAGTGAAACATGATCAAATAGAGTTAGTGCTTCCTTGCTTTCTTATAGGATGGAGTGGCATCTATCTAGATCAACTTTATTATTAAGTAACTAGTCAAAACTTACTATAAGTCTAAAGTGCAAATCACTTTTCGATGTCCCCCTTGATGAGCAAAGCGCAAGCCTTCATTTATTACCTGTAGCTTAGCCTCTATAGGAGAAAGACCATTATCTTGTTTATGGAGTGCTCAAAGAACTGTTCCTTCATGATCTATGCAAATGGCCCTTAAGCCCTAAATTCTTTGATTCTCTGGCACTACTTTGTTGTTAGCAATTGCAACCCAACTTAGTTTGATCTAAGGGATTGGAAGATGTAAACTCCTATACTTAAAATTCAACTTAACTACACAATTGAGTGTCTATTACTCTAAAGCTTCTCTTCTAGTGGATCTAAAACTATCCTCCTCTCCTCTTTCTTGCTTAAAGGTTTTATTGTTCCTCAACTTTTAGATATGTTTTAGAGCAAAAAGAATGAGGACTTTCCTGAGAGGGTCAACGTATTTCCAATTAAACTTGGCTTTTTGGTGTTGTTCTCAATATAGTTTAAAGTCAGTAAACAAAAATGGCCTATGATGCAAAACTACATTTAATCCCTACCATATCCTTTTTGTCCGCTCGCAATTCATGGAGACATGCTGTATTGTTTCAGTTTCGCTATTGTAGAAGGAACAGATGGGATTCATTGGCACTCTTCTTTTTTGGAGATTATCCCTTGATGCAAGACCATTAAGTAAGATAAGCCACATAAGGAGTTGTATACTTAGGCTGGTTGACAGCTTCCATATCCACCCCCATTTATTCCCTATCAAATCTATGTTATCGTCCTTCATAAGTTATGAGTAGATTGATCTCATAGATAACTCTCCATCTAACTTATAAGGCCATATCACTTTAGCTTTCTCTTCCACCTGAGTAATGGAGTGCAAGATTCCCAACCTTTACATGATGCAGTTATCCAGTGGATAGTCAATAATATCCTCCTTCCTTCATCATCACCCCAAACTTGGTGAATGGTTAAGAACTCATCATATTTATTCAAAGGTCCTTGTAGCCAAGACACAACTGATTCCCCTTTCAACTAAGAGTCTCTCCAGAATATTACCGCTTTCCCATTCTTAACTTTCATATATATCTTCTCTTTAAGCCAACTGTTATCTTTTTTCAACTCTAAGAAGAAATTCAAGCCCCTCGTTTTCTACCTTCCACTTAGTTACAAGCTATACTTTTGCTTGAATAAAGTTGTCCACAAGAGTTTTTTTCCTTTTCAAGTGTGAGGTTAATTTTATAAAGTTTGCCTAGTTTCTTTTCTTCATATCCACAATCCTTAGGCCTCCTTATTCTTTTGGTATTTTGAATTTGTCCCAGTTAATTTAGTGTAGCTTCTGCCGTGTCTTTATGTCCCCTCAAATGAAATCTTATTTGATTTTCTCAAGCTTTGTAGCTAGGTTCTTCTTCATGGCAACACCTGAGAGTAATAATTTACTATCCCTTCCAAAGCTAAAGTTGTTAATAATTTATAACCAGCCATACTTAATAGGTTAGCTTTCTAACCAATTAGTTTTCTTCTCATTTTCTCCAAGATAAAATTGAAGTCAAAGCTTTTGAATTTACAATCTTCATGAATAGGGTGTAAGCCCTAAAGCCAAGCCAAGTAACCAAGTAACCGTAGGTTTGAGCTTAAGACCCAAGGTTTAGGACGATCGGCTAAAGGATCTGATCAAACCCAAATTATAAACTATTTAGCAAAATACCAGTAAAAATGACCCTGTAAACTTAAATTTAAGAAAATAAGTAGTAAAATAGGAGACTATAAAATTTTCAAATTTTAAGCATAATAGCTGCTAATTACCGAAAAGGCAAAAAGTGTAATATAATAACTAATAAATTATTAGAGATAGATTATATGTATACTAAAAATTTTAGAATGACCAAAATAATATTTAGGAATGTTCACGTGTACCCCATATGTATTTACGTGTAAATAAAAATACGCGTAATTACTAAAATTGGCCGAAAACTAAGCAAATAATTAAAGAAAAATACAAAATAATTATGGAAAAATCAGAAGAGGATAAATTGAAGCAAGATCAGGTCGTGGCAGGTTCAAATCAGAAAAAGAAAAATTATCCAATAAGAATTGGACAAACAAAAAACCAAAAATCAAGGAATTAGGGTAAAATCCCTTCAAATTAATGCACATTAATTTCTACAATTGTCTATAAATAAGGAAAAAAATTCCAGAAGTCATTTGGCCAGTTTGAAATCTGAGAAAAATCAAAACACTGAAAAAATCGAGAGAAAATCCAGAAAAAAAAAAAAAAAGAAAACTGTGCAGATTAGGCAAGTGAACCAAAACCACCAACCACCACCCACCACCACTTAGGACCGAACCACCACCACCACCATACACTAGAACCACCGCCTGGACCGGCCAACAACATTGGACCGGGTTTGGACGGCCCAAAAGCTTCGAACCAGTTAGTCATTTATTCACCCGATTTTTGTATAATTTTGTAAAATTATTTATTTTGCCCAGAAAATTATGAAACTTGTTATTCTGAGGTTTTATTGTATGTAGATTTAGGGAAAAATATTGATTTAGTTTAATTATGTCTGGAAATATAGGGTCCTTAACAAATTGTTCAAAACCGAGCATGATTAAACCGGAAAATAAATAGGCTTAGGGATGTAGTTTGGAGTTCAAAATTTTTCTGTAGGATGCTCATATGATGTATAACAGTGCTATGAAGCCATTTTTTTAAAATTAACTTTCGAAATTTTTAAGTTAATTTTTAGCCCTAAAATGATGGTAAAATTGGGAGATTTAGGGTTAATTAGGTGATTAGGATGTTAATTACTGATTTGGATCTTAATTAGATGTTTAGGGAAGTTAATCTCTGCAGTAGAACCCTAATCCTAGCCTTTAGGTACTAAGTATGGTTAATTATAGAAATTAGGTAAGTAATATAATAAATTAGTAATATGTGAAAATGTAAATTAATAAATCTAAAAAAATAAGGTTATTTAGATAATATTATAATTGAAATCAGAAAAATAATAAATCTGAAATAATATTTAATTTTAAGTAAATATCTCAAAATGTAAGATTTTTACACATCGGGAATAAATCCGATACCTCAATTAGGGTTAGCGTGTACCGAATAGTTTAGAATACAAAAATTACGACCCAATAGGATATTTGAATACCCGAGCATAATGTGATTAATGTCACATTGGGATTCGAGCCTAATTACGACTTAGAAATTAAAACTAGAATCTAGTTTAGGAGCCGAACCTCGAAATAAAATACGACGAATTATTAATACGTTATAGGTATACATGAGGAAAATGAGTTACATTATGAATTAGAATAAGAATCCATAAAATATAAGTACTAAAAGAACCTATTTGTATTATATGACACCCAGAAACAAATCAGCTCGCAACTAAAGGATCGAGCGATCGAGCAAATTCAAGTAAGTTGGGTTATTGCTTATTGTAATAGAGTACTAATTTTGTAGTACTCGGAGACTTAGGCTTGTATATGATTGTGAATGTAAGTAGTTTGTGCATGTGCTTGATGTATCTGAATTTGTGCTGGAATTTGTATTGTGAATGATTTTGTGACTGATTGAATTGGTATGAACTTGTTGAACACTCTAACTGGAATTTAATCTTAGTCGACCCTAATAACCGAAAATGTCATGCATTGTAACCCGTTAGGGGATCATAGGACTCTCCAACCAAATATCGATCCCTTTAAAAGGGATAGCGTAGGATTGCAAAATGGTCCCTTCTTCATCCTCAGTTAAACTAAGTGACAGGAGAGGAGGTCGCGGCGGGGGTGAAGTCAATGGTTCGAAGGTAGTCGCGGGACGAGCGAGGTCTCCATTGCACAAGCCTGGGTTTGGTTGTGAGCTGCTGCATAACATGGAACTCCTCAACCCGGATTGGAGCGGGTGAAATTTCTCTGATTTCACAACAGACCGGACTACGTTGTGCGATGATACTTAATTGTTGCATTGCATGAAAATAATTGTTTGATAACCCTGTTTGTGCTTGTATGCATTCATGAGTCTCTAATTCAACTTACTGAGCTGTAGTTGCTCATACCCTTATAGATCCTTTTGCAGGTTCTGATTTGTAATCTCTTCAAGTACTATGCCGCCCTACAATTATCCAGAGGTTAGTCCTTTTGAAGCCAGGGGTATGAGGATCAAGTTATTTAGCATAATGTGTAACTAGACTGACCTTATAGTTAAAGGTTGAAGACTGTTAGTTATTCTGTAAATTAGTAAACTGTAGTGATTATGTAAAACTTCCTGGGAAGCTCTGTGGACTTATTTATAATTATCTATGTTTTATAGAACTTTGTGATAATTATCATAATTATAGTATAACTATTAATCGAACTGTTTACTTCAAAACCAGGAGTCGTCGACGCCTTGTGTAGATTATCTCTATGGTAGGTACTGTGAGGCCAGTTACTATCATAGAATGGTTTACACGGCGGGACTGTTGCGACTCTGTGACTTCGGGGCGTAACATAGGGATACCTAGATACTTGCCCAAGTTCGCACTTGGCCGAATGCCAAAAATATCTGTTATGTTCTTTTTTAATCTAAGTGGGGTGTTTCGAGAGAGTAAGATGCAGGACTTCGCGTAGTTTACTTTTTATCCTGAAACATCCTCGAACCCTTGCACAACATCCATCATTGACCTCACATTTTCCAATGTTGCTTCACTCATAAGTAAGATATCAACAGCAAAGAATAGGTGACAAAGGGAAATATTTGGTCCTTTGATGCATAAGGGTTTCCAATTACCTAATGAAACCCTTATGTTGATGATCCTACTCAGGATTTCCATCCTGATGATAAAAAGGTATGGTGACAATGGATTATCCTATTGTAAGCCTCTACTAGTAGAGAAGGGTGTTAGCATAGAGCCATTAAAAATGAGTTGATAGGATATAGATGATATACATTCACCAATTGGCTTAACCCAGTTTAGCGGGAAATTAAGTGATTGGATAGCAAACCTGTTGAAGTCCCACTCCATACAGCCATATGCCTTCTCTAAATCAATTTTCACCACCATCCATTACTTCTGTCTTGATTTCTTACCCATTAATTGTAAAATTTCTTGGAACAGAATGATATTATCTTTGGTCATACAACCAAGAATAAAACTGGATTGTTTTGGACTTATCAAATCCGTCAATAAAGGCTTAATTCTATTCACTAGATAGTTACTAATGATTTTATACATAGTGGTATAGAAGCTTATAGGGTGAAAGTCCTTCACCTTATTTCCCCCCATAATCTTCGAAATAAGGAAGATGTGTGTCTCATTCAATTGACGTGAACAACCCTTGATTGGAAGATGGTTTGTATTAGACCACAAACCTTACCCCTTCTTATATCCCAACACTTCTTCTAGGATTTTACATGGAAGCCATCTATCCTTAGTGATTTGTGATTACCAATGCACCATAAGCTTTTTTGATCTCATCATTAGTCTAAGGCTATGTAAGATAATCATAATTTACACTATTTAAACCCATCCGATTACTTCTTTAGTCACTCAACTCCCTCCAGACAAATGAGCATTTGGTGGTGTATAGTGAATTGAAGAAGCTCACAAAAAGATGTTGCACTGCTAATATCTCACTTACCTAATTCCTTATTGAATAAAAAATACTTGATATTTTAGACTTGGCTTTTCGGGCAATCACACTAGCATGAAAGAATCTAATGTTGCGTTCCCCATTAATAACCCAATTAGATCTCACCTTAGCTACCTACAGAAGTTCCTCTTGTCTTAGAATCTAAGAGAGTTCTTCTTATAAACTACCCTCCCTATTGATAATCTCTTGTGTTGGGTTTTCAAAAAGCTTTTAACGAATACGCTTAAGTTTCCTAGTAGTCTTCTTCTTTCTCATTAGGATAACACCAAACACCTCCTTATTCTACTCTCTAATACAGTTAATGAACTCACTTAGTTTACTGAAATAGTTAAAGGATGGGCACTACCGAAAGTTTGCCACTAAACTTTTAAAGTCAGGATGTTCTAGCTACATTGGTTGGAATTGAAAGGGTCATGATTTTTCCTCAACTCCACTCAACGAGGGCCAGGTATTCAAAAGAAATGGTAAGTGGTCTGATTGATTGGAGTACAGATGGAATAATTTTGCTTCTAGGGAGAACATCTCTAGTCATAGTTAGCCTACACTCTATCAAGACGTGCTTAAATAAGATCTAACAAATTTTTGGATCTTTTTTACCACGTAAACCTTAGCCCCATAAAACCAATATTATCCATTCAACACGAGTTCATGCAACTTTGGTATCCCATGCATGCAAGGCCCCCAGCCCCCTCTTCATTTTTTCTCTCTATTAAGAATTTCATTGAAATCCTATAAGAACCCATGTACCAAAAATTTTATCTACCCAAACAAAAAGTTCACTCCATAGCAAGTGTTTAATACTCCTTAGTAGGCTAGCATAAATAGCAAACAAAAACCAAGAAAAGGACAAATTAGATACCTATAGTTCCATGAGGACTTGTTGCTGGGACATATGGTGGGGATGGATAATTATTGAATTAGCATTCATGTTACAAGAATCTTGCCACTCATCCCCTCTGCTTCTACACATAACCTATGGTTATAATCCAGGAGTCACAAAGATCAAAGGCTACCTGACGTATCATTTTCATTTTCGTGATAATAAGAACTTAGGGTTCATAATGCCTCTTTAAGTTATGGATTACGTGTTGGAAGTTCTTAGAATTAACCACCCTAGCATTCTAAGAAAGAACCTTAAATGGAACACAAACCATGTTCGAAGAAAGAGTATCGGATTCTTCGAAGGTTATCATCATGGTCATCATTTTATACCGATATTGAGAAATATACCTCTTATTGAAATATTCAATTTACATTCTCCATTCGTATGGTTGAAGTGCCGCATAGAACATCATCATCTGCATTCTAATGTAGTGATCATTACTGTTTTGTTTCCCTCCTCCATCACTAGTATGACAAATGGGATGTGCTGAATCTCAGTTATAATGATCTCTTGCAAGTATGCTCTCTCCATTAGGACTTTGCATGTCTATTCCATCATGCAAAGGATGTCCTTGCTTAGAATGTTCTCCTAAAATAATGGCATCTTAATTGTGACGAAGCATAGGTAGTTTACCCGAACGGTTTTGTTACCTTAGTTGAAAGTTCTTGGCCAACGCATTATCAGCCTAAACATGATTTCTAGTGCCTGCTATTTCTTCCATTAAGCTAGATGCAGTATCATTCCTTGAGTTTCTATCCCAACCAGCCTCGAAAGTCCATTCCTTCAAATCTCCCAAATTCGACTATTGGAATGTTGGTCCAATTTGTTCGATCCCTCACGAAGGAGTTGCATTTGGATTTCTACTTCTAGCATGTTGAAGGGCAAGTTTTTTCAACAAAGTCCTAGGGGGCTTTTTCTTTTTAGCAGCGAGGAGGGGTTCAATAGAAGATATTAAAGGTACTTTTCCTTTAGCGGAGTTTTTTAACACTACTCAAGGCAACTTCTTTATGTTTAACCTATACATTTAGATTTTTTAAAGATAACACTCCCGTTTCCATCCCTTTAATGTCCAATCATCATGTCTCTTCATTGGTTGTTGGAATATCATTTAAGATATTAAATGATAGATCTTTCCCTTTCTGGGCATTTTCATTTAACAATCATGTGGTTTTGACTTCCTTCTTTTTTAGGAGCCGCTTTTTTGTATTGTACTTTGACCTATGGACCAACCAAATCATCCTCTACGTTTCTCTTTTCTAACGTGGTGCTGTTTAGAGTATCTACATTCTAACTTATGGAATTATTTTCTTTGTCAGCGTCTAAAAACGCCTTTTGTGAACCACCTTGGTTAACCCAATCCTTCTCTCCATTCTTACTAAACTCTACCATCTTCCCATCCGTATTAATGGTGCATTAGGTTCCTCACTGCTCACATTGTTCCCTAAGTTGCTTTACTTTAGATAAGCTAATTTATTCTGACTAATGCAGCCATAGATTTGGTAGATTCTAGGTAATCCTTTATATTGCACTACATACCTCCTTCTATGTATCACTGTCATGTGCTTTAGTTGGGTATCCATATCAACTTAGACACAAAATCTCACGAATCTTCCCTTTTCTAACCTGACTGTATACGAGCCATACTAAAGGACTAGGCCAATTCTTTCCCCTATTTTCCTTATAGTTAAAGGGGAGTAAAATTCCACTAGAAGCCTTGTGATATACACCCAAACGACTAGAACCTTGAAGTAAGATTGGTTAATTTAAAAATCAGGCTCCCATCGTTTTAGGGCAAGATAGTGTCCATTCATAAAGTAGGGACCATTCTTTATCACCCATTAATAGTCAAGATTGTTATCAAGGGATATGAAATAGATCCCTAAGCCCGTATGAATGAGTTTGAAATTACTTAGGCTTCACCACATTCTTTTCTATCTATGTAACATGACTTTGTAACTAGAGTTTTGTCCCATGACTTTTGCTATAAATGTATGTTACCATGGAGCATATAGCATATAGAATATCCTTTTCTAATTTCGAAAAAGTGACATAACATACGTCAGGTCATCACTATTGCCTACATTGTCATCCTCATTGCTAAAGTCATCATTGCTGTGTTCAATAGTTCCCTTATCCGATATATTTTCAATATCGAGAATGCAACACTTTTCATATGCTCCAGGGATAATTGTAAGCACCGTATATCAAAAGGAGAGTTTTGGTGTCTCGCTTACCCATTGTTGACTCAATTCTACTCCCATCGTAGTGGAGGAACATTCATTATCCTCCGTAGCTAGCCATTTCCTATTGCACTGAGTTTAGTTGCTTAAGGCATCTTTTAACAAAGAAAAGTTTTTACTAGGGTTTCCCATTTTTGAGATTTCAATGTTACAGAGTTATGATTACATGTATCACATATTACATCAATGCTAGGATACATTCCACATATATATGTATATACATATATATTGTATTGCATTTGCACACTTTAGATAAATCATGATAATTGAATACAATTTCATACTCATTCTTTTATTTAAAATTCCTTTCTAAAACATTTTACTACTCTTAATCATTCAAATAACTATTTTGACATTTTTCCATATTCATGTATTAAAACTCTTTCTGTGAGTGAACCCTACATATGTAAAGTATTCCAACATTATTTTTTTGCCCTTTTCGGAATCCAGAATTGTCTAAATTATGTATTCTTTAACCATTTTAACTTTGTTTTGTGATTAATTAAATACATTTATAATAGAAAGAAAACAAGGTAACTACAATGTCTTACATATGACGTTATTTATTAAGTGATTTGTTGATTACTCCCATAATTATCTCACATAATTAGGTTTACATTTCAAAAGTGAAACATAAAAAGAATTAGATTGTTAGAATCTTGCATAGCCTGTTCATACAAATAAGAAAAAATGTGATCGTCTTTAGTTCTAGTCAAAGATAAACTCTTAGAAACTTAAGAGATAAGGAAGCGAGAGATATAAAACAATAGTTATTGAATTTAATTATAAATAGAATAATAATCATTTGGCTTCTACAATTGCTATTTATAATATTTTCTATAATAACTAATTTTCTAACAAACTTTACTAACTACAACCATTTACTATCTTTATTAACTAACTAATCCTAATGAATGCAACTTTCACTAATTTATCTAACTATTATCTAAAATCACAACATAGATATGCATGTTTTTTATTCTATAACAAAATAGAAAAAAAAAATTGTATTTAATCTAAACTAGAGTTTCATCAAAATTAGTACCTTTTTTCCTTTTTCAAAATCCCAACATTGTCTAAAGCATGTATTTTTTTACCATTTAAATTTTTAATGCAATTAATTAAATCCATTCTATGTAGAAATAAAAACTTCATCGCTTTCCTAGACAAAACATCATTTATTAATTGATTCATTAATTAGTCCCCCCATCATTCCATTTACTAAGATTCTAAAAGTGAAAAGAATTAGATATACATATCTTCTACTCTATAAAAATATATAGAAAAAGAATTATATTTAATCAAAATTAGAGATTCATCAAAGTTTTCAAATTTGAAGTTTATTGCAGTGTACATAAAAAATTTCTGCCTTTTTTTTTCCTTTGGTCATAAAAATAAGAATGTTTTCAAGATTTATTATATCAAAAAATACATATTATTATATATTGTTATAATAAGCATTTTAAAGAAATTTTCCTTTATTAAGTAGCCATTGAATAATTTGCATTTACTACAAGATTTGCAGTATAAATATTTTTACCAATTTGGAGTTTGTTTTGAAATTAAACCTTTATTATTAACAAAATAAGAGAACTTAGTCATTTATTAGTGATGATTTATATACAATTGAAACATATTATTGGATCGAGTAAGCCGCATTCATTGAGCCCACCCTATGCTTTAGTCATAGTAGGGCCAGATAATGATACCAATAAATAATAGTTTGAATTTTGATGTAAATTGATATTAATAAAAATTTTCTTTATTAAGATATTAATGAAAATTGAGGCGTATTATTGATGACAAAAAGTTAAAAAAAAAAGTAGCAGTTAAATATATACATATATTAGGCATTTATTAATGGTAATATATGATTAATAGGTCATTAAGTTTAATGTGAATCAAAAGAATTTATTAGTAGCAAACTCAATGACACTATTCAAATTTTAAATATTTTTGAAAAGAGATTTTAAATTTTTATATCATGTAGTTGTAGTAATTACTTCCAATTGATTAACTTCTTCCATATGTACTACTACAAAATGATTGCACATTAATGTCAGTCCTTTCTTATTATTAGAACTTAACATTAATAAATTGAATACTGTATAATAATCTTGATATGACATATCATATTATAATATATAGCTTTAAAAGTTTTTTCCTTTTTTTTGTATTCATTCTTTTCATTTCATCATTTATGTAGTTCCACAATTTTATTTGTCAAATTATATTATAATATATTGTTTTAGAAGCTGTTCCTTTTTTTATAGATATCGTTTTTATGGTATCATAAATGCATTTCCATAATTTTATATCATATCATATATGGTTTCAAAAGCTCTTTCTTTTTTTATACCTCATCTCTTTATATTATCATGGATTCTTTTCCATAATTTCTTATCATATCATATTGTAATATATAATTTAATAATCTCTTTCCTTATCTATATTATTAAAACCAAATACACCTCCTTTAGTGTTTTAATATATATATATATATATTTTGTTTTACCAAACAACCTATACATAGTAAATAGTTATTAATAAATTATCAGTATGTTAAGGCTATTATGATAAAAAACTTTGTATGCTAAAAATGATATCTAACCTACAAATCCTCAACAAAAAATGATATCTAAACTAAAAATCTTCCATTAAAATGATAGCTTCTAATTTTGGCTCTAATATCTATAAATCTTAATAATTTTTTCATCAAATTTCTAATTATTGCAAAATCCGTATCCCCTACATACTAAAAAGATTTTATTATTTGTTTAGTAATATATTTAATTATGCTCATTTCACCAATGATTTATTTGATTTTAAAATTTTAGTAAAAGAAAAACTATTGGCAATTAAACTATTTTTTTTTATTTAATCAATGATATATTTAATTGTGCTTAGTTCACAAATAATTTATTTAATTATTAAAATTTTAATAAAACATGAAGTTTATTTTACAAATGGTAACAATAGAAAGTAATTGATAATTAAATTGTTCTTTATTTATTAGTAATATGTTTAATTGTGCGTATGAAACTAAAGATGAACATGGATTGTGCAATGGAAACTATTCAAAATATCGATGTAGGATTTTATTATTGTTTATTACTCTTTTTGCCAAAATTTTGTTTTTTTTTTTTCATAGTAATTTTGTTATTCAAAGTTTTTAGGGTCATAGGAGATAATCTTTTAAAATCTTTGGGACTAGAACCCATGTTTAAATATTTTTCTTTCCTTCCTTAATTTATTTTTTTGCTATTGTATTTTTACACCAATTTTTTCATTTATTAATTTTCAAATGATTTAATAATATTATAGAGAAATCTATCATGTATCTTTTCTTTTTTTATTTTTTTGAAGTATTTGTTTAAAAAGTTTTTTTTTTTTTTTTAGTAATGACTATTTTCGTTATAGTCTCTCATAAATTAGTTAATAGAGTGGCTTTGACTATGAAGAATATTTGCAAAGTTTCTATTATTTAGTGTCCCATTATAAATTTTTATCCACTATTCGATTGCACATATTATCATAACACTTTTTTTTCTAATTTTCTTTCCCTCATCATATAGTTTAGAATTTATGCATTAGAATTAATTTGTTTGTTTCTAAGTATGATATATACAGTTGTATGCATAGAGAAAGTATATAGCAATATAATTAAAAAGAAATTATAAAAGTTTGCTTTTTTTTTTCTCTTTATATAATATTAGCAAATACTGCACATGCTATGCGTATGCAAATTTAACATTAATGTGTGAGACACTAATAGTTTTATATATAATTATTGTTTTACAAAAATTTTGTACAAATATGAGGAATATTACTATAGTGATTGCAAACCCTACGAATTTAAGCAACAATTTAAAGTACGCTTACAAACTCTCTAGATATTGCCCAAGTATCAACCAACTTAAATAACAAAGTATATCCATGTATATACAATTAACTTCCTAATTGCAAATGAACATGAAAACCCTAAACAAGAAATTCGGAAGCACTCATCCTATAATTGAAAACCCTAAATCCTAAACTTAATAAAATTTCTAAACTTATTAAAACCTTAAAATGAAGAATTGAAAACCTTAATTATAAGGTGAAAACCTAAAACCTTATACTCGAAACCTAAAGCCCTAAACTTAATAAAGCTCTAGTTGAACTCAAAAACCTTGGAACTTATCTTAAAATGAACTTGATAAATAGTAGAGTTAAAGGCTAAGTTCCAAACTTCTTCACTTAGATTATTTAATTAAGCATTGACAATATAATAAAAAGGAAGAGAGGAGGAGCCTATACATGAGGCTTAGTGTCGGCCTCATCCCCTAATCCCTTTCCCTCTTATTTCTTTTCAAAATTAACAACACTTTAGAAGGGAACCATCTAGTTAGGAGAACACTTGAAAGGCTTAACAATTCTCTAAGATTGATAAGACGAAACTCCACCTTAACTCCCTAAATGAGTTATATTATTTGTAGTAAGTTGTCATGGGAGAAGACAAGGCAAGCTACCCCCTCCTATTCTAAGGGTTGCTTTGGTGACTCCAAGAGGCCATCACGTCATTTTTTTTCTTCAATGCAAGCTTACCTAAATAACCATTTAAGGGACCCTAAAAACCTACCAACTTCCATCCATCTTTGTCCCCTTTCCAA
This sequence comes from Lumnitzera littorea, assembly GCA_024138015.1. Taxonomy (NCBI): domain Eukaryota; kingdom Viridiplantae; phylum Streptophyta; class Magnoliopsida; order Myrtales; family Combretaceae; genus Lumnitzera; species Lumnitzera littorea. The sequence continues at coordinate 72,011,946 of JAMXBB010000012.1, read as the reverse complement.
TCCTTAAGAGACTAGCAAAAAGGAGACTTCTACTAAGCCTCAACCAACTATCTAGTTCTCTACCCTTTGTTACGTCCTGAAGCAGCAAAGTTGTAACTGTCCTAAAGTACAAACAATTCTAAAATAAAAGTTGACTATATAACCATTATCTTAGACCTAATTTACATAAAGTGTTTAACCCACTTTGAAGTAAATAATTCATAAATTAAATAAATTATTTACCTAAGTATGAATATATATATATATATACACTAGGATTCAAATATCACAAATCATGTTTGTAGAGTTTCATCATACTATATTTCTTAAGTAATATATTATTCGAAAATGGAAGATTCTAAAATAACAGTTAAGACCTTAAAAATATATCTATTTTTCAGATATATTTCTTCACTTCTTACAATCTAGCAGTTGCTAACTTTAAGGTAAATATAGGTCAATTTTTAGCTAGCACCTGCAACAATATCTATAGGAATGTGAGCAACCAATAACTCAACAAGTTGGGACAAAGACTTAAAACTATACCTCAAACACAAATAAGGTTGTCGACCAAATTAGTTAGATGCAATCATATATAAGCAAATACCATCACACGACATTGTCCAGTCCGTCGTGAGATTAGAGAAATTACACCTGCTCTAATTTGGGTTGAGGAGTTTTCATTTAATGCAATAGCTCATAACCACACCCAAGCTTATGTAATGGAGATACTACTCCTCCCGTAATTACCTTTGAACCATTAACTTCACCCTTGCTGCGACCTCCTCACCTATCACTTAGTTTGACTAAGGATGAAGAAGGGACCAATTATATTATCCAGCGCTATTCTTTTCGAAGAGATCGGTATTTGGTTAGAGAATTCTAAGTTTTCCCTAATTGGTTGTTATGTAGGTCCAATTTAGGCTTATGAGTCATATATCTGATTAAGTCTAGTTTAGAATGTTCAATTATTTCACACATATCACACAACACGAGCCAAAATAGTAAACCAAAATCATATCATCAAACTCATAAATAAGCACATATAGGCATGTACATAATTAATTATCTAGCAATCACAACTAAGTATAATCTCAAGCCTCCGAGTACTACAATTTACTACTCCGAAATACAACAATATATTAATCCTAACTTACTTAGACTCCTTACTTACTCATTCAAGGTATGACTCGCATAAGCCATTGTCGATCATCCCTATAATACAAACGTTGTTTTAGTTTCCACGTAATTACTATAGATTGGTTTTATCCTATAACGCTTATTGTTATTTTTAGTTTAGGGTTTAAGTGTGCTTAATTATTTAGGTTTTCAAGTCTCTTATAATTATTTCTAATTTAAGTTGGGTTCTAATACAGTTTTGGAGCCGGTTTCTAAATTAGGTTCTAAGTCATTTTCTAATTACAGATTATACAGCAACCCTAAAAACTTGTTTTGAACCATAATATGAAATTATTCATATTATAATTGGGTATCCTAAATATCGTATTTAGTCTCTAATTTGTATTCTAGTATGCATAATACACTTTAATCCTCGTTTAACTACCGAATTTATTCTAAACATGAGAAAAAAATTACATTTTTCATATAATTATATAAATTTATATTTAATATTAGATTTATTTTATATTAATATTATTATAATATTATCACTTTTGGTATAATATTTTCTACTCATTAATGTACTATATTTACATATTATGCATTATTACATAATTCACACCTAAATCACTTATTTAACACTTCTAACACTATATATATCATCCTTCATCCTTCAATAACATATCAAATGTCTAATCACATCCTAAATCAGAAATTATATCTAATTGAACTCGAATTATAAAATTAACTTACAATATACAATGTACCTACATATTTAGTACATATTATCCATAATACATACAACTAATCCCTCAAACTCCAATAAAGCTACAAAAAATATATTATAATCAATAAATTATGGTTGTTATATTATGATCATGAAAAGTACTAAGACAGTTATATATATATATTATTCTCTGGTATATCGGTTTTAAGTTTGATTTTGCTAAAAATTAGCTCTAATTAGGTATATGACCAAAGAAAATTATAAGATTTAACATAAATATTTCCAAAATCATAACTAAACTTTATAAGTCATTACAAATCAGATTCATTAAGGAATGTAATTAAAAACCTATTATTTCTTTCATATGAAAAACAGGGTAGATTCAACAAAATAATTTTAATAAATACTAAATGTGTAGTTTATCAAAAATTATTTTTATGTAAATTAAACATATCATACAAGTAATATGTACACCAAAAAATAGTTTAAAATAACATTGTCTACTATTTTTGAAAATTCATATAAAATTCGTTGGAATTAGGTCTATTCTTAAGGAACCTATATAAGTACTTCTAATTAAAAAAAAAATGGTTTGATATTATGATTCTACATGCAAAAATACCTATAGAAACCAAATTTCATAATTTTTCATGCATATTTGATATTTTACTAAATTAAACAAATTCAGAAGAGAAATCAAAACTCACCAATCGACAAGTTTCTAGCCACCAATAATGGCTCCACCATTGTCTACAGCTCCAGATGTGGGGTCCACTATCTATTCGTGATGGCCGTTCCTCTCCAAGTAGTCGTTGGATGTGAGTTCCCTTTATAAGCCCTAAATACATACCATTTTATTTAATTTTGCTAAAATTGGTTTTTCCTCTTTTCTCTCCTCTCCTTAATTTTTTTCTGATGCTAAACTAACCAAATGAGGATTTGGAAGTAGTTTTTTGAATTTATAATTAGGTTTGAGATTTTTCTTCTAATTTTTCCTCACCAAGTGTCCATTATCTCTTACTTTTTCACTTTTTATTTGGCTTAATTTTATTGGTTTACTTTTTCTTATTCAATTCCAACTTTCCATGCCTCATTTCTAGAATTATCTTCATTTTTTCATATTTTTCTTTAATTATTTATGAATTTTATTTAATTATTTGGTATTATTTTAGCATATTTCAGGTATTTTAAGTAATTTCGCATATTTTTACGTATATATAAATATATATATGGTACAAATAATATTTACAAATATTATTTAATTTATTTTATAATTTTTAGTATTCATATAATTTATTTCTATCGATTTATTAGTTATCGAAACTCGTTTTATGTATTTCCAATAAATAACGAAAAATTTACATATAATTTAATATTATAACAATTAATTATTTTATTATTTATTTTTTAAAATCTAAACCCATATGATCATTTTTATTAATATTCCTAACTTCGTTGTAAAATTTGGACTTGATCGGACAATTGACTCGAATACCCTAAATTTTACGATTCGAATTACAAACACTAGATTACAAGGCTTACACCCTCTTCATTTGTGATTCCCTCATTTCACCACTACAACACACTTGGACTTTTGCATCAAAATGTCTCATCCAACCACCCTCACCGTCCCTTAGAGTGAACCCCAACCAAACACTTCATATTCATTCTCATTCCTACCCTTAATCCTCTAAAATCTTCATACCCACTCCAACCAAGCTTAGCTATCCTAAGGAACATAAAAGCTTCTTCATCTTACAAGATTCCTAGCTCAACAAAGGTTTAGAAGACCAAAGAAGTAGCAAGCACAAAGGTTTAGGACAAGGAACAAGATGGACATCTTGTTGAGGCGCCACATATAATCATCAAAGCTTAGTAAAGTCTTCTTCACTCTTTTGTAAGCTTAGGATACCCCATTCCTTCCATATAATGTTTCCTAGCATTTTAAGAGTCTTTCATATCAAGTAGGTAGTAATTCTCTTCAAGTTATCTTGTAAAGTAAAGAGTTATATGTAACTATACCCATGTAATTTAGCAAGGAGTAAGCATATGCTTGAAAATAATGTAACAATAGACTTGTAACTTGTGAGAAATGAAAAATGAAACCAAAACCCCTTGCTCTAGGTGCTGGACGTGAACCATGCACTAGCTTAGGAAGTGTTTTCTTAACCCAACATAGGAAAATCATATATTAAAGCACCTTAGAATGGTAATATGAACAAACTTATGACACTTTGTTTGAGAAAAATGCACTAAGAACCTTAGACAAGCCCCTTGAAGTCATGGCCACCATGAGCTTTACATTTTACAAGTATAATGTGAAAGCAATCATCAAATAAAAAGGATGAAAAACAATAGTTAAATAAGTACCAAGTTGAAGGATAAGTTAGTTAATGTCTTAAGTGGATGTTTAGGGCCAAAAATCATTAAAACAAGCTTAGAAATGGACCTCAAAGACTGTAAACCCAATCAGCTAGAATCAAACATGAATAGAAAACATGGATAGGACTTTGGTTCATTAAGATCTAAACCTAAACATATAAGCCCAATAAGGATAACAGGCCTTACAAAGCTTAAGTGGGCTAAACAACTTGAAACAAGCCCAAAAACACCACCAAGCTAAAGAAAAGCCCACAATTAGCAAACATAAGTCTAGAAAAGGTGAAACACCCCTAGTAGTTTAGTACTTCTTTTAAATTGTAAACTCACTTAAGTTAGAAATCGAAAACTAAGGTCCCAATTTATTTAATCTTAGCATCCTTATTTTACATATATATTGATTACATTAAATTTTATATTTTACACAAAGGATATAATAATTTTTAGTACTTTACATTATAACATTTACATTAAAATTTATTTATCCTATACAGTATATGTATATATATATTTTTGCCTAATTTATTCTTATTTTCTTTTTCTATATATATTTTCTACCCTACATTTTAGAAGTACTTAGAACCTACCCTAAACCCTAATTCATTCCTTATCTAGCCACATTTTTTTTTTCTTCCTTCTCTCTCTCATCTGCCTCTCTCTCTCCCTCTCCCTCGCTTGCCTTCATTCTCCCTCTAGCCCCCTTCCTGTCCCTTTCCAATTCCCCACACCCCTTGCAAATCTCTCTCACCTCATCATTATATCCTCTCCCTCTCTTACCTTATCCTTCTGTTTTCTCACCCCAAATCCCCTCATTAATACCATCAGCCCCAACCTTTGCCAATTCTTTTCCTAACCCAAATCCCAAACCCCCTCTCGTTACAACTTATCTTTCGGCCCCACCCCAATTTCCCATTTGAATCTTGATTTTTCCATTTCACCCTAACTTTAGAAATTTGTCAATAAGTTTGAATTCGTTTCGGTATAAAATCAACTCGTCCGAAATGATTTCGGTTCCTTACTCACTATTGGTTGGTTGTTCCCCATTTCTTGCATTCCAAAATTGATTCGGTAAATATTATTAATTAATTATGTGAGTATATTATTTTATAGATTATAATTTTGCATTATTGGTTATGATAGGTTTTCGTTTGTGGTCGGCCGGTATTCCCATCTTAGTTGTTTTCGCTATCCGTTTTCGAGTACATATATTCAGTATGGTACTTTTAATATACTATTTTATTATTATTATTTTATTATCTTCATTGTTGGTTTTGATTAAATATTGGTAGTACTTCAATTATCGCTTTTAGATTATTTGCTTATTATGCTATAAAGTGTTATTTTATATAAGAGTTATGGTTAAAGTATATTTTATCGTATTTCGCACTATTAGTTATAATTATATACTAGGGCCAATTTCTGTTTCTGTCGAATTTGACTTAGGTCACAATCTTCTGTTTAATTATAGATTTCATTAATGATCGTATTTTATATAATAGTCTCAAATGTCTATCTAGTGTATTATAATACTATATTAATGTTAGTATGTCTTATTTTTATATCAACGGTATTCCGGTCTAAATATTTTCTTTACTTTAGTATTATGAGTGTATAGTATATTTTATCATATTTGGTATATTGATTATAAATATTTATGTTGGGGCTAAGTTTTTGTGTATTTATATAGTATATCATATTTCGTTTTACGTGTCACCTATCATTATGTATTTTCTTACGAGTGGTTATAAATTATACTATTATCCAGTTAAGTACTTATTTTACCATATCGATTCGATAACCTATATATTCAGTACTTTAGTATTGTAACCATTGTATACTTTCTTTTATATATATTACGTACTTTACGAGTTGCTATAGAAGTGATCTTATATATAGTTATGTTACCCTTTTTAGTTACTCATATTATGTTATTACTACTATTTTGACTTAACATTTTCTTTCGGAACCTTATTGGAATACATCATAAGCTCATAGTTAACTCCTAAATAGGACTTAGTCCTAGAATGTGAAGGTTAACGTGTTACTTGTTTCTTCTAGATTTGTGGTGTTCAGTTTCCTTTAGCGAGGTTTGACTTTGTTCGGGTTGAGATCAGAGTATTGTTTTCAACCTTGGAGTGATTTTAAATATGTGGTGTTAATTGTTGCTTATGTTTGATAGGAATTAGTAATCAAACCAGGCTAAATCTTCATTTGACCTAATTACTTTAGTTTGCTGATTTTGCTTGACCCGCTCGCTTTAGAGGCCCGCAGTAGCAGTTCCCTAGAAGAGCAATCGCTAATCATGTGTGAGTTTCCCTAGTGGACTTTCATATGGGATGACTCAACTAGAATATTAGGTTCTGGACTCTAATTTCTGGGCATAAAGGATTTAAAGGAAAACGCATAATTATATCCACCTACATATATGGACAAAAACCAAGTGTGCTGGGGTTTGAATACCCCTTTGTTGTTTTATGGTCTTAAAATGAGATAATTAAACTGTTGATTGCATTATCTTCCATTCATTGTATATCTGTATATGAATGATCTGTATGGTATGCGTATGTGTTTATACACCCGTATTGAGCTTTGGCTCATTCTTTTCTCTTTTAGGTACTGGCTTTGCAGACCTTCTTATTTATGAGGAGACGTTTGTCGACGACATTTAGAAGGAGGATAAAGTCGAGTATCTATATTTCTATGATGACTAGATAGGGTGATATTTATGTTACTGATGGTTTATACTTTATTGGGGATTTTGTATTTTGAGGAGATAGACTCCTTTCAATATTTGAGGATTTTAGTCATCTGACATATCTTACGTTTTAGTTGTAAGTCGGGACACTTCTAAACTTTTGGATGTTAAAGGATTATATGGGGTTATGAGTGGATGCAATTTCCCACTCCTTTGTAGATATTGATATATTGTGTATTATGATTTTTCCTTGTTTCGAATGTGGACTTAGAAAGCCTTACATATCCCAGACTAACCGGAATATGTGGCAAGTTGTAGCACCATTTAGGGTCTCAAGGCATTACGAAAGGCCTACTAAAAATTCCCTAAAGCCTACTAAAACATTTAATAAGCCTATCTTAAAAACCGAGGTCATATATGGTATAAGGACCAACTTAAAAACTTATAGAAGAAAAAATTGGAACCAAAGCTAAGAATGGATATAATGCTTTAAGAAATTGTTCGTGAATGGATAATAAGCCCAAGTAATAAGCTAAGGCCTAAAATCAATTAAACCTACCAAATAGAAACCTGATAATATAAAACAAAGCTAAAAAGGAGCATGAATGGGAGATTCACTACTGTTTTGGTTAGAAAGTCAAAATGTAGGTCTTACCTTTCTAATCTGAATACACCTGACTTATGAGCTTATTAAGCGCTAGGAGACATTAAGTGTATGGCTAAATGCCATGCCTTAAGACTTTCGCTTAAGGCGTATGCATAGATTTCTAAGGTCATCACACTACTAGATTTGGGAATTTTCTAATTTTGGAAAAACATGTATTATTTTCAAAGTAATGAAATATGTGTGTATATATGTACATTAGTGGGTTTGATGGATAAAAACCTAAGTGTTTGAACTTAGTTGATGGTTTGTGTCGGTTAATAATATCCAACCTTGACTACAAAGGGCGAAATTTTGAGTTGCATCTAGTTCATAGGCCACTACACATACTTGTTTTGCATATACATTCATGTGCTTGTTAATTATTATTGTTTGATAGCATGGTAAGAGGAGTTGGTTTACTAAGTGTAAGCTTATACCCCCATAGTTTTCTCTTGATGCAAAAACATTCTTTTGTTGAGTCGGGCATAATATGCCCAAAGTTAGCTATAAATCTTAGAAGGGTTCATGGAAAGGCTCGTGTGATGGAGCGAACATTATAATAGCTATTTAGATCTTAGATCTATTATTTGAGACTTATTTATTTCATTATTTAGTAGCCTTAAGACTACTTATTTAGACTCATCTATACTTTTGGGGATTTTAATCCCTATGATTATGATATTTAGTAAATGGTATGATTAATTATTTTGCTATAATATTACTTGTCTAAATGAGGTAAAGTAACTGGGCGTAGAAATAGCCTTGTACATTGTATGGAAGGACGATGATTGATAAGAGAGTTAATCCTCAACCTTCGTGCGATGTACGGCGATCTACTATGACCAATGGATTAAGTAGGATGTGTCAATCATTGAGAGGCTCCTATAACCACAGACTTAGATATTAGTAAATTATAAATGTTGGGTAGAGAAAATAATGAAATTAGTGCACTTAAGATTTTAGTAAAATAACATTAAGTTGTTTTGATTGTATAGATTATTACCTTATGAAAATTCTACATAAGTAAGTGATCAAGGAAGAGATAAAAAATGGAACAAAGAAATAATTTGCAAAAGTAAAGATTTTTTTTTATGACAATTAATTGAGGAAGGATTTTAAATAAGGAAGTGAGTAATGCAACATTTACAAAAAATATATATATATATATATATATTTGAAATGAAAGTATAAGAATGGAAATATTTTAGCTTTAAATAAGGTGTAAATGAGAGAGGAAAAAAGAGAATTAGGAAAATCACAACTTTGTCCATGATATTATTAGCCTAAATTTTAATACCATATGTTTTATTAGTTGTTTCTATTATATTTTGAGGGTATTTTAAGGAATATAAAAAAGACACCAAATATCCCCGTCTTTCACTTTAATGAGAGATTTTTAACTCATAAAAGTTGTAATTTTTATTTATTTGTTGTTTTTACAATCATACGTGGCATTTGTTCTTTATTTTACATTTTATCTATATTTTATATAAAACTCATAAGTAATGATTTATCTTAAAAAACTTTATTTTAAGCAATAAAACCAAATAAGAACATAAAATTTAATAAATAACACATTAATTAAGTAATTACTATACTAGGTTGATTCTTTTTGTTAATTCTTAAATTGCGAAATCACATGAAATAATTTTTATTCGACTTTACTACATTTATCTCACGTTGAACCAATTCATTTGTCATTCCACATCGACTATACGATTAACTACATTCATTATTCCACATTGACTATATTATTAACTACATTCATTGTTCTACATTGAATAATACATTTACACGTATAATTGGAGTAATTTATAAAAACTGTCCCATATTTTACCATGTTTTGCTATTACTTCTCCCTACTTGCTATATTACAAATACAATATTCAAAATTTGCCATATCATTGTTACTGTTTACTATATTAGACCATAACATTTAAAGGAAAAAGAAAAATTAACATTATTTGCTATTTCTATAATTGTCAATTGTTTTCATTGACTCTCCTTTTGCTTATTTTTAATTTTCCATACTTGCTTGACTTGATATGTATAGCTTGTTTTTGTAATTAGGATGTGAATTGCATATAGAGGGAAATTTATTTATTTAATTTTTTCTATTTTATAACAGGAACTCGAGGTTCAACATTCTGGCTGCTAACATTGCATTCAAAGTATATCTTGATGAGGAGTATATTATTTGTGTATGTTCAAAGTTGATTTGTCATATTCTTTTGACTTGATATGTGTCAACATATATATAGATGTTTGTAATTTTAATCCTTGGGATGTGAATTGCATATGGGGAAATTTTTTTTGTTTTTTCCCTTAATAACAGTAACTCCAGCTATAGCATTATGGTCACCAACATCACATTCAGAGCATATCCTGATGAAGAGTACACTATTTGTGTACAAAGTTCCTATACTTACAATATTTATTTGTGTTTTCTTTCCTTTGTCTTTATGTTCATTTATATTGTGTTTTATATTCAAATAATCACCAATGTTTCATTTTTTTTTTGTTTAATTTCATAAGTTCATATGTTATAACATTTAAAAGGTTAAACGTTGTTTCTCTTTGGTTGAGTTAAGTTCAATTTTTTTTGTTTAATTTCACAAGTTCATATGTTATAACATTTAAAGGGTTAAACGTTGTTTCTATTTGGTTGAGTTGAGTTCTTAAAGCCATAATTGCCTTGTCATCACAAATTCAAAATCCAACTTCAGCATTGCGGCCCTCGAATTGCCTTTGAAACATACTTTAACAATAATTACTCTAAATCAACCATAGTGCTTATTTGTGTATATTCATGTCTTTTAACTATTTGTATATGTTGAACGCTATTCATAGAATGACTCTAATGTGTTAATTAATTTTTAATTTTTAATTCGTTTAAGATTTAGTTTTTTAACTAATCCTTAATGTTGGAATAGAGTATTATTGTTTCTATATAATGCAGAACTTGATAAACAAGCATATAGAAAGTAATATAATTATATAATACTTATTTAGAAGGCCAAATATTTTAACTAAGAAGATAATGTATATTTTCAAACCATTTATGCATTTTTTTTATGCCAAAAATGTATTCTTGCAAATTTCTTTGTTGAATTATATTATAATATATAATTTCAGAAACTCTTTCCTTATATATATTCTTTTTTTTTAAATTTTTATCTTTAATGTATTTCTGTTTTTATTTTTCAAATTTTACGTAATTTTGGAAGCACTTGCCTTTTATAAGAAGAGAATAATTTGATATAATAAATTTATTATTATTACTATTATTATTAATTATTTTTTAATTAATAAATAAGTATACTAGCAAACATCATGCATGTATTACATATCATTACAAAAATACCTCATCATTTTATATATATATAACTATATAAAGAATCATATGTTTTTTATTTAAGATCTTATGTAACTATTATATACACTTCATACTAAGCATCAAAGGACTCTTATTTGAAGTGTGTGTAAAAGAAATATTGAGTATTTTTTTTTTTTTTGATATTCATGTAATCACTTCATATATGTTATTTTTTTTCCATTAAATATTCAACAAATTATATATAATGAGTCATTTTCAAAACTTTATATTGTTTAAATAATTTTTAATGTATATATTATATATATTTTTTATGTTTTCAAAAGACATTATAATTATTATTAAAATTCTTATCTACGCATTGTGTAGGCTCTTTAACTAATTTAATATAATTTTAGAAGCTCTTGTCTTTTATATTATATTGTAACAAATTACTATTCAGTAATTCATTATAACTAATTTTTTTATATGAAAATTGTATATCATATAGAAATATATTATAATGCCCATTAGTAAAATGAATGAATAAATATTTTAATGGATAATACTTTTTAGATAATACGTAAAACATTAAATTATTTTTATATTTTTTACTTTTGAAAATAAAAAATTTTATAATATAATTTAGATTATTATTTACACAACGTGCTCTTAACTAGTTATATAAATGATAACGGTTACTACTAACCTTATCTATAACATTAAAGAGTAAGAGCTATTTTCAGTTTTGAATTTATTATTATTTTTATTTTGATATGATGGACATTCTTCTCCATTTCACTAGCATCAATATTAAATGCTAATGATATTTATTTAATTAATTTAGTGATTAATTATTTTCCCTTACTTTTTCGATCAAAAATTATTTTTCTTTATTTACATAATGCAGCATTACTATTGAGATCATAAATATGAAACTTGAGTAATTTGCATATTAACCATTAAAATTACTAAATATTACATAAATATAAATTAGATTAAAAATATTACCAAAATACAATTACTATGTGATATAGCTACTTGTATTAATGTTATATTTTTAAAATGTGATATTAGTATTAAGGGTGGGCATGATTCAGTTTAGTATGGCATGATTTCCTTATCAAATTGAACCAATATAATGATTTGTTTTTTTTTTTAAATTGAACCATACGGTTTAGTTCGTAAATTTTTCAAATATAATTAAAACTAATTTGGTCTTATTCGAATATATCATTTTTTCACTAAACATTTTTATCTCCAATAACATATTTTCCTTTCCATTAAACTTTTATATGTTTCCAATTAATTTCTTATATATGTATCATGTGTAATGATATTTCGTAAAAAGTTGTATAAAATTTTAATAAACTCAACTTGATTAAATAAAAATAAAAGACTTTATTTTAATGAATAAACAACGAGGAGAGAAAAGTAAAATCGTCCATAAAAAAGCGATACGAAGAAAATAAAAGAACTAAGGATTGGAAAAGAAATAAGAAACACATAAAAAAACGCTAAGGCAAGACCTTAATTTGAAAATATATAAGAAAACAACAATTTAGAAAAGGAAAATTTCTAAATGTGAAATTTTAGATAGAATTTACTTAACTTAATTTTAATAATTTATTCAAAAATAAAAAAATAAGAAAATATAAAAAATTTAATGAAATTTATAAAGATTGATGGAAGAAATTAAAAAAAATTATTTTATAAAATTATTTTTATTTAACCAAACAGTTCTTGTTTGGTTCGGTTCGGTTCGGTTCAGTTCGATTCGTTTTCCCGAACTGAATCACGAACCATTTATATATAACAGAACCAAGCCGTAACTAAACTGGTCCTAAAAAAACAAAACTGTTTCTTTAGTTCAGTTTACAGTTTGATTTGGGTTGGCCTTTTTTTGCCTAGCCCTAACTAGTATATCACTTATAGTTCAATGCGACATTAGTGTATTTGTACCTATACATAATCATAAAACAGAAAAATTAATATAAATAGTAATATTATATTTTTAAAATGCTAATAGTAATTATATTTTAGTAATTTTTTATATAATTTATAATTATGTAATTATTTTTTGAAAAATCGGTCATTGCACCATGAGAAAACTCCTTCCTTCCTCATCCATACAGCATGGAGGACTTTATTTCAAATTTAAAAATAAATAAATTAATAAATAATAAAAGAAAAGAAGAGGAAGAAACAGGAAAAAGGGAAAAATGTATTGGCGAAAAGCTGAAGCATCCCAAAGCACTCATACGTGGTGTCGTTTTGCAATTTCAACTCACCCACTCCTGAGGCTCACTCACTTCTGTCGGTTGGTTTAAGAACACCATCAACCGGACCCGACGCGCGGTGGTGGGCTATTTATTATCACTCTCTCTCTCTCTATCTCTGTATCTTTTTAGCTTTCCCTCACGAAACCCTGTTCAATCCCCCTCCCCTCTCTATCTCTTTGCCTGTATATTTGCACTCTTAGTTTTGGGTAAGTCCTCTCTATGTCACTCTACTTTTTTTTTTTTTTGGTTAATTTTAACAATTTTAGTGCTGTTTTTGTCTAAATATTGTTTCATTTCGTTGCATGACATTAATTTTCTAGTTAAAACTGTGAAATTCGGCTTGTCATTTATGTAACTTTATCATGTGATTGGACTGGAATTAAGTTCAGTTTAGTTTATCAACAGATTTTAGTTTCAAATTCGGCTAGATTTCCAATTGCAAGACTATTGAAATGGATGATTAGCTTTTGTTACTCGAGAATCATATCGATTTCTTTCCTTGATATTACATATTGGTGTTTATAGTTGTGTGCTTCCTGATGGACTTATCAAACGGAGTTGAAGCTTTGGAAAATATTTCCACCTCCAACGCCGAGATACAGGCGTTTTTTGACTCAGCTCCTCCTCTTAGAAACGGTGTCCAAATCAGGAACAAATTGAGGGACTTTATTGGGCAGAACTCCATGTGTTATGGTTGGTGATTATTTCCCCCCCCCTTCTGTGTGTTTGTTTGTTACAAAATAGTCTGTTGGTTTCAAGTTCGCATTTTAAATGTGGGATGTGAATCCAGAAAATGGAACGGCCAAAAGGGTTGTCTGTGTCACATCCGGTGGCACCACAGTCCCTCTTGAACAGCGCTGTGTTCGTTACATTGATAACTTCAGCTCCGGGCATAGAGGGGCAGCGTCGACTGAGTACTATACCAAAAATCAGTTTCATTTCCTATTCATAGTTTGTTTTTATCAGTATTAACTTTAATGGGACCTTGTTATTATTGGCTTGTAGGTATTTTGTGAAGGCTGGTTATCTAGTTATCTTTTTATACCGGAGGTACCTTTTTCCAAGATCTTTCATGTCTAGATGTACTGTTGATTGCAGACAGATTTTGATATGTGATGGATAATTTTCTAAAATTGTTCTCTTTTACTCTATCCTTTTTTAAATAACTTCTTATTGAATTAAGCAGGGGGACCTGTCAGCCTTATTGTAGATCTCTTCCAGATGATCCCTTCCTTGAGTGTTTTGAGTTTACTAATGATTCTCATATCCAAGGTTGGTGCAAGGGTTATCTCACCCCCTATGAAAACGATAGGATGGGGTGTTAGCAACCAACAATATTGATTAGGCATGCTCAAAAATTTTGGAATCTAATTATATGTAATAATATGTTTGGTTTCTCAACACAGCACTTTTGTGCATGCATTTTTTAGTTCTTTGGGTCCAAACAAAGAGATTCCAAATTTCTTTGTTGTGTAACTTACAGAAAGTTGTCATTGTCAAGATTCTGGTACTAAGATGTGTGAATTCTGTGTCTTTTAGCACGTGAACCACATGCTGAAGCAGTAAAAAGGGCAATTCGTGATCATCGCATCGTACGCGCCAGAAATTTCATTAATTTTGTTTCCTGTTTCTGAGTTTGTCTCTTGTTCATGTGTTCACTTTTTTCCTTTCCAAATTGCTTCCTATTAGATTCATTTCTTTGGGACCCTATCATATTGTAGGCAGTCGAGAAAGGGCTTTTGCTGAAGCTTCCCTTCACAACCATTTTTGAGTATCTCCAGGTAAGCTTCAAAAATTATCTCCATTCTGCTTGGAATTATTGCTCAGGCCATGATGATTTTCAATTGGCTATTCCATAGGCAAATTGGTCCTATGTGAACCATCCATAGCACTCTGCTTTGATGCATTTAAAGTACAATCTCATAAGTACCGGCTGTTGTTAATGTTTATTTCTTTATTACCGCTGCTCTATTGATCTTCAAAGAAAGCTAATCTCTACAAAAGATGTCATTGTGAGCAGTGTCTAAGCATTTCCCCTTCATAGGTGAAATTCAGTACGTAGAATTATAGTGATTGCTTTTGATGGTATAGAATTACATTGATCATTTGGCTGAATTATAAGTTACTTGGCATTTTCAAAGAATACTTGAATTGAGCTTAGATGTGAAGGGACTCTATGCGGTTTAAATGGTTTTTCAAGTTATGACAAACGTGTATCCATCAAGAGACATTTGCACCGAAGATCTTGTGCAATTTTTCTCAGTTATGCTCACATTTTCTTTCTTATTTGTTTGACTATTAAGATTCTGTAAAATGCAAGCAACTTTTACCTTTAGATTTTACCATTCCAAAAGCATGTTGGATGTTGTAGAAATTTAAGGAGATGAGAAAAATTTAGATTTTTAAATTTCACATTTAAGGCTTTATTTGCTTCTGATATATGGTGGTAAATATATGATTAATGCTGCAATTTATCTGAAAAACCTGCTTGTTGTTAAGACTGACTTGGGTGGCGTATTTCTTAGTACAGAGTTAATGTTTTAACTATAAAGCTAAAAATTTTTATATTCTGTATTCTGTAAGAATTTCGAGAAATTTTTTATTCCAAACAGATGCTACAGATGGTTGCTACTTCAATGAAGAGTCTTGGGCCATCAGCAATGTTCTATCTTGCTGCTGCAGTATCTGACTTCTATGTGCCTTGGAAGACAATGGTAACAACTTCAATTTTAGTAAAGCTTAGCTGTAGGATTTGCTTAAATCTGATCTATAAATCCTTCACGTGTCTCATTTTCAAGGATGAATTGTTGTTTTCCAGCATTAAGCCTTTTCATTTTCAGATTTTTTGCACTTCAATGAGTGGTACAGAGAGGTGCCTGCATTTATCCACCATTGAAGTATAGTTGGTAGTTGATCTGTTTGAAAAATCACTTGAGTGCTTGATTTGCTTAAGGCCCATCTTGTATTGCAAGTGGCTTTAGGGAAACAAGCTGCCCGTGCTTGTCATTTTGCTGTAGTAGAATCAGTGAGTATGAGGATTTTAAATTATTCGGTGTCCCCTGATTTTAAAAACCAATGAAGCAACTATGAAGATAGTTCTGATCATCTTCCACTTTGGCCCTATATGTCTGAAATTTTGTTGAGTTAAACACTAGTAGGTGGGAAAATCTTAGGATATCCTTCCAAGTCTGTTTTAATAGACAAACAGCTCTCCTTTTGCTTGATAAAATGTGTGACAAACTTTTCAGGCAGAACACAAGATTCAGTCAGGATCTGGGCCCCTAGACATGAGACTGGTTCAAGTTCCAAAGATGCTTTCTGTTTTGAGGAAGGCATGGACTCCATTGGCCTACTGCATTTCGTTCAAGGTAAGCACCCTTGCAATAAAATCTGCATTGGCCTTTAGTTAAGTTGAAGATGGTTGAAGTGGCTTATATGGACACAACAGCTATAAAAATTAAATCTGTTGATTTTATAATGATGGTGTCAAGCCTAAATTTATTGGTTTTCTATTTAATGTAATTTCATTTCCCATTTCTTGATTAATATTAAATTCTAACCTTTTTAATACTAATCTTTGACTAGAAAAAATGGAAAATTTTGGTTATTAAAAAAAAAAAAACTTTCAGAGTCACCACTCAACCAGAGTCCGAAAAAAAAAAAAAAAATCATAATCAGTTGAATGGATTGACTACAATTTAACTATTGGTCTTTAATTTCAATTTTATACAATTAGAGTTTTGAATTCGGAAGTTAACTTATTAAATCTTAACAAATATCACTATAGAATTTTCGAAATTAGGTTTATTCTTTTAAATTTTCCTTTTTTAATATTTTTTTTAGAAAAATAAAAAAAACTTAGGTTTCTATAGATTTTAACATCACTTTGAAGGTGTCTACGTACTCGTTAGTCGAGATCCAATATCCGTAGTTGTTTTCGAAAACTTTAGTGTGTTAACTTATTTCCATTTTTAAAAATTGATCGAGTTTATGTTGTTAACAATTAAATTTATGTAAAAAAAATCTAAAGAGTCTTAATTTTTGAGTGTTTAAAAAAATTTCTAAAATGTCTTAATATATTTTTTTTTGAAAAAAGGGTTTTTTATTAATTTTTATTTTTAAAAAAATAATTTTCTAAATAAGAAATTCTAAAAGAAAAACTTAATACTAAAAAAAATTCCTAAGCTATCTATTTATATATTATGTTATCAACATAAAAAAATAACCAACTAATAATAATAAGTTAAGACCAAACTTGAGTTATTTGTTTTGAAGTGCTGTTCAATGTGTAATCATGTGTGAAGTTGTGATCGGTGTGACTGTGGACGGCATGTGTGCGCGAGGGTTGAGTTAGCATTTGCAATGTTGGAGTGGCGGTTGACGGTGCAAGGTGTAGATAGCAACTGTGTGTAACTGTCGTGTTTATTGGTGCAGTGGTGTGAAGCTTAGATGTGCTACCTTGCGGGCTGTTGCACTATACAATGAAGTCGGTGTAGCGATCGGTTGGCATGCGCCTGTATTGCATGATGAGGATAGCGGATCAGCATGGACAGCAGTGAAGTGTGCTGCTGTTGTTCGTGCGTGAATGCGTAGGTGGTTTCTCGCGAAGCTTAGTTGATGAATTGTATATGGCTGTGTTCGTGAGTGGAGCAAGCTAGGCGTTCTGTTTGTGGATCGTGCTACAATTATGGAACTATGTTGTGGTGTGCGATTGTCATGAAGTGTGTGGGTGATAGTACAGTGGAGTGTGCATGAGTGACAGTGCAATGGAGTGTACGTGAGTGATAGTGTGAAGTGTGGCGGTGCATTGTACAGTGAAGTGCGTGTGTCATGGCACAGTTCGTGTATTAAAGGGAGGTGGGGTGTTCAACTTGGGGTGTAATATAAAGTTGGTCGTATCAAGTGGCGGTTTGTTCGTGGGATTTAGTTGTCTCTCAAGGTAGGATTAGTCATCCATGAGCAAATTGGTTGGGAGCTAATATCGCTTTTTTGATGATAGCTATAACAAGTCGAAACTAATTAAGAGGTTGGATGTCTTTTATCTTAGAAAGAATGGTGATAATGCTAGTCGACGCTCTTAAAGTTATAGGAGTTTAGAACAGTTTTGAGAAGAAAAGAAGAGAAAGGCTAGCTTACCTTCTGTAATCAAAGATAATACATGAGGTAAAGGAAGGTTGAACACTGCATTGGTACTTATGGTATTTAACTTATAATATGGAAAATGGTAGTTTTTGTTGATAATTGAGCTCATGTTGATGAAGCTTAAGAGGGAGCGGCCATCAAGTGGAGGGTATCGTTGTTAAAAGAGGCTGTGTACCATGAGTAGTATTGTAATAAGAGTTTGCCCGAAACTTAAGGAAAAGTAAAAATGTATTTTAAATAGTAGACCCTAGCGTTAGGTTACTCAACAAGAGACGATCTTGGAGGATAAGAGGAGAGAGTGAGGGTGAGGGTGAGGGTAAGGGTGAGGGAATGC
Organism: Lumnitzera littorea; assembly: GCA_024138015.1. Classification (NCBI taxonomy): domain Eukaryota; kingdom Viridiplantae; phylum Streptophyta; class Magnoliopsida; order Myrtales; family Combretaceae; genus Lumnitzera; species Lumnitzera littorea. The sequence goes on along the minus strand of JAMXBB010000012.1, from coordinate 71,993,330 downwards.
TTATGGAAGCCTTAAGTTCTAGCGGAGATGATCTTGGCATGAAGTTCGGCACTAGAAGAATAAGGTCAATGATCTTGAAAGGAAGGGTAATGGCAAAGAGTTGGCCCTATGACAAGGATATCGTGGATTTAGGTAGGGGAGAATGTTGCGGTTCGTGTATTGAAAGAAAGTGGGGTGTTTAACTTGGGGTTTAAAATAAAGCAAGTGATGTTAGTTAGCGGTTTGTTTGTGGGATTAAGTTGTTTTTCATATGGGATTGACTATTTGTAAGCAAACTGATTAGGAGTTGATGCAGCTCTTGTAATGATGGCTATGGTAAGCTAAAACCAATTGATTAAATTTGAATTTCCTATACTTAACTGATTTTCACAAATAAAAGAAAAAATAAAAGGTACATGTGTGTCTGGTAGGATTTGAACCCATAACCTCAAGTTAATCTAATGCTAATGCTCAAATGTTTATCCATTAGACTATTGGTTTATGTTTTGACATTTAGTACTATTAAATTGTATTTAAGTTATGTGACTCTAAAATAAAGATACTTGCACCGAGTTAAAACTAAATCAATTGATCCTAAAATGTTTCATTTTCTAAAAATCTATTTTCTTTTTTATTTTTTTTTGTACTTTTATCATTTTTCAATTTATTTATTTATATTTTTGAACTATGACTCTTTAAAATCAAAAACTAAAATTATACAGTGAGCGAAAATAGGGTGTCTACAAATGGCTTGTGTCTTCAATGGGTCCCTACTGATTTTTATACCTGGTTGACACTCAACAATTATTGAGTTGAAAAATATTGATGTTGCTGTATATTATATGCACGTGCACCCCTAAAATTAGCATATTCCACTAATTGGAGATGCCAGCAAGTTGATATCAGATATATGATGGGGTGTCAAAGCCTTTTAAATTGAGGTTTGTAGAGTATGTTTGTACTTGGTCATGAAAAACTAGACACCAAAAAAAAAAAAAAAAAAAATTGAAGGGGGATACGGCATATCATATTTGCAAGCATGCCCAATTATTGGTAATGCAGATGAATACGTCAAGAGTGTACATATTTTATTACTTTGTACCAAGTGTTTCCTTTACATAAGATGAACTGAAACCTTATATAGACTTCCCTGTTACTTTTGGTTTACTTTCTTGTGAAAGAAGGGAGAGAGCAAGTCCACATGTCTGCTTATTTGACAGCACATACACCTCTCGCATATGCTTTTCCTGATAAATTGGAAGAGGACACAATATTCAATACTAACTTCAATACTCCTACCTAACTGATTCAACAGCTGGAGACTGATTCAAAGATCCTTTTAGAGAAGGCTGGTATGGCTCTTAACAAATACAAGATGCACGTGGTTGTAGCGAATGAGCTTTCTACCCGAAAAGAGGAAGTCATAGTTGTGACAAGTAGTGAAAGGCTTTTAGTTTGCAGGGACAAGAGCCAGGTTGGGAGTGATGTGGAAGATCCGCTGATTAAACTACTTGTTGAGAAGCATTCAACCTATATTACAAACTCCTAATACAGTTCAATGCTTATGGAAAAGGACCAAAGGCCTTATGGATACAACTCACTTGATAGACTCACCCAAATCCACCCTTACCGGTTTGTTTAGGTCTTTTTATATCAGATGACCATTCAATATATTGCCCACGCCCCACCGGCTTAGCCCTTATGACACACTTCATTGTCCATTTTCTCTGCATTTCTTAGAAAAATATTAGCTGATATAAATCATCAATTGTAATTGCCTTTCATATGGGAGGCCAGAAAATGCGTTAAAGAGAGCGATAAGACAAGCATTAGTTTGTTACTGGAAACCGTATTTGATATTTGAATTATTAATTGGAATCTCTCTCTCTCTCTCTCTTTTTTAATGCCAGTAATTGAGTGTTATTATTACAAAAAGAAGAAAGCATAAAAGAAGGGGAAAAAAGAGAAATTCTCTCTAATGGAGCTTTATAATCAAATCCTATATCCCCATTAGCATCTCATCCGGAGTTGGGAAGGTTTTTCACAAGCTTTAGGAAAAAGCAGCTCCAATTATCAGGTTGGGGAGGGTACACGTGATGTCCACTTCCCATTTCCCAATCATGGATCCTAAAGAGATAATGGTTTTGCCAGGGAATCCACCAGTGAATGTGAGTATATTCCCAATTCAGCTTGTGGGGCAAGCTCATGTCATGCACCCGTGAGGAAGTGGGTTTTGATTACTGCATTTTAGCTTTTTGCTACAATTGATTTTCCATATATCTTTTATGAGACCTGGGTGCCTTAAGATATATCAAATATTGAACTACGTGAACAATGGTTTGACCCAGGCCTACGAGAATTGATTTCCATAAACAAAAAACGCAACAGTTTTGAGAGGAAAATCCAACTTTGGGTTCTCTGTTGAGCCTTTATTTATTTATTTTTAAATAGCCTCCCACTTAGATATTGAAGATAAAATATGTATCTCCTTAATTGCACCAACGAACTATTTCCTAGTGGTGGATTGTATGTAAAATTTCATCCCCCACCACCCTCTTTTTTTTTTTTTTTGGGTGTGTGTGTGTTCTTTGTTTTTGTCCTGTTTCTTTATGGGCGATGACAATTTTAACCCAAATCTTTCAAGTGCGTGTAAGGTTATTCACTTTTCTTCCGTCAAGTAAAATACCGAAATGTTAGAATCTACTGCTTTATAATAGGGCTGGGTCAACTACAACGTAATGTTTCAGCTTTCATAAATGTTGCTAAAGGCGGGAGAAGAGGAAAAAGAAAATTTACATTTTTGTGAAAATTTCTTAAAATATAATTCCAACCTTTAAAATCGTGTTTTGAAGTCACAGCTCACAATTTTTATTGGGTGCAGTTATGATTTAATGTTTCAACTTTCAAAAATGTCGCCTAACGTGGGGAGGAAACGGAAAAAAAAAAAAAAATTGCATTTTTCTAAAAAGTTTCTTAAAATATGGTCATGTTAAAAATAATTTTAAAAACATATAGCATTTGAAATCGTGTTTTGCAAAAACATCATAACTTAGAAATGCAATTTCGTGTAGTTTGGATGAAATCTTGTGTTGACTACACAATTTCATTTCACCTCATGAACGTGTCATAACCTGATCTGACTTTCTCCTCATTTGTGTCTACAATATGTTTCATTAAGAGAAGAGAGAGTATTTCTGTTGGTAACCTTAGATCGAAACTATACACCTAATTAGTCAATCTAATCTTAGTTTTATTGTGTTAGGTGGCTTGTTTCTCTTTGTAATCGTACATTTAGTGAAGAAATATCCCTTATTCGAAAACCTAAGTTGTACCTGCGAGTCTAGTATGTCTTTGTTTTTTCTCTTTCATCATTTGAAGTGTGCTTTGTTTAACTTATGTTGAAATGCAATGTTGTATATGTACCGCATTATTGTTGAGCGAAATGTCATTTTGTAGAAGATAGTTGAGTAGAGAATCATGTGTTCAATGAAATGCTTAAATGAATGTTTATTTGTCTAATTTTTTAGCTTCTTCTTTTCTTTTTTTATTTTAAATTTTGGTCGAACTTATTTTTTTAGACCCACGAGGCTGTTTGTTTGTTGACTGAAATGTTTAAATGAAATAACTCCTTTTTTGTGATTTTTTTTTTTTTCCATTACGAATGTTATTATGTTAGTATTATTTTCTTACGAATGTTTCGTTATAGAATAGAAGAATACACTACCACGTCACCATATATAATTCTTGTAACCATGATCTTTGCTTAATAATTTCACTTATGTGTCACTACGAGCCAATGATACGTTAAGGTGTAAGCATTTAACTACAATCTACAAATCAAAATTATTAACTCTAGATATTCTCATAAAGTAGCTTTCCAAATAAATTCAAAACAACTCCTAAGTAACTATCTTTAATTCTTGAGTAGAAAATAACATCCAAATGACTAACAAAGTCTCATCAAATATTCTAAAAGAAATAAATAGTCTAAATCAATAATTTTTTTCCTCTATAACATATACTAACTCATATCTCATCCTTATAGTAAATACGTAGTCACTCCTCTCCCCATCTTGATAGCAATAGTAAGGGTCTTATTAGAATATTTTAGGAATATCTGTCAATTATGTAAAGAGTATATTTATGATATTTTCTATATTTAAAAAGTATTAGAATATTTAGGAATATCTGTCAATTATGTAAAGAGTATATTTAGGATGTTTGTTTTTTATGTTTAGAAGTTTGGTTAGTGCGTCTATGTTGTATATATATTGGCCTTCTTTGGCCTGTGACATGGATATACACACATAAAAATTTTCTTCTTAAAATTTTATATGGTATCAGAGCTTGGTTAAAAAAAAAAAAAAAACGTTATGACTAGTGAAGGACAGAGTGCAGGGCGTAGGCAAAGTAATACGTCAAAGATGAATACAGCCCATGTAATTGAGCAGCCATCATCATCAATGGCAGCAACGGAAGAAAATACAGCTTCTAGGACCTTGACAGCAGAACAATGGTCATTCTTTCTCAATTTGTTGAATACGTGCAAACCGGATACTAGTGAGAAGATGAATGGTAAGGATAATCTGAATTGGATTATTGATTTCGGTGCTTCACAACATATGACAGGTACTTTAGAATGTTTAACAAATTTGAAAGAAATTGTGGCATGTTCAATTGGATTACCTAATGGAGAGCAGGTGATGGCATTGAAGGAGGGATCAGTTTGCTTGGGAAAACATGTCAAACTAGACAATGTTCTCTATGTTCCAAATTTGAATTGTAATTTGATATCTGTGTCGCAATTGCTTGATGGCTCTAATTGTAATGTCCAATTTACTGATAAAATTTGTATTATACAAGACCGTACCTCAAGGATGGTGATTGGAACGGGTGAACAGTGTAAGGGACTTTATTATTTGAAGTCAACAGTATCAGTCCAAGCATGCAAGACAAGCCATGTAGATTCTTTTGAATTATGGCATAAGAGGATGGGGCATCCGTTTGCAAAAATTGTGGAATCTCTTCCTCAAGTTGAATTTAGTAATAGTTCAGTAAAAAATAAACCATGTGACATTTGTTTGAGAGCTAAACAAACAAGAGAAGTTTTTGTTTCTAGTGACACTAAAGCAAATGAAATTTTTGAATTAATTCATTGTGATTTGTGGGGACCTTATCGTGTTAATGCTTCTTATGGGGTCTCGTATTTCTTTACCATTGTTGATGATTTTTCTAGGGATGTATGGATATATTTGTTAACTGAAAAAACAGAAGTGGAACTTATCATGCATAATTTCTTTTCCATGACTAAAAGACAATTTCAAAAAGATGTGAAAATAGTTAGAAGTGATAATGGGACTGAATTTGCTGGCTTGCATAACTATTTTTCTGAAAATGGAATTTTACATTAGACCTCATGTGTAGGAACACCTCAATAGAATGGACATGTTGAGAGGAAACATTGTCATATTTTAAATGTGCCTAGAGCTTTAAGATTTCAAGCCAATCTTCCCATCAAATTTTGGGGAGAATGTGCTCTAACAGCTGCATATTTGATCAATTGGACTCTTTCTAAGTTATTAGGAGGAAAGACTCCTTATGAGATACTGTTTGGTAAACCTTCTAGTTATAATCACATTCGAACTTTTGGGTGCCTGTGTTATGCTCGAAAATTAAATAGGGAAAAAGATAAGTTTGCTAGCAGGAGTCAACGTTGTTTATTTGTAGGATATCCTTTCGGAAAAAAAGGGTGGAAAGTTTATGATCTTGATACAGGAAAATATTTTGTATCCAGGGATGTTGTGTTCTTTGAATCTGAATTTCCGTATGTTGATAAGGAAGGTATGCAACCAAATCTTGTACAAGATACTTCTTTCGATATCACCAATCATTTTAATGGTGAATTGAATGAGGAAGACGAAAGTGAGGTACCTGAGAATTCGACTGTGACTCAAAGTGATAATAACGACAGGGGGGGTGTTATTGAAATCTTGGGTGAATCTGTTCCAGAACAACTTGGACGGGGTCATAGAACAAAAGAAGCTTCTACTCGACTGCGAGATTTTGTGACATATACTGCACAACAAATAAGTACCTTTGCATGTTCTTCCAATCTAATTCCGTCCACAGGTACCTCCTATCCTATAATACATTATGTAAATTGTGACAAATTTTCTCTACAACATCATTCTTTCTTAGCAGCTATGACAGCCGAAAAGGAGTCTGTTTCTTATGTTTAGGCCATCAAAGACATTCGATGGAAAGAAGCCATGATGAAAGAAATTGATGCACTTGAGGCTAATGGGACATGGACTGTGGAAGATTTGCCACAGGGAAAGCAAGTTATAGGTAGTAAATGGGTTTATAAGATCAAATATAACTCAGATGGTTCGGTTGAACGTTATAAAGCTCGATTGGTGATTCTTGGCAATAATCAGATTAAAGGAATTGACTATAATGAGACCTTCGCTCCTGTTGTAAAAATGGTTACTGTACATACTTTTCTTTCAGTGGTAGCAACAAAGGGATGGGAACTCCATCAAATGGATGTTCATAATGCATTCTTGCATGGAGATTTAGAAGAAGAGGTGTACATGAAGATGCCACCTGGGTTCTCTACTCAATAGCCTGGCAAAGTTTATCGATTACGTAAATCACTTTATGGGTTACGACAGGCCCCCCGATGTTGGTTTTCCAACTTGACAACTGCATTAAAGCGGTATGGATTTCTTTAATCTCAATCTGATTATTCATTGTTTACTTTAAATTGAGACAAGATACATTTGAGTATACTAGTGTATGTCGATGATCTTGTTATTGCGGGGAATAATGGAGTTGCCATTCAGAAGTTTAAAAATTATTTATGCCACTGCTTCTACATGAAATATTTGGGAACATTGAAGTATTATTTAGGCGTAGAGGTGACTTGGAATCAAGAAGGAATTTTTCTTTGCTAACGTAAATATGCTTTGGATATTATCAGTGAAGCTAGATTATTGGATGCTAAACCATTTGGTTTTCCCATTGAACAAAATCATCATTTAGCCTTAGCAAAAAATGCATTGTTGGCAGATTCAGAGAAGTATCAGAGATTGGTAGGAAGACTGATTTATTTGACTCTTATTCGACCTGAGTTGTCCTACAGTATTCATATTTTGGCACAATTTATGCATCAACCAAGAGAAGCTCATTGGGAAGCAGCTTTGCACGTAGTTCGTTATTTGAAGGGTAGTCTTGGACAAGGAATACTTTTACGAGCTGATAGTGATCTTCGGTTGTATGCTTATTGTGATTCTAATTGGGGGAGTTGTTCTTTAACTCGACGATCTCTTACTAGATATTTTGTTATGTTAGGGACTTCTCCCATTTCTTGGAAGACTAAAAAGCAACATACAGTGTCGAGATCCTCTGTTGAAGCAGAATATCGTTCCATGGCTACTACTGTGTGTGAACTGAAATGGTTAAAGGGTCTTTTGCTGTCTCTCGGTGTTGTATACTCTCATCCTATGCTATTGTATTGTGATAGTCAAGTAACTTTACACATTAGTGCAAATCCCGTGTTTCATGAGCACACAAAGCATATTGAAATTGATTGTCATTTTATTCGTGATGAGATTCAACATGGACATGTTCAGACTGCTTATGTACGTAGCTCTGAGCAACTCGTTGATATTTTTACTAAGGTATTGGGGATACAGCAGTTTGGGTATCTTCTACGCAAGTTGGGGGTTTGCAATCTTCACGCACCAACTTGAGGGGGGGGGGGTATTAGAATATTTTAGGAATATCTGTAAATTATGTAAAGAGTATATTTAGGATATTTTCTATGTTTAGAAGGTATTAAAATATTTAAGAATATTTGTCAATTATATAAAGAGTATATTTAGGATATTTGTTTTCTATGTTTAGAAGTTTGGTTAGTGTGTCTATGTTGTATATATATTGGTCCTCTTTGGCCTGTGACATGGATATACACACACAGAAATTTTCTTCTCAAAATTTTATAGGTCTCCATACTTATCATAGTTTATTTGTTCATTAAGGTTGCTAAATCAAAAAATAAAAAGGAATGAGTCGGAGCCTAGTACCTAAAAACCACAACACATATATATGCCACGCAACACACATATTCACATGCATTAATGCAATAAATCTATTAAACAGTTCAATTGTTATCTTTTCATTAACCTACAACCAACATGGTTTGGATCATACGTGTTTAACTCCAAACTTGGGGTAACCAATGACTCTAGCACATGGATCCTAAGCTGAGATGCTAAGGATGGAACTTTATATTCTAAATCGACATTGAGACACTAGTACTTTAACCCCCAAACACCCCTAAACTAATTGGTACTGAAACATTAGTATTGTAATCTTGGACACCATTCTATCTACCTTAGATCTTTTCGGTACACCACTCTACTCGAGACTATGTAACATATTGATCATCCATGTGCAATCTCAAGGATATTAGCACTACGACCCCTTAAACCTAGCATAATCTACAAGTAGTTAACAATCCAGATGATTATTAGTCCAGTTTATTTTTAACTAACCTTCACAAGCATAAACAACAAACAAGATTAACATGTACCTAGCAACAATAAAAACTACTAGTTCATAACTTGTATCGCTTTCTACACTTAAGTATATACAAGCATAGTTTCTTTAGTATCTTACTTTTAAATTTTAGAACTCTAATACTAACCTTATATTATTTTACTCTATCTTAAACACATATGTCTAGATTAATAGTTGTCAACTAAGGTTTAAAGTTTGTTTGAATCTTCTACTTCTAGTCCTAGTACTGAAACATTAGTACAATCATATGCTACATATGATTACTCCCACACACAATTCCACCCGTACAACACACACTTTCGATCACACGCACTCCATGTAATCCGATCTAGTCTTACATACACACTTCTGATCATGTACAGCTCTACAACAACACATGTATGCGTAGCAGCAACTTCACGCGATCAGCAACTACATGATCGGTAGCTCATTGAACAGTAATTCCACACAAAGCAAAATAGCAACGCAATCCACATAAGTTTTCTCCTCGATCCAACCCATATTGTAAAGTATAGTTGGGTTTTCCTTTTTCTAGTATAGTTATATTTTATTTGTTTTTTTTCTCCTTCTTGTTTTATTTGTTTTTCTTATTTTTGTTTAGATAATTTATTAATAACCCACACTAACTTTAGTTTATTTTTATGTAGGTTTTATTTTAGTGATGGTTTTATTTTTTTTTAATTATATGATTTATTTATTTATTGTTATTTTGTTAGTTTTATTCTACGAGTATATTAAAGTATTATATTACTTTTTACATGATTAGGATTTTATGTAGAATCATTACTAATTTGTGTCTTTATAGGTCTTTTATGTTGATTCCTATTGATTCGTACTTTCGTATCTCTCACATAAATTACATGTTTTAACATAAAGTTGCATACTTTTAATCAAAATTACATATTTTAATAAAATTCAATATTTTCGTTAGAAATTGCACTTCTATATGGAATTTTCACCTTTTGTTTAAATTTTCATATTTTTTATTAAATCTACATTTCTAAATAAAATTGGTATTTTAGGGATTTTTAGAGAAATCAATTTCTCACTTGTTAGTTTTTCATAAAATAAAAAAAATTTTCATTGACGTCCTTTCTATGGTTAAAGACCTTTTCCATTTTAGGCTTCTTTTCCATAATTAAGTATATTGTCAATAGTAATTGCATTTTTTTCCATAAAACGGCACTTTTTCCATGAGAATTCCATATCACCATAATTTCATAAAAGTTACATCTTTTATTTATTTATTTTTTCTCATTTAGGTGCTTTAGGAATTTTTTTAAGTTTTGTCACATAAAATTTTTTTCAAAAAATAAAAAATGCTAACGTAGAGTCTTTTTTAAAATTAAGCCTTTAGTTTTTTTTTTTAATTGCAAATAAAAATTAGGTTTTTTTTAGGAATTTTCTTAGTAAAAATAAATTAGTTAAAAAAAATATAAACTTAACTCAACTTTCAAATTAAAAAAAAAAAAAATCAATCCACTAAATCTTTTCTAAAAACAGAACTATGTTAGTTTATTCTAATTAGTGAATGTGTAGGCATCTAGGGGCAACCGTATAAAAAAAAATTTTTTCTTGAAAATTCGTAATAAAAATATCATAAAAATTCATTTTAGTTATATTTTTGCATATCTGTATATATCCTAGTATTTTTAAAAAAATTATAAAAATAAAGCCTATTAATTTTTTTAAATTTTTATATAGTGATTTAATCTTAATAAGTTAGCCTCCGAACTTAGTTTTTTTAGTTTAATTTTCTAAAAAATAATTTTTACAATATTTACATACTAGTGGCTAAATTAGTGTTTTCTTACCAAAAAATCTTAATTTCATTTTTTACTTGTTTAACTAGTTGGTGACTCCATTTTTTTAAAGAAAAATGTTTTCTTAATTTAATATCGAGTAATTTGTATTAAGCTGGTTAGGCTTAATATAAAATAAATTAAAGAAAACCAAAATAGGGCTCGATACTTAACTCTAACACTCCAAAACTCGAAAATCTATACCCTCCAACTCTAAAACCTTCCATAAAGGTCGACTATTCAATTAATTCTCTTCTTAAAAATCCTTTTTCATCATCAACTTGTTAATATATTCATTGTGAATTAAAACATTACCTTAAAAGATCACTTAGGCTAGAAATGGTAAATCACTAATAGGCTACACCTATAGTACTCCTATAAACCTTCACGTAAAGGACATTTATGGTTAATTTTAACATAATCCATAGATCAATGAAGCATGGCTTATCTTTATCACTTCTCTTGTTTGTTTTTCACTATAAAGGAAGGCTCTATTATAAAGAGGAGAATACTCTTTTAGAAAAGGGAGTAAAATTACTTAAGATTTCTCTTAATCCTTCAAATATTCTCTTACCCTTTTACAAAACTGCCCTAAATCATGAAGATATAATCGTTATTTTACCACCTCTTAATATCTTATTATTATTATCTTCTTTTTACTTAAAATTTTTTGTGGGTTTTACAAATGCTTAAAATAAGATCCTTTAATTAGTCTGTCTAAAGATTAGTTTGAATAATCTAAGTTTAATTATTCTACACTTATTATAAATTTTGTTTAGATAATGCTATACATACCATGCTATGGATGAAGAAAATTGGATGGGCTACGATACACTTGGTGGTAGCGTTTAATGCCCCTAATGATGTAAACCATGAGCAATTGATGAGAATCATCTGCAATTGCCTTTGAATTTATAGGATGACCCACTAACTTGAGTCGATCTATAGGTGCCCATCTAATAGGGGAAGTCGGTTTTGTTTTTGTCTTATGCTATGGGTGACGACTATATTGTGTAGTTGATGCTATCTTCAGAAATAAGAGATGAGGATAATAGCTGGATGGAGTTATTTGTGGAAATATACGAAATGGTTGTTAGGCAAGAAAATGATTATGGGCAAAACACTTATAATGGTGATGCAATTGAAACAAATGTATATGAATCGGAACAAATTGTTGACTTAAGAAGCCACCGGTAATCAACTCATAGAAAGTAATATTCCAATGCAGGGAGAAGCCACACTCAAAACTAAGAATGAGGACTTAGCTTAATAATATCATATTGAGGATTCTTTAGAGTTGGTACTAATGATGATGGTGAGGAAGAGGAAGATTAGTTTTAAGCACTATATGAGCCTCATGGGTTACAAGGGAAACATGACTGACACTATGGAATTTTGCTAAATGTAAATACTGTTAGGAGTTCTTAGCCGATGCCATTCTTTAAAGAGAGTGTAAATAGTAGATATGCAACATTCGATGAGGTGGACAATGACAAGTAGAGTTGTAGTGATGAATTTAAGATCGAATTACGCTTTGAGAAAAAGGAGCACTTGATTCATGCAGTGAAGATGCACCATATACTAAACCATCATGATCATATAGTACTTAGGTCAAACTCGAAGGCATGGTCCATAAGATGTGCCTAAAGCCACTTAGGATGTAAATGGAGACTTCATGCACACTTGAAGAAGCACGTGATGCTTTTAGGAAACAAAAATTTGATGGTCCACACACATGTACAAATCTTATGTTGTACTAGAATCACTCTCAATTAAACTCAACCGCGATAGTTAGATATTGGTGCACTTTACATACTAACCATGTCATCTCCATCTTTTTTTTCTTCTTTTTTCCTTTTCATATAGAACTTAGAAAAGCTGGTGGCTAGCAGTGTAGACATAAAATCATGGAGTTCTTTTTATTATTTTTCATATTATCACTGCATTTTGTTTATTATTGTTTTGCTCATTCGAAAGAAATGTCTACCAAATTTTAAAGAAAAAATTACATAATTACAAATTATATAAAAAATTACTAAAATGCTATTATTATATTATATTTTAAAGATGCAACGTTACTATTTGTACACTAACATTTATATACCATGTTGCATTACATCTTCAAAACGCAATGTAAGTATAAATACACTAATTTCATATCTTGAAAATGTGATAGGTATAAATGTACTAATGTTATATATTCAAGATACAATATAAGTGCTTTATTAATATTGCATATTGAAGATGCGACATTAATATAAATAGTTATGTTTCATTTTCAAAATACGACATAGCAATATTATTTTAATAATTTTTTATCTATTTTGTATTTATGTAATATTTATAAATTTTGATGGTAAACATACAAATATCTCCATTTTGCTCTTATATTTTTTCTTTAAAGTTAAGATTTTTCATGTGGTAACGCTGCACTATATTTGTTGCCACATATATTACTAACATTAGTAAATCTTATGGAACAACACATGTTAAAAGGGGGGAAGTGTTCAATTTTTAAAATTAGAAGTGTCCATACAATTACCAAAATTTTTTAAGGCTGTCTGTAGAATTTACTCTATAATATATGTCGAGGGTAAATCTTTGGAAGTCAATTTTCATAAACTTACATTTTTAGAAAAGTAGAGCATCTATTAATCATTCTAAAAATAAAAAGTTACAGTTCTGAAAGGAATATTTCATTAAACGATATTAACCTTTCATAAAGAACTCTAGGTATGCTATTCCTAATTAGAAAGCAACTACACTTTTTTAAGATACTAATTACTTGTTTCTAAGTCACTAAATTGCAAATTCGAGATATTAATGATTTCGTCAGTAGTTTACTGATCCACCTGCTCTAAGTTTCATTCGATTTTTGTCTTTTGAATTTACAATCCAAACCAGGTTGCTCTGTATTCATCGTCACTTAATTAATTATTGGCAAACAAAAGGAAGATGCCCGATAAACAGTCGTAGAAACTAGAAAAGATTATTAAAAAAAAAAAAAAGGTTTAAAAGAAATCACAATGTCCTTTCGGTTTTAAAGCACGAATAGCATCCTATTCCCACTTTATCCCGACTTTATTTGTCTCAAGTGGAGGCTTTTTCTTCGATATCTCCTCATTGTGCGGCCATGAAGATATAGGAATAGGACATATATAGGCTCAAAATAAAGAGAGCAGCTTCTAATTGCACTGGTAATCAAGTTACATACATAAAGAAAACATCCTTCTAGTCCAAAGTAACATAAAAAAAAAAAAAAAAAACCCCAGGTACTTTCTATTATTAAAACTGATGTTTGAGCTATATTCTTGTATATCATCAACCTTTTTCCTAACTCATTTCATATTTGTGATTATAAAATGAAAAAACAAACAAACAAACAAAAAAAAAAAAATCGAGGAATGAATTTCCAACTTTCCGTGTTTGCAGCGACTTGAAGATCTGCTTGGAAATGTTCAAAGTTGATTGTTTTGACAACGGTGGTGATGACGACGGTCACACAGATGGTGAAGAGCAATTTTCGTCTGATGAGAGGGGCCACGGAACTGTCGACAACGAAAACCAGCCTCCCAACAACACACAAGAAGAAGCCCACGACAATGAGGAAGATGATGGACAAGAACAAGAAGCCAATCATTATGCCAACAGTAATGGGGATGATGGCCACAAGAATGACGTTGATGACAATGATTTTGATGAAAATGGGCAAGAAGGCGATGATGATTATGTAGACGTCCATGATGAAGATGAGCACGATATATCACACAGAGAGGACTTGGAAGACGGAGAGAAAGAAGAAGAAGAAGAAGAAGAATCTCAACCACCAAAGAAGAGAAAGAAGTGACAGCAATTGCATTTTAAGGCTCAAACCCAATAAGCAGAATGCCTTAAGGTTTAAGATGCCGTGCGGTTTGTAATTTCAGTTTCTTGCCTCTTTTGCATTTTATGCATCCAAGTGGGATAAATGTAGGAAATTAGGTTGTGGAGTGGAGCAAAATGAGCCATACCCACATTGTCACTTCATTCCAAAACTTGTTTGTTTGCTGCTTTAAATTAATTAGAATCATTGGACAGCTATGTCAACAGAGTCCATAAGCCCAGGCCAAAACTAAAAATAAAAATGAACCCGGCGGTCCAAAGCTGCAAAGGGAGCAACGTAACTTTAACTGCCTTAACATCGAACCGTAACTGTCATCTACAGACAATGTGATCTTTTTTATGCTAATATCAACAAAACTTTCCTCATCTTTCATTTTACAATATCCGTCCACACTATACAGCTACTAATGCTTATCAAAATAAATAATAATGCAAGATTTGGGAAGATAATCTTCCAAGATCAACTCCTAAGCAGAGCTCTGGTGTAGAAGAGGGAGTTCACATCAATGAATAAGCCCTCAAGCATCCAGTCAAAAGGCTCTGTCATCCGACTCACATGTACTTCTGTTCAACTAACTTCTTTAGTTCTTCTAACTTGACAATAATCTTAGGATTCATCAAGTCCCTAGCTTCCCTTATCAAGGTTCCTTCCCGGCTGAAATGATAAGCATCTATCACAGTCCTGATCCATGTGTGGAGCTGCTCTGGTGTTCTGCAGAAAGAAAAACATGAAAATTATATGTAAATTAAACAAAATGTAAATACCTCGATAAAACTAATGTTCCCAAGCAGTAGCTCTCAGCTTGCTCTCAGGAAATGAAACTTTTTCAACCCATCCCTATAGCTAATCATCATACAATGACTGTAAACCTCATTAAAAATAAGACATCCACAAGCATACGTGTACAAGCAGTCGACATCCTTCCCTTCAAGTTCTTCTCCCGGTGTAAAAGCATCTTTGAGAGCAGAAACACGTTCTTCAGGGTCCTCAATTGTGAGGAGATATTTAAGTATCCGAATCTCTTTTGGCATCAACCTTTGCAGGTTTCCTCTGGCAGTCATATACAAATGATACAATATGTCTTTTACCTAGAATGAAGCACAGTGAAAAATGCATGACCAATTAAGGATAAACATTAAAATCGTTAAGACAGAATTCAGCATTTGGTTAAAAGAAGATCTAAATTAGTGGCAGCAGATTAAGACCAAAGCAAAGAAATAGATTAACAAAAGCACACGTCAGTTTGTATAATTGTTTGAAATGGCATGTTGTGAAACAGATTAACAAAAGCACTCATCCAATTGTATAATTGTTTGAAACGGCATGTTGTGAAACAACACATATAGCCACGTTTAGAGCACAATGATTCTCTTTCGTCCATAACCGGAAGACAATATTAGGAAAAAAACAAATCCAAAGATGGTGCCAAACATGTACAGGGGATTCAAGAATGAACAAGGAAAAATGCCTCAGGAAATCCCAGAAGCATGTCCAGGGAATAATATTGTGCTTTTCACATACAAGATATGAAGCATTCTGCCACCAAGAGGTAAAAACAAACATTCTTTCTCCTCAAACACCTTGCTGCTTATCACCTCTGAAAAACCCAAAAAACACTAAAAAAAGGGTGAAAGCAACATAACTATCAACTACCACCACAATGATTCCATCGCCCAGGCTAAACAATTTTTGCTTAATAGAAGGAAAAAACACCCTAGAAGGTCCAAAAAATAGCTAGATTCCAAATTTCTCTTGCCTAAGTATAAGAAGGCATGGAATCTGCATCATGGCAGCAATGAAAAGCATCTATTTACCAATATTTACCTCTAACTGGCAAGTTAACATTGCTTGAATTCTTCACCTGCTTCCAACTAAAAAGAGCATACAGGACCAGAGTCTTCAAGATTGTCTTATGATGAATGTAATTTGACCTTTAACAAAAACGTCAAAGATTCTATAGGGGGACTCAACAAGAAAGAAGCACCATTACCAGAAAGCCACTCAGTCTTCTCCAATCCAAGAATGGCCTTTGGCACTAAAGATAGCAGACTGTTAAGGCTCTACCCAGTGTGAAGGCAAGAGCTCAAGAACCTAGTCATGGCCTCAAGGGTGATATTTGGATAAAATAATCTTCAAGACTCATCTGAGATGGTTTCCCAATCTCTAAATTGAGAACTCATGAAAGAAAATCCTCTGCTCACAAAAACTACGGACTAATATTTAAAAAAAATGAAAGAAAGTTTAGACTAATTGAGAATAACTCTTTCTACTTTATTTATTGATATTACACGAAATTTATTTATACAAGCTCATTAGCCCATACCTTCCCCAATAAAACTATAAATCCAACAATTCTCTAACAATGCATAGATCAGATAACAAGATAATTGATAGCTCTTATTTTAAATACACTTCACATGGTGATTTTATAGTATTTTCCATATAATTTTGACTTGTTTTTAAAGAAATTAGTATTTAATTAAATAAAATTTTTATTTAAGAGTTTGAACGTATTATCGGATTGAAAACAAAAAAAAATGAATCAAGTTCCACTCAATCAGAGCTTAAATAAAGAAATTATGAAATTTTAAAGTAAGACAAAACCAGCAGACATGGTCGTATCCAACCAGGAGGTCCATTCTTAAAAAATATCAATGTTGAGATTAAAAAGTAAAATAACCTAGGGATACAACTATATCCTAAGTCGTGTTTGCCCAATAAGAAAAAATTTCTATGTTTGATTAATGAGTTATACGACCTAAGGATACAACTGTATCCTAAGCTATGCCCACCTAAGAATGAATTCTGGCACCCAAGAGTAGTAAGTTACATGACCACTGAGATATGATTATGTCTCAAGTTGTGTCTAATACCAAATTCTGCAATTTCCTTCTTTACTATAAAAGTATATATGAGGATTTTGAGTTACTTTTTGTATCTAAATTAGAAGAGATTTGACAGGGACAGAGGTACAAATGGAAGCATCACCAAACTTTAAGTTTGAGGGAATTTCTCACCACAAAAAGAGGTTTTCTAGTTTTGCTGTAATTTTCCTTATTTTTTATCATGATAGCTTAAGTTTTTGTATTTAAGATTGTGGAATTTAAGGATTACATGTGATTATTAGATAACTTATTAATTTTTAATAAAGTTTCTAGTTCTCTTTATTCAATTATGTACTTACATTGCTAATTGATATTATATCAACTCTAGATGTTATGCATGAAGATTGAGAAATCGCATGTGTAAATTTTGATATAATTGAAAAGGATTATATGTACACTTAAAGATAAGGTATATAATTCTTTTGAAAAGTTGCTATCTTTGAGAGGGAATTTATTGTGCATTAATATAATACTAAAATATTTTACTAAATGAAGAAATTTCAATAAGTATTTTAGGGTTAGGGTTAGGGTTAATATATTTTATAAAGATGTTAACTTCAACTGTAAATTCTTCCAATAAAAAACATTAGAGACAGAATTGGATAAATCTTAGGTGGTCGCATGATAAACTTTAGGGGAAATAAGACTTACATATGTTATTTTCTTTCTTTAAGTAGTTGTTAATTTTATCACTTCCAAATTATTTGGTTAAGTCTCATAATTATATTAGTTCATTAATTTTAGTTTTTTTAATTCGTTCAAATTTATCACAATTTTTCAATTAAATAATAGAGTTATGATTAGTATTATTAGTTGGAGTTTCTAAGGGATTGACTCGAACTTACATCTACTGTATTAGAATTTGATAGATGTGCTTATCTCATATCAATAATATTTCTTTTCCTATTACAACAAAAAATTCATAAGATATTCTTAAAATTATTCCTCTCTTGAACATCAACTTTTCCTCAAGATCAAGTAATGTTTAGATAATTTATTCAAATCCTCCTGGCTTTGCCTCACCAAAAGTTGGGAAGTCTAGCTTTATATAGCTCATAACAAGGAGATTTGGTTGCTGCTCTAATTAAAAATATGGAAATCGTTGACCAAAGTGCACATTGGATTACAAATCTAAGAGAAATTAATGGTCAAATCAACACTCAAACCTCTAATCAAGTTGCTGATCAAGCTCCACACAACAGAGCTGTTATGGGTAACACTGGAAATCTGGTCAATTATGAGTAAGGGCCAAATCATGCGGAGGTGGTGTCTAAGTTCACCAAAGCTCATTGAGAAGGGTCAAATTGTGCCCGACACAGGTCACATTGCTTTTCAAATCACAGACTTGCTTATTCGTTGGGCTCAAATAAGTCTTCCCTTCATTTGTAAGGGTATCATGACCATTTGCAAGGAAAAAACTCACCTGCAGGGTTATATGATGGTGCTAAACACAAGAGAGGACACCAATGGGGTCACATGTGTATCGGTTGTGTATGGAGGCTGCACACTAGTGGTGCATGCATTAGGTCATGTGTTTGAGCTGTGCAGTTTCATGTCATGGTTGGGCATACTCAAGGTGGCATGATGGATCTTCACACGTCAAATTGACTAGATGCAACCTGATTAAAGAGAGCTGCCAGCCTAAGCGCATTTCAGGCCATGTCAATTTGAGATGGTTGTCGTTGTGTGGGACTGAGGCATGTGCTGGGCCACAAAATCAGTCTCATTCACCATCCTTTGGAGACACATGGACACTAGTTCTCAGGTTAGGTTGCATACTTTCTCCTTTGACAATGTTTTTTCCAAGGACAAAGAGTAGCCCACTCTAATATAGTAAAAAATGTAGCCAATTTTTCGAACACCTCAGCTAGGATCTCTTCCTGCTTTGCCTTATCTTGCTCATACTTCTTAAAACTCATCACGTAGTCTTGCATGGAATCACCCATAACTATCAACTTTGACACTAAGTGATATGATTCTTAGAGTGCATAAGCCTTTACTTCATGTTTATAAAAGGAGATAGGTGGGTGTAGTGTGTGTGCGTGTATCGAATAGGTACTAGTGTAGTTACGAATAAAGAATAAGTAGGCTTATACTGGAAAAGGTATAAATAGCAGTAGGGAGTTAGTTAGAAAAGCATGGTATTGAGAGAGATCAGAAGGTGAATGGGAGTAGTAGGGAAGAAGAGGATTCTTTGGAAAACCGCCACGTTCAAGTTGTGAAGTACTAGGAGTGGTGCTTGCTTCACTGGCAAACATTTGGAGGAATAAGTAAGTACTCTTAACTATTACGAAATTGTGTGTTTGCTTGTTCATTGAACCCTCGTTGTATCAAATTGGTGCCATATGTGGGAAATTTAGATTAGAGAAGACTAGAATGGAGTCTATTGTTGATAACTTAGAGAAAAACTTCGAGTTTGTGGATCAAAGTGTAAAATCAATTAGAGATGAATTGAATGAAAGTATGCATGAGTTGCAACATCAGATTGCTACTATAGATCAATCCACCACCTCTAATATCACATCGTTAAAGGCTTTAATCACCGGACATGAAGCAACCTTAGCTTCGATTCAATCCTCTTTGCAAGATATTGGACAAAGATCAAATATAGGAGAGAAATCGAAAGGGAAGATAGATTCATCTTTTGGAATTTGTATTGGGATGAAGCAAGTGGTTAACGAGTTTGAGGAATTTCAGTTAGAGGATTCGGATTCGGATTCAAATCTACAATCTAAGGTGATGAATGGGGTTAATGTTCTGACTTTCGAAAGAGAAGATTTTATGCATTGGTTGACTTTGTTGGAGCAATATTTTGAAGTCCAGCATGTAAGAGAGGATAGGAAGATAGAGGTGGCAGCAATGGGCCTAAAAGGACAAACTATCTATTGGCTGAAA
Organism: Lumnitzera littorea; assembly: GCA_024138015.1. Taxonomy (NCBI): domain Eukaryota; kingdom Viridiplantae; phylum Streptophyta; class Magnoliopsida; order Myrtales; family Combretaceae; genus Lumnitzera; species Lumnitzera littorea. Next base: position 71,973,303 of record JAMXBB010000012.1, on the reverse strand, counting down.
ATGCTAAAACGAAGATTGCTAAGGCTTGGTTGGAATGATTTTAAATAGGAATTCTTGACTCCATATGTTGGCTTATCAGCGAGAAATCCATTTATATCCATTTCCACGTTGAGACAGAATTCTTTGGTTAAGGAATGTTTAGAGTTTTTTGAAACCTTAATGTCTCAAATTCCTGACATTATTGAGATGCAAATGCTCGGGAACTTCTTAGGTGGATTAAGAGAGGATATTCGATTAAGAACATTAAGGCCAGTATCTTTTGCTAATATGGTGGAATTAGCTTTCAGTGTGGAACAAGAATTCGAGTATGGCATCTTTCTGTCATCGAAAAGTTAAAAGAGTGTGTCATCTGTTATTTCATACAATCATAAACCTATGAACCATGGGTTGAATCCAATACATACTGCTTCTCATTTGAATCAACCTTGGAAGTCACAATTTGAGGGTGTAGATGCTACCGCAGCGTATCTGACTCAACAATATCATCCAAACTAAGATCTTTCAAATATCCGAAAGATCAGAATAGCTACTTTACTTCTAGTTCAATGGGGAGTTCAAGTAATGATCATCAGCAATTCCAAAAAGGGCCGAAACAGATGTATTTGGATAGGAAAAATAAAGGATTATTTTTCAAGTGTGAATTACCTTTTCAACCCGGTCATAAGTGTCCTAATAAAACCTTGAGGGTTTTAATTATTAAAGAGGATGAGGATTAGGTGGAAGAACATTGGGTAGAGCTTTAGAAACCTCCTCCCAATTCTAAGAATTTAGACAAACCATAGGAAAAATCAGACCTCTCTCTTTTAGTTATTAATGGCTTCAACGGGCCTAGGACACTCAAGTTTAAAGGAGAATTAAATGATCAGTGGGTGTTTGTCCTAGTTGACAACGGGGCAAGTCACAATTTTATTTCCTTGCAATTGGTACATCAGTTGCAATTAAAAATAGACTCTACCTTAACTTTTGCAGTAAAGCTCGATGATGGTCGAGTGGTTAAGTCTATGGGGGTATGTTGCTTTGTAGTTGAGGGTTAGTACCTTGCTCATTGACGTAGACGTTTATGTGTTTGAATTAGGGATTGTTGATATGATTCTTGGTATAGCTCGACTTCAATCATTGAGAGAAATTAAGGTTGATTGGCATAAGATATGCAAGAAAATCTTTAAGCACCAATAGGAACATGTGTTTTGGGGTGATCCATCATTGTCCAAATCTTTTGTTACTTATAAGAATCTACACAGTTTAGAAGAGTGGGAGTATTGCAGTGTAGTTCCAATTGAATTGGGATGTATATCAGTGGATTCACTTGAGGTTCTTATCGATGTGTCTAAGATTTTGACTTACTTTGAGGACCTTTTTGACAAACCAAAGTGTTTACCCCTAACCGTACCATGGATCACAAAATTCCCTTAAAAGAAGGGTTGGACCATTGAATGTTCATCCCTAACGCTACGCTTAGGTACAAAAAGATGAAATAGAAAAGATGGTAGTAGATATGATGAAGACTGGCATCATACAGCCAAGTGTTAGTCCATTTTCGAGTCCCATCATTTTGGTGAAGAAAAAAGATAGGTTGTGGCGTGTTTATGTTGATTATCATGCCCTTAATAGCGCGACTACTCCAGATATGTATCCTATTCCAATAATTGAAGAATTATTAGACGAGTTGTTTGGTGCTTCCATATTTTCAAAAATTGATATCCATTCGGGTTATCATCAAATAAGAGTTCATATTGATGATATGCCTAAAACGGCTTTTAAAACTCATCATAAGCATTATGAATTTTTAGTCATGCCATTTGGGCTTACAAATGCCCCCCAACATTTCAATCTACCATGAATGAAGTCTTTCGGCCATATTTGTATAAATTTGTTTTGGTTTTCTTTGATGATATTCTCATTTATAATTTGACTATGCAAGCCCACATGGGTCACTTGCGAATAGTCCTACAATTACTTCGAGATCATCAATTCTTGGCCAATAGGAAGAAATGTGTGTTTGGACAATTGTCATTGGAATATCTAGGACATAATTTCAGCCAAGGGGGTTGCAATGGACCCTCATAAGATTCAAGCTGTTTTGGATTGGCCTATTCCAACTTCTTTGAAGGCTTTGCGAGGGTTTCTTGGGTTATCGGGTTATTACTGGAAATTTATTAAGGATTATGAGAAAATAACTAGGCCATTAACCCATCTTTTGAAGAAAAGTACCTTTGAATGGAATGGGGATGCTAATCTAGCTTTTAAACTTTTGAAGCATGCTTTAACTCAAGCATTGGTGTTGGCTATGCCCAATTTTCAGCAGCCGTTTGTCGTTGAACGCGATGCTTTTGGACTTGGTTTGGGTGTGGTTTTAATGCAAGATTCTCCGCCCATTTTAGCAAGGCCTTGTCAACTAAGACGCTTACCAAATCAACTTATGGAAAGGAACTTATGGCATTGGTGCTTGCAATCAATCATTAGAGACCTTATCTTCTTGGTCGGCGTTTCCTAGTACAAACCGACCAAAAGAGCTTGTGCCATTTACTCTACCAGCTTATTACAACTCCTAACCAGCAGCATTGGTTCACTAAACTCCTTGGTTATGAGTTTGATATCCAATATAAGGCTGGAAAAGACAATAGAGCAGCTGATGCCCTTTCTAAGATGTTTGAAGAAGTTGATTGCATGGCCATTTCAGGACCATTTGGACAGATATTGCAGCCGTCAAACAAGATGTCCTTAAGGATCCTACTTTAGCTCAAAAGATTCAGCAACTTAAGGAAGAGAAGGATATGAATTCTGGCTACCTCCTTTTGAATGATACGTTGCATTATAAGGGGTGTCTGGTGATTCCTTCTCAATCCACATGGCGAACACTTTCTCTGAATGAGTTCCATTCATTAGCAGTGGGAGGTCATGCCAGATATGTAAGAACCTATCGGTGGTTAGCTGCTCAATTGTTTTAGGTTGGTATGAAAAAGGATGTGGCTAACTTTGTAGCTTCCTGTCCAGTATGTCAACGAAACAAGGTGTAAAACTTGTCACTAGTTGGATTACTTAATCCTTTACTTATTTCTCAAGTGGTTTGGGAAAACATTTCTTTGGACTTCATTGCTGGATTATCAAGATCCAAGGGTTTTGATACTATTTTAGTTGTTGTAGATAGATTTTCTAAATATGGGCATTTTTTGTTGCTTAAGCACCCTTATAATGCTAAGATGGTTGCTGAACTGTTTGTACGGGAAGTAGTATGTTTACATGGGTTTCCTTGTACCATTGTATTGGATAGAGATCCACTTTTTGTTAATTCTTTTTTGCGAGAGTTATTTAATCTCCAAGGAACTCGCTTGAATTTTAGCACAGCATATCACCTTAGAACGAATGGTCAAACGGAAGTTTTAAACCAAAATTTGGAATGTTATCTTTTGTGCTTCGCTTCAAACCATCCTAATACTTGGGCTACTTAGATTTCTTGAGCCAAGTTCTCTTATAAAACGAGCTATTATTCATCTGTTGGAATGACACCTTTTGAAGTTATTTATGAAAGGTCTCCCCTCTCAATTCCCATTTATCTTTCGGGTGAAATCCAAAATCCTTTGGTCCAAGTAGCTTTAGTGGCTTGAGATGACATTTTGATGTGTTTACGCCATAATTTGGAGTGTCCCTAGCTTCGCAATTGTGCAATAGCAAATCGACATCGACGAGATGTTAACTATAATGTCGGGGATTGGGTGTTTTTGTGTCTTCGACCTACTCTTTCTTCTAAGATTGGAGTCAAGACTTCTTCCAAATTAGCTCTACGATTTTACGGTCCCTTCCATATTTTGTCACGAGTGGGTAATGTGGCTTATCAGTTGGAACTTCCTCCGCATTGCCGTATTCATACGATGTTCCATTTGTCCCTTCTTAAGAAATCTCATGGCTCTTTTCCAGTTTTATCCAATCTCTTGGACGAATTACATGTTGACATATTAAAGGATTGGCATTCTCCACACAACATCTTAGGCCACCGCTTTGTTGTTCAAGATGGTTTAGAAATTCCACAAGTCTTGGTGCAATGGGAAGACTTTCCCCCAGCGGATGCCACTTGGTTGGATACTTCTGATTTTGTGTTACAGTATCCAGACTTTGTCCTTGAGGACAAGGATAGTTTTCCAAAGGGGAATATTAATATGATTCCTAGAGTGCATAAGCCTTAACTTCATGTTTATAAAAAGAGATAGGTGGGTGTAGTATGTGTCTATACTGTAAGTGGTGTGTTTGTACGTACTTTAGGTGGTGTGTGTGCGTGTATTGAATAGGTACTGGTGTAGCTGTGAATAAAGAATAAGTAGGCTTACATTGGAAAAAGTATAAATAGCAGTAGGGAGTTAGTTAGAGAAGTACGATATTAAGAGAGATCAGAAGGTGAACAGGAGCAATAGGGAAGAAGAGGATTCTCTAGAAAACTGCTGCGTTTGAGCTGTGAAGTACCGGGAGTGGTGCTTGCTTCACTGGCAAACATTTGGAGGAAAAAGTAAGTACTCCTAACTACTATGAAATTGTGTGTTTACTTACTCATCTAACCCTAGTTGTATCACTAAGATGTTACAAAACTAACTTAAGGATCTAGACTTATTGGCAATACTTTGTATAGAAAGGGGATGAGGGCTCATTAGAATCTTAAATTTGACAGGCCATTTTTGGCAATACTTTGTATAGAAAGGGGTTGAGGGCTCATTAGAATCTTAAATTTGACAGGCCATTAAAGAGAACCTTCCCATTACATAATTCTACCATTAGTAACTAATTCAGATCAATTGCCAATAATTCTTTCTTACTTATTTATTAATTTGTGAAACCCTCATATATACAGGTTTCACAATCCTTAACTCCCTAAATAAAGATATTTACATATCCAATTATATCTCAAATGCATAAATCAGAAAATAACAAGAAGATATTGATTTTCCTAATATAAAAGTATACTGTATTCCACAAAGTTACTTTCAATTGGCAACCATACACAACAAAGGCTGTTTAGGCCAATTCAAACACCCGTCTCGTGAAGATGGCCAGAAGATGGAACCTTTGCTAAAACACTGTCTCCTGATTCTTCTTTTTTGTATGTATATACACATTCAAACTTCTAGTCCTGCACATATCTCACCAAATAGGCATTCCAAACTCCATTCTCATCAATAATACCATACAGAGATGAGCCTGTCATCCTTTTCCCTTCCTTTCAAGAAAAGTATGCTTTGTAAAAGTTCATAATTTCTTCAACTCCTGACTAGAAGTTCCTAACATCTTTATCTACATACCCATTACAGAAGATTGATCGCTATCATTATCTTCCACAATTACAAACTGCTAAAAAACACTTCTGCTAGGTAGAGAGCACAACGGAAAACAGATTACTGATATTGCTCGATTCTTCAAATTGCCTGAGATTATCCTCCGTATATCCCCTATTCTCCAGATAAATCTGCATCATAAAACTATTCAGCCACATAAATCCGTCCCTTGTGTTATTCCTCAAAGCATCATTTATCTTGTAAATCTAAAGAATCTTTATATGTTCCATAAAAGATAACTCAAGTGGCCAAGGGTTTTCTCCATTTAGCATACAACTCCCCAAAGAAATTAGAATCGGTCCAACAAATCACTTTGACCATCTCAAGGACATTAAATATACTGTGATTGTGTCATAAAACTTGAAGTTTTTGCCTCCAAGACCACATGAATACATCTGAGTAGTCAACTGAAAGAGTTTCTCTGATATAAAGATAGCAGGAAGAGTAAACTTAGACACATCAAATAACAGGAAGAGAGACAAAGATGCTCCTCACAACTCACATGTTATCTATCACAGTCCATAAATTTCACAGGTCAGCATATTATCACACAAGAAATAAGAAACTACCTACCTCATACAACAGTATGAATTGTGGTAGTGAATTTGGCTCATAAATTATTGTGCATGCCTTCCCTCTAGTTCAATTATATCATTTCATGTAAAAAACAAACAAGTTCTTCAAATATAGCAAAATTAGATTGAAAAACTCAAATTCAATACTGCTGAAAATCTCAAAATTATATAAGTATTAACAAGTTGCAAAACCTATTTTCTGCAAGATTCTAAGGAAAAAGCACAAAGCAAGAGCTAGCTCCAGTAAGTAATCAAACCTCATCTTTCATCATGTTTGACTCCTTTGCTGCCGACCATGCTTTTGTGATCATTAAAACCAATGCTGAATCTAGTTCATTTTTTGCAGCTAGATTGTCTATCTTCCTGCAAGCAGCATCTACAGATGGAGAATTGATGATATCTTGGAATTTTGTTTCAGCTGCATTCAGTGCTTCAATGCTTTCTGTTGCAGTATCATATGCTTGTACAGCCGCCAAGCACATGTTACCAAGCTTTGCAACAGCTGGTACAGAAAAATAGGAATATTATGAGCAATATCCAGAAGTAAAGTTTCATTTCCCTTTCAAAATGACCTAGGCTTCTTGCAAAAATTAGTTCAAAGCAAATTACTAGAAATTTTTCCACCATAAAGCAAGGGGCAATTGGACAGATGATCATTCAATCACCGTCTACATTTATGCAAATCAAGAACAGCAACGTGATAATTCAAAATAATAACAATGTCAAGCATTGATGTTTACTCAGAATTATTCCAAGGTTTACACAAGTACTCATCTTTCCTTTATCCATTCCTATAAAATGAATTGCAGTGGTAATGACAAATTAAAAAATAAACGCCTCAGTTAGCTAAAGAAAAACCATCAAACCGCAATAACTCAACCATTCAGATATTATCCAATTGCTCCCCACAATGTGGGGTAGCTCCAAGTTGTTGCTTAGGCCATTACAGCATGGCATTTGAGGATCTGACTTTACTCATATGTTGATTAAGACATTCTTTTTGTGGGTTTTTTTTTTTTCTGGTTAGTCATCACACAAAAGGATGGGACTAGTATGTTATTCAATCCGGGGAAAACCTGTTCCAAAGAAGAGAAATCTATGTGGTCTAGGTGTATTTGCCCATAACCATTGATGGTTTATGCCTTTGACTGGCCAATACGTAAGCTTTCGTGTGAATTATTTGATCTTACCATTTTGTTCAGCCGGGTCATCATAGTAGGATTCAGCTACTGTATGAACATGTACAAAAAATTCCTTGGTAAAATCTTTACGACGCCTTGAAACCACTTCATTTATCTCTGATGGTGCCCTCTTTACCACTTCTAAAAGTTTATTGTGTCTCTGAACATCATCATCAACCTGTAGAGAACAAATAATGATGAACCTGGACCCACGTTTTTGTCACACCTTGAGTTTGATAGTAAAACAGCTAACGCATAATATATCACATGCATCTGATTGAACTAACAAAAGGCCTTCTGCAAACCCAAAAAAATAAAAAATTAATGAGTAAAAATAAAATGATTTCAGAATGCAAAATGTTTGTGCACATGCAAAGATTAAAAAATACAGTGTGTGTGTATCTGTAAGCTGCAGAGGCTACCTCTTTTAGCTTTCTTGCAAGTCGGAGTAGCTTGTGCTTCATTCCAGGATCATCCTTGGTCTCAGCTTGATCCTGACAATGCCTGTAAAAGTGAGGACGTATGTTGTCCCACTCTTTGCTGAAGGCTAATAACCTTCTCCAGTCAGCTGGAGTGGGCTTGTCAACCATGAAAACATCTATCAACTTGTCACACACTCGAACCATCTTTTGGTCATCTAAGTTAAGAGCACTATCACTTCCCTCTTCTTTGTGATTACTATGTCTAGAGCCTGAAACTGACAATGGTTCTTGACCATCACTTGGAACAGTGGTTCTCTGACCAACAGCAGCAACAGGAGATAACAACTGTAGTCTTGATGTATTTGCAAGATATGGACTACCTGATAAGTTCTCAATGTATCTTAGCCATGTAACAAGCATACTTGCAGGAATAGACATGGATAACAAGAAACAAGCAGCAACACAACTGATCAAATTCCAAGTATGCTGAAAATGTGGAAACTTCTAATTCAGGCAATCATATAATGCAATTCTTATAGCCAAGTCGACATAAGATATGTGCCATATAGTTGCACAAGCATAGGAAGATGGACATGGAGCTTAAAATCAATATATTATCAACCTCTTAAAATGGAAAATATCAAATACCCACTCACATTTCCTAGGAGCCAGCAAAACCATTTCACCAAAGTATCCACTCAGTTCACCATAATTCCTGAAAATTTACCACAATGTCTCCGTCTGGAGTCCTATGAGCTAATTCACCCACTGCCTCACTTAAGCTATTTCCCAAAAACAGGACACTTCATCATAACTGCCAAACCAACTTACTTTTCTCCTGATTACTACTTTCACTCTATTTAACTACTTCTCCATCATCAACACGATTCCTCTTATACATTATTTTTTGCTACGTCCGGCTTTATCCCGGCTCATTCGGTGCACTCAAAATGAGGACTGTATAATATTCCCTCAAATTAAATACAAGCACCAAGAAACATAAAATATAGGATTCAATTTCCTAAAAGTGCAGAAGCCACAGACAGATTAGGGCACAAAACTTAACTAACCAGCAATGAAGTCAAATGAAAATGAATTGCTAGTTCTTAAAGAAGAAGGACGACGAGGAAGAGAAGAAGCAAAAAAACAACGACAACCAAGCAAAACAAAACAGAAAAAAAAATTAACTATAGAAAAGGTTGGAACTTTGTTACCTTTGAGACTGAGAAACGGACACGGGGTTGCGAATTTGGGGAAAGGGACAGAAGTATGAGATGCAGTTGGTGACGCCGTTAGAGAGAGAATGGAGAATGAAGGTGGAGGAAGAGGCCGTGGAATTGAAGTGGCTAATATGTCCATAGTTAACTTGCCAAACTCAGTCTATGTAAAGAAGAAGAAGAAGAAGAAGAAGAAGAGGAGGAGGAGGAGGAGGAGGAGGCAAGAAGCAGGCTCGAAGACGGTGATGGGGATATTTTGCTGTTAAGGGGAAGGGAGAGGACTTCATATTTTTCATTATAATACACTTTCTGATCAAAGTTACACGTCGCCAAGATCAATATATCAAATAAATGTAGCTTAATTTTCAATCATAATAATAGTAATAATTATACACATAATGTTTTTATGGATTTTTTTACGATCTCGTCATGGTATCATCATTTGTTTTATTCTTGATTTAATCATCTTTAAATTTGAACGATCAAATAATATATAAATTTAATGATTCAGATTTAAAATATGGAAATGAACAATAAAATAATAAATAAGATCAATCTCGTTAAAATAGAAGACGGAACAATAAAATCTCCTTACTTTTATATTCATACTAGAAAAATTGGAAGTTGTATCATGGGTGCATAAAAGTAAAAAATAAAATCTAATGATATATCTTTAATATAATAAATTAACAAATTTAATATATATAAGACTAATGTACCTTTTATCAATTATTATTGTCATATAAAGCATACATGATTTAAAAATGAAAAAAAAAACCTAAAATCGTCATATTGAAAAGAATCATATTTTTTTCCTTGGCCTAAAATGAAAGAGTTTTATATAAATAAGAGTTATTTTTTCAAAAAAATAAAAGGAAAATAGCTCCTTAAAGTAAATATTCCTAATATGATACAGTAAAATGCATGTAACTTCTTATTATTTTTTACATGTAGTGCTTAAGCCTTTCACGAACCAAGTATATAACCTTAATTTTGTACGACCTGATCTCATTTACACATTACTTATAATATATAACATTGAAAACGTAAAGGAGACGAGAGGAAACAAAAGGTTAGAATAACCATCCATGTTTTTTTGGCTAGTAAACGTCTGAAAAAAGGTAATAATCAACACTTAAAATTATTTTAGCTTTTTTTTTTGGAAAAAAAATTGATCACATATTAAGTATATTGAGTAAACATGCATGAACCCTAGGTTTTCCAATTTATTTATATTTGATGGAAATTTGTTATATTATGTATAAATTAAGGCGTTTATGTTGTTCGGTAGATAAGTTGTGCGAATATTGGAATGGAAAATGTTAGTCATATGATGAGCTACCGAGATTATTGAATGCAATGAAAGTAAGCAATACAAGGACAAAGGTGGATTGGGGGTGGAGCACTTCATCGAAGACAAGTAAGTTTCAATTTAAGTGGGTTTTTTGGACATTCAGGCTATGTGTAGAGGCCTTTAAATATTGTCGGTCACCAGTCTATGTTGATGGCACTTTCTTATACTGTAAATATAGTCATAAGTTGTTGGAAGCATGTACCATGGATGTAGACAATTCAATAGTTTCATTATCTTTTGCATTAGTTGATATAGAATCAATAGAAACTTGGAGGGTGACTCCTTTGAAAACTTAAAAACCACGTAGTTGGCTAAAAGGGGGAAACCTTATATCTTATCTCCGATTAAGCATTCAGCATTGATTCTGCATATAAGGAACCATCAAATGCGTAGTAGCCTCTATTTGCAATTTGGAGTTATTGCTTGTGGACATTGCAAGCAATGTCAACACAGCCCATAAAAACCAATTGTACAAGAAACTTCTGTAGTTTGCAGGTGTTCAAATATAGGAAAGGAAATTAAAAGGCTTCAAAGAGTAGTTAGGACGAGTTAAAAAGGATACTCCTGAGTGGTTTGAGAATGTGGACTTAGATAGGTAGACACTTGCATATAACTGGTATTATCGTTTTAGATATATGACATTGAACATTGTTGAGACTTATAACTTGATTTTGAAATTGACGCATGGATTATCAATCACTACATTAGTTAAGAAGACATTTTACAACTACGTGGCCTATTGAGAGGAGAGACATAATAGTGTAAACCGTGACTAAAAATAGACAAGGCCTGTCACTAGATGGGTTCAAGCTTGTAGAAAGCTTGAAAGAGTTAACGAGGAAAAGTGCGAAAGGAATGAATGACAAATAAAAAATAAGCAAAACCCATGAATAGCTCTAGAGGATATGATACACCAATGGAATTTCTAAGGACTCATGGCATAATTCGATATGAAGCACGAATTGGTACAGTAAGGTTACTCACCACCTAGCCTTGCTCAAGGGTTAAGATAAGAGCGATGCCAAGAGTAAACATGATGTTTATACAAGGAAGGAAAAACACACCAATACATTAATGGTAATCTCTATATATTTATCTCCTTGCAGCTACAATTACAAGGGTATTTATATCCATAAGTTAAGTTAACTTGCCTAAAAAGGAAAAGACAAAAATGGCACTTTCTAAAGTAATAATATACAAGATACAAAGGGGTAAAAATGAATATATAAGGAAAACAATCATTGGTGCAATGGATTTTATACATAATACTGTAAACGTGGTGATGTTGTATTGGTAATGCCATTGGAAGATGTAGACAAAAAGGTACAGATAGCTTGTTTATTCGAGTAGGGGTAGCTTAGTCAGTCCGGACTCTCTCTTTCGACATCTCGGCAAGGATGAGGTTGAGTATGTAATTGGCCAGGTATGTACAAGAATGAAGAAGGGCCATTATCTCGACCTTCAGTTTCTCATCACTCAACATATGAGAAATATGTAGTCACTCGGCTCGGCAAGCATAATGGGTTGGTAAGGAGATATTCGACCTTTGTATGAGTCGATTGGAATAGGAGCATTCATCTTGTCAATCCTTCTTGATGGGAATCAAGCTACAAGACCTTTGACCTACAACCAAGCCCGAGGACTGGAGGGGCTGGCACGATAAATCCATCTGTTTCAACCAATCATTGTCGAAGCCGAGTACTTCCTTACCAAGTCACTTTTAATGTCGTGCCGTATGACCACCCATTATTCTGAAGTATGCTAGGTTGGTGATTACTCTCTAGTGCTAAGTTAACCAAAAACTCGGCATCATTCTTGCTGAGGATGCCGAGAAGCCGAAAGATAGAGAATCCGAACTGACTAAGCCATTCTTGCTAGGATAAGCCCATCTGTTTGTACTTTTTGTCTGCGCTAACTACCTCACCAATGTAGCGTCGCTACATACACATTATCATATGTAACATCAATTATTGTTTTCCTTGTATATTCATTTTTACCCTTTTGTATCGTATACATTACTTCTTTAGGAAATGTCCTTATTGTTTTTTTTCCTTTTTGGGCAAGTTGTCCTAACTTACGGGTATAAATACCCTTGTACTTATAGTTGTAATAAATCAGATTACCTTTAATACACTTGAGTACTTTTTTTCTTGCGTAAACACTGTTTGTTTACTCTCGGCATCACTCTTATCATTTCCCTTAAGTAAGGTTAGGTGGCGAGTAACCTCATTGGATCAATTCGTGTGTCATATTGAATTATGCCGTGAGTCTTCGAAAGTTCCATTAGTGCATCATATCCTCTAGAGTTGTTCATGGGTTTGCTTACTGTTTTTCATTCTTCACTTTTCACCCTTTTGTACTTATCCCTATTAACCCTTTTCGAGCTTTTTGCAAGCTTGGACTCATCCAGCGACCGACCTTGTCCATTCTTAGTTATAGTTCACAACATCTTGGTATTAAAGTGAAGGTTTTGTATGAGTTGTAGTTAGTTTTTCTTGAGTTCTGTTGTACTCTATTTTACGTGTAAAAAATAGAGTAAGTTATTGTGTTCATTTGACTACTGTATTATTAGTTGTCTACTTTTTGAAGTGTTTATTTAAATTTTGAATATGTGAGGAAAAATAACCAACCCAAGTATGAATGTTAGTGCTGGTGATGACAGTAGAGTTATCTACCATGGATGACAATCTTAAGGAACTCTTAGAAGCTTTGGTGAGAGACTTGATGAGGTAGTCAACCTCTTGGTAGATCTAACCCAAGCTGTTCATGCACTATCTTGCTGACCCACTAAGGCTACACAAAACACTTCATAAGCTACTCAACTTGTTAAAGGTCAGAAGGAGGAGTTGGCGGATGAGTAAGGAAAAGGATAGACTTGAGAGAGCTTGATGAGGAGGAAGAAGAGTATTTTGAAGAGGTGCATGTATGAGTCCTTAGAGCATTTGACCATGTGAAGCTTCAGATTTCGAGTTTCAATGGATCTAGGAATGCTAACTAGTATCTAGATTGGGAAGAGAAGATGGAGTACGTGTTTGATTACAATCAATATGAGGATTATGGAAAGCGAGAACTACTGTTGTTAAATTCTCCGGATATGCCGCCATATGGTGAAAGAATTTTTAAGCCATGAAAAGAAGAAAGGGGTACCGAAAGATTAACACCTAGCCCAAGATGAAGAGAGTGTTTAGAAATAGATTCGTACCGAAAATATATCTCCAAGATACTTTCACTCAACTTTAAGAGCTAAGACAAGGAGGCCAAACTGTTGATGAGTATGTTTAAGAATTTCAAATGCTTATGATAAGATGTGAAGTAGAGGAACTACTAGCCTGAATAGTCTTAAGATTTATTACTAAGTTGAGAGGAAACATCTAAGACATTGTGGAGCTCTAATGATTTAACACAATGGATGAAGGTGTTAGGATTGCCCAGCAAGTGGAGAGGCAAAGAAGGAGGTAAGTAACGACTAGAATGCTAACTAGCCAACCATGATAGGCAAGTCACCAAGCTCAGTCCAGTATTGAGCCAAGAAGAAGAGTTGATGTTAGAGTCGAGCAGAAAGGTTGACTTAAAGATGTAGTGCCGACCCAAATGTATGAGAAGGGGCAAGGGTCTGGTAGGAAGACCATTCAGATCAAGTGCTTCAAGTGTTAAGAGTTTGGACATATAGCTGCTCAATGCCTGAACCGAAGGACGATAATCATTAAGGGAGACATCTCGAAGTTAAAAGTAGAGAGTATGAATGAGGAACTTGAAGAGAAGAAGGTTTATACCGAAAAAGAACTCATTGAGGATGACCTATTTTTTGAGGACATAGACCAATTACTCATGGTTATTTGGCGCACTATAAGCATGGAACCCTTATGAGAGAAGGAGTAGAGAGAGAATTTGTTTCATACCACCTGCAAGGTGAATGATTAGATGTATGCTCTCATTGTGGATAGTAGAAGTTGCATCAATGTGGCATCGGCCGATCTTATTTCAAAACTAAAGTTGCCAACTGTTGCACATCTTAGGCTATACAAATTGCACTAGTTGAGTGAGAAAGGAGCATTACATGTCACTTGGCAAATACTGCTGCCGATCACTATAGGGAATTACTTTGACTAGATATTTTACAACATGCTGCCTATGTACGCTTCCCACATGTTGCTGGGTAAGCCGTGGTTGTTTGATAGGAGAGTTATACATAACGACTACAGGAACACATATATGTTTGAAAAGGATGATCGGAAGATCACGCTAAATCCAATGCCACTGAGAGAAGTTCACAAGCTACAAACGAGACTCGCTCGCAAATCAAAGAAAGTTCTAGTGATGAGTAGAGCTGAGCTCCGAGAGAACATCAATGCTAACGAGCCAACCTTATTGTTGGTCAAGTGACTATTAGAAATGAAGGAGCGGGGTGAGCTTTCCTAAGAAATCAAGGAGTTGCTAGACGACTATGCTTACCTATTCCTAGAACAGTTACTTGAGGGGTTACCCTCAACTTGAGGTATAGAGCATTGCATTGACTTAGTATTTAGTATTGCACTATCGAATAAGCTAGCTTATTGGATGAATCTCGAGTAGGCTTCTAAACTCCAACATCAAGTCAATGAGTTGCTGGAGAGAGGTTATGTAAGAGAAAGTCTCAACCCTTGTGCTGTACCTGCACTTTTAGTGCTGAAAAAGGATAGAACCTAGAGAATGTGTGTTGACAGCCAAGTCGTAAACAAAATTACGATCAAATACATGTATCCGATCTTGAGGCTAGAAGACATGTTAAATGAACTAAGTGAAGCCAAGATTTTCAGCAAGATTGATCTCAAGTTTAGCTACTATCAAATTCGCATGAGGTCAGGAAATGAGTGGAAGACTACATTCGAGACTTGACATGGACTTTATGAGTGGATGGTCATGCCCTTTGGCTTATCGAATGCATCGAGCACCTTTATGAGACTTATGAATCATGTGCTAAGATATCCCATGGGGAAGTATGTCATGGTGTACTTTGACAACATCCGGTCTATAGTACCGACATGTTGAGTCACTATGAACATCTCAAAGCAGTCTTGGATATCCTTCGTATTGAGAGACTATTCGGTAACTTGAAGAAACATTGCTTTTACCAAGAGGAAGTGGTATTCTTGGGGTATACAATTAGTGGAGGAGGCTTACGAGTTGATGATGAGAAGATTAAAGCAATTGTTGAGTAATCGACTCTTACTACTTGTGTCGACGTAAGAAGTTTTCACAAATTGGCTTCATTTTACAGAAGGTTTATCGGGAATTTCAGCACTATCATCGTACCACTTACTGAGCTTACAAAGAAGAACACCGAATTCCGATGGAGAGAAAGGAAGGAGAGGAGTTTTGCCAACATAAAAGAAAGATTGAACTTCACCCTGGTGTTAGTACTACCTGACTTCGACAAAATTTTTGAGCTGGAATGTGACGCATCGAGTGTTGGAATAGGCGCTATCCTAATGCAGGAAGGCTGACCAATTGCCTTCCACAATGAGAAGCTCTGAGGACCACAGTTGAACTACTTCGTGTATGACAAGGAACTTTTGGCACCAATCCGAGCAATGCAAGTGTGGCAACATTACTTATTGCCGAGAGAATTTGTCATATATACTGACCATGAATCATTAAGGTTCTTCTGAAGTCAGACCAAGTTGTCGAAGTGGCAAGTGAGATGGGTTGAATTCCTTAAGGGGTTCAATTTTGTGATAAAGTATAACTAAGGAAAGAGCAACGTAGTTGCAAATACTCTTTTGAAGAGGCATGTGCTCTAATTAGAACTACAGACCAAGCTATTTGGTTTTACGAGTATCAAAGAACAGTACTTTGGGGATCTACACTTTAGACCAATAATTTTACAATACGTAGGTGGGAGGACAGTAGACGAGTATTATGTGGAGGACGGTTATCTATTTCGAAGGGCGAAACTGTACATGCCGACTTGTTCCTTACGGAAATTATTAATCAAGGAAGCTTATAGTGGAGGACTTTTCGGGTACTATGGAGAGAGGATGACTTGTGAATTATTGAATGGCCAATTCTTTTGGCTGAGAATGTAAAGAGATGTGCACCGAGTTGTTGAAAGTTGTGCTTTGTGTAAAAAGGCCAAGTGCCAAGCCAAGCAAGGGAAAGCAATGCCCCTACCTATTCTGACGAGGCCATAGACCGAACTGAGTATGGACTTTGTCTTCGGACTACCACGACTTGCCTAAGGCAAAGATTCTGTAATGGTCGTCGTGGATCGGTTTAGTAAGATGGCACACTTCGTGCCTTGCACTAAAATTAACAACACCTCAGCTATTGCTTCTCTTTTCTTATTGGAGATTGTACGGATATATGGCATGCCGAAAAGTACAGTCTCCGAGAGAGACTTGAAGTTCTTAAGCCATTTCTGGAGAACCCTATGGCATCGACTGGGAACCAAATTACTCTTTAGTACCTCATGTCACCCTTAAACTGACGGCTAAATAGAGGTGGTTAATCGTACTTTGGGGTCACTACTCCAAGCTGCAGTAGGTAAGAACTTAGTTGATTAGGATGTCTACCTATTAGTGGTCAAGTTTACCTATAATTGAATTATACATGACACCAATTGTACACGACACCACTAAATAGACTCCCTTCGAGGTGATTTATGGATTCAATCTTGAGTTGCCTCTCAACCATGCCCCTATACTAGCACCCGCACAAGAAGACCTTAACACCTTAGCCAGACCATAATCTCTTCAGCACATCTATGATAAGGTCACTCGGTACATCGACTAAGTTACTAGAAGAATGCGAGAAATGACCAAGGGTATGTCGGCCAAACAATTTCAGTCGAAAGACTTGGTATGACTACACCTCAGCAAGGAATGGTTCTTGAATAAGAGGAAGAAAAAATTATCTGCAAAAGCGGAAGGACCTTTCAGAATCCTCTAAAAAATTAATAACAACGCCTATAGGTTAGAACTACTTGAGGACTATAGGGTTTTTGATACCTTCAACATTACCGATCTCAGTCCATATCACCTTAACGGAGAACTAAGTGAACACCATTCGGATTTGATCCCAAATCTAAAACAACCTAGAGGGAGTGATGGGAATCAAGCTATGGGACTTGTAACCCGCAGCCAAGCCCAAGGACTAGAGGGGCTGGTATGACGAATCTTTTTATTCCAACCAACCCTTGCTGAGGCTGAGTACTTTCTTGCTGAGTCATTTTTAATGCCGTACCGTATGATTGGCCATTATTCTGTGGTATGCCGAGTTAGTGATTACTTTTTAGCGTTAAGCTGACCAATAACTCGGCATCATCTTTATTGAGAAGCCAAGAGATAGAGAATTTAGACTGATTAAGTTATCCTTGTTCAAACAAGCCTATCTATCCGTACTTTTTATTTGCATCTCCTAACAACCTCACTAATGTAGCAACGCTACATGTACAGTATCATATGTAGAATCTGTAGCACCAATGATTGTTTTCTTTATATATTTATTTTTACCCTTTTGTATCGTATACATTGCTTCTTTAGGAAATGTCCTTATTGTTTTTCCTTTTTTGGGTAAGTTGCCTTAACTTACGGGTATAAATACCCTTATACTTATAGCTGTAATAGATCAGATTACCTTTAATACACTTGAGTACTTTTTTCCTTGTGTAAACACTGTTTGTTTACTCTTGACATCACTCTTATCCTTTCCCTTAAGTAAGGTTAGGTGGCAAGTAACCTTATTGGACCAATTCGTGCGTCATATTGAATTATATTGTAAGTCCTTGTAAGTTCCATTGGTGCTTCATATCCTTTGGAGTTATTCGTGAGTTTGCTTACTATTTTTCATTCTTTGCTTTTCACCCTTTCGTACCTATACTTATTAACTCTTTTCAAGCTTTCTATAAGCTTAGACCCATCCAGCGACCAGCCTTGTTTGTTTTTAGTCATGGTTCCCAACACCTCTAGTCCTTGGGCTTGGCTATGGGTTAGAGGTTCGATAGCCTGATTCCCATCACATAAGGATGCTAGAGAGGCAATTGAAGCTAGCAAAATTTTCACCAACTACAACTTAGGGATATTTAAAATGTAGAGAGGGCAAGCTAGCATACATAAAGTTATATCATTTAGCTTTTAGAATGGCCTGTTTAAGATTTTGACTGGAAGCTAAATGATAAGGATTGGCTTGAAGGGAGGAGGGAGGACTCATACAGTTGACTTTAGAGGTCGTATATGTACGTATCAAAAGTGGCAAATATATAGGATCCCCTACTCCTACGCATATGCAATGTTGGTGAGTATAAGGGTACACAACAAATTGGCAATAAGCCTATAGTATAAGTGGGCAAACCAAATAAAGTGTTACCAATCCCAGTTTTACTTGATTGGTGACTAGTTAAACTGGTCATAAGTTAGCTTCCCTTATCTCCATCTGAACAATGACCTAATACGCAAGAAGGGTAAGCCTAGATGGAAGCGATATCATATGGAAAAGGAAGCTAGGGAGTAGTTCGAAAGAACTAAATGTAGTGCATGTGGGAGAGAAGGACACAATAGGAGGAGGTGTCTAGAGATTAATAAGGCCGATAAATACTGCACATATATATATAGGCATTATGTTACACTATATGCATACACATAAATGTGTACACATTATTTTGATTGCTAACCATGGTCAATTGTATTTGTAGGATAGATGGAGCCAGGATTTATCGATCTACACATACTTAGGAGGTAGGCTAGCCATCATTTGCAACCCATTTGGGAGGATAGGGTTAATAACAATATTCTTATGTGCTATTAGTATTCCATACAAGTTGTGTCACTTGCTTACTATATCGCTCATTTTTGCAAGAGGCTACCTATGCATTATGAGTACAGCATAGTGAGTTATCCTTACATAAGGATGAGTGGAATATCCCCATTCATCTAAGGGGTAGAGCCTCACATATAGGAGACTGATTTCTAAGGAGTTGCATAGCTTCCACTCATCATGATGGATTGGTACCTAATTATGGCCTTAGTAGAGAGATGGAGGTTAGAGACACATACATTTCACTAACCCACTAAGAAGGCGACCATCACATTGCATGATGTAGAGGTACAGTTTGGGCTTTTGATAGATGGGTTTGTAGTGGTGGGTAGAATTGAGACAAATGATGACTATAATTAAGTTGATGTGGGCAAGAGGTAGTTAGGCATCAGGCTTGCTAGGATGAGAGGAGCTCATATGTCTCTCACATAATAAGAACACTTCTGGATACTTTTTCGCGGCACAAACAATGAGATAGTGCTGTAGTATGTATGTGCTTACATACTCAGCTTAATGGGAGGATTTTTTATAGATAAATCCTCCGGCCTGATATAACTCATGTTCCTACCATTATTGGAGGACTTCTCTGTTGCTGGACAATTCAATGGGGTTGCTTACTTGACTTAGTTATATAAACAATTGTGCTTTGCCTCTTTTTCAGATGCACATGAGCTTAGTAAGGCTGTGATTCTACTATAAGTATGGGCTTAGGATAGATTTCCACATATCGTCTTGCTTAATTGATATGGTTTCACGATCGACTAGGATAGGACATTAGTGGCCAGATGGAGGGTAATGTGAGATACTACTCAGCATCCTATGTATGTTGTGGATGCGTACTGCACAACATTTAACTTGCAAATGGTATAGCAATTATGGTATGGTAACTCTTTTTTTATTTACTTCTATTGTCACATTTAACTATTAACGTTCGTTTACTCCTTTTTTTTTTCTCCCAGGTTGACTAAGAGCCGTACAAAGAGGAGTTATTGTAGTTGCTGCTAGATTTCTATAAGGTTAGATGGTACATCTAGACGAGCATGGGTACTACTCATATGTTTCCACATCATTGAGTGGTGTTTCCTTGACTATGTCGTTCAATAGTTCGGTAGATACTAATACCCACTATAGGACATGGACACCTCCGAACAACTCTATTAACTGGACCTCTATAGTAGGATAGATGTTGATTGGATCAATATGTATACTACATACATCTAGGCTTGGGGAGAAAGGTAAGGTTTCTTAGTATAGATCTAGGGTCTTCGTGGAGTTAACCTTAGCTACTGGTTGTGGTACTGACAGATCACCCTTTGTTACATCACACACCAGGCAGCTATCATTGGTCGACTAGTAAGTGCCTACGCAATTATTCCATGGTTTCCATACTCGTATGTATTTTATATTATCTACACCGATAGCTTTATGGGATGTTTATTTTTTCCATTTTCTTTTGTACCTACGATACAACTTAGAGCTATATAAGCAGAGTGAGTCATGTGGGTTCATCCTACTTAACCTACAAAAAAGTGGATTGGGCTGAAATTTTTTTCCTCGCTTAAATTTAGATTCTTTTAATCAACCTCACTTAACCTACGACAGGTTGACCTACCAATCTATAATAATTAAAAAAAAAAGAGAAAGAACACGTACCACTTCTACACTTACTTCCATAGTTCTCTCCTCTTTCTATTTATTAATTTTTTAAATAAATTTTACTTTCTAATAAAGTAAATTGCATTTTTAAAAAATTTTTCTAAATACAAATGATAGGACGTGTAACTTTATGATGTTTTATTGTAAAATATCAAAGTCTTCCACTTATTTGTAATGTTGGTCATGTCATCTAATAACTTCATAATTATATCTACTAAGTCCTTTACATGGATATGACTGATGCAACACGTCATGTTACATATCGAATGAGGTATAATTTGATTTTATCTCAATTAGTAGGTTGTAAAGGGATTTGTAGTGGTGTTTGGATTTTTGGTGAAGGGACACTTAAGGTTTCTAATTCATTTGTTTCTAGAGGAGGTGGACAAAGGACAATGGAATTTTTATGTGACCATTAGATATTGGAGTCAATTCTATTGGGTCATTCTACTTTCATACATGTAGATGTTTCATGGGTTAGGTCGCAAGAGGAAGCTAGGCTAGCTTGTGTTTTTAGAATAAACTAAGGCTTGCTAATTCATGGACAACTAATAAAATTTTGGTTCCTATACCTGAAACAAGTGAATGCTTGGTACTATTACATGGTTTAATTGCAACTCAAGAGTTGGGTGGCTCACGTTGCATATTTATTATGGATTGTCTCCTTTTATATAAAGCTTTAATCAGTTCAGTTAATTAGCTTCATTGGTCTTTCGAATGCCACTTTTAGCAACTTTAGTCAGAGTTACAAAGGCTTGATGATATTGAGGCTAGTTTTATGTTTATTAGAAAATCGGTTAACAAAACCATAGACTGGGTAGCCTCACACACTAGAAGGGGAATATGTCTTTACAATCGATGGTTAAACACCCCATTCACCCTTTAGAGGCTTCTATCTAGTGATTCCAGTGTTTTTCCTTTTCATTATCACGTTGATGGTTTTCATTTGTGTACTTTTTCAGATGGTGATTAATGAATGAAGTTGTTGCCTTTTTTGATAAAGAAAAAAAAAAAGGTCTTTAATATGGTCTTAAATATTAAATCTTAAATAGTCTTGTCTGTTATATAATCATTCTATACTCTTCTTCTTTACTGAAAATTATGCATATATATATTTTTTTATGAATCTGAACAATTGTTTGCTTTCTCTCTCTATTTTCTTGTTCTTTTTTTATTGTTAAAAGTGTCAAAATAAGTAAAAATCCATGTAGTTCCACTTGTAATTGTTCTCCCTTTTTTTTTTTGTACTAATAGCAATTTGTATGGCTTCTTTTTGCCTTTTATTCAACGCAATAGGACTTATCCCGAGAATGTCAAGTTTTAAATTCTCTATATAGCATTTAGAATTCTCTTTAAAAAATATTACAATTAATTTTTTGTGTGTTGGCTTGCTTAGCTCATGTAGTCGACATAACTTGCTAACTTATGATGGGGTGATTGGGTTGGAAATTTTAACCTATATGTACAAGTGGACCAAAGTGGGTAAACCTGCTTAACTTGCGAATTAATGTGGGATGAGATGGGTTAGTCCACTTAGCTCATTTGTACAACTTTAATACGGCTATATGGGTTTAGCATTGTTGAGAATCATATATAAATACTAATACCTACTTTTTCTTCAAAAGAAAAATATTTTATTAAGTAATTGATTTACTTAATTATGTGCTATTTAGGTAAATTACCTTGATCATCCCTTAGACTTTATAAATTAATCTAACAACAACTTTTTCAAAATACTACCCTTACATGTTTGACTTTTGCTTACTTAGATGATGACATGGCACTAAAGTTGCTGCATCATCATGATGTCATCATTATGTCAATATTATTAATAATTTCATTTAAATATTATAATTATACGTATATTTATTAACTAAAATTCATAAAAAGTTAAAATAAATACTAAACCACTCATCGGGTCAAACAACTTACTTTTTTTAATGGGTTGTGACTTGATTAGGTATTTATGCCTGTTTCGGTTGCCTTGGGGCATGGGGTGGTTTAGAAACTTTCTTTTTCATTTGTAGGTTTTTCTTTTTTATTTTATTTATTTTTATAGATTAATTTAATTAATGTATATAATAAATTTGTTATATATATAAATTGCAATGATAATAAAAAAAGCACCTCATTTAAGTTTTTATTATTTTAGTTAATTAATATATGTATAACTATAATATTTACAAAATAATTAATAATATTATTACTATAGTGATGACATGGTGATGATTGATGACACTTCAACTTTAGTGTCATGTTAGTGTCCATATATACAAAAGCAGTATGTAAATTGTGAGACCCCATGGATAAGTGTGCCATATGAATTGTGGAAGGTTGTGGTATTAGTTTAAAAGGTTATGGTTGTGAACACCTTATTAATATAAGTTTGAAATTTTTGGACCAAGTAATTGAAATAGACTCATCAATGTTTGTTGGCTATTTACTGCTTTTAGCTTGGGGCATTATAAATGGTATTAGAGCAAACCCCTTACTAGTAGGTCTAGTAGGTAAATGATTCGGGTCTAGTTTTAGTTTAGAGAAGAGGTCCAAATAAGGTAAGGAGTGTCACCAAGGTATGGCTCCTTACATGCTTTCAAGATAACCTATAAGTAATGGGTGACCTGAATCATACATTGAAAATGGTGGAAGATTTAAGCCCAATTATAATGTCTTGCGATGAGGACGTTGTATGTTTAGCGCGCGCGCGCGCGGGGGGTGGGGGAGGGGAGGAGGGTGAAGGAAGGGAGGGAAAGGAGATTGTGAGACCTATGATTATGAATATCTTATCAATATAAGCTTAAAACTTTTAGATTAAATGGTTGAAATGGGCCAACTAGTGTTTGTTGGCTTAGCTATTTATTACTTTGGCTTGGGGTGCTATATAAATATCATATTTTGAAAAAAATGGAGTGTTTTTGTAAATTCTATAATGCTTATTTTTGTTATAAGTTCATTAATTATTATTGATGTCCCTTTATCTGTATCTCATGGAATTATTGTCTTACTTATTTACATTCGGTGTATATATTGAAAACTATCTCCTTCCATATGTAATTGATTTCTTTTTATGAATAACATATATTTACATCAATATGTATCACTTCTATGTAATTTATAAGATCATTTTAATAAGACTATCTCTTTTAGTGTTTCTTACCTCTCTATTCTTTAGTCCTTTCCTACAAGAAATTTCATAATAATCTCATTATTTTTGTCATATGAATTCATAGTATTTTTTTTTCCAAAGAAAAGGGTATAATTTTTTTCACATTAACTTTTAGCTAATCGATTTCTTAAAATTTCTCATATTCTTCACCTTCCTCATACATGCTTTATTTTCAAAACATTTTCGTGTAGCATATGCATTGAGTCAACCATGTTATTTCCATAAATACTAGATATTATGTTCAAGTTCCATTAACTCTTTCCATAACTACACTATGAAAGATTATTTCTAAAAAATCTTATTAACTAGACTAATTTATGCTAAAGTAATCATGAATCCATAAGGCAACAAAAAAGTAAAGAATCAAACAAGTAAGATACCATTGGCAAAAAAAGAAAAAAAAATAATATATCAACTAAACTATCATTTGGATAATTTAGTTTTACAATGATTTCATTCCCCTTTTGAGTCAGAATAATCTCATTTACAAAATTCATTTTCCTTTTGAATTGCAAAATTTATATTTATTAGCTCATAAGTAGATTCCCTTATTAGTCTAAATTACTTTGCATATGTCATTTCAATATAACTATCATT
The DNA here is from genome assembly GCA_024138015.1 of Lumnitzera littorea. Taxonomy (NCBI): domain Eukaryota; kingdom Viridiplantae; phylum Streptophyta; class Magnoliopsida; order Myrtales; family Combretaceae; genus Lumnitzera; species Lumnitzera littorea. Next base: position 71,949,027 of record JAMXBB010000012.1, on the reverse strand, counting down.
AGTCGAATTAAGTACATGAATTTTGGATTTAATCAATATGTAATGTGTATATCCATGTCAAGATTCAATTAAATACATTCCTCCATTCCCCATAGTTGGTAAAAAAAAATAAATAAATAAATACATTCTAATTTTCATATAAACTATCCTTAATCTACATAAGACAATTAAGACAACATTTGAGCTAGAAGAGATGCGAAGCAGAATAGGTTGAATAGACAAAGTGATAAAGGAAGGGTAAGTGCTAGAGATCATCTTAGTCCAAGGGATGGGGATAGTTCAAGGGGAGATGATAGGGATCGAAAATGATGAATTTAGACCTATTTGATGTATACTCCCTTAAATCAACTTATGTCTAACATTCTGATAGAAGTTTGCAATCAAGGTTTCTTGCAATGGCCTGAATAAATGAAAGGAAATCTATTTCAACAAAACTCCAACAAGTATTGTGATTTTCACAAATTTATTTGAGGAATGAATTAGAGAACATTGTTCAAAGAGAATTTGAGGAAGTTTTTAACCACTACTAAAGAAAATATAGAGAGGCTTATACAAAGATGATGGCTTGATCATAATAGAAAAGATTCGTTGGATGATCAAATGAGAAATGACTATGAGAATGAAGATAGAAATAACAACCATAATTTAGTGTTGTGATTAGCACAATTGTAGGTAGACCATCTAATGGTAGCAGGCTAAGCTCATCTAATTCAGTTGACCACCAAAACTAAGTATGTAATGTATAAGGCAAAAGGTTCAAGATCGAAAATTTAATTTCTTTCATTGAAACCAATTTGGAGGGTATCTAACCACCTCATGATGATGTGCTAGTGATAAATGCAAAGATTTGGAAAATATTCGTTGATACTAAAAATTCAGCTAATATCATCTTTTAGCATACGTATGAGCAAATGAAACAAAAAATAAGGCTCAATTAAGGTATGATAATTATGATCTTTATGGTTTCAATAACAAAATAGGAATTACTAACTAAAGTCTAAATAGACATTAAAGAAGTACCTAAAGTCTCAATAGACATAGGGTTGAATTTACTTATTGGACCATCCCTAAACTAAGATGACATAGAAGATGGAGCTAACTGCATTGAATTAGTGTTTCCTTCAAAAGTTTATTCTTTCACAACAACCATGGCATGAGATGCTTATTATAGGATTCATCTATTTCAAATCAGGGTTGCAGTATGATGTCACTCCCTTTACAAATCAGGATGATGACAATGTTGCTAAACAAAAATTGATTCCCTTGTAGTTAACTATTTTTAACCTTACTACATAATATTTAGGTGGCCTTATTAAAATATGTTTGAGATGGTTCCCTCCATATGTCATCTTAAGGCTATATTCCCAACGCTCACCAGAGTAGATGTGTATCATGGAAATCAATAAATAACAAGATTCTTATATTTAAAGGCCCTTAAATATGAAGAAGTTTTTAATGTTAAGATAGGTATAGATGAGATTAGACCTAAGGAAAGGATGATGTGGTACATGGGACTGGGTTAACCAATTACCAAGTTTCAAGCTATATTAGAGACCTATTCACAATCTCTTTATGTGTTAAAGACCTATTTCTAAGCTACTCATGCATAGAAGACCTATTTATGAGCTATACCTATGTTAGAGACCTACCTTTGAACTCTTTATGGCTAAAGCTAACATAGACAAATGGGATGGCTCTCCCAAGTTGGCTCATCAGGTTGGTAGTTCAGGTCAGAAGGTTTGCTTAGTTTGACTAGGTTTACTTTGCTCGGCTGATCTACTCAATCAGGTCAGCTAGAATTTGAAGTCCACTTAGATAAGGTTTTCAGCGTCTCCAACAGCTCATCAACCCAACTCATTAGCTCTTCTTCTGAATAGCTCATTTGACTATCTATTTTTACTTATGTTATTTAGACTTTCTATTTTTTGTATTATTCCTAAATTACCCTCTTGTTTATTTTGTATTTATGGGAATGCCACTAGGGCATCCTTTTAGTTATTTTATTTACAACTTTGCCACTGTATATAAGTAAGACACTTTTATAGGGTTTTAGACAGTTTTGCATATTAATGAAATACCCTTTGAGTCTTTTCTCTTGAAAGCTCTCTTTTACAAGATCTTATCAATCCTTTTAGTAAGGATTGTGGCGAGCAACCCTAGTTATCTCTTTGTATGTCATATCAAAGCGATGATTAAGTTATGTAGAATCCAGCTGGTCAGTCATATCCAGTTAGATAGCTCACGGATTCGTTAAAACCCTTACAAAACACATCCTATTTTCATTCCTTTGGTAGGATTAGACCCATCTTGATATAGCAAGTCATATCCAATTAGATAGCTCATGGATTCGTTAAAACCCTCACAAAACACATCCTCTTTTCATTCCTTTGGTAAGATTAGACCCATCTTGATATAGCAACCCTTGTCAGTTCTTGGCATAGCATATTATCTTAGTATTAGAGCTCAAGGTTTCGAATATGACCGAGAGTTCTTGAATCACCTTGTTCTTATTGTATGAACTCTTGTCTATGATGCTTGTATTTGAGAAAGTGTTGTTTTATTGAATGCCACAACGTGTGCTTATGAAAATAATTAATTGTTGGTATTACTTTTATGAAGCCTTGATCTGAGATTTCAATTAATTGCATTGGATTTATAGACACTTGTGTTTTGTTAAAGCTCTTAGTGCAACATGGAGCTTAAATAACTCTTTATCTTGGGGGGATTCCATTTTGTTTGGCTTAATACATAGTAAATTAAAGGTGGCCCGAATTTGGTTATGGGCGCTAGCTTTAACTACAAGGGGTTTGGTTGGGCTTATAAAGGACTTTGTTTGGGGTTGGTTTTAGGCTCTTAAAGACCAATTAGAGAAACCTTTGATGGTGGATAACATGTATGACAACCATGGATTTTACAGTAATGATTGGTGTTAGTGATTTTGTTTAAGGGTTTTTAGCTTGAACAGTGGTGCGAAATTGTAACATTGTCGGTATACACTGTTATTTCAAAGTTGTGTTAGATGGGTATGTGTAAAGTGGGTTTATATGTCTACGTGAATTGGTTATTCGAGTAGTGATTTGGTCCTTAATGAATGGTATTTTAGTGGTGTATGTAAGTAGTTCTCTGGGTTTGCTTTTATTAATTACGTGAAGTTTGTGTTGGTGGCTATTCTTGTGTTGTTGTGGGTGTGTCCTAGTGTGTGCTATGAGTTTAGGTGTTATTGTTGAGGTCTGTAGTTGGTGCTTAAGATGAACACATGAACAATGGTATTGTGAATACCACCGTGTCTATTTTGCAAAACTAGTGAAGTTAAGGGTTAGAGTTTATGCTATTATTATAATGCAAAGCTATAGTGGTGGTCGTGTTCAGGCAACTATGTGTAGCTACAATAATAATGGTGTTATGCTTTACTTGTATAGCAGCATCATTGAATTGCATGATCGAATTGGAATCAAGTTATGGAATATGCCAATATTGAGTTGTTGTGTTAAAACTTAAGTATCGAGATATCCATAAGTGAGTGATTTGCAGCTGAGCCATTGTAATTCAAAATTGTATCGAGCTGTCATTGACCCGAGGTGAAGTAAAATATTGAGTTAGCACGTATGATGTTGCTGCGATTGAATTATTGAGCTGCTATCTACTATACTAAATGTGAGTTTATACTTGTATCAAATAGTTGCTGCATAGCTGTGTAGTTGAGATGAAGCATGACTGAGTTGATTTGTGCTATTGAGTTTATGCCGAGCTAACTCTTGACTATATGAGTTAAATCTTGAGCTATTCTCTTTTGAACTACCGTGAACAATTGCCATATTTGAGTTACTCTACATAGCTGTTGTTGAGCTATGGAATTGAATCTCGTGCATTGACATGGAATTGAATTTGTTTTTGAGTCGCTGTATTTCACAAATTGCTGAGCTGAAGTATTACAACGTTCAAACCGAGCTAACAAAGTGTGTATCCAAGTTGTTTTGCGAAGTGCTGAGCTAAGCTATAAGTCAAGTGTCAAGCTGTAGACTTGACAGTGAAGAGGACTGCTAAATTGTTGTGTTAAGCTTTTGTAGTTAACTTAGGTTTCGAGCATTCAAGCTACTATTTTCCTTGCTTTGTCGAGTTGCTATTAACTTGTCAAATTTGAACATTGACTTGAATTGCAGTAAGAGGCTAAGTGTAGTAGGTCAATGATAAGTACTCATACCAGGCTACCTGTGTATGTGAAAAATTCGAGCTATCCTTAGACTTTAAGCTCTTGCTGATCTAAAATTAATTTAGCCATGCAATTGTCTTAGTTACTCTGAACTACTCATTGTCAAGTGTGCTTAGTTGAACCATTACGTGCAAAGTAGCTATCGTCTATCAAGCTGTTATGATTCTTATTATTGTAATATAAAGTTTTCAAGCTATCTTTATTGAAAGGTAACCATCTAAATTGTATTGAAAGTGTATTGTCCATTCTTGAGAATTACTTCATGTGTGAGCTGTGGATGGGTGATAGCAATCAACCCCCTAGATTGATCATAGGAAGCCAAGCTAGAAGACTTTAAGGGCTTGCATGGAAAGTACTAGCTTTAAGCCATAGTTGAGACAGGGACTTTTATTTCGATCCGACCTCCTGCTGGCCTGTCTCTCAGATCCTTACATGTGTCCAACATGCTCCTGCCCAATAGTGAAGTCCTAATCAAGAAGACGGCCCAAAACTAGCTGAGCCGAGCTACCGCCTTGACCTACTGGCTTTTGACTTCAGGATAACTGACCTTTTGCTAGGCTGATTGGCTCTTGACTTGATCTAGATTAGGTCGGCCCTTAATTGTAATGCATTCCTGTATCCACTTACGATGTATCATATCTTAGATGTCTAGCCACTAAGTGATATGTGTCTTCTGATATAATGTTCTAGAATGATTCTTTCTTTTCCATACTATATATTCTTTGTCTCTTTTACCCCTTTAGTAAGTCTTATGTAACCTAGTAAAGAATACCCTTTTGTCCTTTCATACATTTAAAGCAACCCCAGTGAACGGGTATATAAACCCCTACTTTCCTTGTACGTACAGATTCAGCTTCTAATACAGAGTTATTTATTTTTGAGTAACCTTAGTGTTATCGTTAATTTTTAACTCTTATCTATTTTCTTCAGCAAAGAGTAGTGGCGAGTGACCCTTTAGTTTGAACCAGTGTATCACATCTAGCGAATTGTAGGCTGAGTAGGATCGAGTGGTAAGTCATATCCATTCAGTAGTTGCTCGAGCTTTTGCTAGTTTCTTTTCTATTTCCTTTTTAGTTCGTTCGTTCCGTGTGTACGACCTTAGAGACGCATCAATGGGTGTGTATGCCTTTAAATGTGGACTTAATATTATGTAGTATCGTGTTTAGTGAAAGGTACCTTAGATTTGATTTTGTGCAGCAAGTTAAGAGCACAAGTGCATACCGAGCTGAAGCTTAGAATTTGGTTGAAAGTTACTAAAGTACCGAACTTTTGAAGTGGCAATTGCACATGAAGCTGGATATGATTATGAACACATGATATCACGAATTCTAGAATTTGATGGATATGGTTTTCTAGATTAATATTTAGATTGGGAATTTCAAGTAAAAAGAATTTTGTGAGATTATCCATATTTTGAGCTTAAGAAGGAAGATAGTTAGTATGCAACTCAAAGGCTTTGCTAAAGTTTGGTGGAAGAATGTAAAGAGAGAAAGAATTTTGAATGGAGGAGAGATTATGTAGAGATCAATGAAGTGCTTAAAAAGGAGAAATTTTATCCTATCACATTATCAAAACAAGTTATATAAACGATTGTTAATGTTGATGCAGGGACCTATGATTGTTGAAGAATATGCACATGAGTACAAGATATTCTTAAGATGGTATGAATTGTATGAGCCTTATTCTTCTACCATATCTCAATTTGTAAGAGGGTTGAATTTAGAAATTACTAGAAGTCTTGACCCTTATAGATTTGGTATATTGAGTGAAGCTATCCAAATAGCCTTAAGGGTAGAATTTTCTTATTGAGCTCACATTTCTAGAGTTTATGATATTCCTGATTGGCTGAAGATGATTGAAAAATGGCTTGAAATGAGGCAACAACGAAATGCTGAATTAGAGGGTATTAAAGGAGGAGTTGAGGAGGTGAAGGTTGTTGGAGATGAGAGTAGTAGAGAGGAAGAGGACCAAGTTAAATTGCAATTAGACTCCCATGTTCCAAGTGTGGTTCCATTATATACCATAAATGCTAAAAATGATGACTTTAGGTATTACTATATTTGCCTTCCACATATTAGGCTCTTTTGTCTTGATCCTCTAATGAGCATATATGTTCTTGATATGAGTTATAGTAGTATCGTGCCTGTAAGTTGTCTTAGATTGTTGGTTGGTGTTTACTGAGGTCGTAGTGATGGATATATATATTGGGGATGTATTATGTTTATTCTTGGTACTCTCGTACTAGAAAAGTTTGAGGTTTGTAGGTAGAATGAAGGGAGGTTGAGGTGTGAGGAAGTAGAGGGGGTTTTAGTTGCTAAAAATGACGAAGCCATAGGATCCAAGCTGGTAGAGCATGAAGTGTTGGAAGTGCTTGAGGATGAAGAGCAATTTGAGGTCTTACTTGTACAGGACCTGGAAGCTCATAATATCTTATATGACCCCAAGATCATATTACTTCCATTAATTGATTGTTGCTGAGATTACCTAAGTATGGTCGAATGGATCCATGATGAGTGGAAGGAAGGATCCATGGTGAAAAGTTTGATTGATCAAGCTCATGACGAATGGAAGGAGCATTGGCTAACGTTAACATTAGTGGAGGAGCTTGAGTACTTTTCTATGTTTATATTTTATTTTTGCAAGTTAGTATTTGAACTCGATAGGATTTGGAGCCTCTAATGGCTAAGTTTTGGGCCAAAACTTCTCTAAGGGAGAGGGGGATGATATAGTATAGGGGATTGAGCTAGCCAATTACTAAGTTTCAGGTTATATTGGAGACCTGTATGTGAGCTCTGTATGTGCCAAAGACCTATTTGTAAGCTCTTTATGTATAGAAGACCTATTTATGAGCTCTGCATATGTTTGAGACTTGCCTATGAACTCTTTATGACTAAAGCTAACATGGACAAATAGGATGGCTCTCTTAGGTTGGCTTGTTAGGTTAGTAGGTTTGCTTGGCTTGGACCAGTGATGTTTACTTTGCTTGGTTGGTTTGCTCAATTAGGTCGGCTAGAATTTCATGTCCGCCCAAATCAAGTCTTTAAGGTCTCCAATAGCTCATCAACTCTTCACTTGAGTAGCTCATTTGACTATCTATTTTTAGTTATGTTATTTAGGCTTTCTATTTTTTATATTATTTGTTTTTACCGGAATGCCATTCATTCTTTTAGTTATTTTATTTATAACTTTGCTACTATGTATAAATAGGACACTTATGTAGGGTTTTAGATAGATTTTGCATATCAATGAAAAACCCTTTAAGTCTTTTCTCTTGAAAAAGTCTCTCTTGCAAGCTCTTATCAATCTCTTTAACAAGGATTGTGGCGAGAAACCATAGTTATTTCTTTTTGCGTCACATCAAAGTGATGATTAAGCCGTGTAGGATTTAGTTGGTGCATTATATTCGGCTAAGTAGCTCATAGATTCATAAAACCTTCACAAAACTCATTCTATTTTCGTTTCTTTGGTAGGATCAGACCTATCCTAATATCACTGCCTTTGTTGGTTCTCAGCAACATATTAAAGGGGAAGGCCAGATGATGAGGCAGAAGAAATATAGCTTAGGGGAGATTGATAGAGCATAATTGTACAAATTTTATAGGTAGATTTTGTACTACTTTTATAGACTTTTTAACTATAATTTAGTATTTTATTTGCTAATATTTTATTTTAATGCTTTATTACATTAATGTGTAATTTCTATATTTTTTATAGGAAAAATGCGTGACATTGGAAAATATACACGTGATGATGAAATGCATGTGAGATTTTAAGAATGAAAATTAGGCCAAGAGCTTCATGGGAAAACATTATAACCATGCTTTAACATATATAGCTCATGGTCAATCCATGAATCTAAGCCGTATATCACTTATTAATAGACTAAGCTTTTGAAGTGAAGAAATTCGGTTGAGTGCTGAATCATAAAATGACCATGGTCCTAAGGTGTTGTTATTTTAGGGAGTGTAAATCTTATTATTTTTGAAAAAAGTTGAAGCCATTCAAGAAAGACACAATTGTACCTTATGGGCTCACATCTATAGAGGATTCCTTGTAGAAGGCCTTGTGAACAGTAGTAGAGTAGAGCAAAACTTATAGAATAGAATAGAATTAGAATTAGAATAAAAGCACTCAATTAGAGTTTTAGAAGAGTAGTTTTATTTTCTTTTGGGAATCCGACATTAGAAATAATATGGTAATATTTAATCTCAAATTGGAGATTGGAACTCCTAAACATGTAGTTCCATTCTTTTTGATAAATTCTTGATTTGGATATTGTCTTGTCTATTATTTCTTTTATGTGCTCAATTTAATATTGTTTATTGGATAATTGAGGTTATCTATTAACGAATTGTTTTTATTGTTTGAAGTCTTTAATTCCTTAATCATGATAATGTGTATTTTGATTCTATTGAAATACATGTTAATTAGGATTGAGTTGTAAGACTTTTTCTAATTTATTACTGTGAACTGGATAATTTGGATTAAAGAAAAACATAGCAATATGCTCTTTAATTGAGTTAAGGTTTAGGAACAAGAAAGGATTAATTTAGTTTCTATCATGTTTAGTGATAGAAAGGTTAAATTGGTTAATCTTGGATTATTAGTTCACTTCGTGAGAAGGAAAATTTACCTAGAGCTTAATTGCCTTAAAACAAAACCCGTTAAAGACTCTATTTTATCATTAACTGGTATTTTAATTATCAGGTTACAATTGAATCCTTTGAGATGTTGAATATCCCAATCAATTAATTTTCCTTACTTAATTAGTTTTTAGAATTTTATTATTTTGTAAATCTTTGATTTTATTTGCTTAGAATTAGGTGAGATTAATACTAATAAAAGTTAGATATTATTCTTTGAGGGTTTAACTTGGTTCTCACTAGTTTTACTACTGCATATGCAGCTTGGCGCACTTACTAGTAAAAATGTGCTTTTGTATTTGTTATAAAAAGTAAAGTTAGGTTAAGTGTATCAAGTTTTTGGTATCGTTGGTAGGGAATATGTTGCACTAATTTTAGTATTTAGGATTATCTAAAGCTAGACACTTTGTTTCCTTTATTATCTTTATTTATTTTTGTTTTCTTTCTTTTACTTTCTTTTTATTGTTAGATTTCTACTTCCTTTTTATTTTATTTTATTTTGTAGGAACTTCTTATGGATGATCAATGTATATGGTCTTTTCTATTACGTTGCACTGTAGAGCTTCAACTACAAATTCCTTCTTTCAAGCAGCATGAGGGTGAATAGCTATATGAAGACTGGTTGCGATTTCGCAATTTGATGACTAGATGCCCATATTGTGATAGCCATACTTAGAATCAATTGTTAATATTCTATAATGGGATACGACGTGGTGATAAATTGGGGATTGAAACTACAGCTAGGAGACCATTAAAATGCTAGTGATGTAAGTAATTAAAATAGCTGAAGAATTGGCATATTGTGAATATGATGAATGGCCTCCCTTTGTAAATCCTATGATCCCAACTCTAAAAAGAGAGAAGACTATTGAAAAACTATTGAGAGGTTTGGAGTAAAAGTGATAAGAAAGATTTGAAAGGTAAAGTTCAATTATCTGAAAATTAAAGACTCAATTAGCATAGGTACTAGAACCTTTAACCACTACATCGTTGTTTGTAAAGGCAAATCCATTACAAGAGAATCCTTATGAAAAGAAGATGGAATTAAATCTTTTGAGTCAACTACAGATGAGGAAAAACCATAATTGTCAATTATTGAATATAAAAATTGACAAGTTGATTACAATTTTCAAATAGCAAGAGAGGTGAAGCAAAAAGAAGACAAATTAGTTAGGAAGTGGTAGTTGAGTAGCTTGCTAATATGACCATAGAAGGGTTTGAAAGATTAAAGAGACAATTTCAAAATGTTGTAAAGACTTTTGCCTCTATTGAACTAATGAATGCAATACAACTAAGGTCAAGCAAAAATATTGAATCCTAAAAATTACTAGCTTCTACATCAAAATCAAAAGAAGAAGTGGTAAATCATAGGCACATTCCTGAAAAAGGTGAGCTCACTACCAAACTAGGTACACATCCTATACCTTTACCATAACATTTAGTTAAACGAAAAACTAATGAAGATTTTGAGTAATTTTTGGAGATGTTTAAGAAGCTAGAAATTAATATTCCCTTAACGGAGTTATTGAGCAAACACTTCACTATAGATGCCACTTGATATAAATAATGGCTAAGAAAAGGAAAATAAATGTGCAAGAAACAATCATATTATCTTAAGAATATATTGAAGCACTGAAGGACACCCTTTCTCTTAAATTAAATGATTTATTGAAATTCACTATAAATTGTACTATAGGAGATTAAGATCTCAAGAATGCGTCCTATGATTTAGGTGTAAGTATTAATGTGATGCCTTTCTCCGTGATAAAGAAATTGGGATTAAGGGATACGATAAAAAAACTGAAAAGTCAATTCAACTAGCTGATGGGTCATTTAGAAGATCGAAAGGGATGATCAAGAATATACTTTTAAAAGTGGATAAATTCATATTCTTGACAAACTTTGTAGTCCTTGATATAAAAGAAGATATAGAAATTCCTATCATCCATAGATGTCCGTTTTTAGCTACAGTAGGAGCTATAATTGACGTGAAAAATATCAAAATGGTATTAAGGGTTGGAAATAATGAGCTACATATGAATATTACAAAGAGATGAAAAAAGAAAGACCCTGAAGCCATTAAAGTAAGGACGATACAGGACACTTCAATCGGGGGTAACAAATGACTTTAACAATGACTAGAAAGCTTATAGAACCTAGTTTTTTCTCTTGGTTTTTAATGTTGTTCTTAACCCGGCCAATATTATACCCTAACCCATTTAATATTGGTCATTAACTAAGGGTTAAAGAGAATTGGTTTTTCTTTTAAAAAAAGTGCGAAGTTGCTACCTGACCAAAGTTGGGAAAAAGAGTTAACTTATAACTAATTGGGTTGATTGGTTATAACTTAGCTATTGGTTTTTCGATAAAACTAATTTTTAAAACCGTTTTAAAACTAGAGATCTTAATCTAAGGGCTATCCTATTAAACCCTAAATGGGTATCATTTTTAACTTTCCGATTTTAATTTCACTTTTGAAAATTATCCTTTAAGAACAAAACATTTAATCATATGTAAATAACATCTAAAAAAAAGGATCATTGAATTATTATTTACAAATACAAAAATAAGAAAACTTTCTATATTTTAAGTCGCCTTGTGGTTGTGTACGAGTGCCTATGTACCTGCTATTTGAGATTAGACTTCCATAGTTCATTCGAAAAAATTTAAGCAGGTTAGTTGATTTTAATTTTTGAAAGAAGATTGGGTTTACATTTTTACCCGATTCAATTTATTCAAGGAAATTTTTCTTAAAGGGTCCTAATTTGGTCTTTTTTGGGAAAATTCTAAAGTAGTTCTAATTTAGAAAACGATTAATTATCTTTATTTATTTAGAAAAAAAGATTTTCTAAGTGTTAAAATGATATAAATATATATTTTTATTATTATCTTTTATTCTCTTTTTTTACCTTATTTAAATTTAAATAAAAAATAAAATAAAATAAAAAAGAACTAAATGATTCTCTCTCTTCTTCCTTTTTCTCTCTTTTTTTGTTTCTTTTCTTTTCAAGCTTGTTTTCTTTTCTCTTCTTTTTTCTTTTTCTTCTTTTTTTCATATTTTTTTCTTTTTCTTCTCTCTCTTTTTTTAATTATAATTACATTTACAAATACATGAGTAATAAATAAATAAATAGAAATTAAAAAAAAACATTACAAAATAATCAAACAGAAAAAGGCCAGACTAAGGAGTAGGGTATGAGGGTTGGATCCTGGAGCGGGCTGCAAGTTGGCTTGGTCGAATTTGGGTTGGCTCCAAAGTCCCCTTCAACAGTAGCTTTGGAGGCATGAGATTGGTGGTTTTGGGTGGTTTTTGTATTAGGGTGAGGGGTGTTTTATGTAGGATTTATTAGGAAAGGGGGCTCTAGAGGTGGTGCCATTGCGTTTAGTAGTTCTTTGTGGTGGCACAATTGAGAGTAGGGAGAGAGAATGGTGGTACGAAGATTAGTGGTAGTGTGTGAGGGTAGGGGAGTGGTTGGCCTAGTGTTTCTGGTAGTGACAAGCTCAATTGAAGTGGTAGTATGGTTTTGAGTGTGGTGGTTGGAGGTAATGTCGATGTGCTGTTGTAAATTGTGCATTGGTTATGGGTTTTGGTTGGGGTTATGTTGAGAATGAGGGTAAAGCGTGGTGGTATGTGATAGTGGCATGGGTGAAGTAGCTTCGGTTAGTGGTGTTTGTTGTTGTGTGTATGGAATCGACGGATTGGTTGTCACAATAGTGGAGGAGTTGTATCACATGTAGGTTTTAACGTAAGGGTCATTAGGAATGGTTAAGGGGTTGTCTATGTATATTGTGTTTGGGCGTTATATAGGAGCTTGCAGCAGATGTGGTGTTGTATGGGGTTGTGTTGCAGTAGTTGATGGGTTGGTTTAGGGCTTTAACGATGGTTGAAGGTTGCGGAGGGTTTGCTACTACAGCGTGAATTGAGAAAGGGGTTGTGTGTTTTCATGGATCATACGAGAGAGTATAGCCAAAGTGGGGTTATGGTTCATGTGTGTGAAGCTCAGAAATGGTCGGGGAAGTTTAGAGAGGGAGAGGGATGGTTGATGAGTGAGTGGTTGTTGTGGTTGATTGGGGGAGAAGGTCAAATGAAGGGGATTGTGCTTTCAAAAGTGGATGAGGGTGATAAGTTTGAGGGTGGAAATCGGAGTAGCTTGGCGTAGACAATAGATGGTGTTTATTTTTGTATGAGAAAGGGAGGAAAAGAAAAGGAAAGAGGAGACGGAGAAGGAGAAGGAAAGATGTGTTGTCAAGGCCCAATCATGAAGTGCTACGTATTACGACTAGACACATAGCCTAGTGATTTCTTGATACGTAGCAGTGCATTCTTTATATGTTGCGAAAAAAAAAGAAGGCATTTTTTATGCCTTTGGTGAGGTTAGAACTTGGGACCTCAAGTTAAACCTAATACCCAATCCAAGTGCTTATTCGTTAGGCTATTGGCTTGTGCCTTTTTATATGTGCAATTAAGACAAGGCTAGCCTAGGCTAAATTTGGATATAAACTTAGGCCTAATGCTCTTCTTCTAAATTTGATTTAAATTAGAGAAAAATACATATTCTATAATACTATCTAAAATTATTATTTATCTATATTTCTTAAATTCTCTATTTTTTTCAAATTTTCTACTTTTTGGTGACATTTTCAATTTTTTTTTTTTGCATTTTCTAAATTTTCTTATTTTTTGTAATCTCCTAAATTTTCCATTTTTTTTATTTCTTTTTCCAAATTTCTTGTTTTATGGTTTTTCCTAAATTTTCTATTTTTTGTATTTTTTTTACAAATTTTTTATTTTTTGTTTTTTCCTAAATTAGAACCCTTTATCCTATTCTAAAATGAGGTGTTTATAACTAACCTTCTTTGTGGTGAAGTTTGTGTAAAACTTTATCACAAAGATAAAAAAGACATTATTTTTGTCATAAGGATGATTTTAACCTAAGAAGCGTAACAACCAACTAGCGATCCTAGGTTTGGTCTACTGGGGATTTGATGAATGGTGAAAGGTGAAAGAGAGGAGGTGCTCTAATAGCTAGCCGAGAAATTCAAAGGGGAATTGAAGCCTGATTGTGCCTTTGTGAGCTAATTAGCCTAGGTGAATAGGTAAAGTGCTCCTTGAATTGGCTAAGAGCATAAAGAGATGTTAAAAACTTGGTTGTGCCAAGATGAAATAGGCAAAGCACTCCTTGAGCTAGTTAAGACCCTAAACAGATGTTGAAAACTTAGTCATGCCCCTACAAGCTTACTAACCAAGATGAAATAGGTGAAACATTCCTTAAGCTAGCTAAGACCCTAAAGAGATATTGAGGACTTGGTGGTGCCCTTATGAGTTGACTAACCAAGATGAAATAGGCGAAGTGTTCCTTGAGCTAGCTAAGACCCTAAAGAGATAATGAGGACTTAGTAGTGCCTCTATGAGCTGACTAACCAAGATGAAATGGGTAAAGTGCTTCTTAAGGTGGTTATGACCCTAAAGAGATATTGAGGACTCGGTCATTCCCTTATGAGCTAATTAACCAAGATAAGACGGGCGGAGAGCTCCTTAAGTAAGTTAAGACCCTAAAGAGATATCGAGGACTTGGTGGTGTCCTTATGAGTTGACTAACCAAGATGAAATGGCTAAAGCGTTCCTTGAGGTGGCTAAGACCTCAAAGAGATATTGAGGACTTAGTTGTTCCCCTATGAGTTGACTAACCAAGATGAGATGGGCGAAGAGCTCCTTGAGTAGGCTAAGACCTTAAAGAGATATTAAGGACTTGGTGGTGCCCTTATGAGGTAACTAATCAAGATGAAACAGGCAAAGCACTCCTTGACTTGGCTAAGACCCTTAAAGAGATGTTGAAGACTTGGTCGTGCCCCTATGAGCTGACTAACTAAGATGAAATGGGTGAAACACTCCTTGAGCTAACTAAGACCTTAAAGAAAAATGTTGAAAACCTGGTCGTGCTCTTTTAAGCTTACTAGTCTAGGCGAGGGCATCTCTAAGGGACTAGTAACCCTAGATTAGAATCGATTTTGAAAACTTAGTTGTACTATTTTAAGTTTAATAACCCGAGCAGGAGTGTCTCTAGGTGATTGGCAACCATAAATAGAAATCAATTTGAGAAAACCTGGTTGTGTTCTTTTGAGCTCACTAACTCAAGTGGGAGCGTCTTTAGGGGACAACAACCATAAAGAGGAATCGATTCAAGAAAGCCTAGTTGTGCTCTTTTGAGCTCACTAACCTAGGCGAAAGTGTCTCTAGGGGATTAACAGCCCTAAATTGGAATCCATTTGGAAAAAACTAATTATGCTCTTTTGAGCTCACTAACTTAAGCGAATAGGAGAAACACTCTTTGAGCTAGCTAAGATCATAAATTGAAACATGGTAGTGCCTTAGTGAGTTAATTAAACTAGGTGAATGGGCAAAGCACTTTTTGAGCTAGTTAAGACCCTAAATTGAAACTTGGTAGTGCCCCATTGAGCTAACTAACCTAAGCGAATGGGTAAAGCGTTCTTTAAGCTAGCTAAGACCCTAAATTAAAACCTAGTACTGCCCCATTGAGATAACTAACCTAAGAGAACGAGACAAGCACTCTTTGAGTTGGATAAGACCCTAAATTGAAACTTAGTAGTGTCTCACTATGCTAACTAACCTAGGCGGGCGGGTGAAGCACTCTTTAAGCTGGCTAAAACCCTAAATTAAAACCTGGTAGTGCTATACTGAGCTAAATAACCTAGGTAGGAGTGTCTCTCGTGGATTAGCAACCTTTAAATTGGAATTGATTGAGTGAAGCACCCTATGGGCTTGTTGAAGTGAGGTTGATGATGGGAAGTACACCATGGGCTTACTAAGGAACCTAAGGGAAATTGGTAAAAGGAAGCGCCTTATAGGCTTGCTAAGACAAATTGGTGAAGAGGAGCATCCTATAGGCTTGCAAAAAGAATATTGGTGAAGACAAAAGTGCTCAATAGGCTTGCTAAAATAAAGTTGGTGAAGAAAAGTGCCCTATGAGCTCACTACAAGGAATTGATGATGAAAGAAAGTGCCCTATGGGCTTGCTTGAGAGAAATTGGTGAAGGGGAAAGCGCTTTATGAGCTTGCTAAAAGGGTATTGGTAAGGGAAATACCTTATAGGCTCGTCTAGAAAAAAAATTTGGTAAAGAAAAGCGCCTTATAGGCTTGCTACAACAAATTGGTGAAAAGAAGTGCTTAGTAGACTCGCTAAAGCAAATTGGTGAAAAGAAGCACCTTATAGGCTCGCTATAAGAATTAGTGAAGTGAAGCACCCTATAGGCTAGCTAAAAGAGAAATTTGGTAAAGAAAAGCACCCTATGGGCTTGCTAAAAGAATATCGGTGAAGAAAAGCGCCTTATGGGCTTGTTAAAGCAAATTGGTGAAAAGAAGCGCCCTGTAAGCTTGCTAATCCTTAAGAGAAAATGGTAAATCAGGATAGTGCTCTATGAGTTTATTAGAACCCTAAAAACGATGAAAAATAGGACAACATTCTAAAAGCTTGCAAGAACCCTAAAAAGAATGAAAGTTGGGTTAGTACTCTAAGAGTTAGCTAAAACCCTAAAAGAGGGGATAATGTTGTAAAGGTTGGTTAAAGCCCTAAAAAGAATGAAAAAAGGGGTTAACAAACTAAGGGCTAGCTAGAACCTTAAAAATGAAAGATGGGACAGTACCCTAATGGCTGGCTAGAACCCTAGAATAAGGATCAACACTCTAAGAGCTAGCTAGAACCCTAAAATGAAAGATGGGATAGAGCCTTAAAAGCTGGTTAGATCCCTTAAAATGAATTAAAAGAGGGGATAATGCTCTAATGGATGACTTAAACCCTTAAGGGGAATTTGCAAACAAGAAAGGGGATAACACTTTTAAGAGCTAGCTAGAACCCTAAAAATGATGAAAGATTGAGGGGATGACGCTCTTAAGAGCTTGCTAGAACCCTAAAAATAATGAAAGATAGAGGGGATGGCGCTCTAAGAGTTGGCTTGAACCTTAAAGAAATTTGATGAAGGATTAAAGAAGTAGAGTAAGGGAAGTGACTAGCTTAAAAAAACTTCTTGACTTGGAAAAATATTTGCAGTGAAATTGTTGAAAAACCATTTATGAAAAAAGGCATTAGGGATAGGCCCCTTGATTTAGAAAAGAGTTAATGGGTATTAAAAATTGCATTAGGAAAGAATGATCTAGACTATTATCGTCAATTTAAAAAGAATGACCACATTAAAAAGGGAACAGATGACATGAATTGAAAGCTTGGCTACTCGAGTCGACATAGATTTGAAAATGGACCAAAAAACTTATGATAAGCCTTTATTTTCTCCTCCTCTTCTTTCTTTTTTCTTTTTTCTTCTTTTTTGAAAGTTTGCCAATGGGTATAAATTCTTATTTACCTTCCTTTATAATCATGTGGGGTTTCTCAATACCCTTGACCCTACGGCTTTCTCATGGGGCTTTGTGATTTTAAACATTCCTTTCTTGAGGAAAAAGTAACACACGATTAGTTTAGTCAAAGAGGGCTTCCTTGTTAACTTTTGGTCTAGATTTCGCTCTTGACTACAATTCCAAAAATTATAGCCCATTTTATAAGTGACACACTTTGATCAATCTATTACGTCTTTTTCGATTTAACACTATGAATTTAGACCTTTGGTCAAAGGGTTTTAAAAAGGACTAATGAGGAGGCCTATTTTGAAAGAAATACTTTTATTTATCCCAAGTGTATAAGTTAAGAGCCTTAGGGAAAAATTAGAAGTATGCTTGCCTTAGTTTGAAAAATAATTTTTATTAAAGATAAATTATCTTTTAAGATTGGAAGAGCTTACTGTATAAGAGTGGTATTGTAGGTGGAAAGGCCTTATGTGATTCAATATCGGTAAGAAAGACTTCAGAGTGAATATAGAGATTTTGGGTTTTCGGGCTTTAGAATGTAACTCGGGGCCTTATGTTTTTAGGGCTATTTAGACTTTGACTCCCAACCCTTTGATTTAATTTGGCTGCCTCTGTTAGGATGTCATATATCCTTTAAGGCTTTTGTCTTGTACTTGGGCCTAATCTTTCAACCTCTTTTCTTCTTCTTCTTTCTTTTATTATTATTACTTTGCCTCATTATCTCTTACTGTTCTTTCTTTTATTTTAGCCCTAAGAGTGATTGTCTTCAATGCCAAGTTTTTGCCTTTTAAGCTATTTAAGGCCTTAAATCCATGGATTTTTAATGTATGGGCTTGGGTGATGTATGCATAAACTTGAGGTGTTTAAAAAGGAAAATAACTTATCAGAAATAAAATTTGCCTTTGAATTTAATGTTACTGAAGCAAGCACAAACCAATTTTATTCTTCTCTCCTCATCAATGACCTTAACCTCTGATTTGCCTTGTTGTGGGTGGTTCTTAATAGGGTTTAAATTTGAAAATTTTTCAAATAGGTTTAACTAGGTTAACAAGAGATAATTGTGTTTAAGATTTGAAAATTAAAGCCTAACTTCATTTTAATCTACGTATTACATTCAAAGTAGACCTCCTTTAAGGAATGAGTCCATAGTATCCTTACTATGAAGTCGTTCAACTCTCAAAGTGTTTTAAGGGTTAGTGTATAAGATATAGTTTGCCTCTTTTTATTCTAAACCTTTTTCTTTAAAAGCGAGTTACCAATTCCTTAAGGAGGAGTCCATTTTTTTTTTATTTGGCCTGCAGTAGAGATTAACTTTACCCCCTAGTCTCTCAAAACATGCTTTAGTATTTGATTTTATGTTTTGGCTTAGTTTATGATTGGGCTTGGCTTTCTAAATAGACTAGGGGTTTTGGCTTGGCTTGGCTTGGCTTGGTTACTTTTATGGGCTAAAGTTTGTGTTTGGGTCAGCTACCTCTATGGGCTATGGTTTGTGTTTAGATTGGCTGCTTTAATGGGCCAAGTGGCTTGTGTTTGGGTAAGTTGCTTGAATGGGCCCAAGGTTGGTGTTTAGATTGAATGGGTTAAGGGGTTAGTGTTTATGTTGAATGGGCCAAGGGGTTCGTATTGGCTTCCTTAATAAGTTGAAGGGCCTTGTGTGGGTTGGAAGCCAAGTGTTTGGGTTGGCTACTTAAGTAGGCCAAAAGCTTGAGCTTGGGTATGCTCTTTAAGCCCATAGGGATTTATAGTTGTTAGCAACTTTTCTTTTCATTTTCATTTTTCAATTTTTGTTTCCTTTTTCTTTCTTCTTCTTTTCTTTTTGTTTCTTTTTTTTATTTTTTTGAGAGTGAAAGATAAAGTTTTATTTTATAGAAACCGAGAAAATAATTTACAAATAAGGATGAAGATTTTTAGGGTTCTATTTACAAGTTTATGAGATTTTACATTTTCTTTAGTAGGAGAGAACAGTGGTTAGATAGATGCCTATTGAAGGACTATTTGCAAGGAAGGGAATGCTAAGGAATGAAGAACAATGAACTAAGGAGAACTTTTATTATTGTGAAAGATCAAAATATAGAAAACAAAGGCATAGAACCTAACATTTATGCTGGAACTTGACTTTTATTATAAACTCTCTAGATATGAACTGGAAACAACCCTAAATTAAGTCTCATAAACCAACCTTACAGTCGTCTATCATTTCATAGGATTCCCTAACGACCTGTCTCAAAAGGGCCCTTAAGGTTCGGTTGTGAGCTTTAGAACACTTGAGCTTTTCCTTCAAATAGGCGATTTCATCCTTCAGTAATTGCTCACAAATCTTAGAGAGATCTTGTAGCCTATCATTCCCCTGATTGTTTGTTTGGTTATTTGCCATTTTAGGTCTACACATTTCATGGGCAAGAATCAGTTATCAATGCAACAAAGGAAAGTATGTAGAACATATGCAGATGTTTAGGTTGTTTGGGTTAACACATTATTCCTTAAGTTGCATCCTTACTGTTATTTTCAAAAAAATGATTGCACTTGAACATTAGTAAGATTGTAATTCTTTGGTAGTGTATTAACTTAAGCTTGAAGGAGAGTACATACAATCAGGGTGGGTTTTAGAAGGTCCTTAAACTTTACGATGTCGCTTGCCTTTAGAAAACACTTTCATTAGTCACATCATAGCTTAAGTGGGGTAGCTTAATCAACCCTAAGCAGTAGCTACACTACTACACTTGAGCTTATATAGTGCCCCCCCTCCTAGGGTTCTAAGATGGCTTGGGTTTGATCACATTTACCTTATATCTTTAATGCAATAAATGACCCCACTTATGTCCCAATGTATGTTGTATGCAAAATAACTATGGCAATCAAAGCAAAGTATATACATAAAGTTAATAACAAATAAACAAACAAACAAATGAATAAATAACATGGTTATTTTGAAAGGCAATTTTAATTTCGAAAAGTATTTAAGTGGTTAGCCTTCTTGATGTTTCCTAGTGGAGTTACCAAGCTGTCAAGCCTGGTTTTTTCCCTCGGTTTTTAATATTTTCCTTACCCCGGCCAATATTAAACCTTAACTTATTTAATTTTGGTCATCAATTAAGGGTTAAAGAGAATTGGTTTTTCTTCTAAAAAAAGTGTGAAGTCGCCACCCGACCGGAGTCGGGAAAAAGAATTAAGTTATAACTAATTAGGTCAATTGGTTATAACTTAACTACAAGTTTTTCGATAAAACCAATTTTTAAAACGGTTTTAAAAATATAGATTTGGATCCAGGGGCTATCTTATTAAATTTTAAATGGGTACCATTTTTAACTTTTTGATTTTAATTTCACTTTTGAAAGTTACTCTTTAAGAACAAAACATATAATCATATGTAAATAACATCTAAAAAAAGGATCATTGAATTATTATTTACAAATACGAAAATAAGAAAACTTTCCATATTTTAAGTCGCCTCATATTTGTATATGAGTACATATGTATCCACTATTCGAGATCAGATTTTTATAGTTTATTTAGAAAAATTTAAGTGGGTTGATTGATTTTAATTTTTGAAAGAAGATCAGGTTTACGTTTTTACTCGATTCAATTTATTTAAAGAAAATTTTCTTAAAGTGTCCTAATTTGTTCCTTTTTTTTGGAAAAAAGATTTTCTAAGTGTTAAAACTATATAGATATACATTTTTATTATTTTAATTTTTGTCTTTTATTCTCTTATTATTATTATTGTTATTTTTTCACCTTATTTAAATTTTAACCAATAAATAAAATAAAAAAGAACTAAACTATTCTATCTCTTCTTCTTTTTTCTCTCTTTTTTTTTTCTTTTCTTTTCTCTTCTTTTTTCTTTATGTTTTTTTTTTATCTTTTTTCTTTTTATTCTCATTTTTTTGGGCGTTTTTTTTTTTTTTTTATGAGGATGAAGGGTGTTTTATATGGCATTTATTAGAAAAGGGGGGTCTAGAGGTGGTGCCACCGCATTTGGTAGTAACTTGTGGTGGTATAGTTGAGAGTAGGCAGAGAGAGAGGAGTTGCGAAGCTTAGCGGTGGTTCGGGAGGCTAAAGGAGTGGTCGTCTTGGTGTTTTTGGTGGTGGCAAGCCTCGTTGAGGTGGCAGTGTGGTGTCGAGTACAATGGCTAAAGGTGGTATTAGTGTATTGTTGTGAATTGTGTAGTGGTTATGGGTTTCTGTTGGGGTTATGTTGAGAATGAGGGTAGAACGCGGTGGTTTGTGACAGTGGCACGGGTGAAGCAGCTTCGGTTGGTGGTGTTTGCTGTCGCATTTATGGAATTAAAGGGGATTGGTTGTCATGATAGTAGAAGGGCTACATCGCATATAGGTTCCAGTATAGGGGTTATCGGGAGTGGTTAAGGGGTTATTAGTATGTATTGTGGTCGGGCATTGTGAAGGAGCTTGCTATAGATTTTATGTTGTATGGGGTTATGTTATAGCATTCTATGGGTTGGTTTAGGGCTTCGAGGGTAGTTAAAGATCATGGAGGGTTTATTGTTAGGGTGTGAATCGAGAAAAGGGTCATGTGTTTTCATGGATCGTATGAAAGAGTTGATAACTCTTATTTTAAATACATTTCACATGGTGATTTTATAGTATTTCCCTTACATCTTTGGTATTTTTTAAAGAAATTGATACTTAATTAAGTAAAATTTTGATTTCAAGGTTTGAACATTTCTAGGATTGAAAACGAAGAAAAGGAATCAAGTTTTACTCAATTTGGAGTTCAAATGAAGGAGTTATGAAGTTTTGAAGTTATACAGTCCAGGACTTGACCATGTCCCCAGGCTGTGTCCATACAGGAAAATTTGCCAAGGTTAGAAAGTTACACGACTTGAGGACACGGCCATGTCCCAGGCCGTGTGGCCGTGTTTGGTGACGAAGACAGAAACCTTACAATACATTATAAAAGGACATATTAGGGTTTCAAAAGAGAGATTGGACACTAGAGAAGTGAAGAGACTTGAGGAGAAGGAGAAGAAAAAGGCGAAAGCAACACCAACTTCAAGATTGGAGAGATTTTTCATCAATCAAAGGGGTTTTTCATGTTTTATTTTATGTTTTTTATGGAACTTCTTTTTAGTTTCATTATGATAATTCCTAAATACGTTATTACCTTTTTGAAGTCGTTCTTAGTTTTATTGCTTTCTAAATTGCTTAATTAAGTCTCATAATTAGGTTAGTTTGTTAATTTTAGTATTTTTAATTCATCCAACTCAACACGATTTTCCGGTTAGATAATAGAGCTAAGGTTAATATTAGTACTCGAAGTCTCTAAGGGATCAACTCGGACTCATATCCGCTATATTAAAACTGGTAGGTGCACTTGCTTGATATAAAGTTTTTGGCACCGTTACCGGGGATTTTCGATACTAAGAACACTAGTTGCTTTATTACTTTGACCATTTTGTTTTTCTTTTGTTTTCATTATTTATTTTTATTACCTAGAGCTGCAATTGATCAAGTATTTCTTGCCCTTGTAGTGCATGACCCGAAGCAATCCAGAAGATTTGGTAGAACTCGATCCTGAAATTGAGAGAGCTACCCTTCAAAATTTGAGATTGCAACCTAGACAAATTGTGGCTACCATAGAAGACGATTCAATTGTTGAGATTAAGGAAGAGGGTGAAGAGGCCAACACTCAATTCATCGAATAAGAAGATCCACCATACATGGCTAACAATGGTAATGAAGCAAATCGGACCATGTCCGACTATTCAAGGCCTACACTTATTGGAGCTGACTCTAGTATCGCAAGGCCAACAGTCGCGGCTAATAACTTCCAAATTGCACCTAACATCATACAAATGGTGCAATAATATGTTTAGTTTGATAGTCTCCAAGATGAAGATCCTAATGCTTGCATCTCTAGCTTTCTAGAGATTTGTGATACATTTAAAATTAACAGAGCTACGGATGATGCCATCTGACTGTGGCTATTTCCTTTTTCCTTGAGGAGTAGAGCAAAATAGTGGTTGAACTCTCTACCACGAAATTCAATCACAAGTTGGAATGAATTGGTAGAGAAATTTTTGGAGAAGTATTTTCCACCTATAAAGATTGCTAAACTTCGGAATGATATTTCTTGTTTTGCTCAATTGGAAGCGGAGACTCTATATGACACTTGGGAGCGGTTTAAGAACTTGCTCAGGAGGTGCCCACATCATGGCCTCCCACTATGGATGCAGATTCAGACCTTCTATAATGGTCTCAATTTATCTATGAGACAGATGATTGATGCATTCGCAGGAGGTACTTTGAACACAAAGACACTTGAGTAAGCACAAAATTTGATTGAAGGAATAGCGATGAACAATTATCAGTGGGAAAGCACTAAAGCTAAGCAAAAGGCTATGGGAATTTATGATGTGGACTTGACCACTGCTCTGGCAGCCAAGGTGGACCTATTAAGTAAGAAAATTGATGCACTCTCTATTGGCCTTCAACAAGTACAAT
The DNA here is from genome assembly GCA_024138015.1 of Lumnitzera littorea. Classification (NCBI taxonomy): domain Eukaryota; kingdom Viridiplantae; phylum Streptophyta; class Magnoliopsida; order Myrtales; family Combretaceae; genus Lumnitzera; species Lumnitzera littorea. The sequence goes on along the minus strand of JAMXBB010000012.1, from coordinate 71,925,338 downwards.
CGGATGTAAGTGACTTTGGTATGCAGGGGTATGGAGCACAAGAATAACTGGAACAGGTAGATTATCTAGGAAATCCACCCAAGCAACAAAATAACCCCTACAGCAACACTTATAATCCAGGCTGGAGGAATCACCCCAATTTCTCATGGGAAATCAAAACCAAGGCTAGCAGAAGACCAACTTTAGCCCACCTGGATTTCAAAGACCATTCCCACCTCCTCTTCCTTAAGAAAAGAAGTCCAGTGTGAAAGAACTTCTCACAAAATATATTTAAGGCAATGAGGCTCGCTTATCCAACATTGAATCATCGTTGAGGAATCAAGAGGCGTCAAATCGCAACCTTGAAAACCAAATTGGTCAACTTTCAAAAATGATCTCTAAAAGACCACAAGGAATACTCCCAGGGAATACCGAGGTCAATCCTAGGGAACATGTTAATGCTGTGACCTTGAGAAGTGATAGAAAACTGTAAGTGGAGAAGAAGGATGGTAGGGAAGTAGTTGAGAAAGAAGTGGAAGTCAACTGTAAGGAAGATGCAAAGCCACTAAAATAAAAAGAAAGTACGGAACCACCGAAAGTGAAGGAGTACAAGCCTCCCATCCCTTACCTACAGCGCCTTAAGCAAAGTTACACTGATCCAAATAAGGAATTTGGTGAATTGCTTGATATTTTCAAACAATTACACATTAACTTACCTCTTGTTGATGTCATCTTGCAGATGCCAAAGTATGCGAAATTTTTAAAGGATCTTCTATTGAATAAGAGGAAGTTGGAGGAGCTTACAACAGTCACATTGAACGAGGAATGCTCGGCACTTCTCCAGAAAAAGCTGCCACAAAAATTAAACGATCCAGGGAGTTTCACTATTCCTTATATGCTTCGCAATTTGTTAGTAGATAATGCTTGGCAGACTTAGGAGTCAGTATAAATTTGATGCCATATAAATTGTTCAAAAAGTTAGGGTTAGGAGAACCTAAACTAACGCGTATGAGTCTTCAATTAGCTGATAGGTCTATCACATACCCTAGAGGTATCATAGAGGATGTTTTAGTGCAAATAGACAAATTCATCTTTTCCGTGGATTTTGTCATACTTGATATAGATGAAGATATTGAGGTGCCAATCATTTTAGGTCAACCCTTCCTAGCTACTGCTAGGGCTGTTTTTGATGTTAGTGAGCATAAGTTGATATTATGGGTCGGAGATGATGAAATAGTTTTTAAAACTCCAGAGGCAACGAACAAATTTCTTAACTCAGAGGATACATGTCACAATGTTAATGCCACTAATGTTGTTATATCTACATGTGTGCAAGAAACGCTTGCCAAAGATTCGTCAAGCTATTGCTTGCAAAAGGGAGATGAAAATCTGGTGACTAACCCCAATTGTGCAGAAGTGGCAACTCAAATAGAAGTTCATGAATCCACTGTGGACAAGAAGAGGGTTGATCCATTTCATAAGCCAAAAGATCTTAAGTTGAGATCCTTCAACGAGAAGCCACCAATTTTGGAACCAAAACTGTCAAGAAATCATTTGGAACATGCCTTTGTGGTGAAAAGTTCAAAACTTTCAATGACAACCGCATCTAAGCTAAAAGCGAACAAAATGAAGAAGTTTAGGCTACATGAATTTGATAAGTGGCATGATAAGGAGAGAAACTATGGAAGTTATGCACCAATGAAATGGAATTGGTAAGGTCGATGGCCTAAGGGTAAATTTACACTCGTATGGAGGGTTTGAAAGTGAGATACAGAAGGAGTCCTATCTCTACCTGGATAAAGAATCATGAATGACAAGACGTATCCCGTCGAGCTATTAACGTTAACTATAGCGCTTCTTGGGAGGCAACCCATGTCTAACTTTGCTCACACTTTAGTTCTTTCAGTTTATTCCATTTTCTTTTTCTTTTATCTAGCTTAGCTTTGCTTTGCTTCTTTTATTTGTTTCAATTTTAGTCATAATCTTTTCTTTTTAGTTTCATTTTTTTCTCTTTAGTTTTCTTTGTCTTATTTTTCTAGTTTAAGTACTTTTATTTCTTTAAGTTTCCTTTATTTTTAAATTAAATTCATGAATTTAGGCTAAGAAAAAAAAAAAAAAAAACAGAACAGAAAGTTACACGGGCATGAGATACGGTCGTGTCCCAGCCCGTATCCATCTAGGACCCTTTAATCCGTCACCACAGAAAGTTATACGGGCGTGGGACACGGTCATGTCCCAGCCCGTGTGCGCCCACCTACATACTGTGCAAACAGAAAGTTATACGAGCGTGGGACACGGTTGTGTCCCAGCCCGTGTACGCCCAGTATTCTCGACCGCCAACAGATAGTTACACGGGCGTGGGATACGGTTGTGTCCCAGCTTGTGTCCGTCTAGTTTTAACGTGCCTAAACAGAAAGTTACACAGCCGTGGGATACGGTTGTGTCCCAGCCCGTGTGCGTCCAGAATTTACAATCAAACAAAGGAAGTTACACGGGCGTGGGACACGGTTGTATCCCAGCCCATGTCCGCCCAGGTAAGCCACTGCCAACATAGAAAGTTACACGAGCGTAGGACACGGTCGTGTCCCAGCCCATGTCTGCCCAACCCCATACGATTCTGCACACGCCCGATTTATTTAAAACTCACACACTCTCTCACACACTCACAAACCAACATATCTCTATTTCATATTCTCTCTTCTCTCCATCTTCACATCACAATTCCTGACATTACGAATCTAGATCTAAGTAAGTTCTCTTTATTGCTTTTGCTTTATCTTCCTCATGGTTTAGGCGGGTTTAGCCACTAGACATTTTGGTCTGGTGAGAATTGGTACTTGCATTTGATCTGCGAATTTATTTTGTTCTTCTATAAACACCATACACCATTGCCTTGTGTTGCTTGATTTTAATGCCTTTATGATGCTCATCTGGTTAGATATTCATATATGCTCTCTCCATTCCGAATTTTGTTTGCTAATCTGCTAATCATTATTCCATTACGCCAGTTAGGGTTAGTAGTATGAAAAAAAAATTCTAGGTCATTTAGCGTCTTTTATGTGTTAGGACGCCTACGTTTCAAGCTAATTGTAGTGTAGTGGGTCTATTGTAGAATTAGTTTGATGCATTTGCAAGCTATTTCTTTTCCACCAACTAGTTTTCCAGTTACACTCGATATGTTTGTTTAAATGTCCCAATGAGAATTCTGTTAATATTCTTCACTATTAATCTTATCTCCCTCTGTCTTCTTGAACTACAAGTGGCAAGGATGTACATTTTTGATTTGGTTTGTTGTTTCTTTTTAGGTATTCAATGGCGAATTGCGCAAAGCTTACCGTTCAACGGAAATCCAAATTTGCAGCATCCTCTTCATCGCAAGTAGGAGCAATTGTTGAACCGTTAGCCACTCTCCCTCCGATGGAGCACCCAATGCTTCAATTTAAGGAAGACTACCAGGTGCAACGATATAGTTTACTTAAGAATAAGCTTTTCAGTGACACCCTTCGTCTGGATTGGGATGTTCTCGCTCAATTAGAGCTCACCACAGAAATGAAGGAGCTCTTGGACGAAACCATTTGGGAGCGCTTTTTATCTCTTGAAGCTCCAGTTTATAAAGAGTTGACCTTGGAGTTTTTATGTACTTACAAACTCGATAAAGAGAGTACTACTGGCATGGGCCCCAAACGCAAACTACATTTCACTTTGAGTGGCCACCCATTCCACATGACCATAGCTCAATTGGGCAGATATCTCGATCTCTATGAAGATAGATATACACGGACAAAAGAGTTCCAACGTCTCTCATGTCGTTTTCCTCGTGGAGTAACAGTAGGGACGTTTTGGAATGAGATTACTATTGGTGATGCGTATGATCCAACAAGGAGTAAGGCTTCTCAATTGTTCAAGCCTAAATATCGGGTTCTTCATTGGCTCTTTGCGCATACATTGACTGGCAGAGGCCTCAGCACCGGTGTGGTTTCCAACAAAGATTTCCTCTATCTGTACAGTGTTATTCATAAATATCCCATCAATCTCGCCATTAAGCTCGCTGAACTTTTTAGCCACCACTACAAGGAAGAAAGGGCATATTTGTTGTGGCCCCTACATCACCTTACTCATGCAGGCCATGCGGACTAAGGTTGTCGTTTGGCCCTCACTTACCTTAGTCAATCAAGTTACTCCTATGCGCCTTAATTCATTTCGACTCATGAACCTATTACCAACAAGACGTCAAGGTCGACATTCTCACAGCAGTACATCTCGAGGCCAGACGTCTTCAGTAAGCTTTGAAGACAAATTTGATATGTTGCTGTCTGAGGTTCGTTATATCGGAGAAAGTGTGGATAAACTTCATATTCGCCAAGACAAAATGGAAAAATTTCTCAAAATGAAAGAGTCAGATATACATGATGAGGATAGTAAGAGTGAAGAAGAGGATGATGAGGGTGGTGAGGAAGAGGCGGCTGGAGGTAATGAAGAGGATGTTGAGGGTAGTGACGACGACGATGATGCTACGATGGCTGAGGCACCATCTGATGAGGAGGATGAAGAGACGGATTTCGATCCCTCTTCTTAGTTCATATTTTTTTTGTGCTATTTTTCGTTGGCTAAGGCATGTGAACTCAGATATGTAATGATGATGCTCCCTCGTTTTGAACTTCTTCCCCTAATTTTCGACTGGCAGGGAAGTATTAGTTTCTTTTTCCGTACATATATTTTCTTTTTCCCTATGCTGATTTTTCTTGTTTCATTTCTTGCTGCTATGTGTTTTTTTAGTTGTACACTAAGGACACTGTATGTTATTAAGTGTGGGGAAGGGATATATATGAATTTGTTACTGTTTAGGATACCAATTATTCACATTTGACCCAATTAATTTTTAAGTTAACTTGTAATAGGTGATTAACAAGTATTGAGCCAAATAAACTGTGTCATCTTGATCATTATTGATCTTATTATACGTTACTAGAATTGATTAGTCAAATTTTTGGAGGGCAAAGTTATGAGTTATTTAGCTTAGGACTTTAAGACTTGAGATTGGACCAACATCATTAGTTGAGAGTTAGTCATGGTTATTTTTAAAATTTACTTTTATGTATACCTTTCTCTTAGAAATTTTTAAGAGTCCTATAATTTTTAGCAAACAAACAAATGAAATTCTTCTTTTAAGAAACCCCTAAAAAATCACAATGGTTAGAGGTCAAAAGTAATAACAAGTGCATGAATAGAAAAAATTGGTAAGGATTCGTCTTGGTCCGTCAGAAGAGCGAGATTGAGTCCCAATGCCAATTCTAATGAAAAAATTGATATGGATCGGCCTTGGTCTGTTAGAAGAGCAAGGTTCTTTCCTGTTATCAATATAAGGAATAAGTTGGTATGGATCGGTCTTGGTCTATCAGAAGAGCAAGATTCTTTCCCTCTACCAACACAATTGTGCATTAAATAAGGTAAATTTAAAAGACCTCTCAACAAAAGCATGAACTAGGGAGACGATTAGAGGATGAGTGGATGTAAAATGTGTTTGTTTTAGATTATGGTGTTTAGTGAGATGGAAGAGAGAATTGTATACACTTTAGTCAAATGGATAAAATTTTTATGACTCTTTCGCGATTGATGAGATGTTAAATCCAATTTTTAGTTTAAGAATCCTGGGTTAAATGACTTGGGTAAACTTTGACTTCCATAAATTAACTAGTGAACTCTAGTATTAAGTATTATTGGAGCATTCGAATATGGTCAGGTAAAATTATGACATTGTTAAGGTTGAAATTGGTTGACATTATTATTGCAAGTTAATTGAAAATGAGTTTTTTACCTTTTTTTGGGTCAAGTGTATTTGTTCACCGGTTTCCTAAGTAGTGAGAAATTTTGTTTATTGTTTCTTGTCTCGAAAATTTTGTTTTGATTTATTTGCTTGAGGACAAGCAAATGCTCAAGTGTGAGGAAATTTGATAACTCTTATTTTAAATACATTTCACATAGTGATTTTATAGTATTTCCCTTACATCTTTAGTATTTTTTGAAGAAATTGATACTTAATTAAGTAAAATTTTGATTTTAAGGTTTGAACACGTTCTAGGAAGAAAAGGAATCAAGTTTTACTAAATTTGGAGTTCAAATGAAGGAGTTATGAAGTTTTGAAGTTACACAGTCTAAGACATGACCATGTCCCCAGGCTGTGTCTATGTAGGAAAATTTGCCAGGGTCAGAAAGTTACACGACCTGGGGATACGGCCATGTCCCAGGCCGTGTCTGGTGACAAAGATAGAAACCTTACAATACATTATAAAATGACACATTAGGGTTTCAAAAGAGAGATTGGACACTAGAGAAGTAAAGATACTTGAGGAGAAGGAGAAGAAAAAGGCGAAAGCAACATCAACTTCAAGATTGGAGAGATTTTTCATCAATCGTTTTTAGTTTCATTATGATAATTCCTAAATACATTATTACCTTCTTGAAGTCGTTCTTAGTTTTATTGCTTTCTAAATTGCTTAATCAAGTCTCATAATTAGGTTAGTTTATTAATTCTAGTATTTTTAATTCATCCAACTCAACACGATTTTCCGGTTAGATAATAGAGCTAAGGTTAATATTAGTACTCGAAGTCTTTGAGGGATCGACTCGGACTCACATTCGCTATATTTAAACTGATAGGTGCACTTGCCTGATATCAAGAGTATAGCCAAAGTGGGGTTATGGTGTGTGTATGTGAAGCTTAGAAATGGTTAGGGAAGTTTAGAGAGGGAGAGAGATGTTTAGTGAGTGAGTGGTTGATCAGGGGTGAAGGCTGAGTGAAGGGGATCGTATGTTCGAAAGTAGACGAAGGTAGTATGTTTAAGAGTGGAAATCAGAGTGGCTTGGCATAGACAATGGATAGTGGTTGTTTTTGTATGAGAAAGGCAGGGAAAGAAAAGGAAAGAGGAGAAGGAGAAGGAAAGATGTGTTGTCAAGGCTCAATCACAAAGTACCATGTGTCACGACTGAACACTTAGCCTAATGATTTCTTGACATGTGGCAGTGTGTTGTATATGTGTTGCGAAAAAAAAAACAAAAGGCATTTTTTATGCCCTTGGTGAGGTTCGAACTCGAACCTCAAGTTAAACCCAATACCTAATCCAAATACTTATTCGTCAGGCTATTAGCCTGTACTCTCTTCATAGATGCAATTAAATTAGACATATGGACAAGGTTAGCTTGGGCTAGATTTATATCTAAGTTTAAGCCTAATGCTCTTTTTCTAAATTTGATCTAAATTGAAGAAAAAAAAAATCTATTTTATTATACTATCTAAAATTATTATTTATCTATATTTCCTAAATCATCTATTTTTTCAATTTTTCAATTTTTTGTATTTTCTAAATTTTCTTATTTTTTGTAATCTCCTAAATTTTCCATTTTTTTTTACAAATTTCTTATTTTTTTGGTTTTACCTAAATTTTCTTTTTTTCTTTTGTATTTTTCCTAAATTTCTTATTTTTTGTTTTTTTTTTAAATTTTGAAAAATAAAAGAGCCATAGGGGTAGGGTAAGGGTTGCGGTGCGACGATGGTGCAAAAATGGAGTGTCTATAAAGCTTTGAGAAAAATTATTAAATTGGTGCTTTAAGGATTTGAACTACCTTATGAAAAGGAGCAGAAGCATCGACCCAATGATGTTAAATAAAAGCGCTTATTAAAAGGCAACCCAACTTTTTCTTTCCCATATCCTTTGTTTTATTTTATCTAATTACTCCACCTATAATAGTTTTTATTTTAACATCTTACACTAGATTTTTGGAGCTTTTAATTATTCCATCTTTTTATAGTTTTATGTAGTGTTTTATTGTTTAAAGTATAGGATTTAGATGGGAGATATCTAGGATGAGCTAAAGATCCAAGAGCATCATAGGTGAAAGACATGCTTGTGATCTAGGATGTGATTCTCTTGAATCATAGGTAATGAATTTGCAAGCAATTAAAACTTCAAAAGGACTATAAGCAAGAACTAGGCCCATGATTCAGGGTGTGTTCCTCTCATCAGTCAAATAAAAAAAAAAGCAACCACACTTAATATGTCAATTCATGGATTAGTAGGATGTACGTTCATGATAATTGCTAGCTAGTGTATTTTATTCTATATCTTTTATAGTTAGTAAGGGATTAGCCCTGCTAATTCTAATGCTGTTATTTGATGGATGTTAATGTGTGCAAGAGGAGTAATGTAGGATGTATTTTTAGTTTAGTTTTATACATTCACTTTCTTTTCTTTCATTGCTTGGTTTTTCTTTTCCTTTTGCAAGGCTTGTATAAACTTTGAATGGTATATGGAATCTTGTAACATGACAAGTTCAGATTCAATGTCAAAGCTTAAATTAGGAAAGTTTCGGTTCTCTTTATCTTTTGTCTTACTCTTTCCCTATTGATTTTTGTACTTGTTATTGATTATTTATACATTAGGGACAATGTGTAATTTAAGTGTGGGTAGAAAGAATATGAGATATTAGATTATATAAATGAGCATGTTTTGATTGAATACTGCACACTTAAGCTTTCTTTTAGTTCTGTTAGAAATAACTTTAGAAATTTGTATCCCTTTATATATAAGCAATCAATTTTTTATTTTCGAAATTTACTCATAATTCTTTATAACTGTAGTCCACTTTGCTGAATTAGAACAGTTAAATCCCTATGATTCGGATTTCCTTGTTGCTTAAGCTTAAACTTTGACTTGGGATTAGAATAGATATTAACAAGTTAATGACTAAGTTATCTTTATTTCTAAACTTAATTTTAGAGGATAGCTATCTATCTTTATTTTTCTAAAAGAATTTTTTTCAAATTAGATGAAAAATGAGATTTGTCCTTTAAAAGTTTCTCTAAAAATAAAAGTAAATGGAGTCATAAGAAAAAGAAAATTAACAGTTGGTAAGGATTAATGTTAGTCCCTATAAAGAGCAAGATTTTTTCTTACTACTAATATGAGGAGAATTATATTAAAAATTATCAAGGATTGACCTTGGTTCCTCAGAAGAACAAGATTCCTATTGACATTGTAAAAATGAAAGGGCTAAATTAGTAAGGATTGACCTTGGTTCGTTAGGAGGGTGAGATTCTTTCCTAATGCTAATAAGCATCAATAAAATAAACAAGTTTGAATTGAATTGAAAAAAAAAAAAAATCTTCCAAAGAAAAATGAAAGAAGTAAGGAGACGATTAGAGGATGAGTTGATGTAACATGTATCTAATTTGCGTTTTTGTAATACTGAAAAAAAAAATCAAGGAAGATTTCTCTCCTCTTTAATTAAAGTAGTGAGATTTTCATAACTTTTTCTTAGTTTGTTAATGTTTTTTTAGATCTCTAGTTTAGTTTTTGTTTAAGTGATAAGGCTAACTCTCAAATATTTGGATTGATTATTGAAATTTAGTAGTTCTTTAGTGTAATCATCTAAGTGTTCTAAGGGCATTATAAAGTAAAAGAAAGAAAGGGTAATTTTGAAGGAAATTATGAAGCTAGTGAGTTGAGGATGTACTTTTTTGAGTTTTAAGAGAATTTATGATCTTATCCTTAAGATGTTTTAGGTTGATTTTTCAATTATTTCACTTGAAGACAAGTAGAAGTTCACGTGTGGCGGAATTTGATAGAGCTTAATTGTACCTATTTTATAGGTAGATTTTATATTGCTTTTATAAACTTTTTAAGTGTAATTTAGTATTTTTATTTGCTAATATTTTATTCTAATACTTTATTATACTAATGTCCATATATTTATATTTTTGATAAGAAAAATGCACAACATTGGAAAATATACACATGATGATAAAATGCACTCAAGATTTTAAGAATGAAAATTGAAGTTCCTAAAAACTTCTCTGTTCTTTCTCTTCCCATTTGAACTCAATATTCTTCATTGTAATATTTGTTAGTGGGGCTATAATCGTATTGAAGTTCTATATGAACCTTCTATGAAAGGATGCTAAGCCATAAAAGCTTCTAACATCGGTACAATAGGTTAGAATTGGCCCCTTGATAATGGCTTGAATTTTCTCTTCTTTGACTCAAATTCCTCCTCCACTCATGACGAATCCTAGAAAAACAACTTTATCTTGGCAAAAACAACATTTCTTCAAATTACCAAAGGGCTTCTTGGTTAGGAGACATCTTGGAGATGGTTGACATAATTAGATAAGTGAAAACTATGTACTAGGATATCATCAAAGTGCATGACAAACTTGAGTTTAACACATGATTCATTAACCTCATAAAGGTACTGGGAGCATTGAATAGGTTGAATGACATAACTAAACATTTGTACAATCTATGTCGAGCCTCAAATGTCATATTCTACTCATCCCTTAACCTCATCTTGATCTAGTAGTATCCAAATTTGAGGTCGATCTTGTTAAATACCTCACAACATATCATCAAGTCAAGGAATGGGGTACCTATACATAATTGTAATTTTGTTGACAGCTTAACTGTCCACATGCTTCCTCTAAGTTCCATCCTTCTTTGGTACAAGTTTGGAACTACACATGGTCTAAGGCTCTCTCTTACATAACCCTTCTCTATCAACTCATTAGCTTACTGCTACAACTTAGTGGCCTACTCAAAGTTCATCCTATAGGTCGATTTGTTAGGTAAGGCAACACCTGGTACTAAGTAAATGTAGCGTTCTATACCTCGAAACGAGGGTTATCCCTTAAGTAATTCCTTAAAGAATAAGTTGGCAAATTTTTTAAATAGTTCTTTGACCTCTCTAGGTAAATCAACTTACTCCCTCAACTCCAATTTTCTTCGTACCACCAAGAAGGTCAATATATTAGACTCCACAACTCTCCTCAATTCAAATCGACATTGTTCCAAGGTCTTCTTGGAACCTTAAGCTAGCTTAGCCTACTATTTACTCACTTAGCTCGGGGTGATCGGGTTTAAGGGGATCTTCCTCCTATCTTTCTCAAAAGGATAGGTGTTCTTGTAACCATTGTATATGGCTTTCTAATTGAATAACCAAAGTCAGTCCAATAACAAGTGCGAAGTACACATAGATGAGACATTACAGAGGATCTCGTCAAAGTAATTTCCAATGGAGATTGATAGGAGTACTTATTCAAACACATAAAGTGCACTTTTCTCATTTAGCTAATATTACTTGTATGGCCTTGGATGTGATAAGGTCAATAGTTTGAGTTTCGAACTAAGTCGGCAAAGATAGTACTAGTGTAGCTTCTACTATCCACAATGAGTGCACATACTTGATCCTTAACTTTGCAAGTGATGTGAAACAAGTTCTCTCTTTACTCATCATCCACAAATAGTTCCATGCTCATGATACGTCAAACTACTAAATTTAATTTATCTAAATCCTCGGCAGACACCTCCTCTTCAACAAGTTCGTTGTGAACCTTTTCGATATCATCCTGAACCTCAATCCTTTCCTTAGGCTCCTAGTTCTCCCTTTATGACCATAGTATGGTAGGTTGGATTTTGGTGGCCATGTATTCGAAACGCTGGCATTTAAAGCATTAAATTACACTTATCTTCCTACCTGATGACTAATCTTTCTCAAACTTCCTTAATGCCTCCTTTTGCATAGGTTGGTTCTTTTGGTCAGGTTAGATTTCATCCTTTCTACTAAGTTCCACATTGGAATGAGCTTTGTTGCTGCCTTAGATAGGTCGGCTAGATGGAATAGGTTGGTTAAATGGAGCTTGGATCTGTTTATTCCTTCTCTGCCTTTCTATATGTTGGGATTATTAAGCTCAAATTTTGATCTTTTTTTTTTCTTAATTTTAATTTATACCTAGCCTAACATACTTAGCATAAATTGCTCAACAAAAATTAAGGAAAATATTGATTTAAAAATAATAGTTTAAGACAAAATTTTCTTTAAAAAAAAAATTTGGAGTTACCAATCAACTAAAGTTGGTGAAAAGAAAGGTGAAGTTTACATGGATGGAATAACCTCAACTAAGCTATTGGTTGTTGATTTCTTAAAAAAAATCCTTTTAGAGAAAAACTGGAGAATTCTAGACTTGAGGGTTAACTTATTTAAAACCGACTTAGTTTTCATATAAGGACATTCCAAAAGAATTTATAAGGCCTTATATTTAAATACTTTCCCTTGACAAAATAGAAAAAAAAAAAAAATAGTGTAAGAAGGAAGTGAATACTTTTTGCAAAAAGTATTTACAAGAATTAAAAAAAAGGAGTAAAAGAAGAAAAACTTTTCCTGTTCTTTACCTTTGGCAAAAGGGAAAAAGAAAATTTCTTTTTAGAGGTCATCAAAAGTATCTATGTACATATTAATCGGGATTAGGTTGTACATAGTTCTTCTTCTTCTTCTTGTTTTTTTTTCTAAGAAAGCTTTAGTTGATTGGTTGCTTTTATTTTAAAAAGAATTTTATCTTTTAGTTTTTACATTTTTTTTTCTTTAAAAAGAAAACCTAGAAAACTCTAATTTGAAGGCTAACTTTTCAAAGAGGAAAAATCTAAAAAAAAAATCAACCTAAGGTTGAAAAAAATCCATTTATTTATTTATTTTATTTTATTGAAGAAAAATCAAAGTGACTAAAAAAAAAAAAAGAAAAACTTCAACTAATGAAATTATGCTAAGAAAAAAACAACAAAGGAAAAAAAAAACAAGAGTTTTTCTTTCTTTTTTTTTAGAGGAAATATAAAAGACATTCACCTTTTCACTAAATTGCTTAAAACACGAGAATCATACACAAGCAACAAATAAAAAAAAAAAAGGGATCAAAGGCATCAAATAGTGCTACTTTAAAGGTGGTGCAAAGTGTAGTTTTTTTTTAATGCGAAAGCCATGCTAAACATACCTTTTTTTTTTTCGAAGAACATGCAATTTTTTGCTAATATGTGGCAAAGATGCTATTTCGAAAAGAATGAAAAAAAAAATGCAAATTTAAATGAAGATAATAAGAGTGCAGTTTAATTTTTTATATAATTTTTTTAAGAAACAATGTAAAAGCATGCAATTTAGAAAAAAGGTAGCAAAAATGCAAAGAAAGTAACAAAGACGCAATTTTCATAAATCATGAGAAGCACTTATTGCATAACATATCTTAAAATTTTTAAGATATGTTATGCGATTTATCACAACAAGGATGTAAGCTTTCTAATAAATGTAATTATACGTTGGTACTATTATATATATATAATGATATATCAAGAGTAAGAAAAAATACATTGCATAGCATACATGACAAAAAAAAAAAAAGAGATAGAGAGACAAAACATTATGCCATGACATGAATTGATTTTTTTTTTTTTAGTTTTAGTTTTATTTTTGCAGAAAATAAATAAAAAAAATAAGTGAAAGAAGGTAGCTTACCTCGATGGATGGAAGTAACAAATGGGAAGGTTTTGGTATGCAGTGATAATAACGGTAAGGTCGATGATGCTCCTTAAGTCACGTATAAACAAAACCCTTAAATGAACTTGAGAATCAAGCACTACAACTCCTCCAATTTGATCAAGAAAATTCAAAGTTAGAATAAAATCCTAACACAAAAAAAAAGTCAAGTTAGTGAATGCAATATAATTGAAGTACAAAAATAAGTTAGGGTTTCTAGAGAGAAGCTCTTAAGGTATTAGGGTTTTGGGTTCTAGAACAAGAAACTCAATATTTCTCCAAAGTTTGTGGGATTTTGGCTGAAGTGAGCACATACCCAAGTTCTACATTTATAGAGCAATAAGAAAAACCCTATCTTGCACTTTAAGTTGGATGAAAATCAAGTTACTTTGAGTAAGATATAATTCAAGACCCATTTTATTGTGTGTTGCCTATTGTGTCTAATTTTGAACCAATTCTAACATTATTTACTTTGTTTAATGTGTGCAAGTAAATATTTAGTGTGTCTTTGATTTTATTTGCACAATTAATTAAAAAACTAACGCTTAAATTGGTCCAATTGCCTTTAAAATCAATTGTTCACTTGCCTAAATTTTTTCCCTCTCTTGGAACTTCCTGATCGTGGGATAAAGATGAGGAAGACAACCTTAGTAATATAGGGCCCACCATAACAAAACAAGAAGTTTTAGCTCCTTACAAATTTTGAACTTGTAATTATTGACCTGGTCAACATATGGGACTCATGACCAACTTGTCAAACATATTGTGAGGCCAATAGCTTTGCTCACATTTAGGCCTATTCCATGCTATATTTCATAGATAAAACACTAGGCCGATTTTATAAAATGGTCCGATTAACCTCGAGTCTTAGAAATTGGCCCAAGCCTTTTGGGCCTCAAAAAATCAATATTTCATCACAAAAACTTGATTGAATTATGAACCCAATTTTTATCAAAGCTCAACTTTTTATTTAGAATTTTAAGTGGCCATAAAATGTTCATTTTAACTTTGATTGAATCACAATTTGAGGCCATAATCTCCTTAAAATTTGTACTTTTACAATATTTCAAAATATGATAGCCATACTAGGTAAAAAAAAAATTGATTTTCAATAAATGACAATTTTTTGTTTGAAATTCTTAATTTGATTAGATCACGTGTGACTATTTTGACCCAAAAATGACCTTAGACCTTAACAAATTGTTTCTTTCCCAAATGGACCACTGCAAGCCTTTTCCTTTTTTCTTTTCTTTTTTCATTTATTTTTAGATTTTTATTTTTCATCATCATTCATTTTTTTTTTTCCTTTAGCCTCTTCCTTATATCTACCAAATGAAATTAGGAAGGGCAAAAATGAGATGTCTATAGCTTTACTACAACGACAAAAAGAAAAAAGGATACCGTTTTTATCTCGGGAAGGATTGGATAGTACTGTGGTAAGCTAGCTGTCCTAAGCTTGATTCACTGAGGATTTGGTGAAGGAGAAAGAAGGCGTGTTAAGAGTTGATTGAAACATAAGAGCAAGTTTTTCAAAAAAGGTATATTGCCTTTGCAGTTGGCTATAACCCTATAGGATTTGGAAGATGGGGTAGCACTCTATGAGTTAGCTAAAGACCTAAAAGGTTTTGAAGGAGGGGTAGAACATTATGAGTTGGCTAAAGTCCTAAAATCTCTAGAAGGGTAGTGCTTTAGGAGCTAAGAAGCCTAGATAGGAGCATTTTTAGGGGTTTAGTAACCTTAAATGAGAAAGCAATTTAAAACTTGATCGTGTTCTTTTGAGTTGACTAATGTAAGTGGGAGAATCTTTAGGAGACTAGCAACCTTAAATGAGAAAGCAATTTGAAACCTAATTGTGCTCTTCTAAGCTGACTAACCTAGGTGGGAGTGTCCTTAGGGGACTAGCAACCCTAAATACGAAATCAATTTGAAACCTAATAATGTTCTTATGAGTTTACTAACTTAGGTAGGAGCATTTAAAAGACTAGCAACCCTAAATTGGAAAGCAATTTGAAACTTGGTTGTACTCTTTTAAGCTAACTATTCTAAGTAGGAGTATCTTTAGGGGACTAACAAACCTAAATGGGTAATCAATTTAGAACCTAGTAGTCATCTTCTAAGTTGATTAATGTAAATGAGAGTGTCTCTAGGGGGCTAACAACCCTAATTGAAATTGATTTGAAACTTGGTCATTTTTCTTTGAGTAGACTAACCCTTAAAAATAGGTTGAAAAGGTAAAGCGCCTTGTGGGCTGGCAAAAAACCCTAAAGAAAATGTGAAAGGAGTTTGAAAAAGGGTAAACACTAAAAACTGGTTGATATTCTTTAAAGAGATTTTGAGAAGGTGGAGAAACGATTGTATTATGATAGCGGTAAACTCTATTAGTAAATGTCTAATAGCTTTCATGCTAATTGTGTCGAGGAGCTTACCTGGCTTCTCTAATAGTAACCAAACAGTCAAGTCTTTTTCATAAATCATATTAGTATTAGCTAGCTTAACCCTTAGAATGAATTCATTTTTCTTTTTTTTTGAGGTAAGAGCTTCTCGTCTTTAAGTTATTATCTTAAACTGGAGCATATTGGGCTTTGCTTCCAACCCCCTACTACTTGGTGAATTAAGTAATGTAACCTTATATATGCCATCTTCTTTTGAGTAAGAAAACTATGATTTGGATTTTAGGCCTTTTTATTCCATCAACTTTTCAAGACTCAATGGGATGGCCTTTTAACTTTCCTTAGTTAAATGTATGCTTTAATCTTTGAATGAGTAATCATTATTTACCATGTGATGTATATGATGTAGTCTCACCTTGAAAAATAGAAACAAGTCTTCTTGTCTAGGAGAGTGAATCTATGGCGAAGTATTTAAAAGAGTTTCGTTAATTATTATTGTTCCATAGCTCACTTACACCTTCTCTTGTGGTTATGGTGCATGGGATTTGTAGAGTGAGGTAAGAGAATGACACTTTTTGGTGAAGTGGGAAAATTGCTAAATGTTGTTTCAATGCCGGTAACTGTTAAGGATGCTAACTTTGCTTGCAGAAGATGAAAATTAAACCATAGTGAAGTTAAGATTGCTTGCATTTTTGTATCTTAGGAAAAAATTCCATTGACTTTCATGGATATTACAATTTCATTACATTGGCATTTACATGATCCTTTAAATTGGGACCATCCATTTATGGCAAAATTAAAGCCTCTCTAAGCAATACTTTCTTCACAATACAACTATCAATGTATCTCAAAGTGAACTTCCCTCTTAGATCTTATACGTTAGGGAGAACTTTTTTTAACACTATATCGCCCTCTTTCAAATTTCAAAGTCGTAATTTCTTATTGAATGCTTGAGATATCATTTGTTGGTAGCATTGATTATGATACAAGGATATCAATCTTTTTTCATCAATCAAATTAAACTGCTCAATGTACTTCTTCACCTAATCAGCCTCATCTAATTGTGATTCTGATAGTACTCTAAGAGATGGGATCTTTACTTCTATTGATAGTATTGCCTCAGCACCGTATACTAAGGTGTAAGGTGTTGTTCCTATTGATGTTCTAACAAAAGTTTGATAGGCCATGAGTGAAAATGGTAACACCTTGTGCTAATCCTTATACGTGATGTCCATCTTTTCAATTATTCTTTTGAGATTTTTATTGGCTACTTCTATGGCTCCATTCATTTAGGGTTGATAGGGAGTAGAATTCCTATGTATGATTTTGAACTATTGGCATAACTCTGTCATGAGTTTGTTATTAAGATTTATACCATTTTTGGTAATTATTGTCTCAAGAGTCTTACAACAAGCTAAGATATCTTTCTTGATGAATTTAACTACTGCTCCTTTGGTGACATTCGAATGTGATGAGGCTTTAACCCATTTAGTGAAGTAATTGATCATTACCAGTATGAAATAGTGATTGTTAGATGCCTTTTGAGTAATCGGGCCAATAGTATCTATACCTACATCGAGAATGACCATGGTGCAGATAGTGTATGCAATTCTTGAGGTGAGGCGTTTATCTTATTTACATAGACTTAGCACAAGTGCCAATGCCTAACATGTTTGATATAATCACTTTCCATTGTTGACCAGTAATATCCTAACCTCATGATCTTCTTAGCAAGCATGTAGTCATTCATATGGAGATCACATACCCCATCATGTAGCTACTTCATTAGAATTTTAGCTTCTCTATTGTCCACGCATCTTAGTAGTGTACTGTTGAATGATTGTTAATACAGTGTAGATTCACTTATTAAGAGCTGGGTAGCTATTCTCTTAATCACCCTTTTGTCTTTCTTTTCAGCCTTATCAAGGTACATACCTTTTTGTAAGAAAATTTTGATATCATAATACCAAGGCTTTTCATTAAGTGTATCTTCAATTGCTAGATAGAAAATCAGTTTCTCTTTAATTTCAATTTTGAATGGTTAACTCTTGACTCCACCAGATATTTGAATCATGGATGCTAACGTAGCTAATGCATCAGCATATTGATTTTAAGTTCCTAGGATATATGTGAATGTGATCTTTTCAAATTTCTCTATTAGCTTAATCAAATGTAATGGTATGGTACTTGTTTGAGGTCTTTTGTCTTGTATTCTCCTTGAGCTCGGAAAATGATCAGTGAAGAATCCCCATACACTTGTAACTCTTGTATCCCTTTGTCTAAGGCTATTTTGAGTTCCATAATACATGCTTTATATTCAACGATGTTGTTAGTATATGGGTATAAGAGTCTTACAACTATCGAAAATTGAGTACTATCGAGTCCTATTTTGATTTTCTTAATTTAATTTATACTAAGCCTAGCTCGCTTAATACAGATTACTCAATATTAGACTAAGGAAAATAATTTTTTTTTTTTTAAAAAGGGAGTTGTCAACTAGTTCAATTGGTAAAAAAATAAAATTAGTGTTTTCGAATGGGAAAACTCTAATTTGACAACTACTCTACAAATATTCTAAAAAAAATAATTTCTAGAAAGTTGATCCAGAAAATTGAGTTCGAGGACTAACCTAATAAGATTAAGTCACCATACAAAGATTAAAGAAAAAAAACTGATGGGCTTTATTTTTGTAATTTTTTTTAAAAATATACCTAAATTCACAAAATGTAAAAAAAAAAAATGATTTATTTTTATTTTTTTTATTACGAATTTTTTAAAAAAAGGGAAATTTTTTTTAAATTTTTAGATGGTTACCTTGAAGTTGCTTACGTACCCGCTAGTTAAGATCAAATCGGTTGTAGTTCTTTCTTTATAAAACTTTTAGTGGGTGGTTATTTTTATTTCAAAAACTGAGCTAAGTTTGCATTTTTTTTATCAATTTATTATTTTAAGAAAAAAAAACCTAAGAAATCTAATTTTTTTTGAATTAAATAAAAAAAACCTTAACTAACTAAATCTTTTTGAAAAAAACTCAATTTAATATTTTTTATTTTTCAAAACCACTATATATCAAAATATATATTTTTATTAAAAAAAACATGATTTTTAAAAAATTAATTCAATTGAATTTTATTGGAAAATAAAAAATTTGCAATAAGAATAAATAATAAAAAAACCTGCACCTAAACACAAAAATAGTTAATAAAGAAAAAGAAAGAAAACATAACTAATAAAGTAAATTAATAAAAATTAATGAATTAAATAAAAAAAATAAAAAATTTACCTAGCGTCAGATTGCATCAGTATAGGGTGGTGATGGGCATTGCGTAGGCAGTACTGGTGAGCATGGGTGAGCACTGAGGCGTTGTTGGGTGAGTGTAGATGAAGATCTGGGCGATGCAGGTAAATGAGGGGTGAGTATGGGCAAGGATCTAGGTGATGCAGGCGATCACTAGGCCACACTAGGTGAGAACTGGGTGACGCGAGTGAGAATCTAGGTAACACGAGCGAGTGAAATCGATCACTGGGTGACATGGGTAAGCAAGGGTGATCATTGGGTGACATGGGCAAGGATTTGGGCGACGCAGCAAGGGCTTGGGTGACACAGCGATGGATTGGGCAAAGCGAGCGTTGACTCGGGTGACATTAGGCGAGAGACTAGGCGATGCATGGGGTGACTAGGCAGTGGAGTGGGCAATACGGTGAGGACATGGGCGATGCTAGTGGCGGTGTTGGTGGTGGTGTTACAATGGTTGTACGGTGGTGGTTGTGGTGGTATATGGTGGTTGTTGTGGTAGTGGTGTGCGGTGGTGTCGCGTAGTATTTTGGGTAGTGTTTTTTAAGGAGTGTGATTAAGAAAAAACCTCCCTTTTTCAAATCCCTCGTCGACATACTATTTATAAATTCACAATTGAATCTTTCATATCGAAGATACGGAAAATATAATTACGATTTGTCAAGGATTTACCTTAACTTCTAGAAACCCTAATTTATTTTAGGTTTTTTATTTTTTTCAAGGCTCAATCTAATCTAATTAAATATAGCCCGATAATTTAATAAATCCTGATTTGAGCCCATAAATAAGATGAATTTTTATTCTATATTAGTTTGGCCCAAAATTAATTAAGCCTATATCATTACCTAATCCAACAATTTAACTCAATTCAACTTGACACGACTCGACTCATGACTCAACTTGCTACGAAGAGGATAGATCTCTTTGAGATTCATTTTGGTTGATTCGAAGATGATAGATCTCTTCGAAATTCGACTTGGTTAATCTGAAGAGGATAGATCTCTTTGAGATTGGTTTTAGCTAATCCAAAGAGGATAGATCTCTTCGAGATTGGTTTTGGTTAATCTGAAGAGGATAGATCTCTTCGAGATTGGTTTTTATTGATCCGAAGAGGATAGATCTCTTCGAGATTCGACTTAATTTCAAAAGCTAGCTTAATTTTGCTAAATATCTCTTTCCAAAGACTTTTAATATTATTTTTCTTAAGACTAAAGAATTTCTCAGATAGCAACTAATTAGCATGCTTAAATTGATTTTTGATATTCACTCTTTCAATCAATAGAATTTCACTAAGGGATGGTGCATGCTTCTTCCTTCCTTTTTTCTTTTTCTTTTCTTCCTTTTTTCTTTTCCCCTTTCTCTAAAATCTCTCAAACTTTTGAGTTTTGTAACCATACCATGTTCATGCCTTGAATTTGCTTTAGTTGATACCAAATTTCAATTTCCACTCTTAATGACTTTTGAATGGTAATTTTCTTTTTGAAAGAAACAAGATTAAATTATTAAGAACATTCAATTTCTTTCTTTTTTGGTGATTCAGATTCATTAATAAGGGTCTAGTGTTTAAGTGTATGAAGCTAAGAAACATGGTATACAAGGGTTTAATGGTGTTTGTTGGTCAATGACCATCCAAATTTGAAAACATTGATAGATATCAACTTTACTTGTAAACAATGAAAGATTAACTACAAACTTATTCGAGAAAAATTAAAATCTTTATTAAACTAATTTTTCATGGATAATATAACTTAACTGCGTCTGAATTCACTAGTCCCCTTAATTCCAAGCTATCCATCTCTGTCAACACTAATATACCTCCTAATAATACCCTTTTCACTACATAAGGGCCTTCATAATTCAGAGCAAACTTGCCCCTAGGGTCTTTTGTGTTTGATAATACTTTCTTCAACACCAAGTCTTTTTCTTTAAAGTACCTCGAGAGTACTTTCTTGTTAAAAGCTTGGATCATCCTCTATTGGTAACATTGACCATGACATATTGCTACAAGCCTTCTTTCATCCAGGACATTCAAATGCTCCATTCTCTTCTTCACCTACTTTACTTCATCGAGCTGAGTTTCTACAAACACTTGGAATGAAGGTATTCCTACTTCCCCCGGTAGTATTACTTTAGTTCCGTATACCAATTAATACGATGTTGCACTAGTAAAGGTTCTGTAGGCCATGAGAGCAAAGGGAAGCATCTTATCACGACCCAACAGTATCGTTGTCGTGGTAAGTCGCCGTATACCGTATAAAGGTCTATTATCAACCCCCATGCTGATCATAGGCTTTTCATACGACACACAAGGCTCCTTCCACTCTACGTTTCTACTAGGCCCATAGATAAGTAATATAGAGCAGTTTAACTAAAATTATCTCTATATTATAAATTAGCTAATTGTGTAGGCTTGTGAAACCCATACCAAAACAATATTACAAACAAATGCAGTTCATAACGGAACTGCATAAAATCTGTGTTATGACCAAAAACATAAAAATATCTAAATGTCTATAAATCTATTACAAAATGTCCTCTTCGCTCTCTGATCGCTCCAACCCGTCCCTACGCAAGACTTACCATGGGCATGCCTCGGCCTGGATTGATGAAGAGGTTCTCCTGTATCAACAAAAATCTATAGGGATGTAAGCTTACGCTTAGTGAGATAAATGCTCTCGTCAGTACTACATAGGAAAAGTTTATTATATGCACAATCATATGAATGCATAAACAATCAATATGCCAAACAACGCATGCAGTGACCTAGGAACTGCATACGACTCAGAATTACACCCCCTGAAGTCGGGGTTTGGAGATAATTAACCGACCCCAACCAAAATCCGGGTTCTAGATCTTGGGTTTTATTTCATTTGCATTATCGTGCTCGTACCAAAACAAACTCTCTCTCTCTATATATATGTATACTTCCTTTACCAAAATCAAATCATATCTTTTAAAATCCTAAGTCTAGCGATGTGGTGGCCCCCACAGTCCACAAACACACGCCCTAAGTAGAAGCCACAAGACTCGGCCCCTCGCTGACGGTTGGCGTCTCCTAGTACCTAGTAAGCCCATCAGTTTAAGGCAGAGACTCAATATATATGATGGCATAGCTAGTGCCCAATCCTGTAGGAAACTCGTATTCCTGTGAGTCCCCTCCCATCTTCTGCGTGAAGTGGCAGTCGGTGTTATCCGTATACTATATGGGGTATGCATGATTCATTTTGATTTCTTAATCAGATAAGTGATTATCTCGATTTTCAGGTGATCAGACAATTTCATTCCATACAATTCACATGTATATATAATGCAAACAATTCCCCTTATTAAATATAATTAACAAGTCATCACATTCATCCATAAATTCATACACATGCATCTCCCATATCTCACAAGCATCCAAATTTATATATATATAAGTTTAGGTGCATCTATTCTACAAGCGCAATCAAGTAAAGAGTCATCAGGAATTTACTCACTCTACCATATGGGTCAGTTAAAGTAATCCGGAGGTAAGTTGTCTCCGTAAACAGTATCCCCTAGTCATTGAAATAATTTTTATAAGGAATTGAAGCAAACTTAAGAAACTAAATAAATTTTCCTTAAGTTATATCCTTGATTAGTTTTCGTAATTTTTCCCGGTTTTTACTCAAAGTTCAATCGCTTATAACTTTTTCATTTTAAATCCGATTTTTATGATCTTATAGTCAATCTTCATCGTTTTTGAGTGTACTTTAACATGGTAAGGTTAGATTTTCGAAATGAGGTATAAAATTCTATCCATGGGTTAGAACAGTAGCCTTCCTCATGTGTTGGAGTGTTTTTGGGCCTTGTTTGGTAAATAGGCTTTTTGATAACTTGAGGAATCCTTTGGGCTTGGTCTTAAGATTTTATCCTAAGCTTAAAATACTCCTTGAGATCAGATTTACAACTTTGATTTATATTCCAAAGGCTAACAACCACTTCTTGGGCTCTTTAGTGGGCTTAAGTTATCAAATGGGCTTATTTTTAGTTCAAACTAAAGTTAGTGACTTTGGTGGGCTTATAGGGCCTTAGGTGGATTTTTTATGGGCTTCAAATTAACCTCTCTTGACACTTTAAGGTGCTGGTCAGAATTTCATTGAAGGCCCAACTTCTCGTTTTAAGAGTTTTAGGCTCGGTTTTGAGTTTTAGGCTTTATATGCTTACTATACTTGCTTTGGTTGATCTTTTCACTTTGTTCATTCACTTTTATCATATTTTTGAGCTTCTTTTTCCCATGTTCCAGATCTGTTCATGATGGTTCCAAGAGGTCCTCATTTAGTTTTTCAACTTGTTTCATCATTTCCTTAAGTTTAGGTGGTAGATCATGCACTTAACTACTTGTGTATAAATTTTAACTTAACTTTTCTTCCATAAGATGATTCCTTAACTTATGTTCCACACAAAGAAATAGAAGATCTTATATTTAATACAACTCCCATATCATAGCTCATGTCATACAAAGTTGGTTTCTTCATGAAACTTCATGTGATGGATTTTTTCTTAACTTAAGTCTAGATTTGAGCATGTTTAACTTAATGGAAACAAAATCAACGTCAAAATGACTATGGAACCTTCACATCCAGCATGCTCATCCTTCATTAAAGTTATTATTTCAAGATTTTCTTAGCTTAAAATCTTCCATTCAAAGCATTAAACAAATGTCTTTACAAAACACCAACTTTATATGCTCAAGTTTCAACTTCATGTAAGGGTTTCATGGTTTGTTTCTTAAAACAATTTTTAGTGCTATAATAACTTAAACCTTACTTATATCTTCAAGAAATCAAAGTCCCCTAACATAAATACTAATCCACATATCACAAGAAACACTTACTCGTCCTTAAAGCAAAGTTTGGTGATTGTGCATTAAGGTTTCACTTAAGCCTTTAACTTTGCCTCCTCCTTTTTACCACCTTTTGGAACCTGAATCTTTTGTTCTTTTAGAATGGGGTTTATGGAAGGTTCTAAGGGTCTTAGAAGGTCTTAAATGGTGGAAGAAAATAACATAAGAACAAAAGAAAAAGTTGTCGTGAGTGAAGCTTCAAAAATGGAAGGAAAGTTGATTTTGTGGGGTAAGGTTGTTTCACCCTTTTATATTTGTTTCAAAGGAGAGAAAGAAGATGTGAAAGTGAAATTGAAAGTGAGGGAAATGATGGAGAGAGTGGCCAGTTTGAATGTAGAGAGAGTGAGTGTTTAAATGTCTTGAAAGTGTTGTCTTGTAGCTTACACAAAGTCAACAATTGCAACTCTTGATGATGTAAGCATTAAGGAGTGAATAGTGATGTGTAAGAGGAAGTGATTGATGGTTGAATGACAAGAGCATGGCCCCCCTTTCTCCCTTGTCTAAATCTACCATTGAAAGTCTTTTTAGGCCATGGAGTGGTCTTGTCTCATTTATTAAAGTTAAGCTTATGAAATCTTGTGAAAAATTGTCCATATGTAGTATAAGTGAAGAGGTGATAAGGAGATTGTCTTATCACTAGATTTTGATAAGTTATCAATTGATAAATGATTCCAACTCTCAATTGATAAGTTATCTAAGGTGATTGATTGATCTACTTATTTATGTGTAAGGCTTATACATGAAGATAAGGGCATAGCCTTATAGAAAATTGTTTTAGGGTTTTTATCTTATATTGTTTTATAATTTATGATTTGATTTTTGTAGAATTGTAAAATTTTCTAAAGTTGAATGAAATTATTCAAATTAAATTATCGATTAATTACTTAGGGTTAAAATTCCTTAATGGTTTTAAGGTTTAGGGTTTTAAGTAACTTTAGAGCTTGCAGTTCTTCAAGCTTGGGTTTTATCAACAATTGGCTTTTGAATTGTAAAAATTTAATTCATTTCTAAATATAAACTTAAGTTTTTGGTTTAATTGATCTTTCAAAACGTTCGGAAAGTACTCTTAATTCAAATCTTAGGCCCACTAAAAGCAGGGTTTACACATCTCATGCCGGTCTTTATAAGTGATTGCCATCTTCTCAATGATTCTTTTGATGTTCTTATTTGCGGCTTCAACTGCCCCATTCATTTGAGGTCGATATGGAGTTGAGTTTGTGTGATTGATTTTGAATTGGTGGCACATTTCATCTATCAACTTGTTATTCAAATTCATCCTGTTGTTTGTAATAATAGACTCGGGTGCACTGTATCTTGCAATAATATCTCTTTTCAGGAATTTGACTACTACTTTGGTTACTATAGCATATGATACTACTTCTACCCACTTAGTAAAATGGTCAACATAACTAAAATGAATTTGTGTCCATTTGAAGCTATCGGTGAAATTGGGCCAATCATGTTAATTCCCCACATTGAGAAAGGCTAAGGAGTTGATAACACATGCAATTCTTAAGGAGAAGCATTGATTTTGTTAGCATACACTTGCCACAGGTGACAGTGCCTCATGTGCTTAATATAATCTGATTCCATTGTCATCCAAAAACACCTTATTCTCATGATCTTTCTAGCTAACATTTACCCATTCATGTGAGGACTACAAATTCCTTCATGTACTTCTTTCGTCAATTTCTTAGCTTCTTCTTCATCCCTACACCTTAGCAATACTACATCTGGTGATCTCTTGTATAGTATGGCTCTACTTAATAGGAAATGAGTAGCCAAACTTTTTAAAGTATTTCTATCTTTTTGATCAGAATCTTCAGGAAACTCCCCTGTTTGAAGTAACCTTTTGATATCATGATACCAAGGTTCTTTTGATTCCTTCTCTCTAACTTCAAGGCAAAAAGTTGGTTTTTCTTCTACTTCAATCTTCAAGGGCTGAATTTCTATCCCATCCGTGACTTTCACCATTGATACTAATGTAGCCAATACGTCGGCAAATTCATTATAGATCCTTAGAATGTAAGTGAATGAAATCTTCTAGAATTTTTCAATTAGTTTTCCTAAATGTTCATGATAAGGTACCAATTTTTCGTCCTTTATCTTATATTTTCCTAAGATCTGGAGAATTATAAGAGAAGAATCTCTATATACTTCAAGCTCTTATATTCCCATATCAAGTACCATTTTAAGCCCCAAAATGTATGCTTTATATTTTGCTATGTTGTTAGTATATGGAAATGTTAATCTTGCTGCCATAGGAAAATGGTTGCCTTCAAGTGATACCAATACTGCTCCTATCCCACATCCAAACACATTGGTTGCTCCATCAAAATACATCCTCCATCCCAATCTCTCACCATCCAGTTTATTTGCCACCATCACATTTTTATCAAGAAATTGCACTTCTGAACCATCATCCTCATCTTCTAATGGGTATTTTGCCAATTGATTAGCCATCGCCTGCCCCTTTATTGAACTCTAACTTACATACTTGATATTAAACTTAGATAGTAGCATCTTCCACTTTGATATTCTCCCAATCAATGTTGGCTTTTCTGCTAAATACCTCAAAAGGTCATGTTTTGTCAATAACTCTATTGAATAATAAAGAGTGTACTGCCTGAGCCTATGCATCACCTATACTAAGGCATAACACGTTCTTTCCACTTTTGAGTATTTTTGCTTGCCTTTTGTGAATTGCTTACTTAAATAGTATATAGGATGCTCTTTTCTTCCCGTTTCATCTTTTTGCCCCAGCATACATCCCATCGACTTAGGAAGAATTGTTAAGTAAAGGATCAAGGGCCGTCCTGGTATAGGAGTGACTAGTACTGGCGGATTCATAAGATACTCTTTGATTTTAGTAAATGCTTACTCATACTCTTCATCCCAATCTATTGCTGCATTTTTCCTCAAAAGTTTAAATAACGACTTGCATTTATAAGTTAACTGTGATACAAACTAAGCGACGTAATTCAACCTTCCCAACAGTCCCTAAACTTCTTTTATAGTCTTAGGTGTTGGCTTGTTTATGATTGCTTTGACTTTATCTGGGTCTACTTCGGTTCCTTTTCTACCGACTGCAAAACCTAACAATTTTCCTGAAGTTACTCCAAAGGTGCACTTTTTAGGATTTAACTTCAGTTGAAACTTCCTTAATTGTCCAAATAGTTTATGCAAAATATCTATGTAACTTTCATCCTCCTTAGATTTACCGATCATATCATCTACATAAACTTCAATCTCTTAATGCATCATGTCATGAAACAAGATAACCATAGCATGCTGATAAGTTGCCCCAGCGTTCTTCAACCCGAAAAGCATTACACGATAACAAAACATTCCCCAAGTGGTAACGAAAGTTGTTTTGATTTTATCCTCTTTTGCCATTTTAATTTGATTTTATCTCGAGAAACCATCCATAAATGAAAAAAGATGATTCCTAGCTGTGTTATCCACTAATATGTCAATATGCGGCAAAGGAAAGTTATCCTTTGGTGTCACTTGGTTTAAATAACGGAAATCTATGTAGACCTTAATTTTCCCATTTTTCTTCAACACTTGCACCACATTAGCTACCCATTTAGGGTAATTTGACACTTCTATGAACCCGACTTCTAACAACTTCTTCACTTCTTTTATTTTGAGGAGTATATTTGGCCTAATCGTCTAAGCTTTTGTCTTTTTAGTTTTATTTCCTCCTTGGTTGGCAATTTGTGAATCATAATAAACAAATCTAAACCGAACATATCTTCATAAGACCAAGTGAATATATCCAAGTATTATGATAGCAAAGACAACTCCTATTTTTGATCATCTGTTAAATTACCACCAATAATCACTTGACCCTGTTCATGCCGATGCCAACTTCTTGAATTTCATTTGGAGTCTCAATATCATCTCCGATGTCTGACCTAATAGGGCCGAAGGTGATATTGGTACTTTCATCATTTACATGCACAAGATATCCATTATGTTCATTGTTTTTATTGAATCTGAAGAATAAAGGAAAAAAAGAAAGAGGACCACGAATAAATAATAAAGAAGAATTGATAGAAAGAAAGGAATGACTTTTATTAAATGAATGGATTCAAATTGTGTGAAAGGAAAAGTCTAACTAATCGGACTAATTATCGAAATTGAATGTTCCTAATTAATCTAATTTTGTGTTTCTAAAGAGACCTATTAACGGGAATGAAAAACCAGTTGCATAAGGAAACTGGTATGCCAATATCACTCTTTTCATCTAGACCGATGTTTCATTACTGAGTTAAGGCCTCAGATAGATTAGCTACTTCAGGTTCTTAAACACCAACTAGTACTAGGAACGTCTGACGGATGTTCGAAAGTCCATGTAGGCATGGTACAATTGATCTCCTCTTTTGCTTCTGGTTTTAGCCTTTATTTCTTAAATCTCCTCTTTAATGGGCTCATACCTAATCCTGAATGTTCCAATCTGCTGCTTAGGCTGTTTCAAATGATCTAGTACCTCTTGTCTTGCTCTTCGATCACACTAACTTCGTCAAAAATCTACAACCTTAGCTCTTCCAATTCTTCATCCCTAACATAGGGAATAGTCGTTTCTTTGTAAGTCTTGTAGTCCTGTTCCTCGAGAATAGTAACCAACTGCCCATTACCTATGAATTTCACTTTTTGATGTAGACTGGATAGAATTGCCCTTGCTAAATGAATCCACGATCTTATTAACAGAAGGTTGAAAGTTCGCGAGATATCTAGAACTTGAAAGGGAATAGTAAACACCTACGGGCCGATCTTGACTTGCAACCCAATTTCTCCAATTATCTCCCTTTTTGATCCATCAAAAGCCTTTATCAAAATCGAGCTAGGCTTTATCTCAATCGCATCCACTCCCAGTAAATTTAGTGTCGTTAATGGACACACATTCAATGATGACTCATTATCAATTAGAACTTAAGCAACCACTTTCCCTGTACACTTAATCATTATGAAGAGGGGCTTTGAATGTTGGTCTCCTTCTTTACCTAGCTCATCTAGTGAGAATGAAATCTAATCCATTACAAATATTAAGTTTACCACCAGTCTCGGTTTTTTTGGAGAAATCCCTTTAAGTACTTTGATATCCTTCAGAATTTTGATTAATGCTTCTCGATGAGTATTTGATGACAACAACAAACCCATTAGAGAGATCTGGGTTGGTACTTTGGCTAACTGATCCATTATCTTATACTAACTGGCTTTTACTGTCTTCTTAGTAACATTCTGATCTTTATCATCTGTATCCTCAAAGATCTTTCAAGAAGCCTCTTCTACAGTAGGCTTCTTCTTGGCTTCCTCGTTCTGATCATAAACTTGTCTCGAGTGCATAAGCCTACCAACCGTAGGTAATGAGGCCTTGGTTGTCTGATTCACCACCTGGTAATCCAGAGGTGCTACTTTGTAATTCTTTAGGGCTATTAGGACATTAAAAGCAATCTTCTTGGGCTTTCCCAATTCCTCAGCCTTCTTAATCTCCCTATCATACTAAAAAACCAATAGCTTGGGCCCGTCTAGTGGGTAGGGCGTCAGTGTATATGGTGAGCAAACTGACGTAATTTACCAAATACTCAAACTTTCTTGACGGTCCTATCAGTCATCGAATCTCTAGATTCATATCTTTTTCTTAGCTCCTTCTGAGTACTTCTCTTTCGCGGTTTTGGAATCATCATAACCATAATATCAGCTTTCTTTATCTTTCCATGCTTCAGCAGTTGATATATTGCCGGTCTAGTCCAGGTCCTATCCTTGAGATTCTTATTTTGCAAATACCTGGCTTACCTCAGATTCTATACTATCTCCTCAATAGTGATGGGGAGACTATCTAGATCAATTTCTGGTTCAGAAACTTCAACAATAATCATATTGATCAAATTTCCATGATTTGGCAGAGGGTTATTACCTACATTGGGAGTAGGAGTCTGGATGAAATCCAATTGAACCAATTTGGCGTTAATAAGATCCTGGATCTTATGTCTAAGTCTCCAATACTGATTTGTAGAGTGCCTCACTTGCCCTAGATGATAATCACATCGAAGCTCTGGGTTATAATCCTTCGATCTTTGTCTTTCCTTCGATATTTCAAAAGTTAGAAGGTTCTCTTTCCTTAATTGTACAAGAACTTGGCTCAGAGGAATGGGGATATGTGTAAACTATCTTCTTTGTAGGCGATTGTTCTGATTAGGACTCGGCGAGGGATTAGATCCTCCAGTCATGGCTACTAAGGTTGCGGGTTTGATAAGGTTGTTGGTATTGACAATGCTTAGAGTAGTTTCTTTGGTTTTGTTGGAAAATCTTAGGGGAAAAGTCTTCTTCTCAGTTGCTTCAGGATTAGGAAGCCTCCCAGCCGCAATAGCTTCCTCAATTCGGTATCTTGAGGCTATAATTTTTGCAAAGTTAGAGCCAAGGTGCCCTACCAGATGTTGGTAATACGGGCTTCCAAGAGTATTAAAAAAAGCAAAGGTCAAATCTTTTTTGGTTAAGGTAGAGTTACCCTAGCCACCATGCCCTTTCATCTTTGAGCATATTCTTTAAAGTTTTCGCTGGCCTTCTTTCATAGATTATTCAGATTCCACATGGACGGGGCCACTTCAATGTTGAATTTATACCGGTTGTAGAAAGCCTGTGCTAACTTATCCTAAGTATTAATCTCACTTAGATCTAATTGGGCATACCAAGTTAAGGTAGGCCCAGTTAAGCTATTCTGAAAAGTCTGGACCATCACTTTGTCGAACTTCGTGTATTTTCCCATTTTCCTGATGTACAACCGAGTGTGGAGTTTTGAATAGCCAGTCCCGTTGTATTTCTCAAATTCCGGCACTTTAAATCTTTCCGGAAAGTCATTGTCTTCATATGTTGACAAATTAATCATCCGCATTTATTTAAACCGGTTAACCATTTCTAAGGTTTTCATTTTCTCAATCAACTTCTACATGAACTTTCTTTTTATCTTGTAGTGTTTCTCTTCGATCTCCTTCCTTCATACCTTAGAATTAAGGGCTGATTCTTTATCTTCCAGTTCAAGGGGAGGAGTCGTTTCTGCATTCCAATTTAAATTGACCTAAGATCCTTTTTTGTTGTTAGGAATCTTGATAGCTTGATGAGAGCCTAAATTTGTTTAGCCATCTTGTTCATGCTTTCCTCTAAAGTTGCTACTCTCGGGTCGGGCTCGGTTTGATTGATATTTTCAGTACCTTGAATGACATCTTGAATTTAGAACGAGTGAATATCGGGCTTCTAGTTGAGTTTGCTCGTTAGGACGATATCTTCAAAATCTTACACAAAAACCCAAGTTTTAGACTTTTTGGTGAATTAAAGATTTTTTTTTAGCTTTTTGTTGTTCTATTGTTTGCCTCTTTTTTGTGTTTTTTTTTTGAATTTTCTCTCTTTTTTTTTTCTTTTAAAAATTCAACAAAACAAATAAATGAATAATAATAATAATAATGAGTAAGAGATTGCGCAATTAATGAAAATTTTATTTACTAAAGCTACAAATTTATTAATCATAAGATCCAACTTTTACAACGGACTAAAAGAAAAGAGAAGAAAAACTCCTAACTAATCTTCCTAAAAACTTAAATCTTATATTTACAAGAGCCGGCGGATCTGGTTAGATGGGCTTCATCAACTTCCCTCATAAGTCTTCATACCGTAACGTCCCTTTTTCGGATCTTACTCTTGAAGAATTGATTTTCTTCTAGCAGTCTCTCATTTTCCAACTTTAATTACTCGATGATTTTCTTACTTTCTTGGAACTGGGCTTTAACTTTAGCCTATATGGTGTCTTGGTAGGCCTGTTCAGTAGGTGAAAGATGTACTAGTTTTGGCTGGTGTTTGAATATGTTCGAAGCTTCATACCATATCTTTCCAGTTTTCTCCAACTGATCATAAATGAATTGCTTGATGGCTCGATATTCTTCGACTTTACTCTTCAAAGTTCCTACATTGACTATCTTCTTGACTTCTCTTTATTCCCACAGCTTTACGAGTTCCGCTAGTCACCGAATTAGAGTAGCCGTGGGTAGATAAGGATCTTGATAGTTCATTGCGATGACGTCCATTGCGATAACATCTAAGGAGTCTTTGTAAGTTATCTCTTGAAGTGGAACCAGCTGTCTGGTGACACAGGCTGGGAAGTATCCTGTATAGCTAGTAATACTAATAAGGGGGACTCGTGCATAGTCGGCGTACCCCAAGATGGCTTCAGTGTAGTGGCTCCATCTAGCTGTCTACATAAAGTCTATTGGCTTCATTTTGCTAATAACAAATACCCATCCATTAAACTGAGCTTCATTTGGTACCTTGAGGTAATAGGCAAAGTTGTTAATTAGATTCATATTTTCAATTAGGGATTTTCTAAGAAGATTCCCTCTATACCCCTGTGTGTGATTGAGAAACTACATAGCAATGATCGTAGGGTTAGCTACGAAATAACCATGCCCTGCTTCTTCAAGTAGGTGAGTGTCTTGAACTGTTCTGCTAGTAATGCTGGTGTATTGGATTTACCAGCTAGGAATTGAGTCACTGGCTTGGCTACCCTATAATGGACTTGACCATATTTGAAGGGAAATAACACTATTTTAAACACCACTACAATAAATGCATTGACCCTCTTTTCGGCCCATGATCATATCCTCTATAGAAGATTAGACGAAATCTTTGACAAGGATTTGGGCTTGAAAACCACTCCACCAATCTTAGGATACCGAGACATTTTTGGCCTTTTGAAGACAAGAATGGCGCTAAGGCTAACTTCTTGACTCCCAATAATGTCATGAAAGCTTTCTTGGGTTGGACTCTGAGACTAAGGATAGTTATGCCTGCTTTGAGAGGTGGAGCACTAAGTAACTGTGAGTACTCTTTTATAGTAGGTGTCAATACGTACGGCCTGAAATTGAAAGCTGTAGATTCTAGATCCTAATAATGGATAAGGGCCTGAATTAGAGGCCAGTAGAGCTGGACACGCATAAGGAATATGACTAACCCAATCTTCTTGCGAATGTAGTCTTGCTTGGTAGGTGGAAGTTGGTTCAACCAATCTCTTAAGATGGCCTTGGGGAAGGAGTACTTATTCAACTGGACTTCATGGATGGGCTCTGGATTGACGCTATCCTGACTCTCCATATCTATATTACAAAAAGATATAAACGAAATAAAATGCAACGATTATTTACAATAAGGCCACTAAATTTAGAATAAAGTTGGATATGATGTTAATAATTTCACAACTTTTTCAAAGATTTTCTTAGAAATTGTATAGCTTTTTACTAACTAAGGAGCAATTAAAAAAATAATATACATAAAACATAAGAAAATAAAATATTCACAAAGAAACGAGCAAAATCTAATATATAAAAAAATGCAATATGTTACATGCAAATGCAATGCAATAAGGGTAGGTGATTAATAAATTATAGGAAATACAAAGAATCCGCGGTCGAGGAAATACCCTTATATATAAGTAGGTCTGAAAAATGAAGCTTGAAAATACTCACATACAAGGGTTACTGGTTTTATTTATTTATTTATTTTTTTTGAAAAATAAGATTGGGCCAATCGTTGATTGATTAGGCTTTTCCTATAATTTAAGAATAACTACCCCTTTTTCAAAAAGGATGATGCAAGAGGGTGCGGTCTACGGATCCCAAGCTTTGTAGCTCTAAGGCTTTCTAGAGGGAAGCCTAATAGGCTACATCGAAGCTTGAGTGGGCTTGCCTATCACTGCTAAGCGAAGGTAAAGACCCCAGCGACCTGAGGGTTACACAATGGCGGCTTGTTCGCAGTTCCTAAGATGGCCTAAGTTTGACTATATCTAAACACACAAATGGTTAATAAACCACTCCACCCCTCCCCCCCCACCCCCTTAATTCCCCAAGGCCCATTGGGCTAGGATTTTTCTTATTAAGGCTTGCATCACTAAAGACAATTAGTACAATTATAATACAAAAAGAAAATAATAATACAAAAGCCCATCAATAATTCTTAATTTTCACATGGTTAGCTCATTAAGTGTCCTCAATAGAGTCATCGATTCTATTAAGCCCTATTTCAATTTCCTTAATTTAACCTATATTAAGCGCAGCCTACTTAATACAGATTACTCGATATTAAACTAAGGAAAATAATATTTAAAAAAAAAATGGAGTTGCCAACTAGTTTAATTGGTAAAAAAATAAAATTAGGATCTTCGAGTGGGAAAACCTTATTTTAACCACTAGTTTGTGGATATTCTAAAAAAAATAATTTCTAGAAGGTTGAACTAGAAAACCTAATTCGAGAGCTAATCTATTAAGACTAAGTCATCATGTGAAAATTAAAGAAAAAAAACTAATGGGCTTTATTTTTGTAATTTTTCTAAAAATATACCTAAATTCACAAAATGTAACTAAAAATGATTTATTATTATTTTTTTATTATGAATATTTTAAGAAAAAGGGAAAATGTTTTTTTTTTTTTTATTTTTAATTTTTAGACGATTGCCTCGAAGGTTTCTATGGATTCGCTAGTCAAGGGCAAATCGACCGTAGTTCTTTCTTTATAAAACTTTTAGTAAGTAGGTTATTTTTATTTCGAGAACTAGGTCAGGTTTACGTTTTTTTATTAATTTATTATTTTTAAGAAAAAAAAAACCCTTAGAAATCTAATTTTTTTGAATTAAATAAAAAAAACCCTAACTAACTAAATCTTTTTGAAACAAACTCAATTTAAGATTTTTTATTTTTCAAAACCATAATATGTCAAAATATATGTTTTGTTAAAAAAACATGATTTTTCAAAAAAAAAATTTATTTAACTAAATTTTATTGGAAAATAAAAAATTTTCAATAAGAATAAATAATAAAAAAAACCTAGAATTAACACAAAAATAGTTAATAAAGAAAAAGGAAAAAAAAACATAACTAATAAAGTAAATTAATAAAAATCAACGAAATAAATAAAAAAATAAAAAATTTACCTAGCATCGATATAGGGCGATGATGGGCAGGTGTCTAGGTACTGCGTAGGCGGTGCTGGTGAGTGTGGGCGAGGATCTGGGCGACGCGAGTGAGAATCTGGGCGATGCGGACAAGTGAGGGCGA
The DNA here is from genome assembly GCA_024138015.1 of Lumnitzera littorea. Lineage (NCBI taxonomy): Eukaryota > Viridiplantae > Streptophyta > Magnoliopsida > Myrtales > Combretaceae > Lumnitzera > Lumnitzera littorea. The sequence goes on along the minus strand of JAMXBB010000012.1, from coordinate 71,890,358 downwards.
TCACTGGGTGATACGAGCAAGACTGGGTGTGCATAGGTAAGGATCTAGGCGATGCAGTAAAGGCTTGGGTAACACAGTGATAGATTAGGCAACTCGGGCACTGACTTAGGCGACACTAGGCGAGAGACTGGGTAACATATGGGGCGACTAGGCGGTGGAGTGGGCAATAACGTAGGGCGATTAGGCAATACAGCGAGGACGTAGGCAATACTGGTGGTGGTGGCTTTCAGTAGTATTGCAGTTATTGTGCGGTGGTTGTTGCGGTGGTCGTTATAGTTGTACGGTAGTATTGCATGGTGTTTTAGGTGGTGTTTTTGAATGAGTGTGATTAAAAAACCCCCCCTTTTTCAAATCCCCCATCGACGTGCTATTTATAAACTCATGATTAAATCTTTCATATCGAAGACACAATTACGATTTGTTAAGGATTTACCTTAATTTTTAGAAACCCTAATTTATTTTAGGGTTTTTTATTTTTTTCAAAGCCCGATTCGATCCGATTAAATATAGCTTAATAATTTAATAAATCCTAATTTGAGCCCCTAAATTAGATAAATTTTTATTTTATATTAGTCTGGCCCAAAATTAATTAAGCCTATATCGTTACTTGATCCCACAATTCAACTCAATTCAACTTGACACAACTCGACTCATGACTTAACTTATTACGACTTGACTTGATTTTCTTTTTCTTTTTCATTTTTTCTTTTAATTTTCGTTTTTTTATTTTTATTTTTTATTTTTCTATTTATTTATTAACTTGGCTCAATTAACAAAAAAAAAAAAAATAGCAAAAATGAGGTGTCTATAAGTACCTTTAGGGGATATTAATATTGCCCCATTTTCGTAACTAGCCACATTAGCAACTCCATTAAAGAACATTTTGCATTTTTGAAAATTTTCATCAGTTTCATTATCTAACTCCTCCTCAACTACCAATATATCTTCATCGAGGAATTTGACATGTACTTCTCAAGGGAGTCTTCATATTGGTTCTTTGCTAATTGATCTGCCAATGCTTGCCCCTTGACTGAACTTTGGTTCATATATGTGATGTCGAACTTTGATAGCAACATTTGCTACTTAAATATCTTACCAATCAAGGCTGGTTTCTCTATTAAGTACTTTAGGGGAACTTGTTATGTTAGTAGCTCAATTTGGAAATATTGATTATTTTGTCTAAGTCAATGCGTGATCCATACTAATGCACAACATGTTCTTTTAAATTTCAAAATATTTTTGCTCCTACCTTGTAAACTTCTTGGTCAAGTAGTATACAACCCACTCTTTTTTGCTTTCATCTTTTTAGCTAAGCATATACCCCATAGACTTCGGCAATATAGTGAGGTGTAGAAATAATAGCCTCTTAGGTTTAAGAGTAAAAAAAAAAAAAAAAACTAGAGGATTCATAAGGTATTTCTTGATTGTTGTAAAGGCTTCTTTACACTCTTTATCCCACCTTATGTTGGCATTCTTTTTCAATAACATGAATAGAGGACAATACTTATTTGTGAGTTGTGATATGAATCGGGCTATATAATTTAAATGACCCAACAAAACTCTTATTTCTTTGAGACTACACAGAAAGGGCATATCAAGTATAGCTTTAAATTTATCGGGATCCACTTCAATGCCCCTTTGGCTGATTATGAAACCTAGCATTTTTCTCGAAGTTACCTTGAAAGTGCATTCTTCAAAATTCAACTTTAATTAAAATCTCCTCAACTAATCAAATACCTTCTTCAAATTGCCTATGTGATTTTCCCCTTCCTTAGACTTAGCGATCATCATCAACCTATACTTCTACCTCCTCATTTATGATGTTGTGGAAGATTACAACCATAGCTCTTTGGTAGGTTGCCCAAGCATTTTTTAGATTAAAAGCTATTACCTTATAACCCAAAATGTTTCCTATGTTGTGATAAAGGTTGTCTTAGCTTTGTACCCTTTTGCCATTTCAATTTGATTATATCCAGAAAAACCATCCATAAATGAAAAAAAAGGGTTCTCGATTGTATTGTCTACTAAGACATCTATATGGGGTAAGGGCAAGTTATCCTTGGGAATTGCCTAATTGAGGTCCCAATAGTTTATATACACTCTTACCTTTCCATTCTTTTTCATCACAAGTACAAAATTGGCTACCTATTTAAGATAATTGGAGACTTTGATGAAACTAACTTTAAGTAATTTCTTGACTTCTTCCTTAATTTTCAACAAGGTATTGAGTTAGAATGTTCTTGGCTTCTACTTTTTAGGTTTGATGTCTTCTTATGTGGGTAGGCAATGAACCACAATTAAAGGGTCTAGGCCAAGCATATCTTCATAGGACCATGTGAAGACATCTTGGTATTCAGATAGCAACTTGATTAACTTAGCTTTTTGTTCGTCTCTTAAGTTTTCTCTAAATTTTAAATTCTTTTGATTGTCTTTGGCCCCTACATTGGTTGTTTTGGTTGGTTCATTAATGGAAATTCTTCCTAGTTCATGTTGTTGGTAGTTTTCTTGCATTTTACTATGGTCAGTAACATCACTCCTGATGTCTAACCAGGTATGGTTAAAAGGAATATTAATATTCTCATCGTTTACTTACATGAGGTATCCCTGGCTTTCATTTAGAGCATTGGATTTGAGAAATAATGTATAAAGGAAAAGTGTAAGTAGAGAGGAGGAGACATAATGGATAGGAAAATGATATTTTATTTTTGAATTCAAAGGATCTCATGAGTACATTTATTTGGGAACTACAATAAATATTAAAACTCATAAAAATACTAAAGTATGGTTCACCCTTTACCTTAGAGCAAACCTATTGCTATTTATAGGGATAGAGAACTAATTATTTAAATATGGCTCAGGATTGTGGGATGCTCCTAGCACTTCATACTTGTTGTTGAAGTAGTTTTCTTTGGCCGAATCTAAGGTTTGAAGATCAACCCGGATAAAAGTCTTGATCAATGGTAGGATGATCATGGGGTTATGGTATAATCAAGCACCTCTCTTGCCCCTTATTTGTTTCCTTTGGAATTCTTCTACTAGTGTTAAGATGTAGCTAAGGCCATAAGTACTGGTTTATCCTTCTTTAAACTACTCCATCTTTGAGTTGCTTTTCTCACCATCAGTAATCAAACATCTAGAGTCCAAAGTCCTCTAGTTCTTCCATACCTATATAGGGTATAGCTGTTTCTTTATAGATGGCATAGTCTTGGTCACCTAAAACAATAACAACTTAGCCATTAGAGATGAATTTAACCTTTTGATGTAAACTTGAAGGCATGGCTTTTGCTGCATGGATCCAACGTTTCCCTAGAAGTAAATTGAAAGACCTTAGAATTTCCAAAACTTGAAATTGTTTGTTGAATATTTCCTAGCCAATTTGCATAGGCAGGTCTATTTCACCTACAATTTCCCTTTTCGAGCCATCAATGGCTCTAACAATTATGGAACTCGATTTAATGGTGGTTATGTCAATACTGAGTAAGTCTAAGGTGGCTAAGGGACATACGTTGAGAGAAGACCCTTTGTCTATGAAGACTCTTAACATAATTGGTCCATGGCATTTAACCACTATAAAAAGTAGTTTAGTGTGTTGATTGCCTTCTTCACCTAATTCTTTAATTGAAAAGGAAATTTGGTCCATTGTTAGAATAGAACTAGTGATTGATCCCATTTTTTCCGTCGTCATCCCCAAGGGGAGTGCCTCTTGGTATAGTTCATAAGACATAAGTAAGCTCATCGATGATATCTATGCTGGGGTTTTAGCGAGTTAGTCCATAATCTTATACTCACTTGATTTTATCATTTTTTTGAAAGTAGATAATCCCTCTTCTTACTTTGCCATCTTATTGCTTGTCTCTTCCAATACATTCTTCTTCTAGAGGTCTTCTTTAGGGTCATATACCCTTCAATTATGGGTATTTCCTCTAACCCAAGACTTGGTTGCCCCTGATTTATTACTTGGTAGTCGAATGGGGTAGCCTTATAATTTCCAGGGATTAGAGGCACATTAAAAGTATACTCCTTAGCCTTAGGGCTTAGTTCTCTCCAGTCTTATATAATTCAAAGATGTTAGGGTTCTTTTTGGAACTGATCATATTGATGATGAATTCGAAGTCAATCATGTTAATAACTAGACCATGATTAGGCAACGAGTTATTGTTGACATTTAGGGTTAGAGCTTCCATGAAGACTAATTGGACTGACCCTTCATCAACTAAATCCTAAATCTTGTTGTTTAACCTCCAACATGCAATAGTAGAATGCCCTATCTTTCCTTTATGATATTCACATTTTTTATTAGGATCAAAACCTCTTGGCCTGTATCTTTCATTGAGGAGCTTATATCGAATTAAATTGTCTTTCCAAAGCCTTTTAAAGACTTAGTTAAGAGAAATCGATATCTTAATGAATTGTCTTAGAGCCTTATTAGCTAAAGGTTGGCTTTTGAACTGTTGTTGGTATTGAGTCCTATTTTGGTTTTTCTTAATTTAACTTATATTAAGCTCAGCTCGCTCAATATAAATTACTCGACATAAAATTAAGGAAATATTTAAAAAAATATATTTTGAAAAATATTTTAAAAATCGGAGTTGCCAACTAACTAAACTAGTAAAAAATAAAATTAAGGTTTGGGGTGGGAAAACCCTGATTTGGGCACTAATCCACAAATTTTCTTAAAAAAATAATTTTAGAAAATTAACTAGAAAAACTAAGTTCAAGGGTTAACCTATTAAGATTAAGTTATTATATAAAATTAAAAAAAATAATTGACATTATTTTATATTTTTTAAAAATACTAAGATATATACAGATATGCAAAATATAACTAAAATAAAATTTTTATTACGAGTTTTTCAAGAAAAAGGAAAAAATGCTTTTTTTTTATACAGTTGTCCTAGAGGTGCCTAATACCTCCTAATCGGGATCAAACCAATATAATTTTTCCTTTTTTATAAAATATTTAGTGAGTGGATTTTTTATTTTTGAAAATCAAGTTAGATTTACGTTTATTTAATGATTTATTATTTTCTTTAAAAAAACATAAAAAATCTAATTTCATGAATCTATTTTAAAAAAACTAACTAATTAAATCTTTTTGAAAACTCCGGTTAAGACTTTTTTATTTTTTTAAAAAAATCACTATGTTAAAAAAATATATCTTTCCTAAATCCTACATGTAAGATATATTGAGATATATCTCTAAGAAAAGATACGCGATTTTTTAAAAAATTTAATTTTTCAGCTAAAAAATGCAATTTAACTAAATTAATAATAAAAAATTTCAAATTATCTAAAAAATCTAGCAAACAATATGATAACTAAAAATTATAATAAAAAAACTTGCACTAAGAAAAACAAATTAATAAAAATAATTAATTTAACTAAAAAAAATTACATAAAATAATAATAATTTTTACCTAAACAAGTTGAGTCACGCGTGATCGTCTAAACTACGTTCATGTGCTTAGTAGAATCTAATCATGCGGGTACAATGGTGTAGTGTGTGATTGTGCATGATACGCTTATGAGTAAACATGTATGTGATCAAGTGACCTTATTCGTGTGCATCAAGTGAATGTGTGAGGTCAGGTGCGCATCAGTATGTGTGTGTTCAACAACATGACAGTTCTTGAGAGCAGGCAGAGTGCAAGTCGTATGATGTAATGATTAAGTGTGTGGGTAACGTGAGATGTAGTGATCAGGTGTACTGTTAATGTAATGGGTTAGAGGCTACTATGTCCGTATCAGTGTAGTGGTTAAGGGTTGTTGTGTGTTTATATGTGTGTGTGTGTGTTAAGGGGGGAAGGGTGGGGCTATTGTATGCTATGTTCGTATGTGGTGTATGAGCATAAGGGCGATCAAGTGAGAGAGTGTTAGTACAATGTCGCGTATGTGCTGCTAATTGTATTAGTGGATGAGGCAGTATTCATGTTTGGCAAGTGTAAGGCAGTAAGTGAATGTACTATGGAGTAAAGTATGGATGAATATAGACGGTAGATAGCGACGTGTGGATTATAGCATAAGCAAGGCTTGCATATAGCTATGGGTGAATATGTGTTGTATCATGAATATGTGTTGGTGTGTTGGGGATTGTTAAAAAAGTCTTTAAACTTTACCATCGACTTACTATTTATAAGCTATACAACCAAATCTTGTGTATCATTTTAGATATAGATATGATCTTAACAAATCTTAAATATGAAAGATACGATTTAGATTCTTTGAAGATTTAACCTAGTTTCTAGAAACCCTATATTTATCTAAGCTTTTCTATTTCTCGGGCTTAACTCAGTTTGACTTGATTTAGCCTAATAACTCACTTAATAAATCATAAATCTATTTTAGCCCAATACAAATTAGATAAAAATCTACTTTATATTAGATTTAACTAAAAAATATTTCAATAAAACTCGATCCTTTAATGACTTAGAATTCATTAAATTGAATATACACCATTATCTGATTTGACCCTAAACAACTCGACTTGACTCAATTTAACTCGATGCGACTTAATACTTTCTTTTTCATTATTTTTTCAATTTTCGTTTTTCATTATTATTATATTTATTAGTTTTTATTTTTATTTTTTCTTTTTTTTTTAAACTTTTCCTAATAAAAATACTAAAATAAAAACGACAAAAATGAGTGTCTACAGCTGCCTCTCTTTGTAGTAAACTTTGTAAAAACTTTGCCATAAAGACAAAAAAAGATATACTCATTTTTGCTAGGTCCTTGTTTGAATTGGGATGGTAAGGACCTTGATTGTTAAACAAATTGGGTCCCGACTTAAAAGGTCAGGTATCCTTTAGAGGATAGATGTCTTTAACGATCCATTGCTTGAAAGGATAGATCTTTCGAAGACAAGATAAGATGACATTCTATTAAAGACAATGAGATAGCACTCTTATGAGTAGGTGATATTTTAAATGACTAGATGGTGCTCCTTTGGGTAAGCAATCTAAAATAGAATAGGACAGTACTCCTTTAAGCAAGCGATCTTAGAAAGGAATAGGACAACGCTCCTTTGAACAAGCGATTCAACAAGGAATAGATAGAATAACGCTCTTATGAGCAAGAGATCATAGAAAGGAATAGATAGGACAGTGCTCTTATAAGCAAGCGATCTTAGAAGTAATAGGACAGTGCTCCTATGAGCAAGCGATCTTAAAAAGGAATAGGATAGCACTCCTTTGAGCAAATGATTCTAGAAAGGATTAGATGGTGCTCTTATAAGTAGGCAACTTAACTAAGGATAGGACATCGCTCCTTTGAGTAAGCGATCCAACAACGAATAGGATAGCGCTCAACTAAGCAAATGATCCTAAAAAGGACTAGATGGTGGTCCGATGAGCAAGCAATCCAAGATTATTATACAAAATGGATAATGCACTAAAGGGAAAGTGATCCATGAATTTCAAGGACTTTGATGAGTTTTAACAAAATGATCTGAAACTTGAGTTTGATGATTCTTTGAAAAATTTGACTTTTTCTTTTAAAGAAATCTTTCTTGACAATTTTTGAAAAAGGTTTCATTTCTCTTTTGAAAACTTTTTTTCGTTTTCTCTTTCTTCCTTTTTTTTTCAAAAAATTAAAAAAAAAAAAAACACTCTTTGATGGAAAATCGTGTTACTAATAAGTAAGAAAGTTTCAAAGACTTTAAAGATCATAAATAAGGGGTTGGCTTGCCCCCCTTGCCCCTTGCCTCTTGATCACTCATTCTTTCAATCTTGTTTCTTGGAGCATAATTCATAATTATCGAACTTTTTAAAAGTATTAATTCCAAGCTTGGGATAAATGACCATTCATGTTTTTGAGAAAACACGCAACTGTTCTTTAATTTTCCACTAAGAGGATAAATATTATTACTTGAAATGTTCAGTCCTAATGGACTTCCTTGCACTCTCATAGGTTTGTTTTTTGTTTTCATTCTTGGCATCAATTCCAAAAATCGTAGCCTGTCTTGTAAATGGTACACTCTGATAAGTCAATTAGGTCTTTTCTAGGTTTGCATTGTAAGGCTTTTGGTAAATGGTTTAAGTAAATGGATATCAATGTATTTGGCCAATTTTGAGGAAATCATATATAATCAGTCTTGGGTTTACAAGCCAAAAACCTAAGAGAAACTATACATGGACTTATCCCAATTTCACAAGCAAATTTTGCTAAAGATTAGTCGATTTCTTTAGTCAAACAAGTTTCATCAAGGGTGGTATGGTAGGCAGAATCATAAAATGAGGGCTTTACTTTTAGGCTTGGGAATTTAAAATGTTTAGCCTTTGTATATCCTTTACAAGTTCTAACCTTAGGCTTATTAGCAATTTGACTCAACTTTGAAGGCGATCACCTTGCTAATATTTTTAATTGCTCTTTTTTCACTTTTTTCTTTTCTTTTTTCATTTTCTTTCATTTTTTCTCTCTCTCTCTCTCTTTCTTTTTTTTTTTTTTCAGGTTAAGGTAGTCACCTTCTCTTATTGAGTTTTTACTTTATGAGATTTGAAGCATCAAAAGGTAGGGTAAAGGTGTATGAGTTTTGTGAAGCGTGTATGGCTTTGCAGTGTTTTGGAAAAATTTGAGGTATTTGAATGAGTGTATGGGCTTGAGTGAGGTGTATATGGTCTGAAATTTTTCTTTATCTTAAAGAAATTGAATTATCCATGATAATATTTGCTCATGAATTGGCACCATTAAGGTAAGTACAAGTTAATCTACTCCTTTTCGCTAGATTGATGACCTTAACCTCCTAATTGCCCCAATATAGGGTGTTTCTTGGCAGGGCTAATTTTAAGAAAAATCTCCTAAAGGTTCAAATGGGTTTTCAAGTGATAATTATGTTCAGGGATGATGAAATGAATGCCTAACATCATTTTAATACGTATACCAAGTTCAAGATAGACCTTCTTTAAGGAATGAGCTCAAGTACTCACATTATGACACTCCTCTCTTATGTGTGTTTAGGGTTAGTGTTTAAGACATGGTTTACCTCTTTTCATCTTAAACCTTTCAGGTAATGTGTTACCATTCCCTTAGGTGGAAAATTTTAAGTTCCAAGTTCACAATTACTTTATCCATTTTTGCTCATTCCAAGTCTTACATGAAGTATTTTATTAATGATGGGCCAATGACATGCCTTTATCAAGCTTAGCTAAGTATACATTACAGAAAAACACAATGCACAAGAAAAACACTTTATTCAAATAAATTTTATCTCCAAAGTGAAAGATTATTCTAAAAAGAAATAAATATAGGAACTAAAACTCTTTTCCACTTCTTACCCCCATTTTTGTCACTTCTTCGTACTTAGCCCATTTAGTTGAATTGATCCTTTGGAGGTATGCCCAATTGCTTCAATTAGTAAACCACCTGATCAGATGGTAGTAGTAAACCCTTAATACGCGATGTTGGAGGTTGTCTGTTTGATGCTCCTAGGTTGGGGATACCATTGCCTATAAACCTATCAATCTTTAGAAAATTTGGTTGGATAACCTTGGCATCAATCAGATTTGGCACATTATGCTTCAGTTTCCAATAGTCTTCTATGGTATGCCTCACCTGGCCCGCATGATATTCAAACTATTTGTTGGGATCATGATCCCTTGGCTTATACTTCTTTATTGGGTTTTCACATGCCAATAGTCTTACATCTTTCAATTGCTTAAACACTTAGGCCATTAAAATCTTGAATTGTGTAAATCACCTCCTCTTGTTGTGGATGGGCTTGTCTTAATTCTGGGCTTTCTCAATTGGCACATTTGCTTCTAACTTCTCTTTCTCTAAATCATCCTCATGCTTTGGCTATGATGTCCTATCCGTATTAGGATGTAGATTTTCAAGCTGCTTGAGCACATGACCTATTTCCATTTCTGTACTCGTGAGCCTTTTATCACTAACTTTTCTTTTAGGGCTATAACCTTGTTTTTCAAATCATGGTAGTAACATACCCCCTAGACTTGACTATTCAAATTTGTTTCTAGAATTTTCTCCAATCTTGTATCATATTGATAGTGGGCTTTGTATAGAATTTAGGCCTTGGATCCTTAACAAAGTCCCCTACTGACTTATGTGGTACTCGCATTACGTATTAGGATTGTATTTTTGAGGTCTATACCCTGGTGTTGGAGTCTTAGGATGTAGCAAACACTATTCTTTTAGGTAGCAATAGACCCAAGACATAAGAATTAGGCTATGAGTGAACCTCCTTTTAGGTGATGTCTGGCTTAGCTTATTTTCCTTGAGCTTTAGGTTAGTGCTTAGGGCACTAGGCTCGCGTATCTTAGATAAGACATTGTAGTGTTCATGGTGGCCTCTAAATCTAATGGGGCTGATCCCTTCCTTATCAATCTCTCCACTCTAATAGCATCTTTAATGCAACTACTGGCTACAACTACATCTACTAACGTAGAAGCGGTATGGCCTAAGAGGTGATTATAATAAGGTTCACCTAATGTATGGATGAATATGTTGATCAATTTATTTTCTAGCAATTGTATTGTAGCTTGAGCAACTGTAGTCTCCGTCTTTAAGCATATTCCTTAAAGGACTCGGTTGGCTTCATTTTCATGTTATTCAAATCCATCAAGGAAGGAGCCACTTCTTCATTGAACTTATATTGTTGATAAAAGGCTCGAGTTAATTTATCCCAAGTATTAAGCTTAACTAAGTCTTGTTGGGCATACCAAATTAACGACGGCCCAATTAGGCTATCCTAGAAACTTTGAATCGTTAACTATTCATGTTTAGAGAATTGACCCATCTTATGGACATAAAGCCTAAGTTGAAGTTTAGGACAACCTATTCCATTATACTTTTTGAAATTTGGTACCTTAAACTTCTTGGGTAACTCGTAGTCTTCAAAAGCACAAACAATGCTCAAGCCCAGATCACTTTGCACATCATGATCCTTGAGAACTCCCATTTTCTCTTCAATTTTCTGAAATATTTCTTTTTCCATCTTTGTCAATTCCTGCTTTAATTCCTTCCTTAGGCCTTTGTTACTATTGTTGAGCTCATGAATTGATAACTCTTTAGACTTGTCTACCTCAAATGGTATGTCAATAAGCCTTTAGGCTTAAGTATGGGCTATGGTCTTGACTTGCTTCATATGCTTGCTTAGAACCCCTTCGGCTATAGCTATTCTCTATTTAAGAGCTTCAGACATCTTGATTTTGATAACGAGTGATTATGGGCTTCAAGTTAAGCCATATCACTTAAAAAATAATCTTTTAAAGCTTATAAGAATCCCTTCTTGTTAGCAATATTGCATTTTGTTTTTTTGTTTTGAACACCATTCTTTCCTTTTTTTTTTTTTTTGGAAACTTCTATTAAAAAAATCAATACTTATTTTATGTTACAAATAACCTAATATTGACATCGATGAATCTAAACAAAAAAAAAAAAATTGGAAACAGTAGGATTATTTTACTATGAGAAACTTATTAAAAGATGACATAAGGTGATGACTCATAAAAAAAGTTCTATCAAAACCGTAACAACTTAAGGGCTAAACACGAAAAATGAAAACTTAGACACTTACAAAATTAATGACATTTAGATGGAAAATAATTTACAATGGAAATCTAATGGTTAAATCTTTTTTTTTTCTATTTTTTAATTTTTTTTTATTTTGTTAGTTCTTAACAGTGTGGTATATATAAGGCATTGCAATAGAAATCGACCAACTAAATAATTATCTTAAAACTAGTTTTTGATCATAAAATATCATTAAAATTTTTTTTTTTCAGTTCCAGAATAATCTTTGCCATAGCTAACTCCTATAATTACATGCCTACAAAAAAAAAAAATTTACAAGTTAATATTAAAGTTTTTTTCTTTTTTCTTTTTAACATTAGCACATTATGTTACATGAGGAATACTAATGATTTTGAGCCTTCTATGTTAAATACCTATTACTCGCGAAATAAAAAAAAATCTACAAAACTCACATATATTACAAAAGATAGCATATACAAACAAATATATAAATTAAAAATATAAAATAAATGTGATGTAATATGCTACATACGTATACAGTGTAATGGGGTTGATGATTAATAAATTATACGAATATGATTATTATAAACCCGCAGTCAATATTTATGTAAACTTACATCTATAAGTGTGAATTTCTAAAAGTTTTTTCTTTTTTTTCTTTTTGAAAATAAAGCTTATGTACACACATATATATAAGTACATTAAATTTTGAAAATAAGGTTCAATTGGTTGCAAGTTATAATAATTCTTTTCTATCTCCTATAATTCAAAAATTGCTAATCCCTTTTTATTTTACAATGATGTAGAAGGGTAGGATCTATGGGTCTCATGCTCTGTAGCTTTTGGTATTCCTAGGGAAACGCTTAGTAGGATCTAATGATTAAAGCATGAGTGAGCTCGCCTATCATTGCCAAGCGGGGGTAAAGACCCCAACGACTCGAAGGTTATACAATAGTGACCTATCGAAAGTTCCTATGATGGCCTAGATTCGACTACATTTAAGCACACGAGTAATAAAAAAAATTCCCCTAAATCCCTAGTAATAGGCTTATTGGGCTAGACTTTCTTAAAGGCCTGCATCACTTAACTACAGTTAATATAACTATATTACAATATAAAAAAAAAAAGAAATAAAAAATAAAAAATAAAAGCCCATTAACAAATTTTTATTTTTACATGGGTAGTCCAATAGCGTCACTAATGGAGTCACCAATTTTGTCGAGCCTTATTTGGTTTTCCTTAGTTTAACTTATATTAAGCCTAACCCGCTCAATATAAATTAATTAACACAAAATTAATAAAATATTTAAAAAAAATGTTTTGAAAAATATTTAAAAAATTGGAGTCACTAACTAGTTAAACTAGTAAAAAATAAAATTAGGGTTTTCGGGTAGGAAAACCCTAATTTGGCCACTAATCCAAGGATTTTCTTAAAAAATAATTTTAGAAAATCAACTAAAAAAACTAAGTTCAAGAGTTAACCCATTAAAACTAAGTCACTATATAAAAATAAAAAAAAATAATAGGCTTTATTTTTATATTTTTTAAAAATAATAATATATATACAAATATACAAAACATAACTAAAATAAATTTTTTATTACAAATTTTTAAAGAAAAATGAAAAAAAGTTTTTTTTTTTATATGGTTGCTTCGAATGTACCTACGTATCAGCTAATTGAGATCAAACCAACGTAGTTCTTTTTTTTTTTATAAAATATTTACTGAGTGGATTTTTTTATTTTTGAAAATCAAGCTAAATTTACCTTTATTTAATCATTTATTATTTAAAAAAAACCTAAAAAATCTAATTTCACAAATCTATTTTAAAAAAAACTAACTAAATCTTTTTGAAAACTTTGATTAAGATCTTTTTTATTTTTTTTAAATCACTACGTGTCAAAAATAAAATCTTTCCTAAATCTTACACATAAGATATACAGAGATATGTATCTTCTCCGAAAATACGGATCTTAGAGAAAAGACAAGTGATTTTTTAAAAAATGCAATTTAACTAAATTAATAATAAAAAATTCAAATTATCTAAAAAATATAGCAAACAATATGACAATTAAAAAATATAATAAAAAACTTGCACTAAAAAAACAAATTAGTCAAAATAATTAATTTAACTATTAAAAAAAATAAAATAATAATAATTTTTACTTAAATGAGTTGAGTCACACGTGATTGGCATGTTCGTATTGATTATCGTGATCGTCTAGACTACATTCGAGTGCTCGGTAGAATCTCATTGTGCACGTGCAATGGCGTAATGTGTGATTGTGTGAGGCGTGCTTGTTAGTAAATGTGTGTGTAATTGAGTGACCATATTCGTGTATGTCAGGCGAATGTGTAAGGTTAGGTATGCATCAGTGTATATGTGTTCAACAATGTGATAGTGCATATAAGCAGGTGGAGTGTAGGTTGTGTGATGCAATAATCGAGTGTGTGGGTGGCGTAAGATGCAGTGATCAGGTGTAGCATTAGTACAGTAGGTAAGAGGCTGCTGTATGCATATCAGTGTTGTGGTCAAGGGTTGCTACATGTTTGTGTGTATGTCGTATTTAGGGGGTCATGTATGTGTGTCGAGGGCTACCATATATTTATGTGTGTGTATCGAAGGGGGGGGGGGGGGTGGCTACTATGTGTTTGTGTGTGTGTTGATATTGTGTATGATCATGCTGTGTCAGTGTATAGTGTATGAGCGTGAGGGCGATCAAGTGAGAGAGTGTCAGTATAGTATCGTATGTATGTTACCGATTGTGTTAGTAAATGAGGTAGTGTTCATGTTCGGTAAGTGTGGGGTGGTGAGTAAATTTGTTGTAAAGTGAAGTATCGGTGAATGTGGACGATGTACAATAGCGTGCGAATTATAGCATAAGTAAGGCTTGCATGTAACTATGGGTGAATATATATTGTACCGCGAATATGTGTTGGTGTATTGGGGATTGTAAAAAACATCTTTAAACTTTACTGTTGACTTACTATTTATAAGCTATATAACTGAATCTTTTGTATCTTTTTAGATATAGATTTGATCTCAACAAACCCTAGATATGAAAGATATAATAATGAATCCTAGATACGGAAAATATGATTTAGATTCTTTAAAGATTCAACCTAGTTTCTAGAAACCCTATATTTATCTAGGCTTTTTTATTTTCCGGGCCCGACTCAGTCCAACTTGATTTAACTTAGTAACTCACTTAATAAATCTTAAGTTTATTTTAGCCTAATATAAATTGGATAAAAATCCACTTTACATTGAACTAGACTAAAAAATATTTCAAGAAAGCTTAATCTTTTAATAACTTAGAATTCATTAAATTGAATACACACCATTATCCGATTTGACTCTAAATGATTTAACTCGACTTAACTTGACTCAATATGACTTAACATGATACGACTTGACACTTTACTTTTCATTATTTTTTCAATTTTCATTTTTTTATTATTACTATATTTATTTATTATTATTATTTAATTTTTTTTTCAAACCTAACCCAATAAAAATACTAAAATAAAAATAGCAAAAATTGGGTGTCTATAATTGGACTTGAGGAGGATTTGTTCGGAAAGAAATTTGAGTATTAGGCTTGATGTTTGAATTGACTACATTGACAATAGCTTCTTTTAGCATGGTTGATACTAGCTTAAAAGAAGAGGGCTTTTTCTCCATTGATTCTTGGAGCTACCTAAAGTAATAACACTTGTATCTTGCTACTACTACTTCTACAAAGCTAGATGAAGCTTGCCCAATCAGATGAGAGAAATAGGGCTTGTCGTGTGTATTGATAAAAGTGGAAGTGAGTTCCCTTTCAGACATTGTGGTGAATACCCTTATAGCTAAGAATCTCTACCTCCGAGCATACTCTTTGAAGAACTTGTTATTCTTCTTCCAGAGATTCACTAGATCTATTTGTGATGGAGCTACATCAACATTGAACCTGTATTGCTCATAAAATGCCTTAGCTATTTTTTCGCATGTATTTACCTACGTTAGGTTGAGTTGGGCATACTTGGTCAAGGCTAGACCTATCAGGCTGTCTTGGAAACTTTATACCATAATCTAGTCATATTTGACATACTTGCCCATCTTTGTACATATTGCCTAATATGTAGGTTAAGGTATCCTATCCCATCATACTTTTCAAATTCAGTTACTTAAAACTTATCGGGGTAAGCCCAAATGTCATATGCAGAAATGTATGTGATTCTAGCCTACTCAAATCCATCTTAGCCTCCAAGCACCTTCATCCTTTCAGTAATTTGTTGGGTTAATTTCTCTTTAACTCTTTAATGCTCTCTTGAATTGGCCCTAGTTTGACTGGTCTTAAACTTATTGGAACCGAGTTGAATGACTCAAAATTGATTGGCCTTAAGTTGATTAGGAAAGAGTTGACTGGCCCCAAGTTGACTTGCTACAAATTGATTAGAATGTAGTTGATCGGGGAAAGATTAAGTATTAGGTTCTAATGCAGGATTGACCTTTGAATAAACTTCTTTTGATTCAGGTGGTGGAATCTTAATATTCTTTCCATGTTGGGCCCCTAAGTTCCTTTCATTTGTTGGCACAATTGCTCTAAGTAAGACTATGCTATCAACTAAGAAGTTCAATTGTTCAGCTATTTTTGCTACAGTTTGTTTTAACGAACATGCCATTAGCTTAATGGGACCAAAGTTTTCAAGGTTGATGAGCCTACTATTGTTGCCATTGTTGTTGTTGTCGATGTTGATGCTATCATCATCTCTAAGTTTTGCTATTCTAGTTCATGATTAGAATCTGATCAAACTTCTTCAGAAGGCTTGTTGTTTGAGAGCTATCTTTGAAACTTATAAGAGAAACACTACATAACCAATTAGCAAGAAACCAAACTATCTCCTCTTTTTTTTTTTTTTTTTTTTTTTTAAGAGAAAGAAAGAGATACAATGGAAAAAAGAAGGTAAGATAATAAAAGAAATGTAAGGATATATGGCACATAAATGTAAAAAGAGGAAACAGGTAATTACTCAATAAGATGGAAAATATTTTATTATTGAATAACCTTGAGAACTCCAATTTCCAGAAAAAGGAAAGAGATGTCATTCAAATAAAAAAAAAAAACAAGGAAAATGTACTCATTCTATCCTAAGCCTAAGTCTTCTTATTCTTCTTTTGCTAATTGTTAGGTCTTGCTCTTGCTTCTTTCTTCTTCTTCTTCTGGCCAGGCTCAATTACTTCTTTAAATTCTCTGAGTCTCTTACGGGATATTTTCAATTAATGTTCTAGGTTACAAGATCACCGTTTAGATTCTCAGTTGCTTCTTTAACTTCTATACAGGCATGCACCTGATCCATGTAGGTTCTTATCTAAAGATTCGGATATGCGAGTGCAGGTTGTAAGATCTTTGATACTCGATATTGGATTGCCCTTGCCTTGTAAAGTTGGTCATAGAGGTATTCCTTGGCGACCTTATGCTTGTCCACTTCGCCTCATCCATTTTCCTAGATTAATGTTAGGGGTAATTGTTTTGGTTCCCTATAGTTCCTTAAATACCTGGAGCTTAGATATCTTTTTTGCTGTTAAGAGATGCAGAACTTCATAATCAAGAGTAGTAAAATCCAGTGAGGGTCTATGGACTGTATCACAAACTCCTCTAAATTGCCTAACCATATTGTTCTAGTAATAGCTTGTATGCCACTTTAATCCAATTACGGGGATTGCTTAATAATTCTTACAAACCAATATCATCATTTTAAAGTTGCTCCATCTGGTAGTCCATAGAATATTAGTAACCCCCAACTTTTGTAGGACTTCCACCCAATTGTAAGTAGAGCTATTCTCTGACAAATGGATCTTGTGCATAAACCAATCAATTAGGTTGATCTTGTGGGCAAATGCACCTTGGATCATATCAAGCCCAAAACACTTCATGTGACTTACAAACCAAACCATTAGTAGTACAATACTAGTTTTGAGTACACCATCATTTTTTCTCTTTAGGATGTTCAAGCTTTTAACTTTAGTAAGTAGGCCTAAAATGTAGTACTTTCCTATAGGAAACTAGCCCCTATGTTCCCCTCATTTGTTGGCACACTTGCTCTAAGCAGGATTATGCTATCAACCAAGAAGTTCAATTGTTTGGCCATTTTTCCCACAATTTGTTCTAACGAACGTACCTTTAGTTTAGTAGGATCGGAGGTTTTAAGGTTGATGAGCCTATTGTTGTTGCCATTGTTGTTGTTCTCAATGTTGATGCTATCATCATCTCTAAGGTTTGCCATTTTGGTTCATGATCGGAATTTGATTAGACTTCTTTGGAAGGCTTGTTGTTTAGGAGCTATCTTGGAAACTGATAAGAGAAACATTACATAACTAGTTAGTAAGAAACCAAACTATCTCCTCCTTTTTTTCTTTTTAAGAGAAAGAAAGAGATACAATGGAAAAAAGAAAGTAAGATAATAAAACAAATGTAAGGATGCATGGCACATAGATGTAAAAAGAGGAAACAGACAATTAATCCATAAGACGGAAAATATTTTATTATTGAACAACCTCAAAAATTTCCATTTCCAAAAAAAGGAAAGAGACATTATTCAAATAAAATAAAAGGAAAATCCACTCATTTGATCCTAACCTAAGTCTTCTTATTCTTTTTTTGCTGATTACTAGGTCTTATCCTTGCTTCTTTCTTCTTCTTCTGGCCAGGCTCAATTGCTTCTTCAAATTCTCTAAGTCTCGTTTAGGTCATTTTCAATTGGTGTTCCAGGGTACAGGACCATCGTTTAGATTCTCATAGCATATTGTCCCACATGACATGCTCATAGTAAATATCTTCTATACGGGCCTATACCTGATCTATGTAAGTTCTCATCTTAAGATTCGAATATGCAAGTACGAGTTATAGGACCTTTGATACTTGGTATTGGATTGCCCTTGCCTTGTAAAGCTAGTCATAAAGGTATTCCTTGGTGACCCTATGCTTGTCCACTTCGCCTATCCATTCTCCTAGATTAATGTTAGGGCTAATTGGTTCCCCATAGTTCCCTGATTACCTAGAGCTCGGATATCTTTTTTTGTGTTAAGAGATGCAGAACTTCATAATCAAGAGTGGTCATATCCAGTGAGGGTCTATGGACTATATCCTAGACTCCTTTAAATTGCTTGAACATATTGTTCGAGTAATAGCCCGTACACCACTTCATCCTAATTACGGGGATTGTTTAATAATTCTTATAAACTAATATCATCATTTTAAAGTTGCTCCATTTGGCAATCCTTAGAATATCAATAACCTCGAACTTTTGTAGGACTTCTACCTAATTGTAAGTAAAGCTATTCTTTGGCAAATGGATCTTGCGCACAAACCGATTAATTAGGTTGATCTTGTAGGCAAATGCACCTTGGATCATATCAAGCCTAAAACACTTCATGTGACTTACAAACCAAACCATTAGTAGTGCAATGCTAGTTTTAAGTACACCATCATTTTTTCTCTTTAGGATGTTCAGGCTTCTAACTTTAGTGAGTAGGGCTGGAATGTAGTACTTTCTTATAGGAAATTGGCTTACAAATTTTGCAACTCTAAAATGGATGTAGAAGGCTTTATTCAAAAATAGGATGGTCCTAAATACTACCAATATAAAGGCCTTAATTCTGTTCTCCCTCCAAGTTTTGGGATCACCACAAAGGATAGTTCGTTTGTTAAAATTAGGTATGCTTATGAACAAGGTTGTCAAATCTAATAATTTGATGTGATTCCCATTGCAATCTTTTAAGACCTTATCTACTTTAGCCTTTCAGACCCCTAGGAATCTTAAGAAAACATTCACTAAGTTAAAATCTAAGTTTAGGATGTATATGCTTTCTATGGAAGGGGCTTAAAGCAAATGGGTATATTCTTCAAGTGTTGGGTTGATTAGGTGAGGACCAAATTAAAAGGCTACTTCTTCAGGCTCTTAAAAGTGTGTGAGAGGTCTAACCAAATTTATCTCAATCTTGACTTCGAATAACGACAAAATGGGCTTGATTTGTTTGGTGATGAATTCTTGCTCCCTTGGTTGAAATACTATGACCATTGGTTCATAGCAAGTTTGGGATAAATAGGCTTGGCAATATATTTCTCTTTGAAATGCATAGAGCTAAAAGTGCTAGCCATCTCTACAAGGATTACAAAGAGAAGGAATTACAAGAATGAAAAAATAATTACAATAAAATACCATTTACACAAAAAATATACTATTTACATTGGATCTATATTTACATCTTTGTTCACAAAGTATGACAAATTTATAGGGAAAAGATAAAGGAAACTTGGGGTTGCCATCTTTTTTTTTTTTTTACACAATCTTATTTAATTAGTTGTTGGTTTTGTATGTCATATATGTAGAAAGGGTGGATTCTAAAAGTTCTTAAGTTTTGTGACCTCACATATTTTTGAAGAAATAGTTCCTTGGTCACATTATAGCTTAAGTGGGTAGCTTAATCAACCTTAAGCAGTGGTTATATCACAGCACTCGAATCATACATAATAACCCCCTACCCTAGGGTCCTAATATGGCCTAAGTTTGACCGTGTTTACCATGTGTTTATAATGCACTAAATAAAAAACTCTCCAACAAACCCCAAAAGTTAGTTGCAAAAATAAAGGTTAATACTAACATTTACATACACACACAAACAAAAGAACATATATATTTGCAAGAATAGAAAAAAAAAAAGGTTAAATGAGAAAGAAATAGAAACTAGAGGCCTTTTGAATTATTTTAGAAAATCTTTATGTGGCTAGCCCACTTTAAAAATCAAGGAGTCTTTGGTGGAGTTGTCAAGATATTGAGCTTGAATTTTGATCTTTTTTTTCCCTTAATTTTAATTTATAGCAAGCCCAATCCACTTAGCATAAATTGTTCGGTGAAAATTAAGGAAAATATCTATTTAAAAAAATTTATTTAAGTTAAAAAAAAAAACCTTTTAGAATTGCTAACTAACTAAAGTTGGTGAAAAGAAAGGTAGAGGTTACATGGGTAGAATAACCTCAACTTAGCTATTGGTAAGCGATTTCTTAAAAAAAAATTCTTTTTTTAAAGAAAAACCAAAGAATTTTAGACTTGAGGGCAAACTTATTTAAAACAAAGTTAGTTTCCATATAAGGACTTTCTAAAAGAATTCCAAAGGCCTTAATTTTAAACTCCTTCCCTTAACAAAATAGAAATAAACACGGCAAGAAGGAAGCAAACAACTTTTACAAAAACTAAGAGACTTTATTAGTATTTACAAGAATAAAAAAAAAAAAAAGTAAACGAAGAAAAACTTTTCCACTTCTTTACCTTTAGGGAAGCAAAAAAAAAAAAAAAAAAAAAAAATCTTTTTAGGGTCCGTCCGAAGTGTCAATGTAATTGCTAGTCGGAATTACGCCATACGTAGTTCTTCCTTTTTCTTTTTCTTTTTTTTTTTTTAGAAAACTTTAGTTGATTGGTTGCTTTTATTTCAAAAAAATAAATAAATAAATAAATCTCTTTAAGTTCTTATGTTTTGTTTTTCCTTCTTCCAAAAAATAAAAAAACCTAAAAAGCTCATTATTTATTTCCTTCTTCCAAAAACCTAAAAACCTAAAAATAAATTTGAATGCCAATTTATGAAAGAGGAAAAATCTAAAAAAAATAAACCTGAGTTTGAAAAAGATCCATTTATTTATTTTATTTTATTTTTAAAAGACAACTAAGTGACACAAAAGAAAGAAAAATTCAACTAAAGGAGGTTATGCCTAGAAATAAAATCAACAAAGAAAAAAAAAACAAGGGTTTTTCTTTTTTTTTTTTCTAGGAGGAAAAATAACAAACACTCACCTTTTCACTAAATTTCTTAACACACAAGAATCACACATAAGCAACAAATAAAAAAGAAAAAAAAAAAAGAACAGAGGTATCAAATATTGCTATTTTAAAGGCCTTGCAAAGTGCATAATTTTTTTTAAAATGCAATAGACATGCTAAATATACTTTTTTTTTTTCAAGAACATGTAATTTTTTGCTAATATATGGCAAAGATGCCATTTCGAAAAGAATGCCAAAGAAATGCAAATTTAAATGAAGATAATAAGAGTACAATTTAATTATATATATATATATATATTTAAAACGATATAAAAAGATGCAATTTAGAAAAAAGGTAGCAAGAATGCAAAGAAAGTGATAAAGATGCAATTTTCATAAATCATGAGAAACACTCATTGCATAACAGATCTTAAAAGTTTTAAGATATGTTATGCAGTTTATCACAACAAGGATGCAAACTTTCTAATAAATGTAAATATATGTCATTATTATCATTATTATTATTATTAAAAGGATACATCAAGAGTAAGAAAAATTACATTACATAGCATACATGACAACACCAAAAAAAAAATTTAAAAGAGAAAGAAAAAACATTACACCATGACATGAATTGATTTTTTTTTTTTTTAGTTTTAGTTTTATTTTTACAAAAAATAAATAAATAAATTGAAAGAAAATAGCTTACCTATGCAATGGATGGAAGCAACAAATGGGAAGGTTTTGGTGTATGATGGCAACAATGGTAAGGTCACTGATGCTTCCTAAGTCATGTACAACCAAAGCCCTCAAACGAACTTGAGAATCAAGCACTATAATTCCTCAAATTTGATCAAGAAAATTCGCTGTTAAAACAAAATGCTAACATAAAGAAACCTAAACTAGTGAATGTAATATAATTGAAATACAAAAATAAGTTAGGGTTTTTGATTATTGAGGTTCACTAAACTTATATTTAGCTTCAATTTTGACCAATTTGGTTGAAATCAAGACCAATTTCTAGAGAGAAGCTCCTAAGGTATTAAGGTTTTGGGTTTTAAAGTGAGAAACTCAAGATTTCTCCAAGGGTTGTGGGATTTTGGTTGAAATGAGCACATAGCTAAGTCTTACATTTATAGAGCAGCAAGAAAAACCCTAACTTGCACTTTAAGTTGGATGAACATTAAGTTACTTTAAGCACGATATAATTCAAGACTCATTTTATTGTGTGTTGCCTATTGTGTTTGATTTTGAACCAATTCTAACATTATTTGCTTTGTTTAATGTGTGCAAGTAAATATTTTGTGTGTCTTTGATTGTATTTGTATAATTAATTAAAAAATTAATGCTAAAATTGGTCCAATTTTTCCTTTAAAATTAGTTATTTACTTGCTCAAAATATTTTTCCCTCTCCTAGAAATCTTGATCTGGAATGCAATGAGGAAGACAACTTTCGTAACATGGGGCCTACTATAACAAAATAAGAAGCTTTGTCCCCTTACAAATTCTGAACTTGTAGTTGTTGACTTAGTCAACATATGGGAGCCATGACCAACTTGTCAAACATAGTGTGAGGTTAGTAGCTTTACTTCATGTCTAGGTCCATGCCATGCTATATTTCAAAGATAAAATACTGGGTCAATTTTATAAAATGGCCCAATTAACCTTGAGCCTTAAAAATTGGCTTGAGCCTTTTGCGTCTCAAAAAATCTATATTTCCTCACAAAAACTATTTGCAAGAAAAAACTTGAGTCAACTGAATTACGAACCCGATTTTATTAAAGCTTGGCTTTTTATTTAGAATTTCAATTGGCTACAAAATGTTCATTTAACTCTAATTTAATCATGGTTTGAGGCCATAATCTCCTTAAAATTTGTACTTTTCCATTATTTCAAAATGAGATAGCCGAAACGGGCCCAAAAAAGAAAATGATTTTCAATAAATAACCATTTTTTATTTGAAATTCATAATTCAGTCAAATCACTTGTAACTATTTTGACCTAAAAATGACCTTAAACATTAACAAATTTTTTCTTTCCTAAATGGACTACTGCAAGCTTTTTCCCTTATTTCCCTTTTTTTTCTTTTTTCTTCTCTTTTTTTTTCTTTTTTCATTTATTTTGGATTTTCATTTTTCATCATGATTTTTTTTTTATCCTCTTCCTTAAATCGTCCAAATGATATTAGGAAGGGTAAAAAAAGGGGTATCTACAGGGCTGCTTCGATAGCCTCATCAAGTGTAGCAAACTATTGAAGTTCTACAACATCTCAAATCTCATACTTCAAGCCAATAACGAATTTGGATACAATCCAGGCTTTTGGTTCATTGACTTCATAACGTATCATGAGCATTTGGAAGTCTCACACATATTCATCTACGATGTGGTTGCTCTACTCTAAGTCCTGCAATTGAGCAAAAGTATCTTGTAAATAAGAATCCAGAATGAATCTGGCTCTCATAACCCTCTTCATCTCTAACCAGGTCCTAATCTCATGGTAACCTTCTCTTCTTCTCATGCCTTGAAAATTCTTCCACCACATTGCAACGTACCTTATAAATTCAAGAGCAGCTATTCTAAACTTTTCATAATCCTCATACTAATAATAATAATCCTTTCAACCTTTTCTTCCTAATCAAGATATTCATCCATATCACCACCTGCAACATTGCATGGTTAGTTGCTTACGATGTATGAGATCTTTCCTTGACTTCATAATACACCTCATTAACTCTCTCCTCCACATACCTTAAGTTAATCCTCCTTCGAGCCTACTTCCTTACTACTTTATCTCGGGCTTACCAAATTGGGAATGGCCTTTTGTCTTGCTAAGCTTCTTAGGTAGCTTCTTCAACTTCAGATATAACTTGATGAGCATTGTAAATGACATCAACTAGTTGGGCAGCAAGCTCACGAGCTATTTAAGTCAACTTAGTAATCATTGTAGCCATTTCATCGAAATGTTCATCTATACTTCTAGTGGTAGTCAGCATTTGTCAACCATGTTATTGGACACCACTTTCATTGTCACCAATGACGGCATTAGCATTAGGGTTAGTCATCTTCCGTTGTTAGTTAATTCGACTCAAACACATACCCAATTCCAATTAACCAGATACAATATACCCCTAAAACACAACAACAACAATAAAACCTAAGTTACATAGTCCACTCTACTTCAACCTTATACAAAACTTGATAAATTGAAGTTTTAGTCACCACCAACTTGTTTTGTTTCATCGTTTTGGAAACAAAGTATAACAAAGCTTGCTACTGAACACAACAAAGTACCTTTCATAACTTCCAACAGCTACTTACAACTATTGGAATCACTTGACAACCCTCAAACGCTCCAAAAATGAGCACTTACAACACAAATGCAACTTCTATAGAACTTATACACAACACAATGACTCTCCCTCATGAACCTCTACTCTAATAGCAAGATTATATGTCACCTTAAGAACCAACAATGGTGATATTAAGGTAGATCCAAACCTATCAAAGGAACAAAAATAGAATGGATTTTGCAAAGGTTTTAGCAAATCTATGAGCTACCTAACTAGATATTGTTGATGTTAGAGATTGGTACTATTAGATTTGTGGACACTTGTCGAGTTAGAATTCTGCAAAAGAAAGAGAGTTAGTTTAAGGGGGTGCTAAGGCAACTCCAATGTAGCCACTTTGATGTCTAAGTAAGACAATTGTAGGAGTAAATGAAAAGTGAAAAAGAGTCAATAGCATAGGAGTGTATAGAAGAAGCTTACAATAGTACTCCGAGCTTTATTTATAACCATAGATTCTCCTATGCTTAGCAACTGTTACCTCCAAAATATACATGTGCACTACATTTAAATTTAAGACTACTCCTAGTATTATGGAACACGAAGGGCATTTTAGTGGCTAATAAGCAGTTATTCTTGTAATAAGCCTAACTATTCATCGCTTTTGTTCAAATTTAAACTCTTCTAGATTAACTGAATCTTAGTGAGCTACATATAGTTCCTTAGAGCTAATTCATCCTATTTAGTTTGACCTATCCCTAACCATTTAGGTGAGTGTTTAGCTCATTGGCTTCTCAAGTTAATCGATTCTTAAGAGTTGGATTGCTCTAGGTTAAATATGTTGTATAGAAGGAGCTGAATAGAAATGAGCAGCTTAGATATACTTCATTTTAGGTCAATCCAAGTCTTAAGGAAAAACCCCTATCAACATTTGCTCCTTGACTCCACTTGATGAGTCATCAAGGGGAAGGATAATGTTTCTTTAGAGTAATCTTTTAGCAAGGATCTTTATTTCAATATGAACAGCAATCTCAGAAATTCTAACCTTTCTCGTATCTAACCTAATTATTTTGACCTTATCCGTACAACCATAACATTCCTTACTACAATCGACCTACCTTTTGTTTTGTTTATTAAGGAAGTTTCGTATCTATTCAAATGACGCTTGGCCTTTCCATAATCGAGAAACGTGTGATTGTGTTAGAACCCATGCACGCCCTCAATACTGTGATTTAATAATGGTCTTCAGATTTGTGTTGAGTGTGTACAATTGAATGGCTAAAAATAACTTGTAATTATCCATCATGTGATCACGAAGTTAATTTGCAAACTTTCATTACCCTTTTTCTCTTAATCCTAATTTCTCTTCGTTTCCCTTTTCTTTGCACTCTACTTCTTCTAACACTTCATATTTATAACCTTTCTTTTACCTTCTTCATCCCAACAATTCTCATTTTTCACATCCTTTCTCCAATTCACATTTCCCCTTCTTCATCTCATTTCTAAGGTAATTATGTCTTCCACGTAATAAGATGATTTGGCTTGCGCCGAGTAGAGCTAGGAGTTGACCATTGCAAACAAGGCAGGCGATTCACCTCTTTAAGAAGAACGCACTAGTATGGTGATGAAAAACAGTAATTGCCTTTAAGATTTATCAGGGCTTACAGGTTTAGTTAAGGTCGGCATCCTTAAGTCACTGAAGATCAGGAAACTTCCCTTCGACAAGTACCTAATGGATAATAAGGGTAGCACCCAAGTGGTTCCACTATATTCGGGTATCAAATATGATATGAGCCTTAATAGAGTCACCAGTATGATGATGCAGAAAGAGTTCAATGCTCTAAAACTTAATTTTTTATCTACCCCTCAAAGTTGGAAAATAGAGAGGCTGCAACTACACAAGTGTATCACTTTACTTAGCAATCATGAGTTTGCACTTTTTAAGAAATATTTTAAAGTCAATTTAAGATTTCCTTTCTCTCTTTTCTAGAAATCTTACTTTACATACCACCATATTTGCTCGAATATGCTGACCCCAAATTCTTATAAGATTAATGATTGCTTTTGAATGTATTTGTAAGGACTTAGTAGTTAGAGCCACTGTAACTTTATTTTGTTATTTTTCACCACAAAGAGGGCGAAAGATGGTTTTATATTTGTGCTCGACCTTAGAGGAAGATCTTAATAGGATTACAATCCTCTATCCACGATTGGAAGAGAAAATGGGTTATAGTAAGCTCTGAGACCGACCTAAATTTCCCAACTCTTTGGAATCACCCGATCAGATAATTTGACATCAAGAAATTGCTCCCTAATGACCAAAAGGCTTATGATGCTATCATGGAGGCCTATAAAAACAATTGGTCTCTATGGGATGTAGACACATCATAGATAAGTATTCTTGTGGTGCGTCAATCTTTCTTAGGGATAGAGTGAGAGCTTTAGAGGGTGCCAATGCTACCCAAAGTGAAGACATTAAGGGTACTAATAAAGGTATTGTTATTAAGTAAGGAATAAGCTATTTGAGATTATGTTGGGGGACCCTCCACGTCTACTTTGGGAGTTGAGTGGTCTTCCTTGCTTGTGCTTGGCATGGTGTCTATATGTGGTTTTGTTTGCATTCTAACATTTTCCCAACCTAACTCCTCAATTCTTCTTTGCAGGATATGCTATTAAAAGACCACAGCTAGAAAGATCTCTTTTCCTAGCTAAAGGCTGGCAAAGTAAGGAAGAAGGAGGAAGTCAAGAAAGCTTCTATAAAATCACTTGCAAAGTCCACTACCAGTAAGATAGTTAAAGATACCTAGCCACCAAAGGTCACTCTAAAGAGGAAGGTTAATGAGGTTATTAACTGAGGAAGTGACCCAATATATATGATTGTCTACCCTTGAAGAGGGATCCGAGTAAGGGAAAAGACCTTAAAGAAGTTCAGAAGAAAGATGATAAATTTGATGGTGATTAAAAGGACCCCAAGAAGACCAAGGAGGTCCTTGTTACTTTGCTTGGATATATGGCTCCTTTTAAGAAGGAGAATGAGGAGGTCTTGCAATTTTTCCCTTAATGGAATGTTACCACTATTGATTATACCCATAGAAACAAAAAAGTAGCTCTAGAACTGGTGAAAGGAATTCATCTCCCAAAGGATGTTGGTCTTCTAACAAATACTGTCAAGTTTTGTTAGAATTCAAGCTCTAATAGTTTGTTGAGGTTGGTTACCTTGAAAATTTACGATGTAAAGGCTCTAATTATCACTTGCACATAAAGTTTTTATACTTTCTTCTAACTTTGTTCTTGTTTTCTAGAGCTCTCAATGTTTAATGATAATTGTAAAAGCATTGGAAGAGGAGAAAAAAGCTATAAGAGTAGTTACTTTATGGTTCTTTATCTCTCCATGATCTACTTCAACTTATGAAATTTTGTGTTTTGTTTTAGATTGCTGAAGACTGTAAGAATCAGATTTCCAATCTTGAGGCCAAACACTTAAAGCTCTAGTAGAAATAGGGAAAGGAGAAGACGAAGTCAAAGGAGGAGGTTAAGAACCGCAAGGAGAAGGTTGACCAAGAAGCTAAATATAGGAAGAAGAAGGAGACTGCTCTGGTTGAAGAGTAGAAGAAGAATTGTCAACTTGTTTTTGACCTACAAGAGGTACAAGGTGAGGTGGAATGCCTTAAAAATAAACACACTGAAGAGATAGCTTACTTACAAAGGTCATAAGAGGAGATGAAGATCAAAATGACAGATCTTGAAAAGGAGCAAGATTTGAAATAACAAAAAGCCTATGATAAGGCCTTTAAGGATATTTAGGAGAGCCAGGAGTATATTAATCTCATGGCTAAAAAGATGCCAAACAGGGTAAATCTTTCTTGGGGTGAAATCTTGATCCATCACCCTAATTACGACCTAAGCTATCGGACTGCACCAAGTGAGGTAAAAATGAAGAGTACCCTACTACCGAAGATAGTGTTGCCAAAACTAAAGTAGTGGGTTAACCTAATGAAGGCATCGAAGAGAATATTCAGGTGGCTCCTAATGCTCTGGTATCTGCTGATGCTCTAAAGGTTTCTGAGACTCTTACTTTAGATCTTCCTTCCAACTCCCCCATTGTTTCCAATTAAGTTTCTAATAGCCAAACTCTAATCTCTAATCAACCTATGAAGGATCGAAATCTTTCTTTACCTACTAGTTGTTTGTTGCTTACTCTTTTTTTTTTAACTCTTAGGTTAGTATGCCGACCTTAGTCCACTATAAAAATAATTTGTTAGAACTTTGTTGAAGTCTTCTAAAGGACTTATTTGTTTTTTACTTTTTCCTTAAAGCAGAAACTGACTTACTCTTTTATTGGCCTGTAGTTATTTGTTAACTTTAGGCATTTACCAATGTATTCCTTATGTTTGCTTTATGATTTTTGAGCCCTTTTAATTAGTTATCAAGTAATCTAAGGCTTCTGGTTAGCCCATCTTCCCTATGTATTATGGGACTCACAACATCATGTTTGTTACTGACTAGTAGCTCGGAGCTTCTAAATACCTCGCCATCCACGTAGTAGATATAGAGTATCTAACTTGATAGTACCATATTGTTTATTGATTAGACTTAAAGCATTATGTTAGTGGCTAGTCGATGGCTTAGGGCTTCTAAGTAGCTCGTTGTCTATTTAGTAGACTTAGAGTAACCATGTTTGCAATGGCTTGTTGTCCATAGTATTTGGACTTAAGGCATCATGTTTGTCGTCAATTAATGACTTAGGGGTTTTCAAATATTTCATCATCATTTATAAGGACCTATAGTAACTACTCTTATTAGTCTCAGAAGAGTTTAAGGCTTTTATATCTTGTCGTCTAGTTCTTTTTTGGACTTAGAGGTTCACAAATATCCATTTCCCGTCATCCTTGAATATAAGACTTAAGGATTAAAGCTTTGTGATATGCTTGTCACCCTTTGACAAGGTGTAGAGACTTCTTGAATTTCCCTTAGAAGGGAGGTTGGATAGGAGTTGTGTGCATTGATGCTGGTTGATTAGGACCTTTAGGTCAATACATTTAGAATTATGTTCACATCGTTATGAAGAATGCCATGGTAAAGTATAGCACAATGTAAAGTTTAATAATGTTAAATATATGAACACTTCATTAAGCAAACCATGAATAGAAATAGGATCGGTTCACTAGCTCTGATAACGTATAATATACACTAAAATAAAGATAGCCAGGTATATAGGTCGGTAGACCAACATCAATAATTTCAACAACTTAATTATAAAATAAACAACCTTTAGAGAACAAGCAAGTTCTAAGCATAAAATCAGAAATCCACGCAACATGAAATTGAAAATTCACATATCTCTACCAACAGATTAGTCACTCGAAGTAGGGCTTAAGATTATCAGCATTCCATACCCACAAAATGGGTTTTCCATCAAGTCTCTTCAATCTATAAGCATGTCCATTCCCTGCCACCTCCTTTACCCTTACGAGGTATTCTTATGCTAGAGTTAACTTACCTTGACATTCCCTTGCTTCCAAGGCCTCTAACTTTCTATAGAACAAATCATTAGGTCGGAAACACTTGTACTTGACGTACTTACCAAAATACTAAGCTGTTCATTGCTGATAGGCAATGAGGTGAGCCTTAGCTAATGCTTGAGTCTCATGAATAGTATCCAAATTTACTTGGAGGCCAACATCATTATACTTAGGGTTATAAGCTTAGACTCTTGTGTTCTCTACTTGAAGTTCAATTGGTAACACTACTTCAAATCTAAAGGCTGTTTGGAAGGGAGTATGGCCTGTTAAAGTCCTTTGTGTAGTCCTATAACTCCTATAAAACATTTGGTAGCTCATCTACCACTTATTTTTTGCTTGATTCACCCTTCTCTTTAAACTTTAAAGAATTACCTTGTTCACAGCCTTTGCTTGTCCATTGCTCCGAAGATGTGCAACTAATTTGTAACATAACCTAATCTACCAAGCTTCACAGAACTGCTTAAACTTGTCATTGTTAAATTGTAGGCCATTATCAGTAATAATAGCGTATGGTATCTTAAATCTTCTTAGGATATTACTAACCATAAAAGCCTAAATGCTCTACTCTATTATACTTGCTTCTGCCTTTACTTTAACTTATTTTGTAAACTAATCCACCACGATAATGATGTACTATCTTTGCTTAGTGGTCTTTAGGCATAGGCCTAGAATGTTGACCCCTATTGGGTAAATGGCCAAGGGCTAGTAAATAGAATCAAATATGCACTTCGAGCCTTTTCAATCGGAGCGTTTCTTTGACAACGGTCATAAGTTTGGACTAAACAAAGGGAATCCTTCTTCATTGTAAGCCATCAATATCCGAGCCATAGAGCTCTTACTTTAATGTGATTACTGCAAACTTCGACTTATAAGTTGGAAAGGACTTATTATGCCTCTGATGGCCATACACATCTCAAGTAGGGCATACTTAATCATCTTTTGTATAGCTTCTCATCAATTATCGTAAAGTTAGTGGCCTTGGACATGAGCTTTTTAGCTTCCTTACTATCTTGAAGTAAGACTCAATTCTTCAAATAGTTGATAATGGAGGTCATCCAACAGTATTCTATCTCCTTTTCTTGCAACTCCAAACACTCTGCAAGCTGCCTTTTTATACACTTTTCTAGTAGATATTCTATTAAAATCCTTTCTTACAAGCTGTGCAAACCTACAAAAGCCAATTTGGACAACTTGTCTATAGCATAATTTTTAGCCTTTAGGATCTTTATCAATTGCCAAGTTTCAAAGCTAGCTCTGAACTCTTTAACTAATTGCAAGTAATTGATCATGTTCTCATCCTTAGCCATATTGTCTCCCTTAACTTAATTAATAATCAGTTGAGAATCAAAATAAATATCTAACTTTTTAGCCTCAACTTCTTTAGCTAGCTTAATCCTCACCAAAAGATTGATTGTTATTGGCTAAGAACATGAATTTTAAGGCATAAGAAATTTGCTCTCCCATTAGGCCTTTCAACATCACACTTACTCCATTTCCTTCGCATGTAGCTTACCATTGATAGACAGTATCTAGGTCGGCTGATGGAGCGTATATCATGCTATTAGGTAAGTCTACCATCAAGTAATAATATAGAGAATTATAAAAGCTCTGCATTTTCAATCCCACGAGGACTGAGCACTTACTCACTCATTCTAATTACTCTAATCTATGTTGAATTACAATAAGATTGATAAAATAAATAAAAACAAGAAATAGAAATTAACTAAAAGGTTAACTAATAATGTAATAATAAAAATAAAATAAATAACATAAATTAGGATATTTAAATGCTAATCACCATGAGTGTAACATGTAGGATCGTTTGGGATTTTAACGAATCTCTTATTTTTATTAACCAAAGGAATTCAAGCGTTAATCTAATAAGAATTGCTTCTCTATTAGATTCTAATCCTAATTAAATCCCACTCGAAATGCTTCTAGGATAAGGCTCCTT
Source organism: Lumnitzera littorea (assembly GCA_024138015.1). NCBI lineage: Eukaryota > Viridiplantae > Streptophyta > Magnoliopsida > Myrtales > Combretaceae > Lumnitzera > Lumnitzera littorea. Next base: position 71,858,313 of record JAMXBB010000012.1, on the reverse strand, counting down.
AGAATAGGTATTTCTTACACAAATGATAAATAAATTAATTCCAAAAGAAACTTATAACTTATCTTTGAACTTATAGTAAATCCTTTTAATTACAGTAAATCAATTATGTATTGGCTTTGGGACTTCAATATATAATATCGGATAAATAAAGCCGAGACTCTAGAAATAACAACTTAATTCAAATTAAATACGTAATTGAATTAATAAAAATGAGAAGATTATATTAAAATAAAACAATTTATGTACACTACATTGTTACCTCAATGATTCACAAATCTAGATATCGTTGCTTCTAAGCTAGAATCATAGGAATGGTAGAAACTTTCATACTTACAAGAGTGTTTCTATTCCTTATTCTCTCGTTCTCTTCTACTTTTTCTCTCTATCGAACACAATTGTCTATCTTATGTTTATAATGTCTAGACTAAATAATGCCCAAATGGCAAGTATATCATAGCAAATTAGACGTACAAGGCCATAAACATGACCATGGTAGCTAGGCGTGAGCAAAACCTTGTAATAATTCTTGCGAGAATTGTCTTGAAATTAGTTACAAAGGGAACATGGTTGGGAAACATGGTCGTAGTAGGTGACAAAGGTCATGCCTTTGTCAAAAATCCTTCAAAATTCAAATTGCAATTGAGGACAATGGCTCCATAGCTAAGGAACATGGCCGTAGTACATACCCATGGTTATCTTCTTTGCTTGTTTCTTAAACAAATTCTCTCTAATTCTTGCTATCTTCAAATTATCATTCAAAATAGATGAACTTTTCTACAAAAATTACCTAAATTCTCATTTTTCGTCATATTGCTTCAATTGAATCTTGAAATAAAGTAACTCAAATCAAAAGCAAATTCAATTAATTTATATCAAAATATCTCAAAATATTTAAGAAAATAGCATGATAAAGTGTAATTTTATACTCATCAAATTTCTCACTAATTAATCATTTGCTTGTCCTTAAGCAAATAAATTAATCCTTAATAAGGATTGATTAGAAAAAATTAGGATAACAACTTCTAGGACAGACTACTATTATCTAGGAATGATAAAAGAAAATAGAATCATCTCTACAAATAGATTTGCATCCCTTAAAATTTCCTAGTTACTTGCAATCTCTTTCTCCTTACTCACTTTTTCAATGAATGCTAAACATCAATTTTAGAATTCAATGGCTAGTTCCTGTAAACTGATGTTAAACCACATCATTTAACTAAGGATTCTCCTCTTGAATTAGTCTGATTTTTATTTAGTTAGGCAAAAACCATTTACAACTTTTTTCCATTTAGCTAAGATGTATATAAATCTTTCTTGACTCTATCGAATACCCTAATCAAGAGTAAATATATGTTGTATTTACTCATCCCTTTCTCATTCCCCTAACATAAGATTCTAAAGACAAGCTTTTTAACTTATTTAATTACCGAAGCTTCATTAGCAAGAGGAAACCCCTTGGTCTTTTAAGGGACCAAGGCCAGTCCTAATCAACTTTTCATCATCCATTATTTTTTTCTTTTAGCAAATTAGTAGTAGGAAAAATCTTGCTCTTCTGAGGGATTGAGACCTATCCTTACCAATCACTATTTGTTAGTTTTACTTTTAATTATGCCCTCGGCAAATTGAGTTTTTAAGGGGAAATTACAAGAGACAAGTCTCATTTATATATTTACTTAGGATTATAGATTTCTAAAAATTAAAAGGGATAAGCATACATCTAAGTAAATTTCAGATGTAGCATATGACTAAAGCTTAACTTCAATGATTAATAAATTAGTATCCTAGAATTCTAGGCTAAATAACATGTAAGTCTTGCTCCATAGGAATTCCACCACTCAACTCTTAAGTAATGGGAATTGAAAAAAAAAATGTTTTAGGGGGTTAAAATAAATGTAAACAATGATTTCTAAATAATAGTAGTATTCCCCTTCCTATACTTAATTGAGTACATTGTCCTCAATGTATCAAATACTAAATTATAGGCAAAATTATTGCAATAAAATAGTGGAAAGTAAATAAAAACAAGGGAAAAACAATACTCCCCTGAATATTTGGAACTTGCTCGAGTTATCCATTGAGAATTTAGTGTGATATTGTTGGAATTTATCAATGCCAAAGATCTAAGTTAACATACTTAAAAGAAAAAGATAAGAGCATATGTGGAAAAAGAAACTTTTATTAATTCATGGAATTGAACAAACAAGAACATTAACATAAAACTAAAAACATGAAAACACAAAGGAAATTCAACAACTAACTAACTAAACTCTTATTTAAATAAAAATTGGAAAAAAAAAAGGAAAGCGTCAGATCAACTAAAAATTCCTAAAAGAAATCTAAATCGTTTGCATTGGTTTCATCTTCTAAATCCACATTAATCGGTTCGTTTTCTACATCTCCTTTGGAAGGTTTTTCTTCTTGGGTCTTAAATGTCACTTCTTCCTCTTCCTTATCATCCCCTAGATTCATCCTTCTTGCTACATCGATCAACTCCTCATCCATTAGTAAAGGAATTTTCATCTTAACTTAGTTGGTGAGATTACTACAAAATTCCATCATTCGACTTTGTCTCTTAAACAATCTTTTCAAGGATTATTCCACAATCTCTTGTCAACCAATTTCTAAACTTACATCGTTAGTTTCTTCGCCCCATTAACAAGTTCATGGTTAGTGGAAGTTTCAATTTCTTTCCTTTTAGGGGGTGATTTATCAACCTCATTGAGAAGAAATCCCATCTGACAGAATGTAGAAAGATTCATTAGGGTAGCATTATAGATCATGGTAAATTGAGGATTATCCACTAGGAGTTTGAGTTGCTTGCCATGACAGTGACATTACGTTCACAACCTGATTGATTTACCTAAGAATCCGTAGCTTGATGTCGCATATAAAATGCGAGAGCAATAGCAAGATTGATGGGGTATCCTTTTATTAGGCTATAGAGGTAGAAGACCTTATGTATAGCCATCACTCCGGTACTTTTTTCCCCTCCCACTAATTGTGTGTGTGAGAAGCCAACAGAAGATTCTATGAGTTGGATTTACTATGTGAGATGCTCTCACAAATTTTGGATTATATATTTTCTCACCAATCAGTTTAAGCTAGTAACAAGGAGGGGTAACACCATAAGGTAGTTCACATAGAAGAGTGTAGAACTCTGGTGAATAGACAAACTCCTTATCGTAAATCCCATCAAAACCTCAAACTTGGCAATCCAAAGGCTAAATTCGGTGTTTTGGGGTCGAAATGAAATTGTGTTTCTAGCTCCATAAGGGACTTAGTCATGTTCCAATGACATGGTGGTTAGAAATTTGAGAGTCAATTCTTTGTAGACCAATTCTTGAGTTGAAAACAACTTATCCCAAACCCCCTTTCTCAATCATGGCATGAATCTCAAATTCCATGTTTGTAAGTTTCAGGACTTACCAATCAATGAAGCTTAATTGAGAGAAAGTCTTTTTGGATAAAGCTTCATAATGGGTTTGGTGTTCAAGATTATCAAATTGCAACATGTGTTTAGGGTGTAGTGGTAAAGTAGCTAGAGGATCCTCTTCTAAGATTGTTTTAGAAGAGCTTTTGCAACTAGTTTGACGAGTGGTTCGTGTTGCCATTGGTGGTTGTTAAGGTGGTTAGTTTCTCTCTTTCCTAACACTTAGTTGATGGAGTAGTGTTCAAGGATGTTTAGGATGCAATAGGGTTATTTAGGATGCAAGTAAAATTAAATACTTGTTTTCTAGATTATTGATGCAATTTTAATGAGGCAACTAAATTTTATGGAAAGTTGCAATAATATCTTCACTCAAGGACATTAGTAAATTAGGATATATCCTTAAATATTCATTGCATCTTAGTGAATAGGAAAGTGAATTAGGAAAAGGAAAGTGGATTTTATATGAGAGAGTTCAAAATAGGAAAGTGCACTTCACTTTCTTAGAAATAAGATTTGGACGCATCTTATTTTATTGGCAATTGGACTATATGGGCATCACTGCGGCCATAGTCATTAGCCATGGTCACTACTAGAGTCAACTCCTTCAAATTTCTCTAACTGCAATTTCTTGACAAGAGGAACACTGGTGTGGTCACTAGCCTTGGTCGCCTCTTAATTAATTTTTTATCTTAACTTTGTATTTTCTACATCTTATAAGTACCCAACTAAGAACATAAGCATGGTCCTAGGCCATGGTCTTCTCTAATTCAAAATTTTAATTTTTAGATTTAATTTAATTCATGACGAGAGGAACATGGGCAAGACCATTAGCATGGTCTTGAATCGTAGTCCTTACTAGACTCAAACTTACCTCTTCTCCTTGCATTTCATGCTTCAATTCACAATCATGATTCTTTCCAACCTTCTCTTTAGTCATCACAACCCTTTTTGTTTCCTCTAATTAGTCTTGAAACATTAAAGAAAAGTCTAGAAACCAATTGTGTAGACTTAGTGCAAAATCAAAAAGACGTAAAATGAGAATTTTAGTGAAATAGAAATTAAACATGCTTGCCTCTCAAGAAATGATTTTGGTTAATGTCATTTGCTCGATGAATTAAGAACAAAATTACATGTTTTTTATGATTGGATGGAGATCATATTCAAGGTTATTCTCCTTTCTAAGCTCCCCTTCCAAGTATATTTTGAGTCAGTGTCCATTTACCTTAAAAGTTCCTTTCTCAGGGCTTGAGATTTCTACCGCTCCATATAGAAATACTTATGTCATAGTGTAAGGTCCCGACCATCTAGATATAAGTTTACTTAGAAAGAGCTTCAACCAAGACTGGTATAGTAGAACTTTATTTCTGACTTGTTGTTTTCCTTGCCTAATTCGACTGTCATGAAATCGCTTGGCTCTATCCTTAAATATCCTTGACTTTCATAGGCGATATCTTGCTATGCTTCTAGCTCATTTAGCTAAGCTTTTTCTATTCACTTGCATGCTTAAGATCAAGGTTAGCACGTTTCATAGCCAAATAGGTCTTATGCTCGATTTCTATAAGTAAATGACATGCTTTACCATAGATAAGCCAATATTGGGTCATTCCAATTAGTGTCTTGTATGCGATTCTATAAGCCCAAAGATCATCATCGAGCTTCTCAAACTAGTCTCTGTAATTATGCTCAATAATCTTTTCTAAAATCCATTTAAGGTCCCTATTTGCTATTTCAACTTATCCACTAGTTTATGGGTGGTATGGAGTTGCAATTCAATGCTTAACTTCATATCATTTCAACAATTTCTCTAGGTAAACATTGCAGAAATGTGCTCCTTTGTCACTTATCAATGCTCTAAGAGCACCAAATCTAGTGAACAGACTCTTTAAGAACCAACTTACTACCCTAGAGTCATTAGTTGGTAGAGCTTTTGCTTCTACCCATTTAGACATATCATTTAAGGCTATTAAGATATATTTATTTCTATTCAAATTTGGAAATGGTCCCATAATATCTATATCTCAAATATAAAAAATTTCACATTTCAAAATTAGGTCTTATTGCATTTCGTTTCTTTTAGATATGTTTCCTACCCTCTGACATCTATTACAAAGTTCCACAAACTTATGAGCATCTTTAAATAATATTAGCTAATAAGAACCACATTCAAGGACTTTATGAGCCATTTTATTCACACTAAAATGTCCTTTTGTTGGTCCTGAGTGACAATGTTCTAAAATGTGCCAACTTTCTAAATGAGGGACACATCTAAGGACTATTTGATCCGCACCAATTTTGAATAAGTAAGGGTCTTCCCAAAAATAACTTTTAATATCATGGAAAAACTTTTTCTTATGTCTAAAATCTAGTCCTAAAGAGATAATTCTAACTACTAGATAATTAATTATGTCATCAAACTAAACAGTTTTCCAAGGACTTATCTGGTATAGCTTCTTATCTAGGAACTCGTCATTGAATTTATGTTCATTAAGTTTCTCTAATGAAGGGTTTTTAAGGAGCAAGAGATGGTCGAACGTCAAATTCTCTACTTCCTTTTTGTCTCTAATTTCTAGGTCAAATTCTTGAAGTAAAAGAATCCACTTGATCAATATCGGCTTGGCACCTATCTTATTTAATAAGTATCACAAAGCAGAGTAGTCGATGTAAACAAAAACTTTAGACAAGATAAGATATGACGTAAATTTATCGAAAGTAAAGACTAATACTAAGAGTTCCTTTTCCTTAGTGGTGTAATTCTCCTGAGTCTCGTTCAAAGTCTTTCTCACAAAATAGATTACTTAGAAACACTTTTCCCAGCTTTGACCTAACATTGCCCTTATAGCATAGTCACTAGCATCGCACATTAGTTCAAATGGTAGGCTCCGATATGAGGCTACATGATAAGGGCTTTAGTCAATTTATCTTTTCAAGTATTAAATGCATCTAAGTGCTCTTGAGAAAATCTAAATAGAATATCCTTTTCCAATAATTGGGTTAAAGGTCAAACTATTTTAGAGAAATCTTTAGTAAACCTTTGGTAAAATCAACATCTCTTAGGAAACTGCGTGCGACTTTAACAGATGTGGGAGGGGATAACTTAGCAATAGTATCAATTTTGGCATTATAAACTTCTATGCCTCTCCAAGACACCTTATGTCCTAACACTATCTCCTCTTATGCCATAACATGTAACTTTCCGAATTTAATACTAAATTAGTCTCTTCACAACTAACTAATACTTTTTCAAGGTTCCTAAGGCAATTACCAAATGAATTCTTGAAAATTGAAATATCATCCATAAAGACTTCCATTATATCCTCTATGAATTCGTCAAATATTGCCATCATGCATAGTTGAAAAGTCGCGGGTGCATTATAGGGGCCAAAAGGCATTCTCTTATATGTAAACATACCATAAGGACATGTAAAAGAAATTTTCTCTTGGTCCTCTTGAGCAATAGAAATTTGAAAATAACTAGATAAACCATCTAAAAACCATAAAGCATATGACCTGATAGATGTTCTAGCATCTAGTTGGTGAATTGTAAAGGAAAATGATCCTTTCTTGTCGCGTCATTGAGCTTTATCTAGTCAATATAGAATCACCAGACTATAACAACTCTCATCGAAATTAGCTCATTTCCCTCATTTTGTACTGCCCTTCCTCCCTTTTTAGGCACAACCTGCACAGGACTAAACCAAGAACAGTTAGAAATAAGATAAATCATACCTACATCTAGAAGCTTGATTACTTATGCTTTAATTACTTCCTTCATGTTTAAGTTCAAACTTCTTTGTAGTTGTACTACGAGTTTATATTCTTCAAGCAAGATGTTATTTATATAGAACGAGGGACCAATTCCCTTGATGTCAGAAATCTTCCATGCAATTGCTCTCTTGTGATCCTTTACACATCAAGGAGTTCACTCTTTTGCTATGTAGTTAATCTTAAGGAAACTACTACTAGCAACTTTGAGTTTTCCTCTAGGAATGCATACTTGATAAGGGTAAATTACTTTACACTTTCAAAACACATTTAGCTATTAATTGTTCATAATTGTGATTCAATAATTAAGTTTTTGGTACTTGATTGTGTAATGTATTGATTTCAGATGAATCATGAGCAAGGGGATGAAATTTACACAAGAATAATGACTTTTAAGGCAATCACGATTATAAGGAAAAGAAAACCTTGAAGTAGAACTAGGATTCACTCAATCACGGGCATGATAATGAAGGATTGGAATGGCTAGCCTTAATTATGCTCTCCATCACAAGCTTGATTGAGGAAGTTATGATGATTCCCTTATCAATCATGGTCGTGATTGTACAATAAGAGGGTGATAATGTCCTCAATCATGAACGTGATGAGATGTAATGAAGCGACAAGGAGTTCATGTCTATTGTCACAGTCGTGATTGGTGTAGAATCTTATTTTTTGAAACTATCACACCTCGAATCATGAGTGTGATGGGAGTAAACATAATTGTTTTTCTTCAACTTTTTCACACAAATTAATACGTAGAACATGCCTTAACATCAAATAGTATCTTGAAGTGGTATAATTTGAGTCCTTTGACGAGCTAAGTATAAATATACCACAACTTTTAGACAAGAAGATAGATATAACACCAGATTGAGAGAGAATTATAACAAAACGAATACCATCAAGAAACACAATAGATCATTAGAATGAATACCATTAAGTTTTCTTATTTGTGTTCTTAGCGTAGTGATATTGTAACGAGAGTTTTGTGTAATATTCTTTACTAACTTCGAAGGAATTGTAAAGAATCCAGTGTTTGTATACTATTGTATCAGAATCCTTCAAGTGAATCAAAAGGGGTTTTATTCTTCCCTCTTCTTTTATATTGTGTTTTAATTTGTTTTTCCTATTTCTCTATATTTGTTCTTTTTCTATCATGTCTGAGTGATAAATTAAGGTTTATGAAGTCATTTTAACATGAGTGTATTCAAGGTTGTCAAACTCATAATTTTACCTAAAATCGTTAGAGGGTCTGTAAAATCGAAATATAGAAATGTAAGTTTCTACAACTTATGTAAAATGGCTTAAAAAAATTATGGACATATTTATAGTAGTTATTCAAAACTTGAATACATGCCCTGTATTATAGTTGTGATCAAGTCTTTGACACCCCACTATATGAGGAATTTCCCTCCCTCTCTCTCTCTCTCTCTTTCTCTCTCATTTCTCACACATTTTAAAACTCTACCTTGTAATACTCTCCCCATGTCGGTTTCCTACGAAACTCTACTCTCATTTTCTCAACATCAACCCTTATTCTACTCACTTCTAACACTTGCACCATCGTTCTCATCCTGATTACACTCTTCTAAGATATGATCTTCCTTATTTTCTTTTGTTTTTCTACATTCACATAGATTTGTTTCATGTAACTTTAGGGTTTATGTATGTATGTTTACTATACTTTGTAAATGTGTTGTAATCATACTAGTAGTTATATTTGTATAATAATTAGACTTTGATTTACATGACTTTGTGCTAGAATTTAGAATATCAAACTTAAACCCTAATTTCAATTGATGATTATTGAATTGGGGATTTTTGCAAATTGAGCCTAATTTGATGATTTAGTCGCACCATTGTAATTAAGTGTTATGTAAGATTTTGTTGCTAGTTGTTTGTCTATATGTTGAAGTGTCGTAAGACAATTAGGAATTGTATTTTGTTTATGTGTTAATGTTGTGAAGTAGAGTATTGTATGGTTGAGGGGAGATGCAAATCCTTAGTTGAAGCCCGGGTTACAAGTTGAGTCATTATAAATTCACTTGTGTATTGTGTGCTTGAAAGTAGGTTAAGGTTGATCATGATTAGTCTATAGATGCCTTATATTTGTAAGTTGGATGAAGTTAGAATGGCTATGCTTAGTCTAAATTGTACTTGAATTGTACATGTGTTTGTTTCTCTTGAACTAACACTGATGTTTGTAGGCAGCACCTAAAAAATCAACAACTTCTTTACATAAGAGATCGAAGGCTGATTGTTCTCCTTCTCCTCTTCCCAAGCGATCCAATGCTGCAAGTTCAAATAGGGCAATCGCTCCACCAGTTGGTATGATTACAGAACAGAAAGAGAGATTTAAGGAATTTGTTGCTAAGAAAATCATCAAGAGACATTGTGTCATGGATTGGGATGTATTAGGGGAATACGGCTTGAAAATAGCCATGCAAAGACTATTAGGAAATGGGCCGTGGCTAAAACTATTCATGGTTCGAGAGAAGACTTATAAACAAACAAAATTGGCTTTCCTCTCATCTTTCAAGAATAAGTACAAGTATATTGGCTCAAAAATGGAAAATGAGGTGGAGTTTTTTGCGTTTGGATGAACTCATACGTTTGATATGTTAACCTTTATACGGGCGATGAGATTGTATACCTAAGCTGAGCTTGAGGATGATGAGTTTGTAGATTTACTAGTAAGTCTTCCCTGGGGAACTTTTGTAAATGAGTTTTGAAGAGAAATCTCCAATGAGAATAGTTTCAAGGCAAGCAAGTGTAAGGCTTCAACTTTGAAGAAGACTAGTACTCGAGTCTTCCACTACATTCTTGTTATGATGATTTATGGGGAGCATGAGAGCCCTAGGGCAGTAGGGGGGGGGCATGACTTACTGCCCTTATACAGTATACTTAATAGGTTTTTGGTGAATGTGGGAATCATAACTACATTTGGACTTTTCCAGCAAACGTTTGATAAGAGCAAGAGTATTTTTGTTAGAGGGCTAATTACGTAAATCCTTAAGAATTTGAGGTTATGGCCCACTAGTGATAGGCCAAGAGACTCTTGTGCTAATTCGAAACTACTACCAAGAACTCCTTTCAATTAATGGGGTATTGTCAGAGTCTCGGATTCTAACTTGGACATTGAAGACCTTGGTGCTCCGAATTTCGTGCCATCCACACCAAGCTTTTCAGTCGGTAATTTGAAGAGATTGAAAACTGAAGTGGCTAAGATTAAAGAGACTCAAAAGGGAATTGTTGAACTTTTGAAAAACATCACCACAAAAGTGAGAGCAGTCATTCCCTCTTGTTTCTCTTATCCTCAAACCTAGGAGGACGCGGGTCTTAGTGAACCTCCAGTTCCCCCACTAATAAGTGCTCTACAAGAAGAATAAGAAGGAGTTGAAGAGTTAAGAGAAGAAGACTTTGGTCATGAGGAGGAAGGGTCAAAAGAAGAAGACAGTGATGATGAAGAGGAAACACATGGAACTCAGCAAGAATCAGCAAGATAAGGAGCTAAGAATGAGAGTGAAGAAGAGTCATCCAAGGAAGATGAAGATGGCTCCGATGAAGCGATGGAAGCCAAAGATGACTAACTTGTTTTCTTTCTTTTGTTGCATTTTGTTATTTTTAGAATCTTTAACTAGTTGAGAGCTTAACCTTAATGATGTACTATTGATGGAGACTCTCATATCATGTGTCTGCTGTATTTTGTTTTTGTTTTGTCTCGTCTTAATAGTCAAGTGTCTCCTTTGTTATTTGATTTGTCATGGTGTTGGAGGCTGTACTATCTGATGGTTTAAGACTTAATAAATTGGTCAAACTTCATATTTTGGGGAGGTTCGGTTCTCATTGTTTATTGCTTTTCATCTTTCTAGTTGTTCCTTTTCTATGCTTATTCTATGTTTGCTTTCCTTAAACATTAAGTACAATACCTCTCGCTAAGTGTGGGGAAGGGTAAACTTTATTTGTCAAAAGTCTTCCACTTAAGCTATTTGTTTTCAAGTTGTAAGTTTACTAAGTAGATTGTCAATTTGGCATAGTAACAATCAATTGTGTACCTAACTACTTCTTATGGAGTTAAAGTACATGATCAATATTGTGAGATAAAATCTAAGTGAAGTAAACTTACTTACTATTTAATGAATGAATTTAGAGGTCAAAAGTGAATCGAAGTCTTTAGTTCAAAGTTAATTGGTTGTGCTTATAAACTTTCTAAGTAATATATCTGCTTTTCAATTACTTTTAGAGTTCATTTGATCTTGAGTGAAAAGGGCAAATGAAGTGATTCACTTGTTGATGCTTCTTAAGAATCTCTTCAAATAAATTGAATTAAGGACCGAGTTAGTAAAGGTAGGCTATGGTCCCTCAAAAGAGCAAAGTTTGACCCCGTTGCTAATTTTTGTCTTTATAACTTTGCAATAAGAATCTATAAGGATTGAGTTAGTAAGGGCGGGCTTTAGTCTCTTAGAAAAGTTAAGTCTAACTCCACTGCTAATTTTTATTCCTCTAATAAAAAGTGAAATGAAAATGAAAATGTAATGAGTGAGTTGTCCTTAAAGAGATTCAATAGAAGAAGTAGAAATATAAGAAAAATGGATGCAATGTACTTTTCTTCTAGATTAGTATTCTTAAGAAGTAATTGAAGGGTTTTATATACTTAAGGAAGTAGATGAAGTATAACTGATTTTCATTTAATCTATTTGACTTTGTGTTAATTTTGTACCTTAGGAAGCTATCATTAAATAGTAAGGGTAAAGTGTGTTTTATTTTAATTAGTCCTAAAATATTAGTTTACATGTTCTAAGAACACAATGTGGTAAGCACAAAGTTAATCCACTGGGAATACCTTGTTGGATGTGCAATTGATTGTTTTAAGCATTTGCTTGAGGACAAGTAAAGCTTAAGTATGGGGAAGTTTAATAAGGGTAATTACTCTATATTTTCAAGACATATTTAGGTATAAATTGTTCATAATTGTGATTCAATTCTTAAGTTTTTAGTACTTAATTGTGTAATGTATTGATTTCAAATAAATTACGATTAAGGGGATGAAATTTACACAAGAACAATGACTTTTAAGGCAATCACAACTGTGAGGAGAAGAAAGCCTTGAAGTAGAACCAAGATTCACTCAATCAAGGGTATGATAATAGAGGATTGGAATGGCTAGCCCTAATCATACCCTCCACTACAGGCGTAATTGAGGAAGTTGTGATGATTCCCTTATCAATTATGACCGTAATTGTACAGTAGAAGGGTGATCACATTCTTAATTATGGGCATGATGAGATGAAATGAAGTGACGAAGAGTTCACGTCCATTGTCATAGTCGTGATTGGTGTAAAATCTTGTTTTCCAAAACTATCACACCCCGAGTCACGAGTGTGATGGGAGTGGACACAACTATTCCTCTTCAACTTTTTCACACAAACCAGTACGTTGAACATGTCTTAACATCAGGCGGTGTCTTGAAGTGGTATAATTCAAGTCCTTCAATGAGTTAAGTATAAATATACCGCAACTTTTAGACAATAAGAGAGATATAACACTAGATCAAGAGAGAATTACAGCAGAATGAATACCATTGAGAAACACAACAAATCATTAGAATTAAGACCATTAAGTTTTCTTATTCTTGTTCTTAGTGTAGCGATACTATAACGATAGTTTTATGTACCATTCTTTACTATCTTCGAGAGAATTGTGAAGAATCCAATGTTTGTATAATGTTGTATCAGAATCCTTCCAGTGAATCAAAAGGGGATGTATTCTTCTCTCTTCTTTTATTTTGTGTTCTAATTCCTTTTTCCTCTTTCTCTATATTTGTTTTTTTTTTTTATCATGTGTGAGTGATAAATTAGGGTTTACGAAGTCATTTTAACATGAGTGTATTTTGAATTGTTGTTATTCTTAATGATTACACGGTTCTAGTGATTAAAACTTCATACAAGGTGAGATAATGTAGTACATGACACTTACAACTTAATCTTTCTCCTCCTTTATCACTTGTTCACAGTTGACTGGTGGCTTTTTGGGTTGCTTGGCAACTTGCAACTCCTTACCACTTCTCAAGGTTATGGTTTCTGCTTAAGCTTTTGGTAAAGGCTTTAATTGTTTTTTGACTGTAATCTTGGCAATTTGGTCTATGCGCTTTTCAATACATAATAGCTTAGCATTGCTATTTTACATGTACCTAGTCAACATCTCTTCAAGTTTCAAGTTCTCCCCTTTTAGAGGGTGAGTTTGGAATCCATAAGGAACATTGCCATTTCTTGGTGGATAAAAAGAATTACTTGCATAAGAGAAACACTCCTTACATTGTTCTTCACGGTCGTTAAAAGGTAAACATTGAAAACCTCATTGATTCATAACATAATAAGGTAGTTTTTGGTAATAAGGTGGCATGTATCCTCCTGGGTTAACGACATTAAGCATCATAAAATGTTGTACTAGCATAGGATAAAAATCTAACCTTGTATATAATGCCTACACCCATGCTACTAAGGTCATGGTGGACTTTGCATCCTTTAATGTTGATTTCTTCCTACTGAGTTTATCACCTTCCTAATGGTAGCTGTTCATGGCTAAGCTCTCAAATAAAGCATATGCTTCACTAGGTATCTTTGAGTTTAATGTACTAGCTACAAATGCACCAACAAATTGTTTAGTTCTATAATTCAATCCAGTGTAAAAAGTTTATACCTACATCCCAAATTGGTAGAGCATGATTTGGGCATTTCCTAAGCAACTCCTTAAAACGCTTCTAAGAATCATAAATTGTTTCCTCATCAGACTGGGTGAATGGCGAGATATCACTCCTAAGCTTAGTTATTTTAGCTAGAGGAAAATATTTTTCTAAAAAATTTTTTGTTAGTAAATCCTGAGTAATAGTAGAATCTTTTTGTAATGAGGCTAATCATTGCCTTGCTTTTCCTTGTAAAGAGAACGAAAATCATCTTAACCTTATTTCATCATTCATGGCTCCTTCTACTTTGAAAGTTGTACAAATCTCTAAAACGCTAGCAAGATGCACATACAGGTCATCCTCTAGAGAGCCTTCAAATTGCAACTGCTATTGAACCATTTGGACAAGAATTGGTGGCATCATAAATTTGTTTGCAATGATAGCTAGTCTTGCAATACTTGAGTTAGCTCCACTAGTCAACTACTTAATATAATCGAACATAGTTTTATGTGCTTCATCGTTATTGGCCATTGCTCCAAATTTTCCTCAACACAAAATAGAAAATTCAAGTTTTAGGCTATTTAACAAAAATAAATAGAAAACTGACAAAAATTAAAATAACAAAGTAATAAAGGAACAAGCTTTCTTAATCAACAGTCCCTACAAATGGCACAAAAATCTTGGTGGAGTGTATATTGTGCTATTAGGCATCTATACCTATCAAGTAATAGTATAGAAAATTACAAGAGTCTCGGGTAGTCGATCCCATGACTACTGAACACTTACTCACCCATTATAATTACTCTAATTTATGTTGAATTACAATATGGTTAACAAAATAAATAAAAACAAGAAATAAAAATTAACCAAAAGATTAACTAATGATGTAATAATAAGAATAAACTAAATAACATAAGCTGGGATATCTAGATGTTGATCACCATGAGTTTAACATGTAAGATCGTCTGGGATTTTAATAAATCTCTTATTTTTATTAATCGAAGGAATTTACTTTAATCTAATAGAAATCGCTTCTCTATTATACTCTAATCCTAATTACATCCTACCTAAAATGCTTCTAGGATAGGACTCCTTAGAATAGGATTAAGAATAGGAATCCCACAAACAAATGATAAATAAATTAATTTTGCAAAAAACCTATAACTTATCTCTAAGCTTATAACGAATTTCTTCAATTGTGGTAGATCTAATTATGCATTGGCCTCACAACTTAAGTACATAATATCAAATAAAAGTGGAGACTCTAGAAATAGCAACTTAATTCAAATTAAACACGTAATTGAATTAATAAAAATGAGAAGAATGTTTTAAAATAAAACAATTTATGTACACTATATTGTTACCTCAATGATTCATAGATCTATATATCACTGCTTCTAGCTAGAATTATAGAAAAGATAGAAACTTTCATACTTACAAGAGTGTTTTTGTTCCTTATTATCTCGTTCTCTTCTCCTTTTTCCCTCTCTTAAATACAATTGTCTATCTTCTATTTGTAATGTTTAGACTAAATAATCCCTAAATGGCAAGTGTATCATAGCAAATTGGACATATAAGACCAAGAAAATAGCCGTAGTGGTTAGACATGAATAATACCTTGCAATAATTCTTA
Source organism: Lumnitzera littorea (assembly GCA_024138015.1). Taxonomy (NCBI): domain Eukaryota; kingdom Viridiplantae; phylum Streptophyta; class Magnoliopsida; order Myrtales; family Combretaceae; genus Lumnitzera; species Lumnitzera littorea. The sequence goes on along the minus strand of JAMXBB010000012.1, from coordinate 71,842,806 downwards.
TGAGAATTGCCTTGAAATTATTTATGAAGGGAATACAATTAGAGAACACGATCGTAGTAGGTGACCATAGTCATGCCTTTGTAAAAAATCCTTTCAATTGCGGACAAAGGCTCTACGACTAAGGAACACGGCTGCAGTATGTACTCTTGGTTGTCTTCTTTGCTTGTTTCTTGAACAAATTCTCTCTAATCCTTGTCATCTTTAAATTATCCTTCAAAATAAATAAAATTTTCTTTAAAAATCACCTAAATTCTCATCTTTTTTGTCATATCACTTCAATTGAGTCTTGAAATAAAAAATAACTCAAATCAATAGCAAATTCAATTAATTTATATTAAAATAACTCAAAATATTTAGGAAAATAGCATGGTAGATAAGTGTAATTTTATGCTCATCATTGGCTCTTCAACCTACATTGCGGATCCTTCACTCCTAGCGAACTCAACTATAAAATCTACCAAAATTTGAGCCTTATAGGCTTCTCCAGGTTGGTACTAGATCCCTTGAACACTAAGCTCCAGAGTATACTTAACCATTCGCCCAAAGGATTAAACTTTTGCAGAGTTTGCTTTAGGGGTTGATTGCTTAAGACTATGACCTAGTAAGCCTTGTTGTCGTAATCTTACTTCCACTGATGTCACACACAAATAAGAATTTGCACTTTTTTAAGACAGTGGACTGTTATACTATCAATGGACTCGCTTGTAAATAGAAATAATTAAAATTTAGTAAAAAATGTGAACAAATGGCAAGAGTACCGATCTATTGATAATACAGGGAGAGTAACTACGGTCGTATTTTACGTTGAAGGAAAGAATATAATTTAGAAAGATAACTAAGTACTAGATTTTACTATTTCTACTCTAATCTAGGTAGCCAATTCAACAATTTCAAAGGAAAGAGTACTCAAGTTATCTCAAATAAAAGAAAAAACTACAATGAAATTAAGTGTAGATTTTAGCAATTTCTCGATATTGGGATGTGGATTTCTCTATAAATAGATATATGAGTAATAAGTAAACAATGATCTGAAATCATTGTGGCCATGCTATTAGAATATTTATGATAGTTTAAATATGGATTTTACTCATACTCACAGAATTTATCCCACTTTCGTTTCATAAATTCTATCACATAGCAAGAGCATTATATTACCGATCTCTCATCTACATTATCAACTAACTATTCAAGTCCCATCACTACTCAAACAACTATGTGAGAATAGATTTCTCTTTCAAACTAATTTTAGCTTTAGGTGAGTATAAAGATTTAAGCCTTAATTCTCAAGAATTACTCATTTAAATTAGGAATCTTAGGTTCTATTCAAGATTTTTGAATCCTATTACAATATCTAGACCTTATTAGGATAACAAGGGGAAAGACCTAATGTGTGGGAACTGTTATCTAGCTTGACAATAACCTAATACTTGAGTTGCACTTAATTACACCATATAACTAAGTAAAATTCTAAGTTTACACTATCACAATACAAGAACATCAATAACCATAACTACTTCATTATGTTCGCACATTACCCATAAGCACTATTCATCACATTCATGGAGAATAAGTATTCAACACATAATACACATGAACATAAAATAAACATTACATTAAATATAGCAAAAGTATGAGAAACATTACAATACGGAGCTCCTCAACTTCAACAATGGAGTTCCTCAAGATTTTCCTAACAATCTTTATGGATGTAATGTAAATCTATAAACCTTAACCTTGAAAAGAGCTAAAATCCACTAAAAATCTATGCTATGGGGATGAAAATACAAGAAAACACCATGGAAATCATAAAACTACCATAAAATTAACCTAAGATAGCCTAAAGAACAAGGTCACAGAACAAAAGCCTTAAACCCTAGAAAATGCAAAGGTACCATCATATGGTACCGACATAACGGTAATAAGGTTTCGTCAAGCCGATGGACAGGTGTTAAACACTTCTTCTACTTCTTTGTGATGAAACGGCACATTTTGCATTAAAGGTCCAATATATTGTCACGACAGTAATTGGGGATACCATCAAGCCAATATACCCTTTTAGTTTTGCAAATTGATTTGTTTCTATTCAAGATATCGGCTTGATGGTCGCTAGGCTTATCGTTAAGCTAGTAGTTCTAACTCTAATTTTCTTTCTTTTTCTTTGTTTCCATCTTCTTGAATATGGTAGCCCTAAGACCTACAAGATCAAACACAAAAACCTTAAATTCTTTAAATATATACTACTTTTGAGCTTTGAGCATTATAACACAAAAATATGAATTACACTTGTGTTGGGGAATTAAATGTGATTTTAATGAAAATTCATGTACTTTTACTCAAAAATCTATTGAATCACATATAATTTTTAGAGAAATCTTTCAGATAAGTGTATGGTTTTGCACGCTTATCAATACTAACTTTATAACTTACTTGTCCTTAAGCAAGCTAAAACTACTTGTAAAACAATGGATAAAAGATAGATTCTCTACTCTTTGGTTTGTAAGTCTGCCCTCTAGTTTATATAAACTGAGTTGTGCATTTTTCAATTCATCTTTTGGTAAGAAATTAATTGTTCATAAAAGTTAAGTAAATGATTGAGTGTACCTAATTACATATCTAAAAGAATTAGTGAATCAATCCATGGTTCATAAAGTTAAGCCTCTCATTTAACTCAAGATTGGATAACCCGAGATTAAGTAAATTGTCATAAAGGAATAGAAAGACCTTTACAATTTATAGATTGATCAACATGTATGTATATATATATATATATATATCCCTAATTCTTCCATTAAGCTAACCATAATTTAGACAAAAAAATAACAAAATTGGATTGTTCTTTACTCAAATCTCTAAAAAAATTTTCAATTTCTTACTTATGGCCACTTTTCACTCATGCATCCCGAATTTTATGTCAAGGGAGCTCTTTATTCCTTACATTTTCCCCAAGTGAACACTAGGTACTCATGAACCCATTCCAGAATTCATCATTCCACGAAATGTGCCAAGCACTTATTGGGTGCCTTAGAAATTCAGCCATGCTTTCTTTTTCTTTTCTTTTTCTTTTTATTTTCTTTTTTCCTTTTCTATTTGGTTGGGTTTACCTCTAACTTTTGAATTTTGGCTAATTTTCATTCTCTATTTGATTGAGAAATCCTTTTCAAGACCAAAACAATTCCAATGTCTTTTCAAACACTATACTTAGCCACTTAGAAATTCAAAGAGAATGATGCATGAAAATTAATTTTCTAAAAAGTAAACACCTAACTCTAACTAGTAGCAGCATCTTATTCTCTACTTATGAATCTAAGGTTAAATATAAAGAGTAATAATCTAATCTAAAGATTTAGTCCATTAATTCTAAAGTAATGTAATAAGTTCACTTCATTTGTTCCTTATTCATGAACATGACAAAGACAGACACTACTTGCTACTTTTCAACACAACTCAGGAAATTTAAGAAAATAAATTAGACTTAGCAACCAAATATTCAACACAAATGTAATATCAATTCAACAAAGCATAGCCACAACTTCAATCCACTCCATATGTTTCATACCCCCAACTTTTATTTCTCCTATCATCTTAGCTCATCATCAAATGTAAATTAGAAAGGTAAGGTTAGAACAAAACTGCCTTAGGACTTAGGTTGAGCTTCTTTGTTTTCCTTTCATTCTTCAAGTCCTCTTAAAGCTAACCTCAAGCCTCTCAAAGCATCTTATTTGGCCATTTTCTCATACATAAAAGAAAACCGGAAAAACTTAAAGGAAAGTGCATGGAAATTAAATAAGATTCTAGTAGGTTGCCTCCCACCAAGCGCTTGAGTTTTAAGTCCCTTAGTCGAACCCTTCTCATGGTTATCTTGGTGGATCTTTTAATTGTAGAATTGTTTTGTCTTTTGCTAGAACTTCTCCTTCATGAAAATGTTTTAAGAGTTGCCCATTGACATTGAATGATTCTCTAGTTTCTCCCTTTATCTCAATAATCCCATAAAGGTGAACCTTAGTCACAATATAAGGGCTTCTCCATCTAAACTTCAATTTTCCTATAAAGAATTTTAGTCAAGAATTGTATAATAATACTTTATGTCCTTCTTAGAATCTCCATTGAAGAATTCTTTTATCATGCCATTTTTTGGTCTTTTCCCTATAAATCTTGGTATTCTCATAGGCTTCACTTTTGAATTCTTCCATTTCATTTAACTAAAGTAGTTGATTTCCTACCATTGTTTCATGATCAAAGTTCAAAAACTTTATTGCCCAATAAGCTTTATGCTCTAATTCAACTAGAAGGTGACGAGCTTTACCAAATACCATACGATATAGTGACATCCTAATGGGATTCTTATAAGCTATTCTGTATGTTCGCAATGCATCATTAAGCTTTAGTGACCAATCCTTTCACGAAGTGATGATTGTTTTTTCTAAGAAGCACTTCAAGTCTCGATTTGATAGTTTGACTTAGCCACTTGTTTGAGGAGGGTATGGAGTCGTTACCTTATGATCGACCCCATATTTGGCAAGTAAGTTGTCTAGCTGCTTATTGTAAAAATGAGATCCTCCATCAGTAATGATCACCCATAGAGTTCCAAATCTAATAAATATGTTATCTTTAAGAAATTTAAGCACTTTACTTGAATCATTTGTAAGTAATGTTGTAGCTTCTACCCATCTGCTTACGTAATCTACGTTAACCAAGATATATTCGTTTGAGTTGGATAGAGGAAATAACCCCATGATAGTAATTCCCTATACATAAAATATCTTTACTACAATAATTCCGCGCTATGGCATATCATACTTCCTAGTGACATTTCCTATCATTTGGAATTGTGTACACCTTCTAACAAATTCTTTGCAATCCTTGAACTATGTAGGCTAGTAAAATCTACACTAAAGTACTTTTGCAATTGTTCTTGTTTCCCCAAAGTTTCCTCCTACTTCTCGCCTATGACAATGAGCTATGATGCTAGTTATTTCATCTTCAGGAGCACATCTACTAATGGATTGCCAACCTCTAGCCCTCTTACTCGTGAACGCCTCTGAGGCCTTTAGTCTTTCACTAGAAGAATTCTCTCTTGTCAACCTACCGAAAGTAAAACACGATATATAGAAGAATAGTAGGTGAACTCCTTGAGAACCCAACTCAAATACACCTTGCTCTATTCTAATCCTTGTGCCGTTAGTGACCACTCATGTGCTGAGGTTAACTAGCTGAGTGCTGAGGTCGAGGTCAGTACACACCCAACCCTATTCTAACCTACGGGAATTTTATGTGCCAAGTCTGACTTGTTGAGTGTCAAAGCCGAGGCCCTTGCATGCCACGTCCTTCTCTTTTGGCTTACTGAATAGTAGCATCCCTTATTTATCTCAATAATTCCATATACTACCCATCTGTAGCCACCACATCCTGAACCTAACTCAATTGCTACACCTCAAGATTCACTAGTACAAACCTATTGACAAGCTACCACATGTCCATCACTTTTTTAACATTATACTATTTTTTCTTTTCTTCATTTGTCCTATATACCCCTTACATACATACTAGGAATCCCTTTCTTCTTTATCCTTTTTTAATTTTCCTTATTTGTAATGTTATCCTAGGGACTTATTATAAATAGTCCTTTTACCCCTTACATACATACTAGGAATCCCTTTCTTCTTTATCCTTTTTTAATTTTCCTTATTTGTAATGTTATCCTAGGGACTTATTATAAATAGTCCTTTTTCATTATAGTTGAAACATCTTACATTCCTCTTATATATTGAATATACCTGTCCTTCTAAGATATTCCTCTCTGAGTACAATCTCTTTATACTCTTATCTAATCTTATTGAAGTAGCTCAAGATTAGTGGCGGGTGGACCTTAGCATTAGCTTATGCATCATATTAGGCAAAGTGTTGAATCGTATTGTGTTCATTGATGAGTCACATCCTCCAAGCAACTTCATGTAAGCTACTATGTTTTTCAACTTCTTGCACTTCATTTTCTTTGTTATTACAAAGCGACCCATTTGGTTCTCATTCCTTGTGGTAAGACTTAATGATTACAAAGCTCCTAGATACATCATATAATCTTGGTATCAGAGCTTGAGATTATAGCCAAAAGTTGTGTTAGGATAGTTACTACCAATGTATTTGTTTTGCTGTACTATAGTTTCCACTTTAAAAGAAGAACAAGTCTTACTTCGCTGTTTGAGTCATATTTCTTAAGTTTATGAAGATTTCCTGTGTAAGCAAAGTAGTTACTAAAGCTTTATAGTGAGGATGTCGAATCCTAGTGTTCAAGGAGAGATTAATGATGCCGAGAGTGATGCTCCTGGTTGTGGTCATGTTACCCAACAGACCCCACGAACTACCGATGAGCAGATATGAGATCTTACTACTATTGTAGCCAATCTAACTATTTATATACAAAGGGTCATAGAGACTAGGCCTCAAGAAAGAGTTGTTATTGAACAAGGCCAAGAAGTGAGAGAAAGGCTAAGAAGGTAGTTAGATGAGCAACGAGCACTAGAACCAATTAATATGAACCAAGCTCTACCCCAACGTGCTGATAAACTTACTAAAAGGAGACTAGCATTGGATGAAGTTGAGAAGTATGATGAAGAAGAGCCATATGATGGAATTAAGGAGCATAAGCTTAGAGCTCCTAGAGGAGCTAAGCATCTTAAGGTATAGATTCCGAACTTTAATGGGTCTAGTAGTGCTGATGATTACTTGGATTAGGAAGAGAAGATTGAGAAAATATTTGACTTTTATGATTACGAAGATGCTATTCGTATTTGAGTAGCTGTAATAGAATTTTCCGAGTATACTGTAATGTAGTGGAAAAAGTTACAGAATGTATGCCAAAGAGCTTAACATGAAATTCGAAGGTGGAATGAGATGAAAAGAGTTCTGAAGAGCAGATTTATTCTTGAATACTATGAATAAGACACTTTCTAATGACTCCAAGACTTAAGGTAAGGCAACAGGTCAATAGACGAGTTCGTTCGAGAATTTCAATTACTGATGATCTGATGTGATGTCAACAAACTAAAGTATAATACAATTCATTTCTAGGCTAAGAACTAAAATTGGCAATATAAAGGAGTTACATAGGCTTGGGACTCTAGATGAGACTATCCGTGGGGCATAGAGGGTCAAAAGGTAGAGGTAGAGCAAGATTAACTAAATGCCAAGTAGCTAACTGAGATTGCTAATTGAAATTGGTATGCCAAGCCAACTTAGAAACGACCGAGCGTAAAATAGTTATGAGGTGGACCATTAAGGATAAGTGCCAAGCCGACCTAATGATGGTCGAGAGAAAGTTAAGGCCAAGGAGCTTGAGGTCTGAAGGGACCAATGTCAAAGCTCAACGAGGAAGACCCAAGAGATCAAGTGTTTCAAATGTCTCGGCTATGGATACGTAGCTAGTCAATGTCCAAATTGACGTGTCATGAAGTAAAGTATGCTAGTGAAGGAGAGGATGAAGAGGGAGTCCATTAGGTGCTAGAAGGATTTATGGAAGATCCTAATGCCATGATACCACTCGAACTAATGGTCGAGTACTGTTTCATTATCATTAGAAGATCTCTTAGTACCTTTGTTGTGAACCGTAACCAAGAACAGACAAGATCGGTCTCTGGATGAGTCTAAGCTTGTAGAAATCTGGCAAAGGATTAATGGGGAAAGTGTTAAAGGGTAGTATGAAGAATGAAATAGTAAGTAAAACTCACGAACAACTCTAGAGGATACGACACACCAATGAAACTTTCGAGGACTCACAACACAATTCAATATGACATACGAATTAATTCGGTGAGGTTACTCGCCACCTAACCTTGCTTAAGTAAAAGGATAAGAGTGATGCCGAGAGTAAACAGATAGTATTTACGCAAGGAAGAAAAAGTACTCAAAAGTATATAAAGAATGATCTTGATCTGATACTTTCCAACTACAAGTACAAGGGTATTTATACCCATAAGTTAGGTCAACTAGCCTAAAAAGGAAAAGACAAAAAGTGCATTTCCTAAGGAAGTAATTTATAATATACAAAAGGGTAAAAATTAATATACAAGAAAAACAATCATTGGTGTAACAGATTCTGCGCATGATACTATATGTATGGTGATACTACATTGGTGAAGTCATTAAAAGATGCGAACAAAATTACAGATAGATAGCTTATCCAAGCAAGGATGGCTTAGTCAGTTCAGAGTCTCTCTCTTGGCTTCTCAACAATGAAGATGCCGAGTAATTGGTCGGCTCGATGCTAGTGAGTAATCCTTAATTCGGTACACTATAGAAAAATAGGCAATTATATGGCTTGGCACGAAAGTTGGCTTGACAAGGAAGTACTCGGCCTTAACAAGGGTCGATTAGAACAGAAGGATTTATCATGCCAACCCCTTTAGTCCTTGAGCTCGATTGTAGGTCAAGGGTCTAATAGCATGATTCCCATCATCCCCTTTAGGTTGTTTTAGATTTAGGGTCAAATCCAAATGGTGTTTGCTCAGTTCTCTATCAAGGTGATGCGGACTGAGGTCGACAATGTTAAAGGCGTCAGAAGCCCTATAGTCCTCAAGCAATTCCAACCTGTAGGCATTATCATTGATCTTCTAGAAGATTCTGAAAGGTCCTTCCGCTCTTGCAAATAATTTTTTCCTCTTCTTATTCGAGAACCGCTCCTTGCCGAGGTGCAACCACACCAAGTTTCCCAGTTGAATTCGTTTAGTTGTCTTACCTTTAGTCTTTTCTCGTATTTTTTTGATAGCTTGGTTGATGTGCCAAGTGACCTTGTCATAGATGTGCTAAAGGGATTGTGCTCTAGTCGATGCATTAAGGTCTTCTTTTATGGATACTAATATAAGGGCGTAGTTGAGGGGCAACTCAGGTTTGAACCCAAAGACTACTTTGAAGGGAGTCTGCTTAGTGGTGTCATGTAACATTTGGTTATAGGTGAACTCGACCATCGGTAGTCAGGCGTCCCAATCAGTTAAGTTCTTACTTACTGTAGCTCAGAGTAATGACCCCAAAGTATGATTAACTACTTCTATTTAGCTATCAGTTTAGGGGTGACATAAGGTACTGAAGAGTAATTTGGTTCCTAACCAATGTCACAAGGTTCTATAGAAGTGGCTCAAGAATTTTAGGTCTCTATTAGAAACTACACTTCTCAACATGCTGTGTATTCGTACAATCTTCTATAAGAAAAGAGAAGTAATAGTCGAAGCGTCATTAGTTTTGGTGCAAGGTACGAAGTGTGCCATTTTACCGAACCTATCCACAACGACCATTACAAAATCTTTGCCTCTAGTAGTTCGCGATAGTCTGAGAACAAAGTCCATGCTTAATTCGATCCATGGCTTCGTTAGAACAGGTAGGGGCATTGCTCTCCCTTACTCGGTTCAGCACTTGGCCATCTTACATAAGGCACAGTTTTCGACCACTCGATGCACATCTCTCCTCATTCTCGGCCAAAAGAATCGACCATTCAATAGTTCACAAGTCTTCCTTTCTCCAAAATGTCCAGAGAGACCTCCACTGTAGGCTTTCTTAATTAGCAGCTCCCTTAGTAAGCAAATCGACATACATAATTTTCCACCTTAGAATAAGTAGCCATCCTCCACATGATACTCATCCACTGTTCTCCTATCGATGCATTGTGAAATTATGGGTCCAAAGTGTAGATCCTCAAAGTATTGTTCTTTGATACTTGTAAACCCAAACAGTCTGATCTGCAATTTTGATAAAAGCACATATAACCTCAAAAGAGCATATGCAACTACATTGCTCTTTCCCTACTTGTACTTTATTACAAAATTGAATCCTTTAAGGAATTCAACCCATCTCGCCTACCACTTCAACAACTTAGTTTGACTTCGGAGGTACCTCAACGATTCATGGTCAGTATATATGACAAATTCTCTTGGTAGTAAATAATGTTACCATACTTGCATTGCTTAGATTAGTGCTAAAAATTCCTTGTCACATACAGAGTAGTTTATTTGCGATCCTTAGAGCTTCTTACTATGGAAGGTAATTGGTCAACCTTCTTGCATCAGGACAGCGCTTATTCCAACGCTCGATGCATTACATTCTAACTAAAAAATTTTGTCAAAATCAGGTAGTACTAACACCAGGGTAGAAGTCAATCTTACTTTTTTCTTAGCGAAACTCCTCTCCTCTCTTCCTCCCCATCAAAAGTCGGTGTTCTTCTTTGTTAACTCGGTAAATGGTGCAGCGAAGGTGCTGAAATTCCTGATAAACCATCTGTAAAATGAAGCTAATCCGAAGAAACTTCTTACATCGGCACAAGTCATAAGAGTTGGCCACTCAACAATTGCTTAGATCTTTTCCTCATTGACTCACAAGCCTCTTCCACTGATTATATAGCCCAAGAATACCACTTCCTCCTAGCAAAAGCAACATTTCTTTAGATTACCAAATAGTCTCTCTATACGAAGGATACCTAGGATTGCTCTGAGATGTTCATAATGACTCAAAATGTCAGCATTGTAGATTAAGATGTCATCAAAGTACGCCACGACACACTTCCTTATGAGATCTCTCAACACATGGTTCATTAGTCTCATGAAATTGCCCGGGGCATTCAACAAGCCGAAGGGCATGACTATCCATTCGTAAAGTCTACGTTGAGTCTTGAATGCAGTCTTCTACTCGTCTCTTAACCTCATGTGGATTTGATGGTAACTAGATTTGAGATTGATCTTGCTGAAAATCTTGGCTCCACTAAGTTTATCCAACATGCCTTCTAGCCTCGAGATCGGATACTTGTATTTGATCTTGATCTTGTTAATAGCTCGGCTATCTACACACATTCACCAGGTTCTATCCTTCTTCGACACTAAAAGCGTAGGTATAACACAAAGGCTAAGACTCTCTTACATAACCTCTCTTTAGTAACTCATTGACTTGACATTAGAGCTCAAAAGCCTACTCGAGATTCATCTGATAAGCGGGCTTATTCAACAATACAGTACTGAGTACTAAGTCAACGCAGTGCTCTATGCCTTAAGTTGGGGGCAACCCCTCGGGTAATTGTTCTAGGAAGAGGTCGACATATTCATCTAATAACTCCTTGACTTCCTAAGGTAACTCACCTGGCTGCTTTATTTCCAAAGTCGCCTAACCAACATGAGGGTCGGCTCATTAGCATTGATGGCTTCTCAAAGCTCGACTCTACTCATCACTAGAGCCTTCTTAGATCCACTAGTAAGTTTCGTTTGTAACTTATGAACTTCTCTCAGTGGCATCGGGTTTAGTATGATCTTCCAGTCATCTTTTTCGAACATATACCTGTTCTTGTAGCTGTTATACATAACTCTCTTGTCAAATAACCACTATCTACCTAGCAATACGTGGGAAGCACACATGGGCAGTACGTCACAGAGAATCTGGTCAAAGTAATTCCATATAGTGATCGACAGTAGTATCTGCCGCATGACATGTAATGCTCTTCTTTAACTCAACCAGTGCAACTTGTACGGCCTCAAATGTGCAACAGTCAACAACTTCAGTTTTGAAACAAGATTGGTTGATGCCACATTGGTACAGCTTCTACTATCCATGATGAGGGCGCACATCTGATCATTCACCTTACAGGCAATATGGAACAAATTCTCTCTTTGCTCTTCCTTTCATAAGGGTTCCATGTTCATAGTACGTCGGACAACCATGAGTAACTAATTTAAGTCCTCAGGAAACATGTCCTCCTCAATCAACTCTTTTTCGGCAGAAACCTCCTCCTCCTCGAGTTCCTCATCCATACTCTCTATTTCTAGCTTTAGGATGTCTCCCTTGATAACCATCGTTTGTCGATTCAAGCACTAAGCAACCATGTGTCTGAACCCTTGGCACTTAAAGCACTTGATCTGGCTGGTCTTCCTGCCAAACCCTTACCTTCTCATAAGTTTGGGTCAGCACTTCATCATCAGGTCGGCCTTTCTGCTCAGCTCTTACATTAACCTTCCTTCTCAACTCGGAACTCAGCAAATTTTAGTGACTTGCTTATCCGGGTTGGCTAGTTGACATCCCCGCCGGTACTTGGCTCCTTCGTTGCCTCTCTACTTACTGGGCAATCCTAACAGCCTCATCCATGGTGTCAAATCATTAGAGCTCCACAACGTCTCAAATGTCTCCTCTCGACCTAGTAGCAAACCTTAAGATTGATCAAGATAGTGGTTCCTCCACTTCATAATAGATCATGGGCATTTGAAAATCTTGAACATATTTATCAATAGTTCGGCCTCCTTATCTCAACTCCTGAAGTTGAGTGAAAGTATCTTAGAGATAAATTTCTAGCACAAACCTGTCTCTAAGCACTTTCTTTATCTCGAGCCAAGTGTTAATCTCTTGGTAACCCTCTCGTCTTCTCATGGCTTGAAAATTCTTTCACCACATAGCGGCATATTCGAAGAATTCAATACCAGTAGTTCTCACTTTTCTCATAATCCTCATATTGATAATAATTAAACACATGCTCTACCTTCTCTTCCCACTCCAGATACTCATCAGCATTCCTAGATCTATTAAAACTCGAAATTCAAAGTTTCATATAGTCAGACGCTCTGGGGATTCATATATACTCCTCTTCAAAATACTCTTCTTTGTATTCATCAAGCTCTCTCAAGTCTATTCTTTGCCTTACTCGTCTGTCAACTTCTCCACCTCGAACGGGTTGAGCTGGGTTTTAACCTCTAACAGGTTGAGTAGCTTGTGGAGTGTTTTACATAGCCTCAGTGGGTTAGCAAGACAGTGCATGAATAGCTAGAGTAAGATCTACTAAGAGGTTAACTACCTCATCAAGCCTCTCATCAATGCTTCTAGGAGTTTCTTGAGATTGTCGTCTATGGTGAACAACTCCACTGTGATCACTAGTACCTACATTCATATTTGGATCTGTCATTTTTTCTTCACAAATTCAAAGCTTAAACAAACATTTTAGGAAGTTAACAATTAATAACATAGCAGTTAAATGAATATAGTAACTTGCTCTGTTTCACACATGCAAAATAGAGTATAACAAAATTTCAAGAAGAACTAACTATAGTTTACACAAAACCTCTACTATGATACCAAGATATTGTGAACTGTGACTAAGAACAAATAAGGCTAGTCACTGGATAGGTCCAAGTTTGTAGAAATCTCGAAAGGGATCAATGGGGAAAGTGTGAAAGGGCAGAATGAAGAATGAAACAATATGCAAAACCTACAAAAAACTTCAAAGGATATGACACACCAATGGAACTTTCAAGAACTCATAGCACAATTCAATATAACGTACGAATCAGTCCAATAAGGTTACTTGCCACCTAACCATGCTTAAGGGAAAGGATAAGAGTGATGCTGAAAGTAAACAAACAGTGTTTATGCAAGGAAGAAAAAGTACTCAAAAGTATATTAAGAATGATCTTGATTTGATGCTTTCCAGCTACAAGTACAAGGGTATTTATACCCATAAGTTAGGGCAACTTACCTAAAAAGGAAAAGACAAAAAGGGATTTCCTGAGCAAGTAATGTACAAGATGCAAAAGGGTAAAAATGAATATACAAGAAAAAAAATCATCGGTACAATGGATTGTGCACATGATACTATACACGTGGCGATGCTACATTGGCAAGGTCATTAGAAAATGTGGACAAAAGTATGGACCAATGGCTTATCCAAGTAAGGATAACTTAGTTAGTTCGAAGTCTCTCTCTCGGCTTCTTAGTAAGGAAGATGCTGAGTAATTGGTCGGCTCAACACTAATGAGTAATCCTTAATTCCACATACTTTAGAAAAATGGGCAGTCATGCAGCTCAGCATGAAGGGTAACTTGACAAGAAAGTAGTTGGCCTCGACAGGGGTTGGTTGGAACAAAAGGATTCGTCGTGCCAGCCCTTCTAATCCTCAGGCTAGGTTACAGGTCAAGGGTCCAGTAGCTTAATTCCCATCAACCTTTATTTCTGAAGAAGATGAGCAAAGAGAGAACCTCTTCCATATTAATTGCCAAGTGAATGGCAAGCTCTATTCATTAATGATAAATAGAAGAAGTTGTATCAATGTTATAGTGCAAGGAGCAGTCAAGACCTTGAAGTTGTTGACCTACCTATACCTTAAGCTGTATAAGATTCATTGGTTGAATGAGAAGGGAGATTTACCCATTGCCAAGTAAGTTAAGGTGCCTATTACTGTTGGTGACGGATACAAGGATGAGGTATTATTCAACATCCTTGCCATGTGCGCTTCATACACATTGCTGGGCAACCTTGGCTATTTGATTTGAAAGTATTACATGATGGATATAAAAACACCTATATATTCCAAAAGGATGAGAAGAAGCTTATACTGACCCCAATAAGCCCTAAAGAGGTACAGGATTCGCAAGAGAAGATTATTCGATCACTACAATAAAAGTCCCTAGTGATTTCTTAAGCATAGTTTTCTAGAGATATCAAGACAGAAGAGTATATGCTCCTACTAGGAAGGAAGCTTTTAGAATTGCAAGAAGCCAAAGGCTTACCTATCGAGGTATAGATATTATTACAAGAGTATGTCGACCTTTAACTTGCTAAGATACTAAGAGGTTTACTACCTATGATAACCTATAGCTGGTCTTTCGAACCAACCTACCTACAGGCTTAACCCTGAACAAGCAACCAAGCTAAAGAAACAACTAGCCAAGTTGATTAATTGTAAATATGTCCGAGAAAGCATGAGCCCCTATGTCATACCCACTATCCTGGTGCCGAAGAAAGATGACTCTTAGAGGATGTGCATTGATAGCCAAGCAATCAATAAAATCACTTTTAAATACTACTATCCAATCTCACGATTGGATGATATGCTTAATGATTTACATGGTGCTCGCATCTTTTTGAAGATCAATCTGAAGAGTAGCTACCACCAAATATGAATGAGACCAAGAGAAGAATTGAAGACTACCTTCAAAATAAAGGACGGTCTGTTCGAGAAGATGGTGATGCCATTTGGTCTAACAAATGCACCAAGCACCTTCATGTGACTCATGAACCATGTTTTAAGTACCTTAATTGGTACATGTATAGTGGTTTACTTTCATGATATTTTAGTCTATAGTATCGACCTTATTTCTGATGTTAAGCACTTAAGATTTGTGTTTGATATCCTCCATACCGAGAAGTTATTCGACAATTTAAGGAAATATATGTTCTGTCAAAGTGAGGTTGTATTCTTTGGATATGTTGTTTCTGAGGGGGGGGGGGGGAGGGGGGGGGGAGGATTTAAGTTGATGATGAAATGTTTCAAGCTATCCTTGAGTGGCCAATGCCAACTACCACTATCAAAGTGAGGAGTTTTCATGGTCTAGTTTCATTTTATCATAGATTCATTTGGAATTTTAGTTCCCTAACTGCTCCACTAATCGAGTTGACCAAGAAAAACTCTGGGTTCAAGTGGCCTGAGAAAGCTCAAAAAAGCTTTGATGAGATCAAGTCTAGGTTGATCTTAGCCCCAGTACTTGTCCTACCTAATTTCGAGGAAGTTTTTGAACTAGAATGTGATGCATCTGGAGTCAACATTGGTGTTGTTCTTATGCAAGAGCACCAACTAGTTGCCTATTTTTGCAACAAACTCAGATGGACCTTTTAATATCCTTAGGCTTATCAATGACAATGCGTACAAGCTTGAGCTGCCCAAAGGATACGGTGTGTCTCCAACTTCCAATGTCACCAACCTAACACCCTATGTATCAAATGAAGAAGAAGACTAAGATTTTAGGGCAAATCTTCAATAACCTTAGGGATTTGATGGATTACCTTCCTTTGGCCCTATTACTCGTACATGCCTCCAAGGCCTTCAATCTGTTGATAGAAGAATTCTCTCTCATCAACCTGTTGAGAGCGAAACATAGTATATAGAAGAACAGTAAGCTAACTCCTTGAGAACTTAACTCGAATATACCCTGCTTTGTTCTAATCTTTGTGCCATTGCTGACCACTCATGTGCCAAGGCCGAGGTCAATATGCACCAAGCCCTGCTTTAACCTACAAGAATTTTACGTGCCAAAGCCAACCTACCGAGTGTTGAGGCCAAGGCCCCTGCATGCCGGGTCCTTCTCTTTTAGCCTATTGAATAGTGGCATCCTTTATTCATCTCGATAATTTCAAATACTACCCATCTGTAGTCGCCACACCTCAAGATTCACTAGTATGAACCCATTGACAAGCTACCACATGTCGATCACTATTTTTTACATTGTATTATTTTTCCTTTTCGTCATTTGTCCTATTTAACCCTTACATACATACTAGGAATCCCTTTCTTCTTTATCCTTTTTGTAATTTTCCTTATTTATAATATTGCCCCAGAGACTTACTATAAATAGTTCCTTTTCATTATAGTTGGAATATCTTACATTCCTCTCTTATATTGAATACACTTATTCTTGTGAGATATTCCTCTTCGAGTACAATCTCTTTACACTCTTATCTAATCTTTCCAAGTAACTCAAGATTGGTGGTAGGTGGACCTTGACATTAGCTTGTGCATCATATCAAGCAAAGTGTTGAGTCATGTCGTATTCATTAATGAGTCATATCCTTCGAGCAGCTTCACGTAAGCTATTATGTTTTTTAGCTTCTTGTACTTCATTTTCTTCATTATTATGAAAGACCCATTTGGTTCTCATTCCCTACAGTAAGACCTAGTGATTATTAAGCTCTTAGGCACATTGTCTCCTTATTACATGATCAACGCAACTTTTGAACAAATAGGATTCATCCCATAAATATGACTTAACGTCTGCTAAGAACTTTCTCCTTCTATCTTCTGAGATCTCGTAAGGCAAAATCCCACTCATTAAGTAATTGATGATGTCCGCATGCCAAGGTACAATCATGGCGTAGATGGAATACAATTGCTCATCAAGAAAGAACTCATTAATGGGTGGCTCTTCTTTATTGTTAACAATTTTAGATCAATGATTAGCTATCGAATTTTCATTCCCCTTATTATCTCTTATTTCTAAATCAAATTCTTATAGAAGAAGGATCTACCGAATAATCTTGGTTTCACATCACTCTTTGAGAGAAGGTATTTCAATGTAGCAAGATCAGTATACATTATCACCTTTGATCCAATGAGGTACGAGCGGAATTTATTATAAGCAAATATCACTGCCAACATTTCTTTTTCTGTTGTTGCATAATTTTTTTGCATGTTGTTGATTGTTTTGCTAGCATAATATATTATTTGAAATAATCGTCCTTTTTGCTAGCCTAATACAACTCCTATAGCCATATCGCTTGCATCACACATTAACTCAAAGGGAAGGTTCCAATCTAGTGCTACCATAACTGGTGCTATTGTCCATCTGGCTTCAACTTCTCAAAAGCTTCCATACAAGCCTCATCAAAATGAAATGGTGCATCTTGTTCTAACAGCTTGCACAATGGTCTTGAAATTTTGGAAAAGTCATATATAAATCATTGACAAAATCCTACATGTCTTAGAAAACTTTGAACTCCTTTGATATTCACTAAAGGTGGTAACTTTGCTATCACTTCTACCTTAGCAAGATCTACTTCAACACCCTAACTTGAAATCCTATGCCCTAAGACAAACCCTCCTTGACCATAAAATTACATTTCTCTTAATTTAAAGTCGAATGCATTTCCCTACATCTCTTGAGAACTTTGGTTAGATTTTCAAGACATCTATCAAATGAATCCCCAAAAACAGAGAAATCATCCATAATTACTTCAATCATATCTAAAAATATGGCCATCATACATCTCCAAAAGATTGCTAGAGCATTGCATAATCTAAAAGGCATGCATTGAAATGTGAATGTACGATATAGGTAGGTGAAAGTGGTCTTTTCTTGGTCTTCGAAAGCAATATGTATCTGATTATATCCCAAGTAATCATCTAAGAAACAATAATGTTCATGTCTAGCTAGTCTTTCCAACATTTGATCAATGAATGGCAAAGGGAAATAGTCCTTCCAAGTGGCATCATTTAGTTTCTAATAATCTATGCACAGTCTCCATCCAGTAACAATTTAAGTTAGTATGAATTCATTCTTGTCATTTTTCACCATAGTCATACCCCCTTTCTTTAACACAACTTGAACTAGGCTCACCCATTTACTCTCTAAAATCAAATATATAATTCCTACATCTAAGAGTTTCAATACTTCCTTCTTAGCTACCTCTTTCAATGTTAGGTTAAGCTATCTTTAGGGCTAAACTGTTAGCTTATAATTGTTCTCCATGAGAATTTTGTACACACATACCAAAGGGTAAATACCATGAATATCTGCAATTGTCCATCCTATGGCTTCTTTATTCTCTTAGAGAAGTCGCATTAATTTTCCTCCTTATCTGATGGTAATTCCATAGCCATAATTACTAGTAAAGTGTCATTTTCTCTTAGGAACATATATTTCAAATGTGAAGGCAGTTGCTTAAGCTCAAGAGTTGAGGCTTTTTGGATTGAAGGGAGAGGCTTTCCTTCGCTGGCTCCTAGTTCTTCAAAATATCACTCCTATGATCAAATCCCTTTTACTTAGTTGAATTGTTGTTCTTCATTTGACTTTAACATCAAACCTTGTTGCCAATGCCGTTCCTCTTTCCACTTTTTTGATACTATAGCATTGATCGAGTCCATAGTGAGGCAATTATTCTCTTCTTTTAGGTATTTCATCCCCCTGTAGATATTAAAAGTGACCTACTCATTCAGAGCTTGGAGTGTTAATCTTTCATCTTTCACATTGATGATTGCATTTCCTATAGCAAAGAAAGGTCTTCCCATTATCAAAGGAATCTCTCTATCCACTTCTATATCCAAGATTATGAAGTCTACCGGAAATGTGAATTTATCCACTTTCACCAGTACATCTTTTGCTACTCCTCTTGGTTGCTTGATACTTTAGTCAACTATTTGCAATGATATTGAAGTAGGCTTACATTCCCTCAATCCTAACCTTTTGAAGATTGCATAAGGCATAAGATTGATACTAACCCCTAAATCACATAAGGCCTTACCAACATATGAATCCCCAATCATACATGGAATTGTGAAACTTTAGAGATCCTTAAGTTTGAGTGGAATGCTGTTTGAGAGTATGGCTGAACATTCTTTCGTGAGCATCAATGTCTCTAAATTAGCCACCTTCCTTCTCTTTGAAAGGATATCTTTCATAAATTTAGCATAAGAAGGCATTTGCTCTAATGCACTAAAAGAGGAATATTTATCTCTAATTGCTTGAAAAGCTTTAGGAATTTTGAAAAATGATAATCCAACTACTGTTATTTGAGTCTTGCTGGATAGGGCAAAGGTGGCATGTATGATTTCACCTCAGAGTTTTGTCTCTCACTTACTTTTATTTTACCCTTTTCTGATTTCTTTAATGACTTTAAATCTTGAGTAGGAGTTAAATCTATTTGTTTTTGTTTAGGTAACTACTTCCCACTTCTTAATTATACAACTTCCAATGGCTTCAACAAAATGTTTTTTTCAAGGTTCATAAACTCCTGCATTCTTTCCGAAAGTAGTTGTAATATATGATCCATCTAATTATGCACATCAATTATAGATGCCTCTTAAGCATCTAACCTACTATTGGTAACATTAGCATCCATTTCCTTAGAGCTCTTAGGAGATAATGGCAAGTCTTGAGCATTTGCATAACCTCCATCACTACAGGAAGTTAGCCTAAAAGGCTCACTAATAGATTGACTCTTCTCATTAGAAAATGAATTCCTGAGTGACTCTACATTCATGTATTCATGCATCTTAGCCATTTGATTGAACTTGGGGGGTTCCTATAGAATTTGTGATTACAATTTTAAACTCCCTTTCTCAATGTAGCTGTACATCACTTCCATAAGTGTACCAATCATCTGATTGTTTCTCTTTAGCATCTTGGTTCAGTCCCAAGACTTTTTTATCTTTTGCGTAAGTGTTTCCAATTGATTGGCAACAAATTTGAATTTATCCTTCTCTTGTAATTGGCATATCCTCTATTGGTCATTCCTTTCACTATGCCACCCAAATTAGCCTACTACCATATCTTCAATTAGTTAGAATGCTTCTCCAAGGCCCCTGTTCATGAAATTACCCCCATACAATAGCATTAATCATTGACTTTAGGTCTTCTGATAGACCATTGTAGAAAATTTAGACCTGTAACCAAGTTGGTAATCTGTAGTGTGGACATCTTCTCAACATCTCCTTGTACTGTTCTCATGCTTTATTTAAAGACTCCATCATATTAGCAAAATATGGTGATATCATTCCTCATCTTCATTGTTGTGCATGGAGGGAAAACCTTGACAAAAATTTCTAAGCTAATTACTCCCAAGTAATGATAAAATGAGATGGTAGAGAATACAACTAGCTTCGGGCTTTATCTCTCAAAGAGAATGGAAATAGCCATAATTGAATAGCATCCTTAGAAACATTGTTGCTTTTCAAGGTTGCACACAACTAAAGGATACCTTGTAAGCATTCATTTGGATCTTCTAAAGCACTTCCACCAAACTAATTCATTTGTACCATTTGTATCAATGTAAGTTTAAGCTTAAAATTGCTGGCTTGGATAATAAGCCATGTTACTACTAATGCAAAACCATCCATGGTTAGTATAGTATATTCCCATAAAGCTTTTTAGTATACATTCCTATTGCCATTACCATTCACATTGTACACATTGAATCCATTCTGATACTCTTCTCAATTCATATAATCCATATTTATGCCAATTCCTACACAAACACCATGTCCATTTCCTTCATTCAAATTATCCATCTCAGCAAATCTTCTCATTTCTGGTAGTCATTTATGAAATGTTCTATTAACTTCAAGATTGAATAATTGCTCTCAACAACTCCTCTTCTTTGTATAAAATGATAGAGGCTTTGAAATTTCAACACAAGGGTAATCCTAGGTGGCTAAATACAAGGGGTTTCAACAATCCCAACCTAATACAATCCAGTAGCAAGAGGTTTATCTCTTCTCCAAATGCCCAATCAAACCTTCAATAATCTCTTCACAAGTCCTACTAAGCACAAAAAACAATGCAATAAAAAGTTCTTCAATAAAATAAAGATGTAACTATACTCTAAGCGTACAAAACTAACTCTAATTACAACTAAATCGACTCTAGTCTAAACCTAGTCTTAGAGAGAAATACTAATCTAATATTAGTTAACTTTCACTTTCCTTGCCTTCCACAATAATGGCATAAAAAACTTAGTGTCGCAATCTCACTTTCACTAATATCACGTACAAATAAGAATTTGCCTTTTTTTTTAAAACAGTAGAATGCTATACTATCAATGGACTTACTTGGGATTAGAAGTAATTAAAATTTAGTCAAAACCACAAACAAATGGCTAGTTTATCGATCTATTGATAATACAAGGAGAGTAACTAAGGTTGTATATTATAATAAAGGAAAGAATAGAATTTAGAAAGATAACTAAGCACTAAATTCTACTATTTCTACTCTAATCTAGGCAACCAATTCAACAATTTCAAAGAAAAGAGCATGTAAGTTATCTCAAATAGAAGGAAAAACTACAATGAAATTAAGTATGAATTTTAGCAATTTCTTGATATTTGGATGCAGATTTCTTTGTAGAAAGATAAATGAGTAACAAGTAATCAATTGTCTAAAATTGTTGTGGCCATGCTATTAGAGTATTTTGTGATAGTTTAAACATAGATTTTACTTACACTTATAGAATTTATCTCACTTTCATTTCGTAAATTCTATCATGTAATAGGAGCATTATATTACCAATCTCTCATCTAAAGTATCAACTAGCTATTCAAGTCCCGTCACTACTTAAACAACTATGTGAGAATAGATTTCTCACTCCAACCAATTTGAGCTCTAGGTGACTATAAGAATTTAAGCCCTAATTCTCAAGAATTACCCATTTAAATAAGGAATCTTAAGTTCTATTCATAGTTTTTGAATCTTATTATGGTACTAGACCTTATTAGGGGCCCAATGTATAGGAACTGTTACCTAGCTCGATATTAACCCAACACTTGAGTTATACCTAATTACATCATAGAACTAAATAAAATTCTAAGTTTATACTATCACAATACAAGAACATCAATAACCACAACTATTTCATTATATTCACACATTACCCATAAGCACAATAAGCACTATTCATCATATTCATGGAGAATAAGTATTCAATATATAATACACATGAACATGAAAATAAACATTGCATTAAACATGGAAAAAGTATGAGAAACATTACAAAACCAAGCTCCTCAACCTCAACAACGGAGTTCTTTAAGATTTTCCCAACAATCTTCATGGATGCAATGGAAATCCACAAACCCAAACCTTGAAAAAAGTTAAAATCCACTAAAAATCAAGTTACAGGCATGAAAATACAAGAAAACGCCATGGAAATCATAAAACTACCCTAAAAGTAACCTAAGGTAGCTAAAGAACAAGAAGGTTATAGAAATCCTAGAAAATGCAAAGCAAAATTTGTAGAAAATGAAGAAGAAGAAATTTTTATATCAAGTTATTACCAACATGGTAGTAAGTAAAGGTATCGTCAAGTTGGTAGACAGGTGTTAGGGACTTCTTCTCTTTCCTTTTAATGAAACGATGCATTTTGCTTCAAGGATCTAGTATACCGTTATGATGGTAACTAGGGATACTGTCAAGCTAGTATACCCTTCTAGTTTTGTAAATTGATTCATTTTTGTTTAAGATACCAGCTTTACGATAGCTAGGCCTACCATCAAGCCAGTAGTTCCAGTTTCAAGTTTCCTTCCTTTTCTTCATTTTGGCTTGTTGAAGGTAGCCTCTAGATCTAGAAGATCAAACACAAAAAGCTCAAATTCTTTAAATATATATTACTTTTGACCATTAAAACACAAATATATGAATTACATTGGTGTTGAGGAGTTATATGTGATTTTAATGACAATCTATACACTTTTGCTCAAAAATATATTGAATCACATATAATTATTAGAGAAATCCTTTAGATAAGTGTGTAGTTTTGCACACTTAACAAGCCTCAAAGTAAGGTTAAAGCTTCTTAGCTACTACAACAATAGCTAGGATGAAATTCTATAACTTGGTATACTGTAGCTTAGGACCTTGTAGAACATGACTAAAATAATAAACTAGCCTGTACATTCATCCTTTTACCCGTACGAGCATAGATGAAAGAGCTTAGTCACTTACTAGTAAATATAAGTAAAGAGTTTCACCTTTTACTAGCTTGGACAAGATCGATGGCTTAGTTAGGAACTCTCTTAAAGCCTTGAAGGCTTGTTTGCACTTTGTGGTCCATCTAAATTCAAATGCATTTCTTAGGACACAAAAAATCTCTACATACCTCTCTTTACTCTTTGAGACAAATCAATTCAACGCTGTCACTCTGCTAATCAACTTCTAGACTTCTTTGATAGACTTTGGTGACTCCATATCGAATACAGCTTGTATCTTCCTGGGGTTAGCCTCAATGCCCCTTTATGTCACCATGAAGTTTAAAAACTTCCATGAAGACGCTCCAAACATACACTCTTGCGAATAAAATTTCATATCGTGTCGTCTGAGTGTATCAAAGGTCTCTTGTAGTTAGAAAGGTGCTCATCATTAATCTTATTCTAGATGATCATCATCGTCCACTTACACCTTGATATTCCTATATATATGAGGTTCAAAAATCTTTATAACCAGTCTTTGGTATGTAGCACCTACGTTTTTCAAACCGAATGGCATAACTTTATAATAATATGTCCTAAAATTAGTAGTGAAGGAAGTGTGTGCTTGATTGGAGGGGTGTATCTCAATTTGATTGTATTTAGAAAAAGCATCCATAAAGCTTAGTAAGGCATGTCCCGAGGTTGAATCAACCATCTAATCAATATGGGGCAAGGGAAAGTAATATTTTAGACACACCTTATTCACATCGATGAAGTCAATTCACATTCTCCACTTCCCATTTGCCTTCTTAACTAATACACAATTAGCTAACCAAGTAGGATATGGTTCTTCCCTAATGAAGTTTGCCTTCAACAATTTTTTAACTTCCTCTTTTATAGCTACTTGGCTCTCTGAGAAAAAAACGTCTTTTCTTCTACTGTACGACCTCAATAGTTAGATCAATGTTCAACTTATGGGTAATTAACTCTTCTGGGATTCTAGGCATATTAGATGGTGACCAGGCAAAAATATCTCTAATAGCTCAAAGGAAATGTATGACACTTTTTTGAAGGTCGAATGGCATATTAGCTCTGACCTTAGTAGTATGCCCAAGGTTGTCACTCAATTGTATAATTAAGGTTTCCTCTGCTAGTTTCCCCTTAGTTGCATATAATTACTCATTTCCTACTTAATGTGATAGACCTAGTCCCTCCTTAGAGCTTTCAAGTATAGAGCTCTGGCCAGTTGTTAATCTCCATGATATGTTCCTATTCTAGTCGAGGTAGAAAATTTTGCCTTTTGATGAGTTGTCAACACTACCATCTTATAAGTCCTGATGGAAGGTTAGCTCATGATTCCATTATAGGGTGAAGGACAATCTACTATAATGAAATCAATTTCCTTTTCTACAACGTTATCATCATCCCCAATCTAGAGAGTTAGGGTAACTACACCTTAAACTTTCACCGGTTGATTATTAAAACCATACAAGTTGTATTTATACACCTACATCTTGTAATTTTTTGGCTTTGGTTACATCTAATCAAACGCATGTTTGAAGAGTATATCGATGGAGCCCTTAGTGTTGACTAGAACCTTTCTGACTTTGAACCCAGCTACACTAATTGTAATGACCAATGCATCATCATGGGAGAATTGAATGACCTACATATCCTTCTCTAAAAATGTCATCATGTCAACTACTTTGTGCCTTTTCCCTCTAAGGTTTAACACATGGTCACCTTGTACATTGGCCAAGCTTGGTGCGGCCAAAGTATTTCCTCCTGTTAGACCTCAAAAGATCACATTAATCACTTCTCTAGAAGCCCAATTGTCTCCTCCTTCATTATTCCAAGCTGTTAGTTCTCGATTATTAGGTTGAGCACCATCTTCTTAAGGCTATTACTTGATCGTTCTTCTTTGTGTAGGTCGCCTGATCCTTTCTTCCTCGTTTGCTATAAACTTCCTTAAATATCCTCTCTGGACAGTGTCTTCTAGTGCATTCTTCAAGTGGATGTACTCGTCTGTGTTATGAGCTTAATCTCCATGGAAGTCATAGTGCTTGTTAGAATTTCTCCCTATGGGATTGATCCTCTTCTTTTCTAACTAAGCTAAGAATCCTTGGTTAAGCACTTCCATCAAATGCTCACATAAGTCAATTCAAGGGAGTATGTGTGGTAAAGGTCGAAATTCGCCCTTTCTAATCTCTTAGAGGCCGACTTAATGTATCTCGCATGTTAAATTTTTTCCCAAGGAGGTCTTTCACAAACCCTCTCTCTTTTTCTAACCTCTTCTCAAACTTTTCTTTCTTAAGTTCTCTTCGAGCTTGCATCTAATCTTCCTTGCATATAAACATTTCCAACCTTTTAGTAAAATCATCTAATGAGGTTAGTGGATGATTAGCAAGAGATTTAAAGAAGTCCGAGACTTCCCTAACACCTTTGCAAATGGCATGCAATGCTATGCTCTTGTCACAAGTGGTAATCTTGATCATCAAATGGTTAAACCAGTATACATAGTCTTTAACAATTTCCTTAAGCTTCTACCTAATCAAGATCAAAAGTGAAGAATCTTTTGCAAAAGGCTTTTTAGCTAGGAAGTATTACCTGAATTCATTAGCCAATTGGCTAAAAGATGAAATAGAGGATGCTTTCCATGAGTTAAACCAATTACTTGCTAATTTCCTTAAGGTGGAAGGAAAGACCTTACAAGCAATTGCATCAACAAGTCTGTACAACTCTTTCAAAGTATGAAATGTATTTAGGTGGTCATTTAAGTCTTTTTTTCCCATCATATGCATTGAATTGGGGTAATTAAACACTTAATAGGATAACTTCATCTACTATCTCTTCAATAAAGGGGCTTGACCTCCTACCCTTCGTATCTACTTCTTTTTTAGAAGTTCCTTTGTTGACAACTTCTGATGTACTCTTCCAAATCCTATAAACTCATATTTGCTACCGCCTTTTAGGGTAAACAAGCAGCAAAATGCTTGGTCTTCCCCTCTATACAAGTTTGAGCATGTCCTCTAATCTGAGCTTACATTGGCATCTATAGAAAGTCCTTCTCTACATGGGTTTCTTGTATGTGCTACTAGGCAATTTCATTCACCGTAATAGATTTGCTACACAATAGTCATAATTCATTATCACAGTCAATAGGGTTAACTCCTCCTCCAAATGCCTCTAGTAAGGGGGTAGAAGAAGAGTTAACATCACGTTTATTGAGTTTTTTCCTTAGTTATTGGTTATTGAATTAACCTTCCTCGAGCTCCTTAGCAAACTTAGTACATAGGGCTTCCAATTAAGTAATGCATGTAACTTCATCGTCTTAGTATTGTACTCGTCTAAGATGATCACGAACCTCTACCAGACACACTTTTGGAGTGTATTGTTATGGGGATCTTTCGTCTTGAGTTATATAAGGGGCATTACTCCCCTCCAAAGTATTGTCTTCTTGCGATTTTGTCTGAGTCACCGTTAGGTATTATAGAATAGACGACACCAAATTATTGACGTTAGAAATTGTTACTATTAGATTTCTAAGAAAGAGAGTTTAAGTTAAAGGGGTATCGAGGTGACTTCGGCATAACCACTCTGATGCCTAAGTAAGATAATTGTAGGAGTAAAGGAAAAGCAAAAAAGATTTGGTAAAGTAGGAGTGTCTAGAAGAAGCTTACAATAGTACTCTAAGCTTTATTTATAGCCATAGATTCTCCTTTGCTCAATAACTGTTGCCTCTAAAATATATGCATATGCCACTTTTAAATTTAAGACCACTCCTTGATTTTAATGAACGTAGAGGGCATTATGGTGGCTAATAGGTAGTTATTCTTGCAATAAGCCTAATTGTTCATGCCCTTTTTCAAATTTAAAGTCCTCTAGGTTAATCGAGTCTTAGTGAGCTACATATAGATCTTCCAAGCTAATTAAGGCTAATCTAACCTCTTTAATTCAACCTATCCCCAATCGTTCAAGTAAGAGTACAACTCACTAGCTTCCCAAGCTAATTGATTCTTAACAACTAGGTTGCCAAAGGTTGGAAATGTCATGTAGAAGGAGCTAAATGCAAATGTGCAGCTCAAATGTACTTCATTTTAGGTCTGTCCATGTCTTAGGGAAAAATCTCTATCAACAGATATAACATATCAACTAGATCCTATACGGTTTAACTATCACTTCGATATGATGCATGAAGTAAAAATTAAGGTTGTTCGCTACAATCCTTGCTAAAGGGATTAATAAGAGTTAAGAGTAAAATGATCTTACAATGAATAATGGAGGTGTGCAAAGGTTTCCTAAGGCTTGACGGAGATTGTCTTTTGAATAAAATATGTTGACATGGGGAACAGCATATTTTTTAGTTATATCATCTACAATCGCTTCAATTTTGAGATGTTCTTCAAACCAATCATAAACTTTATTAACATAGGTAAACAAGTCACTCAGTTTCAATTTGTCTAAGTTGCTTAAGAACAAATCACAAAGGAAAAAGAGGAATTCTATATTACCCATAACTGATGTGACTACATTTCAAGTAAGTATTTGTACGTTAGATTTTAGGGCAACTATTACACTTGGAGAAGTTACTAAAATGAGCATTTTACGCAAAGTGTAAAAAGTACTAAAAGGAATATACATAAAAAGGATAAATTCCTAATATACGAGAAGAGAATATCCAGTCTACATCCGTACTAGTATGGATGTCAAAGGATACATGCTATGGCTTGAGTGGTCAAGAATCCACTAGGTAAAACTTCTTTAAATAGCTTGGAGCTGGGAGTTCGATTGTCAACTCCTCCACATAGTCACCTATATGAATAGCTTAGAACTGTTAATCTGTAGATAAATAGCTCAAACCTTGGGTGGAATAGCTTGGGATGAGGGTAGTCAAGCTGTTGGACAAATTTGCTAAGTTGTTATAAGGGTCACCTAGCTCACCTTTAGGTCCACACTCCATGATCGTAGCTAGGGTGAAAAATTCGAAACAAAGGTTAAGGTAGGGAAGGTTAGGTTCAGACAACAACTTGGACTCCTTAGCACTTAGATGGGAAGCAAGAATTATCGGACCATGTTCTGCAGAACTTAGGCCCATGCTCTAATTATGGGTCAATTCCTATTAGAAACCTACATGGACTTTATTTGTTTAGGGATCCTTTACTCTAGATGGAAGTGAAGTTGGTGTAGTTCTACAATGACCACTTGGACTTAGAGTCACACTATGAAGTTTAGATTTCTAGCTAATAATAATGAGGTTGAATATGAAGCCCTAATTGCTAGCATGTGGTTGGCTAAGGAGGTTAGAGTAGAAAATTTCGATGTGCTTTTTAAATTCACAATCGGTTATCCATCAATGAAGGATGAAGCTATATGTAGGTACTTAGATGTCCTATAAGCAATGGTGAAGAGTTTTGTTCCCAGAACATCTCAAAAGTACCCTAAACACAAAACTCAGTTATTGAAAAACTCTTGAAGTTTGCTTCTACAACATTACCAAACATAAATGATAGCCTCTTTATCTAGTATTTGCCAAAAAAATTTGAGAAACCCTTTTTTTTCATAATGAAAATATTGAGAAATCTATAATATGCATGGATTCAATCCACCATATCATAGGCATCTTAGATGGAACCCATCTTAGCTTACCTAAAGGATAGAGTTTTACCAAACGACAATGGAGCTTAGAAGCTCTTGTACCAAATTGCAAACCATACATGAATTAACAATCAACTCTACAGGCATGAACATAGCCAACCTTATCTTTGATGCCTCATCCTAAAGGAGGTACAATGAGTTCTTTTCAAGCTTCATGCTAGTATTTATAGCAATCACATTAAGTTGTAAGCCTTGTACATCTGAGCTCTTAAGCTTAGTAACTATTGGCCAACTATGAAGGAGGATGCAAAAGAGCTTGTTTAACAATACACATAGTGTTAGAAGCATGCACCAATCAATCATGTTCTAAGCAATAGCCTTTTGCCCTTGACTAGTCAATGGCCATTTTCTTAGAGGGGATTAGACATCTTTGTTGTTTCCTTAAAACCATTGGACAACTCTAATATATCATTGTTCCTTCTCTAATTCAAACAATCCTTATATAGTCTTTATTTAAACATGTTTATAGAAATGTCCCTTTCTAAATTCACTCTTGTACACTTGTTAAGTAATACTTTCTTTTAATCACTTAGCTCTTATGTCCTATACAACTCTTGCTACTAGTTTCAGCATGAAGGTACCATAAGTTAATATTTAGTACTTTAGAATTCTCTATGGTCCAAAGCTTCTCCCTATTTGATTAACCAATCATTCGTCAATGCAACTTATTTACCTTACCTTAAAATATCCTATTGTTTAGTGAATTCCGATAGCTTACCAATTCCTTAAGGCTTATTTGCTCTCAGTTCCACTTCTTGAGATCTTCTATCCCCTCTATTTTCTTTCGTAACGAGAGGTTAGATTAATGTACCTTGATATGATAATATTTATGATAATGAGTGATTACTTGATAAAATTCACTTCCTGTGGGGTAAGGTTACATCTTGTCTAAGTTACTCTAGAAGTAACGGGGAAGCTTATGATAGAGAGTCATGATTCTCTTTAGTCTTTCCATTACAATTTTCATTTCTTCAGTCATTTTTCAACTCACTACTAATATTTTATGGTACTTGGATACATGTCCAATCATAAGTTTATCTAACAATCTTATCTCCTATCACTAATACAATTTAAGAGTTGATGATTCTCTTCAATTCGGCATAGACATCATATAATTACAATACTTCCTTTGCCTTAACATAGCATAAAGATTTTTACTATCCATCCTATATTTGCTTTACTTCACTTGCATATGCTTACAGACTCTAGAAAAACAAGTTATAGACTCATTACTCATTTGATCAGATACTTAAAGGTTCATAACTTGATCATAGTATCATTTTACATCAAATGTTACGAACTCAATAACTACCACTGCACATACATAGGGATTACAAGACTAATTAGCTAGGCACATCTAAATTTGTTACATCTTCAACTACTAAGTTCATAAGATGTTTACAACATATGTACATAACCAAAAGTTGCATATTCATTAAGAGTTCAATAGTATATATCAAAGGATCAAAAGTATATCACATATGATCAAACTCTAATGTCTTAACAAAACAAACTAACTATCATGAAATATTCATCATCCACATTATCAATAGCAACTATTTGTTCCAAAAAGAAATACACTCCATGTACCCTTCTACTAAACCATCATCATTTCCACTTGTTGATTTAGTACTTAGCTATATACTATCTCAGGAGTACTTGGAATAATAATTGCTTCATATCCTTTATCTTCATTTGACTTCTCGCCTTCGTGATTCACTATTATGTTATGAGCTGCCATCTCATTCTATATGATGTCAACCTTTGAATTAGCTCTAATTGAACTTTTGATATTAGCTTTGATTCATTCCCTAAATAGCTTCTGATTGCCCGCCTCTATCTTTTGATTGCTTGCCTTTAACATTTCCTGTCATTTTCTTCATCTCAATAGCAGCTATACTTGCATCATTATAGCAGCCATATTCTTACCTAGATCTTCCTCAATAAGCACTTTTGGCTCCTCTACTTCAATTACCTCTTCTTTTGAATTTTCTTCTATATTACCCTTTAGTTCATCCTTAACTAACTCATGGTTATTTTGCACACCTGATTGAGCATAGTCTTAGGGTTCAATAGATTGTTAGTCTTTTTGTGGTGTTTCAGATACTGTAGGTTCAAGAGGAGATTTATTTAGCTCTAAGGGTACCTTTATACCTACTCTAACTAAGTCTAAGGAATACGGAAACCAATCAAAAACTCCTTGAGGGTAATGTATAAGGGTTTAGGGTATACCTCTAGGACTACGAGTAATACTAACATGGTAGGGTCTCCTTTCCTTTAATTTTGCTGGAAAATACCTTCTTAACATCATCAAGCTATAATCCCCTCTCTTCTTACCCATTTCTGCTCAAAGGTAGCTATCCCTATATACTTATTATACTAAGGACCTAAGTTAGCTTCCTCTAACACCCATAAGTCTTGCTTACTATAACATATCCATTCAATAGACTTATCAATAATCTCATCCACAATTCCAAATATATTTCAATCGGCCATTTCTAACATCAACATTTGCAACTTGACTCGATACTAAATAGGAGACTCTTCTTCATCCTACTTAACCCGCAATCAACTATCTATATATTCTTCCTTATGACCCTATTGATGGATTTAAGATTAGTAACATTTATCATAACTTAGTGTTATATTCACATTACTCTATAATTCATATTACAAGTTTCTACTACCCACTTATTGCTACCTACTCTCATCGTATTCCTTATGATGTTTACTTTCTTTTAATTATGATGCTTCAAAAAGAGTTCACTAAAACTATGCTCTAATACCAACTAAAACTGTCATGCCTCAAAGCAGTAGAATTATAACAATCCCACAGTGACAGTAATTAGAACACTGGACCTTTTACTTGAGCTTAAGCTTAAAGGCTTGAGAATATGGCTAAGCGAGTTCTCTTGTGTTGACCCGCAACCGATGCATCCGAATTGCTTTAATCTACCACCCTACTGTCTTGTCTGAGTTAAAACATTCCCACACCTATCGATTGTCTATAACTTCCGCCTTGAGACATACTTGAACAATAGCTCAACCTACCAAACCACTAATTTAGCTTACCAAAATCTAAACTGCTCAAAGCATGCTTGAGCTAAATTCAACTCTAAAGAATCCCTAGTTTTGCTCGATACCTCTACTCGATAGGCTCTAGCTTAATCGTTTAACTTTGCTTGTTTTTGGCAAGAGCACCCCAATGACTATCCGCTATGTGTCTAGCCCTCTTGTGAAAGGATTTGTTGCACCAATCACCAAACTTCTCTGATTTTTTATTTATACCCTTTATTATTCCTCATACATTACTTCTTTTAGACAGTACCCTTTTTGTCTTTTCCATTTTAAGTAGGGTGACCTAACTTTTCAGGTATAAATACCCT
The DNA here is from genome assembly GCA_024138015.1 of Lumnitzera littorea. Classification (NCBI taxonomy): domain Eukaryota; kingdom Viridiplantae; phylum Streptophyta; class Magnoliopsida; order Myrtales; family Combretaceae; genus Lumnitzera; species Lumnitzera littorea. Next base: position 71,810,592 of record JAMXBB010000012.1, on the reverse strand, counting down.
TGTAAACATAGTCACAACAATATATCTCAAATATTGAATAAACTACTTGTTCTTTTGGGTGAGCTAAGTGTGCTTACTCCCCTTCCCTACTCTCATCCTAACCATTAAGCAAGGCTAGGTAGTAAGTGTCCTCATCGAGTTGGCCGTACATCATATCAAGCTAGTTTTATGAGTCCATGAAGTTTTCCTCAATGCGTCATATCCTTAGAACGCGTCCATAGATTTTGCTTGTTTATTTTGTTGTTATTGTGCATTTCTACCCTTATTTTTCAAGCTTTCTACAAGCTTAGAGCCACCTCAATACGGTTGCCCTTATTTACTCTTGGCACATCCTATCGCGCCGTGTAAACCATCCTAAGATAAAAGTTGACCTCTTAACTACTATCGTACACTTGATTTACATAAGGTGCCAATTGCTAACCCACTTTAAAGTAAACAGTTCACATAAAAATAATATGATCTCGCTTGCGAAAGTCTTAAAATATGCATTAAAATTTAGATAATTTAAGTATTATTAATAAGATTCAACAACCTAGTTTATTTAATGTGTACATAGTTCGATACTACAAGTTCAATGACCTAAAACAAAAGCTTCAAAGGTTCAACTATTCTCCGATTCATATCCTCACTCTCTAAGATCCAGTAATCAGTAAGTTTACAGTAGTTTTATTGCGGCTTCCTAGTCAATACATGCAAAAGATATCTATAGAGATCTAAGCAACCAACTATACAGTAAGCTAAGACAAAGACATAAAACTATATGTTAAGTATAAATAAGGTTTTCAAACAACTATTCAAATGCAATGCAACAAATAAATGCCATCGTAAGACATTGTTCAGTCTGTTATGAGATTAGAGAAATTTCACCCGCTTTAATCTAGGTTTGAAGAGTTTGATCGCATATTATAACAATTCACAACCAAACTCAAACTTATGTAATAGAGTCATCCCTCCCTTTACGATTATCCTTCGAACCACTATCTTCATCCTTACCCCGACCTCTTCTCCTATCATTTAGTTCGATTAAGAATGAAGAAGTCACCATTATACTACAGTGCTATCCTTTTCGAAAGTGTCGGTATTTGGTTGGAGAATCCTAAGAATCCCCTATTAGGTTGCAATGAATGTTTGGTTAAGTTTTTTTAAGTCAAATATCATTAAGTCCAGTTTAAGGTGATTAGTCGATTCCGTATAGTATAAACAATTCCAATCTAAAACAGCAAACCAGCAATATGTAAACAAGCCTAGAGACACAAACAAGTACACAATCAAGCTATCTACAAGTAAAATCAAGTATAATCTTAAACCTCCAAATACTATAAAAAAAAGTACTCTGAAATACAGTTATGTATTGATCCTACTAGATTTCTTCACTTACTTACTAAGGTGCTACTTATGTTGTGCCATTGTTGCTAATCCCTATAATACAGATGTCATACAATTATTATATATAGGCTTTATCTCTGTAACTTAGTTTATTATCTTTAGTTTAAGGTTATCCTTTACTTAGTTGCCTAGGTTTTAGGTCTCTTGTGATTTATCTTGCTCATAACTAGTCTCTGATTCTGCTTCTAATTCAATTTTCAATTTAGCCTATAATTCTGCTCTTGATTACAAGTTTGCTCATAAGCCCTAAAATATCTACTAATCCATTGTCTAAAGTTATCTAACTATACCTCAAGTATAGAGTCTCTGGTTTAGTTTATGATCAATTCCTTAGTTTACTCTATGCAACCTGTCTTTGATTTAGCTTCTAAATTAGCCTTTGATTTAAACGTACACTATATTTTAGCTTAATTTCCCATAATTTTGTTTATGATCAGATCTAAAGTACACTATATAGCCCATCACTACTTTAGTTTGACTCAACTACTTCTTACTCCATTACTTTAATACTTTTCATAATCAATATCAAATCTTCAATTTTCTAATCTAACACTTCCAACACTATAAATATAATCCCTCAACATCATTCAACTTTTTAATATATCAAGATTCTAACCAAATCAGAATCTAGCTAAATTTCTTAGAAAATTATTATGTGTATTCAAAAAAATAGTCATTTAGTAAGATTTTTAAGGTCCAAAAATTAGATAAAAACCTAAAAAATAGTTTTCATGAAAAACTCTTTATAGTAATTTAATATATAATAATGTTTTATAGAAAAATTTTGGAGTTGAAATAACATTAATAGAGTTTTTGAAAATGAAAGCAAAATTGGCTCAAGTTTAGTAATTTATTTAGGGAGATATGTTTCAACATTAAATTTCATCAAAAATATTATTTTTCTCAAAAACTACATATAAAAATATGTTAGAATGCATTTTCTCATATGAAATACATTTTTTTCATAATTTTTTAAGTTAATTTACTATTTTTAGTAATTTTATGAAAATCGAAGGAAATAGAAACCTTCATCGAAAACTGACCTTACCGCTACCTCTTACCACCCTATGGTTGTCAGCCCACCCAGGCAAGTGGTTCACTATTGGGAGGTGGCTATGGTTACTCCCCAAGTCTTCACTTGATATGTACACTCCACTTTAGCTCTAATTATGCCTATTTTTCCATAATTTTCTAAAATTTTCTCACAACTTTCCTTAACCTCTTTGTATTTTTCCTAAATGATAAACTATTCAAAATGTATTCAAAAGGTGGTTTCTTAAATTTATTGTGTGTGTAGAGTTAGTTGTGATTTTTGTGTTAAGCCAAGTGTCTTGTTTCACTTTTCTTTTCCAACCTAGGTGTCACTAACCCCCTTTGTATAGACCTTAATTATCTTTTCCTAGTTGCCACGCCCTTAAACATAATGCACTAGATTGCCACATAAATTTATATAAATTTTTTATTAATTTTCTATATTTATTTTAGTATATATTAGATACTTTAAGTAATTTTGCGTACATTTCCCTACACATAAATTCACAGTTAATAAAAATGTATACTCCTAAATATTTCTCATGTCGTTTTATGATTTTTATTGTACATACAATTTATCTTTAATGATTTGTTAATTATTAGAATTCATTTTAAACATTTTTGATAAATAATGAGTAAAATACATATATTTTACAAATGTAATATTTGATTATTTTATTTTTTTAAATCTAAATTTTCAAGATTACTTCTACTAGTATTTCTAGTTTCATCATAAAATTCAAGCTTAATAAGACAACTTTCGCGATTGCCTTAAATTTTATGCATTGATTTCAATCCAATTTAGCAGGGTCTCACAAGTGAGAATTGTAGCATATTAACATAGAGCAGCACAATATTATAATAAGAAACTAGAACAAGGTCTTCTAAATTAATGGTTTAATGTGCCAAAAAATAAAATTATAGGAGCTTGTGAAGAATAGGGAAAGCTCGCTCCAAACTAGGAAGATTTAGTGAGAGTTTGAGAGATTGTAGGTAATGGAGCATATAGGTTAGGAAGGCTGGATGGACAAATTATCCCCAGGGCATTGAATGTAGATAACTTGAAGTTGTATTTTGAATGATGAATGAGTATGTTGACCCTAGATGGATACAATGATGGAATCTTACAAGCTTGTAATGTGATGAAGTGTTCTTTCAAATTCTTTGTTTCATAAAACTAAATTATACTAAGCACATTGTGTGATGAAAGTCCCAACCTGTCCAAAGGTTAAATGGGTTAGTAATTCGATCCTAACCTATGTAAAGGTTGATGGATTATAACCAAATCCTAGCTAAAATGGTAAATAAAATGAAGTTTTGACCTAAAAATGGTTAATAAACTTAAACAGCTCCATTCCTTAAAAACAAACGGACTAAAAGCTAAAGGATATCCAATCCTTACTAATGGAACATAAACATCAAATCTGTTATCATTTAAAACAATAGGCCTTTTTAGACACTACTTATCATAGAAAAGCCTACCTAAATACCTTGTAAATTAGATCAAACATCTATAAGCTTAAGGTCGAATGATCATAAGTAATCCATAACATTGTATCAACAGTATAAAGCAAATAAACGAGTTCAAAATTTACAATACCAAAGAGACGGCATAACGAATTGAAATAAATTTATAGTAAAGTCTTTAAAATAAATGAAAGAGGAGATTACTTTTAACCGGCAAGAGGGTTAAGGATATTGTCTTGGTTTTCAATAGATTGGTTGGGGGAATGCCTTCAATAGCAAGGGCTTCTTGGTTTCCTTTTGTTGGTCCCATATAAGATATCAATAGGGTGGGGGGAATGGGGGTGAATTGATAACTTTGAACTTTTTAAAACTTTTTCATTGTAAAATAAAATTACCCATCTTAATAACTTCATTTGGTGAATAGTAGTATTTTAATAATTCAACACACAAATAATCAATACAATTAAATAGCGCAAATTAAAAAAGATAAGGAAGAAGAATATCAGGCTAAGGATTTATAGACCTTTGACCTTTTGCCTACAACTCTCTTTCAACTCCACTGTTAAGGACTCGGTCTACTTTTCCAATACTGTTCCACTTGATCCACTAAATCACAATCATAAGAAGTTTACAAGCATTTGTTACACATGGACTTCACAACACTCTGCTCTGTCTATCTAGCCTCTCTATAAACTAAGATAATTACAAATCTACAAAGTATAATCGAACTTCTCTCAACCTTCGAACAACAAATAATGTCTAAGAAATACAAGTGACAACAATAATAAAAGTCTCAAATAATTTCACGCTAAAACATAAATAATGATTGATGACTAATAATTGATAAATAATTCTCTTCAATATAACTTTTTGAAAAAGTCTTTGAGAAACTTTCTATGCCCTTTCAAAAGGTAGAATTTTATCACAATTTTTATGTAAAAAAATTTTTCTCAGAGAATTATTTGACGTTTTGAATCCTTTCTCTTTTTATACTGAAATCTTCTAACAGTTAATTTGTGGAAGATTATCTTTACTTTCATGTTTATCCAAAAATTTAATCAATAGTGATAATCCTTAGATACTTTTAAGAGGATCTTTGTATTTTGAATTTTAAAATCATCTCTTCTAATCTTGATTCAGTCAAATATTCTTTGATCCACAACCTCCAGATAAGCTTGAAATTTGAAATTGATGAGGAGATATGCTTTATCAGCAATTTCCATATAAATCTCATATTCAAAAATTGAAATTCCACAAAATCCGAATCAACCTTATCCTTATCTATTCTTATGTATATCTTGATTTATCGAAAATAAATTCGCTCAAAAATAGTCCCCATGGATCTTGATTCCATCTAAGAGAAATGGGATTAAGTGTATTTCCCTAATACACTCAATCTAGTGGAGTTAGGACTCATTTAATTCGAATATGATATTAATTAATTTTTAACGTTAGTTTTCCAAACCAACTTTCTAAATAACTTTCTAAAGAGTAACATGTTTCTTTTTTTCTAAAGTCTCTAAACAAGTTTCTAAAGTGTTGCACTAATTCTTCTTATAAAAGCTTCTAAAACACTTTCTAAAGATTTTCATTCTAAACTGTTTTTCAATCAATTCAAACGTTCTAAATAAGTTTCTAAATTCACCTCAATTTGCTATTTTAAACTTTCTGAATACCTGCATACTTTTTAATTCATTAGTATTTCTGTTTTTTTTTTGTTATCATCAAAATCTATGAGAGATATCTAATACCTTCCTAATTTTCACCTTCTTCCTCCTCGGACTCCTCAGCATCATCGTCATCATCTTCGCCATTATTTTTGTCTTCATCAACATTTGCAAAGTTTAGCAGGATAAGTCATAATCAGGATGTTCTTTGAGCAACTACTCTTGAGCTATTTTTACCCCTTATAACATCTTCTTATGGAGGATACTCTCCCATTGTTTACTAATGAGACGACACAAATAATAAATACAAATTGATTAGTTTGAAGACATTTTATAAATATAAATTTTCAACAACGGTGTTAATCTCTTAATCGACCAATGTGCCGAATTGTCTACAGAAATAAAATTGGTGAGTATTCACTAGATCATTTCCTCAAGGAAAAGGGTTTGGTTAAGTACCAAATTCTAACCTATTTCTCCAATCTAGGCTAACCAAGTAGAAGTAGTGAGTTGAAAATAAATGCAATTGAACAAGAATTAAATTTAACAACAAACACAAATTCTAAAGATCTAAGTTTGTGACATGTTTTCAAAGTAGTAATAAAGATATGCTGTTAAGATATTAGGGATGGTTTTTAATTGGGTTTTGACAGAACTCACTTAAGTTTAATCTGGGTAGCGGACCTCGCTCAACTATGTAGCAGAAAATCTCCTCTCATTCTCATTTCCTTATACGATCAGCTAAATTACTTAATTCATGTCACAAGTTAAGTAATATAGTCTTAGGAATTAAAGGGTCAATCTCCTCTCTGTCTTATAACCTATCCTAATTCAATAAGACCACATAACACATTGTGAACTCAATAGGGAACACCTAATCTCCTCTTAGTCCAATACCGATATTTTGTGAACTTAATGAATCAAATTGGGAATTGCACAACTAATCTCCTCTCAATCTCATAATCATGCAACCCCATAAATTTTCAAAGGCACCTCCTAGGATTAATCTCCTCTCCATCTCATAATCACAAGGAAACCAATTGAAAATTTCATTAAAAAGCACCTCAAAAAGCGTAAATGTAATACCCAATCACCAAAATCTCAATTAAATACACAAACCCATTTCTTAATTGTAAGGTTACACCATCTACAACATCCACATATTCATAAACCCACTAAAACTAACTTAGCCACTCATATTAAGAACAATGGTATCAAGAAATGATAGAGAAACAGTAACAAACTCCATAGATGAATAAGTAAACAAGAGGATAACAACTTAACAAGAAATTCAATGAAGAAAAGGGAGCAAATACTTTATAAACAAGATTAAATGTGCATTAAAATCATAAAAATAATCACTAAATATCATAAAAAAAGCAATGGAATAGTAAATCAGTCAAGGAGCTCACAAATCTATACTAAGAAATGTATAAAACCTAATTGTGGCTCACATTTCTAGTTACAAATACGAGTATATATAGATTTAGGTTATCGATCAATCAATGAAAAGGTCTACTGATCTATCCGTAGACACGTATCAACTCTAGGTCATCTCCATGTTTAATGAAATGTGATGTTAAGAGGATTACTGTTTTAGTCGAAAAACCCTAACCTTAATTTCTTCTACCAATCAATTAGTATTGAAGCTACCGATCAGTTGGTATGGTTGAATCAATTATTGCACATTCTGTTTGTAACACCGGCCTCTCCAACAATCAGTTACTCAATTGGTTGCCTCATCCGTGACACTTTAAGGCATACAGATCAATCAGTAGCAATAGGCCAAATTCACCAGTGCCCTTCACTTTGGCTTCCTTGATCGAATGGTCTTGGTAACCCCCATGCATCAACACATAGGATATAAAATGCACTAAATTCATTTGAAAACAACACTCTTTCATGCATTTTTAACAATTTTGCACAAGTTGGTCCATTTTGTGCATAAACTTCAATTTTATGAAAAATTAACCAAACTTTGCAAGAACTTATGCACAAATGCAAGTTTTAAAGTTGGAAAAATCACGCATTTTGAGTTATGATCACCACCCTTAACTTTAAAACCTTAGTTGTCCTCAAGCAAGTTTAAAAATCAAGTGATTTAGAAAACAATAGGATAAGTGTACATTTCTTTTATGCTCGAGTGTAATTGTAAGTATATTACACATGGAAAGCTCAAAGTTTGCATGCTCTTGATATGGTGCAAAAACCTTTAGAAGTAATGTTGAAATTGTTTTACTTGTGCCAAATCAAATGCTCATAAATCAAAGACTATGTAATTAATTTTGGATTCAATGCCTAGAAAAGTTATCTTGCCATTTAAGTTAAGCTTATGAAATTTGAAGTCAAGTCTAATATTTCAAACTAAGTGAAAGATCCCGGTGTTTAATTGGTTGCCCAGATATATATTTATTCCCTATTGGTCTCTTAAGTATGCCAACGCCATGCTATCCAAGAGTAACCATTGAATCGTACCTTACTTCGCCTCCTTGACTTAGAATAATTTTCTTACTTTGCCCATTATTCTCTTCTTGGATTTTGAATTTTCACTTTTTCTATTTCTTTCTTCTCTTTTCTTAACTACATTTTCTTTTTGTGATAAGATCATACTTTTGATATGTAATGACTTTTCTTGATCCCCATCACTTTCTTCTTTTGAATATTTCTTTTCTTTTTAGGCATTCATTGTACGTTGATCAGGGAATGTTTAGGTAAAATCTAGTAGCCACTTTGGTTCACATAACACTAATAGACCACTTGATTCCTCAAAAAAATGGTATATATATACTGGTTAACTTCAAAAAACACAAAAATCTAACACCCAATCAAAACATTTCCCTAACTCCAAATCTCTAAACCATGCCTAAATTGAGCATAATTGAACAAAGCAAAGATGCCATGAATTGATTACAAAGTTTTGAGGAATGTTCACAACTTATTCACAAGCAACTTCTTTTATAATAAAGTCCTAATCATTTCTTTCTACTATCTTTCATGCAAATTTTATAAATGATAACAAACTTTGAAATATAAAAGTAGATAACATAAAGGGAAATGGATCCAACTTTTTAGAAAGAAACTATCTTATCGATGCATAAAAGGGATAACATATCAAGAATTCAATTAAATCATTAATGCTCATTCAAAATCACACAACTTCAATGTTTATGTCTAACTATCTTGCCCCCAACTTTAATTTAGATATATATATCTCATAATTCAATGTGCAAACAATGGGAAGTAAAATAAAAAGTTAGAACAAAATTCCTTTGTTTCTTGGTGTGTTCTGAATTTCTCAAATCCCTTCAGAATTAATTAATGGTATCTCTAAATCAATGGATTCAACGTTTCTTTTATTTTTTCATAGGTGCTTATGTAACATTAAAAGAAACATAACTAAAAAGACTTGAAATTGAAAATGCTTAGACATAAACTTGAATAAAAAGATTGAGTAAAGATGGTGGGTCGGGTTGCCTCCTACTAAGCACTTATTTTTATGCCTTCAGCATGGCTTTTTGGTTCAAGTTCAAGATAGGTCCTCATAATTCTTCTGGGGCTCAAATCCTTTAGCTCCCCAGCTCATATTCGATTCTCCTTTCTCATAATCCTTCCTCTTTCTCATACAACTAGCTTGTTCAAACTCTTTCTCTTAATCCAACCTCTATTCTCCTTCCCTTAATTACTGAAGTCGTTCCTTAGCTTGGAGCATCTCTTTCCTTTCTCAATTTTCTAGGATAATCACCCTCTATTTCATGTCTAATATAGCTCCCGAAGTAGCCAAGAACGACCTCCTAAAAACTAAGGGCTGCTCCTTATCTTTCATGTCCATCACTATGAAGTTAACCATGAAGTCACAGGGTCCAACACTAATGAGTATGAAGTGGAGTTATCCTAAAGGTGTTGTTCAACATCTATCAATGGTTCAAATGTAATATGAGCTTGCCTTCATGAAATTCTCCAATCCTAATTCCTGCATAGTTTTCCCCGACATGTAATTATCTAATGCCCCAATCTTCAAAAGCATTCTTGGGAAAAACTTATCTAGTATGGTATATGGTACAGTGAATCTCTCGAATTGTCTAATTTGCGAGGAAACTGGAAATTACTAACACCTTTCTCCTCAAGTACCATATTCACAATTTTGAACTCATCAATATTAGGTTTCTCTTCTAAACTCACTTCTTCCTCCTGTTTAGATTCAAGCTTCTCAAGGTTCTTCTCCTCAAATTCATCCATCTCTATGCCTTCACATTCACTAAGATCTTCTTCAATTTCCTCTTCACTTGGATCCTCCTCCTCACTAACTTCTCTCATTCTAGTTATCTCCAAATTGTATACATCATCATCACTAGGTGCTTCTTCTTCTTTTTTCTTTTCATTTAGATCCTCCTCAATTCTATTATCAGGACTCCTCCCCCTCAGAGCAATTAGCTCCTCTTTTGTAAATTGTTTTACATCTACCATAGCCATTAACCCTTACTCTATAAATAAATCTTCTCCAACCGGTTCGTCTTATTCCTCAATGAGGTCTTTCGAGCTCAAATACTTACCTCTAAACACTTGCTTCCCATTAAAACAAAATTCTTTTTCCCCTATACTAGCTTATTTACCATTCCTATTGGATATCTCAACTTGATCTTTTGGGTTTTACTCAATGTTGCTAAGTAGTTGTCCTATTAGGTTTGTTCAAATGGTATTAAACCAACCAATAGTGCATCTCTTTAATAGTAACCTCTTGCGAATTCATTTTTAAATCATGTCTTTAAATAAAATTCTTCAATGATTGCTCTATTAATTCTTCCTTAAGACCTTATGCTGATAAAGGTGGAGGTAGTGACTGGCCTTCACCAGCTTAATATCTAGGTCCTTGAAAACCTCTATTGAATCCTCTTCCTTAGTTACCTCCCCATGACAAGTTTGGATGATCTCTCTAACTTAGTTTGTAGGTGTTTGAGTAAGGGTTACAATTTTTTTAACCTTAATTGAAATTCCCCAATGCATTTACTTATTCCTCCTGATTATCTCTTGATGGGGCAAAGAAATTTCCAACTTGACAATGTATGCTCAAATGCCTTACTCTGCCACATACACAATAATGCTCATAAGGCTACTTATCACAACTTAGGTTATTAGCTTGGTTAGCACTTTCTGTCTGAGCAAGTTGAGCAGTAAGTGATGCAATTTGTTCCTTAAGTTGACTTATCTCCTGTAAATGAGCTGCAATCGCTACCTCCTAAGTTAAGTTCTCTCATAATACCAACCATGAGAATGTGATGCCATTTGCTCAAACATGTCGCATACATCTTTAGCACTTTTGTTTATTACACTCCCCATAGCTGCAACATTTACCAGCATTCTCAATTGATTCCTAAGACCATTGTAAAAGGAATTCACTATACTCCACATAGGTAAATCATGATGGGGACACTTCCTAAGTAACTCCTTAAACCTTTCCCAACTCTCAAATAATGACTTCCCATCAAATTGTCTAGTCATAGAAATCTCATTTCTCATTGTCTTACCTCGTAAACAAAATAAGATAGGAATTTTTGGACTAAGTCATCCCATGTAGTGATAGAATTGGGTGGTTGGGAATTTAACTAACTTCTAGCCTTGTCTCGTAATGAAAATGGAAATAATCTCAAGCAACTTGCATCATCGAAAACCCCATTGGATTTCATTATGGCACATAATTGTAAAAAATTTTGAAGATGTTCATAGGGATCTTTAGATGACAATCCACCAAATTGACTAAGTTGCACCATCTAAATCAAAGCAAGTTTAAGCTCAAAATTATTTGCTTGAATGGTTGGCTAAGTAATCAGTCGTGCAACTTCATTCAAATTTGGTACACAATATTCCCATAAAGCTCGATTATTTTCCTTTCCAACCATTTCCTCTATGTCCATTGTTTACTTTTCTAGCTTCTCCATTTAAGGGTTCTTAATTGTTTTCCATTTCTCCTAATTCCTCTCTCCTTCTTTCTCTAAGTCTATGGTGAAATGTTTAGTCAATCTCAGGGTCAAATTCCTCTGTTAAATTTCTCACCCCTCTTTGTATATAAAACAACAAATCTTAATTCTACTCCTTTTGAATCCAACTGAACCACCAAACTACAACTTACAAATTTCAATGCGAAAATGTAAACAGTACGCTTCTAAGCTCAACACAAATCAACTAAGGACAAATTCAGCACTTTTCTAACAAATTCAACAATAATGCTCCATACTTTGTCCTCAATTCGGCTCAAATCAACAACAAAATAGATAAAGATCAAAACTTTAACAACTAAACTACCCAAAATCAACAAAAATTAAACTAAGCTACCAACTACACTATGTTACACTAAAGCTATACTAAGGACTAACCTCATATTCCTCAATTAATATGATATTAACACTATTGCCTTTTCCTCGGCAACTGTGCCAAAAACTGATGAGACGATATGAACACTAAATAAAAATCGATTGATTTGAAGATACTTTATAAATAGAAATTTTTAAAAACAGTGTCAATCTATTAACCGACCAATATGCCTGATTGTCTGTAGTAATAAAACTAGTAAGTATTCACTAGATCATTTTCTTAGGTAAAAAGGTTTCGTTAAGTACTAGATTCTAACCTACTACTCTAATCTAGGCTAACCAAATAAGAAGTAATGAGTTGAAAATAAATGCAACTAAACAAGAATGAAATTTGACAATAAACATAAATTCTAAAGACGAAGGTTTCTGACATGTTTTCGGAGTAACAGTGAAAATACGTTGTTAAGATACGAAGAATAGTTTTTAATTGGGTTGTAACGAAACTCAATTGAGTTTGATCCCAAGTAGGGCACCTTACTCAACTATGTAGTGGAAAATCTCCTCTTGGCCTCATTTCCCTACACAATCAACTAAATTACTTAATTCCTATCGTGAGTTAAGTAATCTAGCCCTAAGAATTAGGGGTCAATCTCCTCTCAATCTCAGAACTTGTCTTAATTCAATAAGACAACATAACGCATTGTGAATTCAATGGGGAACACCTAATCTCCCCTCCATCTCATAAGCAAAAGAACCTATTATTGATATTCCATTGACTCAATGACTCAAATTGGGAATTACACAATTAATCTCCTCTTGATCTCATAATCATGCAACCCCAAAAACTCTCAAGGGTACTTCTTAGGACTAATCTCCTCTCTATCTCATAATCACAGGGAAACCTATTGAAAATTTCATAAAAAGCACCTTAAAGAGCCTAAATGCAATATCAATCATCAAAATTCCAATTAAACACACATACCCATGTCGTAACTATAACGTTACACATCTATAATATCTACATATTCATGAACCTACAAAAACTAACTTAGCCACTCATATTAAGAACAATGGTAGCAAGAAATGATGAGGAAATAGTAAAAAACTCCATAGGTGAATAAGTAAGCAAGAGGACAACAATTTAACAAGAGATTCAATGAAGAAAATGCAGCAAATACTTAATAAATAAGTTTAAATGTGCATTAAAATTGTAAAAATAATCACTAAATGTCATAAACAAACTAATGGAACAATAAATTAGACAAGGAGCTCGCAAATCTATACTAAGAAACGTCTAAAACGTAATTGTAGCTTGCATTTCTAGTTGAAAGTGAAAGTATACATAGATTTAAGCTACCGATCAATCGATGGAATGGTCTACCGATAGATTGGTAGACATAAGTTAGCTCTAATGATGGGTTACCAACCACTGGCCTACTTACTGGTACACACTTTAGAGGCCTCCAATCCCTCACCCTAAGAATTCTTTCTTATCAACCTACTAATGATGAGAAACTATACATAGAAGGTAGATGGCTAAATTCCCTAAGAGCTCTGGGTTGTTATACTATGCTCTATTCTCTCTCTTGTGCCAATGCTGACTATTCTTTAGCCGAAGGCTCTATGCCGAGTAATCAAACCTTTAACTGCCGAGAGTTTCTTGTCGAGTAACGAGATTTAGCCTCTTACTAGCCGAGTACTTCTCTCTTGGCCTCCTTCCAATTATCACATCCCTTTCTCGTCTCGGCCTCCTTATTGCTACAACATCTTAATTCCACTCGGCTACCATAACCAAGGAATCTTTGTATGGAACCAATGTTGCGTTGCTACATGTCCATCTCATTTGACACTATACTATTTTCCTCTTTTTGTCATGTGTACCATTTACCCCTTTTTCGTATGTACTAAGAACCCTTTTTATGTGTGCCTTTTTGTAATTTTCCTTAATTCTAGTGTTGCCTCAGGAACTTACTATAAATAGTCCCTTCTCTTTGTAGCTGAAATTATTACATTTTGATTCCTGACATTGAATATACTTGTTCTTGCCAGATGACCCTCTCTAAGTCCATTTTCCTTATACTCTTATCTAGTCTTACCAACTAGCTCAAGATTAATGACGGGTGGACCTTGACATCAACTTGTATATCGTATTAAGTAAAGTGTTAAGTCGTGTTGTATTCGTTGGTCCGTTACATCCTCCGAGTAGCTTTACGTCAGCTACTATATTTCATTTGTCGACTTACTCGCTCACTTTTTTTCAATATTTCGAAGGACCCATTGGTTCCTCACATCTTGCAATAAGCCCTAGTGATAACTAAGCTCCTAAGCACGTCATCCAAGTCGTCTCCGTGTTTAATGAAATGCGACGTTTAGGAGGATTAGGGTTTTAGACATGTGAAACTACCAATCAATCGGTATGGTTAAATCAATTGTTGCACATTATGTTCGTGACACCAACCTCTCCAACAATCGGTCGCTTCATAGGTTGCACATTTTGGTTGGTAATAAGGCTATCAGTTGATCGATAGGGCAAATTCACCAACGTCCTTCACTTTGGCTACTTTAATCGAACGATGGGGGCTACCAAGACTATGGTAGCCCCCATACACCTGCACATAGGATATAAAATACATTAAATTCATTTAAAAACAACACTCTTTCAAGCATTTTTAACAATTTTGCACAAGTTGGTCCATTTTGTGCATAAACTCCAATTTTATGTAAAATTAACTAAACTTTGAAAGAATTTATACACAAATGCAAGTTTTAAAGTTGGAAAATCACGCATTCTTTGTCGTGATCATTTACTTTTCATAATCTTCTTCAAAACACCATCTTTAGTAGGACTAGAACGAGCAACTTATTCTAGCTTGAATATATGAGCTTTTTATTGTCACAGGTCTCTTTCGGCTGTTTAATATCTTCATTTAATTTTATTCTTTCTCACTCAGAGTTGTACAAGACTCTAAAAGAGATCGAACTTTCTCTTTCTATTCCTAAAACTAATATTTGAGATCCTTCACCTTATTACTAAGCTCTTCACTTTGCTGACTAGTAATAAGGAGCTCCTTCGCTGCATCCTTATAAGTGTCTTTATCAATTGCAAACAAATTATTTAAATTTTCAAGTTTAGCCTTTATGGCATATTTAGCGTTATCAACAACAATCATTTTTCCCTTAGATTGCCTCTAAGCTTCTTCAATTCTTCATAACAAGGCATAACATTAAGGACTCCGCAATTAAGCAAACAAACTTATTAAAGTGGTCATGGTTACCTTTACAAATTCCTCCTCCATGGAATCTAAAATTTCTAGAATATGAGAACCCATCTACAATGGAATACGAGTCAAATTAGAAATTAAATTTTCTAAGAGGAACAATGAAAGATAACTTACACCATAACTATTGGCAATTGTAATTGAGCATAACAATTCCTTTCAATAAGCTTAAGGACATATTGCTATGCCTAAGAGCACAATCGTTCATACAAATGATCCAAACTAGGAAGAATTCAAAATTCTCCTCTTGTAGGTTATTTTTGGCAACAATCTTATGAGTTGAAGACCCTACTCCAATCTCATTCGACTTAGAAGGTCTCACATTTGCCAACCCATCATTGAAATGGAAGTGGCACTTGAAGACATAAGTCTAAGGGGCCATTTGGATACTCTAGCTTACTTTCCATCATCTCCCCTCTTCTTATCCTTTGGAGGGACAAGCTATTTGTCTTTTGGAGCTAGTTGATTGAAAACTTGAGTAACAAGTTTAGTATAAAGAGTTTGCTACTCTATATCATCTTTAATTATAATCCCAATGGTCTTCTCTAGGGATGCTTTCTTTCTTACACCAGCCTTCTTCTCCAATTTTCTATTTTTGGCTTTTACCTAGGATAGAAGTTTCCTTATTCATCATCATGCTTGCAAAGACACAGAAGTTGAAAAAGGTTGAATGAAGACTTGAAAATAAACATTTGAGCACAAGTTAAAATGAGCAACTTCCCTAAAGAGGTTGAACAAATGATCTCCCATTAGCAAGCCCAACTAGGTAGGACGAGTTGTACAAGTGGTACCTTCACCATTCTTGTGGCTTTTGGGCAAGATTGGCTTACCATCATGATATTTTTTAATCATATCCCTAGTTTTAATATAACCAACTTTCATTATATTTGTGTAATAGTTTGAGTAACCTTGGCATCATCAGGTTGAAGAACTAAGTCGAAGGTCCTAATTGGTTCAATCCACTTTGTTTAGAAATTAAGAGGCTTCATAGATTTAATCAAGACAAATCTATCTTTCCAATCATAAATGGAGGATTCCAATCCATCTAAAAACTTTTTTTTTTTTTTGGCACATTACAAAGGCATAAAACCATCCATCACCATCATGTTTAATAGTGAAAACATACTTGAACAATTAGGGTATGGCCCTCAAGGTCAATTGGTTATAGATTATCTCAAATGCAACTAAGAGCCTATAAGTACTTGGAGATAACATGCTCAGACTAAGTCAATAATAATGGAAATAAGACTTTATGAAAATAGAAAAGGAAGCTTAGCACCAAATTCAAAATACTTTGAGTAAAAGTAACATTCTTACCTGGTAATGCAACCTTCTCAAATTTTACGAGGTCTCTAGATAGTCCACTCATCTAAGACTTTGTTAAAGCAACTTTTATACTTCTCAAATTCTTTACAACCTAACCAATCACGGAAACTGTTGAGCCTAATTTTTCAATTTTTATTTTTTTGAATCGATTAGTATTAAACTCTAACCCATTTAATACAAACCCTTAACTAAGAATTATTGAAAATCTAGTTTATTGAAAATATTTGAAGTAGCCACCTAACTGGGGTAAAAAAAGGACTTAAGTTAGAACCAATTGGGTAAATTGGTCATAACTTCAGTAACGATAGACAATAAAACCAACTTTTAAAAAGATGACTTTCTGAAATTAGAGATTGTAGAGGGATAAATCTGACTCATGGGTATCAAGCCCAATAACGAAATGGATTTGACTCTTTAGGCTAGCGTAATAGGGCCTAGAGAGTCAAGCCCATTAAATCGATCCGTTCAATTCAACTTTTCTTGGTTTAGCTCACATTAAAAGATAATAAAACCCTTTATTTAGGCTTAAACCCATGAAAAAACCTGACCCATTTATAAAAAACTTCAATCCTAACCATTGATTAACATTATGATGTAACGAATCGAATCTACCTATCATCTCCTATAAATACTCCTTCACTTCCTCATTTAGATAGGAGACAAATTCCAATTAACACCGTTACTCTGCTAAAATCTTGTCCTAAAGATTAAACACTTGAACATCCTAAGAACATTACCCCATTTTTCATTCATTATGAAGTTTGATACCATTATGCTCCTTCACCTGTCACTTGACATGTTAGAGCCTATTAAGACTCCCTACCCCTCCTCCCTATCTTATTTCACTTAATTATCCTCTATATGCAAGTCAAATCATTTCCTTAGTCACGTATAGCGCAATTAATCACATAGTATACACATGACCTCTCATAACTTGAATCTCGTACATTTTTCTTGGCGACTCTATTGGGGAGGAAAGATTTGACACTCACGTCATGGTACCTCCACGAAGAAGACCTGTTAATCCTATAGATAGCAATGATCAAGAGCAAGATGGCATTGTTGCTACCAATAATTAAAATCCACCTTCAGTGGGAGATATGAATCAAGGAGATAGTACTCAAGAAGTTATTCCTAATAATGCGCAACTAGTGTAGGAGCTACGATAAACCAATCGGAGTCTAAATGAGCTCAAAGCAATGTTTGCCTAATGTGTACCTGTTTTAGCTACTTTTGCTACTACGCAACAAGAGAAAATTACTGCAGGTCCCTCCAATGTGATGCAACAATATGTTACACAAGCTTCTTAGCCACTTCAATTACTAGTGAACAAGATGCTCCCAAAGCTAAGGAGCAGCCTCCTATAATGGAACTTATACCTACTCAGCATACCTCGCCTAACTAATTAATCAAGGAATTCAAATAGGAGGCTCGCCATCTTTACGTATCACTCTACGTATTACAATTGTTGAGTATATGCACCCTACCCCTATGAATTTGACTTTGGCGAATTTTGTTCCTATGAACTTCATCAACCTTGCTCCTACAATGTTAATAAGGATAAAAGCATCTACTTAGAAGGCTTCATTTGTGACTAAAGAGGATTTGGATATGTACATGAGAGAAATACAAGCAAAATCTACATCAGCCATATTAGAATTGAAGTTCCCATACCATTCACACATCGCTATCAAGCCCTATCCAAAACACTATGTGTATCCTAAGTTCATGTTATTTAATGGAAAAAAGGAGAGCACTAAAGAAAACTTGTTGAAGTTTTTTGAGAACCTAGAAGTCTATGACTTAAATGATGATTTGAAGTTGAAAGAATTCTGAAAATCCCTTATAGAAAAAGCCCATACTTGGTATGTCAATCTCCTACTAGGATCAGTCGATTCATGGGGTGGAATGTGCAGGATGTTTATGGAAAAATTCTTCTCTACTGAAGAAAGGGTGACTCTTACCAACATGGGACAAATTCGTTAAAGGTCTAAGGAAGATCTCATGGATTATATTAAGCGGCTTAAAAAACGCTCTTTGGATATACAAGACGTTTGTGATGAAAGAGAGCTAGTTAAGATTTCTATTCAAGGGATACTCCCTGAATACGCAGTCTATCTCAAGAACCTATCATTGGCTTCTTTTGCTGCATTAGTTAAGAATAAGAGAAGGACCAACAATTCGGTGGCTCAACAAAGGAATGAAGCTAGAAGGTTCAATAAGTGTACTTTTTCCGTAAATGCTATTCAAGGCGAATCACAAAAGGAAACAAAGTAACCTAGAAATGATAAGCCCTATGACTCTAGGCCTACATTGACGTATCCTTGCCCAATAACCAAGGCACACCAAATGCTGGATTAGTGGTTACATAACGGAAATCTCAAACTCCCAAGGGTCGAACATCTCCCTACAAATGAAGAGAAGGGCAATCCTAAGTATTGCAGATTTCACTAGAGTATCAGTCAACCAACTAAGGATTGTTTCACTTTGAAGAGAATATTCAATGAACGAGTTGTACGTGGAGAGTTAATTATAAACAACAATGATGTTAAGAATAATTTGCTTCCAACTCATAACAACCAAAGAGGAACTATCAATGCCATCAACTACGACCCCTCCACGATTGAAGTGGTCGACATACAACCCTCAAGGGGTAAGGGAAAGTCTATGGAAACTCACGATGATGAGTATCAGCCTCTTGTCACAACGTTATTAAAGACTGCAAGCTTTAGAAACTTTTTTGACTTACTGGGATTTGATGAAAACGCCAAGCTTGTAGCAGCAGTTGCACTTACACAGATCTCTTAAGGCCAATATCCAAAGTGTAACGCAGCACAGCCTAACTCATAAAAAGAATGGCTAAGGTGCACGAAAATGCCATCTTGTTTATTGAAGCAGATATGTTTGTGAAAAGTTCTAACCATAATCGTCCATTATATGTGGAGGGTGTTCTTAATGGCTATCCAGTTAAAAGAACATTCATTAATAACAGTTCTTCCTTGAATATAATGCCAATGAATACATTCAAAGCCATAGGGATTGATATTCGACACTTAATTAGACAACCTATATTAATAAATGACTTCAGTCACACCCCTATTGACTTTATTAGATATATTAATGTTGATCTTAAAGTTAGGCCTATTCATAGTACTACCACTTTTCATGTGATCAATGCGCACACGCAATATCACTTGCTTATGGATAAAAAGTGGTAGCACGATCACAATTTAGTTTCATCGACATTACATCAATGTATCAAAGGACATTGGAATGGGAAAGATGTGTTTATCCCAACTACAAAGAATCCTTTAGAACAACATGAATCATATTTTACTAAGTCGAGATTTTTCTACGAGTTTGCTAAGGATGAGGAAACAACTATAGCCAAGATATCTAGTGTTCCCTTGCTTACATAGGAGAAAGTTCGAGAAGACCAACAAAAGAAAAGAAGGATGTGTAGCTATTGTGGAGGTACAAAGAAATGCGAGTGAACAAATAATATTATGGAAACCGAGCATACTCTATAAAAAGAAGTATAAAAACTACTAAGAGCAAAAGATGACCTTACTAGTTCTCTCTTCTCTTTTCTTGTTACATGTAAATGAGGTGATAGTCGCTTCTTAACAATAAAAGAAGTTTCTTTCTCTATCACTAATATTATTATCTTATAAAACATAATGTCTATTTGTATCTCTTTATTACCATCGTCGTTGCTAAGTGTGAGACTTATCTCCTAAGTGCGCAAGGATAATCCTAAAGAATGATTTATAATTCATTAGGGGCATTTACACCCCCTTGATTGCTTAAAAGAAAATCGATAGTGAACATGACATTTAGTATACACATTATTACTGCTTGGTAAAGAGCTTTCATTCCCAAGTGCACAATGATGAAGTTACTTGTATGTGTAGCCTGGTAAGAGCATTGCCTCCCAACTACAAATAAGCTATGACAATCTTACATATCTGTTATGTCCAGTTGATCCAAATGTTTCCTGCCATTAAGTAGTGGAGACAATCCCATTGATGAGCATATGGACATATTGACACTTCAATCCAAGTAACACCTTAGTAAGCCATATTATACAGTCAAGTAGTGGAAATACCCCCTTGACTAAAGAGAAAGAATTATTGATCCAAGGTAATCAGTGCCACTATCGCTGCATATGCTCAATTGAACACTTCTTGAAAGGAATCTTCTATATATTATCATTAGTAAGCAAAAGGTTTTACCACAATATGAGATGACAAGTGAGACCTCCTTAAATCATTGAGTCTAAGCAGTCTTATAATTATACCTATCCTACAAGAGAACTCCCTAGATCAAAGAGTCTAAGCAGTCTCAAAGTTATGCTAATTTATAAATTTCAAGTTCATATTGTTTAATACTAGTGTGACAAAGTCGAGTCTTTACTCCCTAGCACACAATGTTGTTTAAAAAAAAAAAAAAGATAACAAGGTTGCTAAAGGGAACAAAGCAATCCCATAATGTTATTTTCTATTATGCTATTACTAAGTGAAGAGCTATCTCATTCCTAAGCGTATGATGACTAGACATCTTCATTACTATTGATTCTTCATATTCAATCACAACTCATGTTTACAAGAAAATAAAGTTATAATTGTATGATCAAGAAATTTACAATGGAGAGCTTAAGATAGCATCCATTACTATAAGTGGTTAACTACAAGTGCATGTAATTGCTCTTATACAAGTAATATGCCATCATGAAGTTGAATCAATGTGATCCATTAAAGTTATCATCGCTTGTTAAGATTAAGGGAGTATAGTACAATATTGGATTTCTAATGATGTCATAGAGGAATGAGGAATGCTAAGACCTATTAACCTACCCCATCGCTACGTGTTAATGATTAGAGAAGGAAAATTATATATGGATATAATATTTAAGGAGCCTATTCGTACGTAATTATTGTCTCTCATATCACTTGCTTCATATAATAGTCCTTGTGTGTAATGCTCAATTTGCGCACATATGATGTTCTCTTTGTAAGTAATGCTTAACGCGTGCATGTGAGCAAAACTTGTGGCACGCATACTTGCTATGCTTGATGTGCATGTACCTGTGATGCTTAGTATGTGTGGGCACATTTCAATTGATTGATAATCCATCAAAGAAAGTGAATGATCAAAAGCAAATATGGAAATTGGCTCAAGTCTGGACATTTCAAAGGAAAGGTAATTAAAACAGGATATTTTCTTATTCGAGTAGTGATTTAACACACTAGGTATAAAGGATATATACAAAACTTAAATATTTAGCCATGTTCATTTATGAAGGAATTTCATTATCTAGAATTAATTTAGCAAAGGTCTTCATTTGATGAAAGGGATCATTAGAATTATTGTCGAATTTCATAATTTCATAAAAGAGGATGGCTTGAGAAGCTATTGACATGAAAGAAATATATGGCGTCCTTAATGACTGGATCATCTACAAGAGATAGTGACTTATTATAGTGTCAACCATATCATGAGCAAGAAGATAAATATCAAGTTGAATATGTGATGGTAGTCAAACACTCAAGGAGTAGTGTCGAGGGAGCCAAGACTCATGTCATATGAAAATTCTTATTAATAAAAAAACATACAACATCAGGTTGAGAGAATGGGTGAATGCAAGCATAGTGACGAACGAGAAAAATTCTAGTGAGATCAGGGACCAATGGTAGAGAAGGATACGGTCCGGTTGTAACTCAATTGGTAGAACAAAACAAATACATTTCCGCTTAAATGGTTCACACTATATGGTACCAATGTTTTTCATGTCATCTATTTATGTAGTCCACACGATTATTTCAAATAAAAACTCAAATCTCTCATGGCGTCACCCCCGACTTCCACACTTTCCCTTCGCCTTCTTTACACTCTCTCTTCCCCTCTCTATCTCTTTTCTAGCCAACAGTTACACACACAAGCCATACTCTTTGGCCTTATCGTTGATTCTTTTGTCCAGCCATCACTCTTCAACATGTACTAGAAATCTGGGGTTATATCTTATGCTTGTAAGATGTTTGATGAGGTTCCTGAACCGGATTTGCCTTCTTGGAACGCTATCATCGTTGGCTGTGTGAAGTCGGGTTTGTTGGATATTGCAAGGAAGTCGTTTGATGAAATGCCATTAAAAATGTAGGTGGTTGCTAGTGTCCTTGTCTTTCGATTGAGCCATGTAGAAGGGACTGCAAGTGTGAATTGGGTAATTTCATGTAGTAGGATGAAGGGTACGCATGGGACGTGTTCGATGGAATGTTGAAGAGAGCTGCGGGTGTTCCTAATGCATCGACTATTGAGTTTTTGGGGAAGGTATCCAGTATAATGTCCTAAATGAATTCAGCTTTGATATGAATTGTGGCCATCGTGAGTGTTGGTATTGTATTGTGTGCAACTGGGTTACGCTAAAGAGAGAAAAAGTGCAGCAAGTATGTATGTGTTTGGCGGTTAGCGATTGTCGAAATCGTATGAGAAAACCATTGTTACAATTGTGGCTGGGTTATGGTGCCTGTTGAGAGTATTGTTGGTAGCTCTGTTGCAAATTACAGTGTGGGTCAATGGCTTGGCAATATTGTTCAAAGAGTAGTGTCACAATTTACTGGAATTAGAGCTATCCAGTTAAGCTGGGTGATCGAAGTGGTGTTCGTCTGTCGCATTTGAGCTCCTGTTAAGTCACAGTGTTAGTCAGTGAAGAGTGCCAAATAGGCAACTGTATGTATGCTGATGAACAAAAGTACGAGAGTGCTACTATTTATATTGTGCTAAGTACAGAGCTAGTTCGAAGTTCAGATAGTCTTAAATAATATTTTGGTCTTCTTCATGATAGTCTTTAAACTTCGGTCTCCGATGGTGTTCACTAGCTTCAATCCTCTATCGCAACAAGCTTTGTCTTCTGGCTTCACTTTGTTTTTCAAGTGTTGGTATTCTTCAAACATTGTCTTGTCAGTGGCTGTATTTTGGTAGCTGTAATGGCAAAATAATGAGTAAAATGTGAAAAAAAAAAAAAAAGGGTGTTGATGAGAAGCTGGAAAGTGTTGAATATATATGAAAAAGAGTACGGGATGTGTTGGAGAAAAGTGAAATCGAAATAGAATGCATATATGAGGAGGAAGTAAATGAAATCTAAAGGAAAGTAGATGTAATGAAAGCAACAACAAGAAATGAAATGAAACGATAGTGTTTGGAGTTAAGAATGTGACAAAGAGGCTAAAGTAAAATGAAAGAAAGAAGGAGGAGGGTGTATGAGAAGTGAATATGTGAAGGAATGCTGTACGCGGGGATCTAAGGATTTATGATAAATAATATATAGATATAATAACAGTAAGAGTGAGAACAAGGAATGAAGCGAGTATGAAAAGCAGAGTGTTTGAAGAAAAATAATGGAGGAATGATGGCTTAAAGGTGTTATGGTTGTGTATGTGGTGCATATGTCTCGAAAATATATGTGCTACGAATGTATTGGCTATGCATATGCCATTCATGTTTGGGTATTTACCGAAAATATTTATAGGGAGATCATTCTAGAAGGTATACAACAGAAAAATATTCTCAATGATTAGTGCACATATCAGAATGTATGTGCTAATACAACAGATTTCTCCTTTGCTTGGCAATGATAATCCATTCTAAATGCAAGCTGGCATATTTGGCAATTGAGATTTATAAATGCAATAAACAACAATTGCATATTATGAGCTAAGCGTCCTCCATAGCATGATTCCATGAAGAAAAAAAATGCATTTAGTGAATCAAATGTTTGGATGAATATGAAGCAGAAAATTCGAGAATTATTTAGCTAAGGTCTTTAGTTAATGCATATCAAGGTGCATAAGGCTACTCAATCATTGAAGAAATATACTAAGTTCTAATTGAAGGAGTTTTATAAATAGATATTTGAAAATCCATTTAACTTTCGGAGTGCTGTCCTGGAAAGCCTACAGGGGCAGGGGACATTGTCCCCTTAATCTTTGCTCACTAACTGGTTAGCGGGATTGCCGTGCTTATCAGTCATAGTGCAACCAATTAATTTGATTAACACAAAACGTTTATGTGACATGTGAAGATCTTACCAAAAAAGCGCTCTTATATTTAGAGAAAATCAAGGCAATATTCATGCATATAGTCAATTCGATAAGATCACTAATGTAAACTTAGTGAATGAATTCAATTCGACGAAGTCAATGACTCATTAAGATAATTTATTCCACCATTGTTATGGGGGGCAATATACAATTCAATTCAGTCAAAGTATGACACGCAATTAAGAGGTGCTGCAAACTTGCCCATTAAGCTAGATCTTGAATAAAATTGGCGATAACGCAATTATTCAATAAAGCACATGCACCGAAGTCAATTGAAAGAATTATTTAATGTCCAAACCAACGACTTTGGTCAGAAGACAAAATGTAGAGGGATAAATCTAACACATGGGCTTGAAGCCCAATAACTAAATGAATTTTACTTTTTGGGCTAGAGTGACAAGACTTAAAAAGTCAAGCTTATAAGAACTTAGGATAATTTAGAAAGATTTGGTATAGAAAGATCTGTCCAATCCAATTTTTCTTAGTTTAGCTCACACTAAAAGATAATAAAACTCTTTATTTAGACCTAAACCCATGAAAAAACCTATTTAAGACTTATTTATAAAAAGTTTCAATCTTAGCTATTGATTAGTATTATGATTCAACGGATTGAATCCACCTATTATCTTCTATAAATACTCCCTTTACTTCCTCATTTGGATAGAAGACAAATTCTAATTAATGTCGTTACTTTATTGGAATCTTGTCTCAAAGATTAACAAGATTAAACACTTAAACATCTTAAGAACATTACCCTATTCTTCATTCATTGTAGAGTTTAATGCTATTATGTTTCTCTACCTATCACCTGACATATTAGAGTCTACCAAGACTACCTATCCCTTCTCCTTATCCTATCTCGCTTGATCATCCTCTACATGCAAGTCAAATCAGTTCCTTGGTTATGTGTAGCGTAATTAATCATACAGTACACACATGACCTCTCACAGCTTGAATCCCACGTAAAGATCATAAGTTCGAAAACTGACCTATTAAATCCTAAATGGATACCATCTTTAACCTTTCAAATTTGAATTTATTTTTTAAAATAACCCTTTTAATTTTAAAGATGAATTAGAATTTACAAGTAACGAAAAATAATTTTATTTACAAAAAAGAGAAGAAATTAAATTTATCTCTAAAAGGAAAAATAAAAACTTTTTCGCTATTTTAAGTTACTCCATAGGTGTCTATATACTCTCTCATAAGGAGTAGATTTCTTGTAGTTTAGTTTTATAAAACTTTAGTTTGCAAGCCATTTTATTTTTAAAAATTAGTTAGGTTTATGTTTTTAATTCATTTCCTTTTATCTAAGAAAAAATCTAAAAAAACCCTAATTTTCAATTTTACATTTTTATAAAAGAAAGGTACCTAACTAAACCCTAAAAGCAATTCATTCTTCTTCTTCTTCTTCTTTCCTAAAAATGAATCTTTCTTCTTCTTTTTTCCTAAAAATGAATCTTTTTTCTATGTAACAAATGGGAATTTCTAAACATTTTTTTTTTTCATATATGAAATAAATGAAAGGACAAAAGATAAAGTTAAAAAAAATAACTACATATTTATTTATTTAAAAAAACGATAATAACCGTTATCTTCTTCTTTTCTTTTAATATATATATATTTAACTAACAACATAAAAAGAAAAATAAATAAAATAAAAAGAAAACAAAAGCCAAAAAAAAAAAAAAAGGAGAAATGGACCTACTACTAGAGGATATTGGACGCGGGTCAAGTAGTCGTGTCTAGATCCAATTATCGGTTAGGTCGAAATTAGGAATTTGGGTCGTGGGTAGGGTATAAGCTTGGTTTGAAGGGGCTTCAAATGGTGCTTTTGGATCACCTATTTGAGCGAGAATTGGTACATTCGTTAGATTTTTATTGATGAAAGTGAGTTTGGCACAATGCTCAGCTTGTGGTGATGGATTTGGTGGTTTTCTAAATTGGGCGGCAGTGGTGGTTCGGGTTTCAGTGATTGGAGGTGTTTGGGACTATTTCTAGTCCAATGAAGGATGTTTCTAAGATGCCCAGTAGGGGGAGAAGCTATCGAAGTGATTGTTTTGCTTCCATGCTGGGTGGAGATGAAGAATTTTAGAGAGAGAGAGTAGTGGTGTCACAGTTGAGCGTTTTAGAGAGGGAAAGAGGTGTTTAAGCTTGAATGAGAGCATTGATACCTGGATGAGTTCCTTGACCCCTTATCTATACTTTGTCATGCTTGATTTCATTTGGGAATTCATCAATTTGTCCAAAATTGAAGCTTTTCTGTAATGGGCATTTCAAACGATCTCAATACTAATTGGTCAAATCGACCATGATTTTGATTGATTTGTTTGAAGATATTGGCTAAACTGAATTTCCCATCCTCAATAATGCTGGATTACACCATTTGACCGCATCAATTCTCGTTAAATCGTGTTCACATTTTTAATCTTTCATTGGCTATTCATGAATAAGTTTAAAGTTTTTCCGAATTTTGAGCTATAATCTAATCCATGTTTCTTTATGCAAAAATGCAGTTAGTGAGTCCAAATGATAATAAACCTATATACTTTGCAACTTCACCGTTAATTTAATGAAATTGTGAAGAAAAAAGGAGTCCAAAATGGTCGAGAATTAGGCTCGTCAGACATGAAACGCGCATAAAGAAAGTGAGCAAGAAGATGACGAACCAGGAAAGTGTGTATCCAAAACATGTTTTTCTTTGTGCCAAAAATGACCCTTCCAGCTGCGCTTGCCTAGAATCAAACTTGCAACTGGCAGCTTATGCATGCATTCTCCCTCCGCTAAGCTATTAGCCTGTTCTTTTAACATGCATTTTAATTTTATAAGAAGAATTTCAAATGACTTGGACTAACTTAAGATATTAAACTAGTTCCAGCTCATATTGACTAGTTCTTTGATAATTGAAAATACAATAATGTTCAAGAATGAATCTAATACGCATATATTAAAAATAGTTTTCAAATTAAAACCAATTTAATGATTTTTGGAGCTCTTGCTTGTTGCTAATTTGGTTAATCCAATATTAATTTTCTCATGAATAAACTAATTTAAGTTCAATCAAAGCTTCAGTGAAATCATGATTAACTTAAATTAATTTCATTTTTCACAAACTAAAAATATCTAAAATCAACCATAGTTCAAATATTAAATTTTCAAAAACATTTAACATTCTGATATGTAGCTCAAAACTATTAAATTGCATATATGTGCTTTAACTTTATTTGACCCTGAAAATAACATAACCTTCTCCAAATGACTTAAAGACCCTAAGGCCTAAAAGACCTAATTCTTTTGTATATTTTTTTGTCAATTTCAATTTTTTTGAATTTATTGAATTATTAATTTTTTAAAAATATTTTTCAATTAAGGCTTCTTTTTTTAATTCTACAAATTATAACTGACAAAAATAAGGTATCCATAAAAACTACTAGGATGAACCTATAGTAAGATACTTCACTATATAAATAAACTATGGGCTTATCGTCTTCTCCATCATCAGGATATTCATTTCATGGAAGCTTATCAACGGTGGCTCACCTATCTAAGCATCTAATTCACTATCATTGCTAGATGTCATCGTGCCTTCAAATTGCCTTGTAGAGACCACCATTGCCACCCATTAAGGGGGAGTAGCCTCTTTAGAGGGTTTAGAGAAATGAAGAATCCCAACACAAAGCAAACTTGTTTGATGGTAAGGGTAGGGTTGTTCATCAAATAGAACCAAATCGAACGAAAACTCGATTTGAACCGCAAAATACAATTCTTTTAAATTTCAGTTTAATTTACAGTTCAGTTCAGAGGAGGTTCAAACCAAACCGAATTGCTTAAACCCAAACTTAACCACTTCTTATTTAAAAATAAAAAATAAGTAACATTGTTTACTTTTAAATTATATTAACATTTTATTTTAACCTTACTTACATTTTTTTATTATTTATTTTCTCATACTCAGTTTCTACTATCCATTCCTTCTCTTTCATTGTACTTTTTCATCTCTCAAACGAATTTTCATGCTTTCATTATCATCTAAGATGCAATATCACTATAATATAATGTTTTGTTGCTTTAACTCTTAAATAATGTTCCTTATTTTAAACATCAATATTTGGTTAAAAGCTTCAATAATTATCAGTATTATCAAATATAATGAAGTGCCTTGAAAAGCAATTTGAATCGAACTAAAACAAACCAAGTAGTTTAGAACCTCTAACCATTAAAAGTGGTTTGATTAATTAAGGATTTGAACCAAGCAGTTTCAAATGATTCAAATGTGGTTCGATTCGGTTTAGCTTTTGAATCAAATTGAATCTTAGACCGAATTGAATCAAACCATGAACACCCTTAAGTAAGGGTAATCTTGAGAAGAAGATGAAATAGAAAATGGAATCAAAATGGAAGCTAAAGTGGAATTTCAAAATTTTCAAGAAATAAAGAAGATGAAGAGCAGAAATTTCTTCTAGAAACCTTAAGTGAAATTAAGAAGATGTAGAGAAGGATAAGGAACAAGTGAAAGAGAGAAAGAATTGAAATTCGAAAGTGTAGAAAGCAAATCAAAACTATCAATTTTTAGTTAAGCAAATTTTATTTTTATATGCTAGACAATGATAAAATGTATTCCATGAAGTAAACGAATGATTTGGATTTGTGAGCAAATCTGTTAGGTAAAGGTCCCTTCAATTGCATAATGACACCTGTCTTACGCATTTAAAGGAACAAGAGCAAAGCAACATGTCTCATTAAGAGCAAGACTCATTCAACAAGCCATTGTCTCCTCATATTCTATTTCATAGGCCTACTCGACAAAATGAGCTTTGAGTTAAATGAACTCACCAAGCTTAAACAGTTAGAAACTGCTAACACAAGCACATAGCATAAGTATAGTTTGAAATGGATGACTTGCCTACTTTAATAAATGTTTGCTATACCTTTAGTACTGCTTCCATAGCTAAGCTCTCACTAATGAGAGTCAAGAAGTAAATGTTGATACTGGATTTTCATCTAAAATAGAAAAGCTTAGATCCAACCTATTCTCCTGATATATTCTGCCAAGAATCGACAAGGACGGTAGTATCGGGGTAAGTCCAAAACTATAGAAGGATTGAAATGAGAAATAGGAAAAAGAGGGTGAAAGTTAAGCAAATGAACGAAAAGCTTCAAGGATGTTAGGCACCAAGGAAGTTTCATGGACTAACTAAGCTAGTTGATATGATGTACAATGAGGATAGTTAGGTTACTAGCCACCTAATCTTGCTTAAAAGATTAGATAAGAGTACTAGAGTAGGGTAAACTTGTAAAAAGGGCAAGCTTATGTGAAAATGCAAAATTCTACTAAACGGTCCAATTGTTAAGTTACTTTTTGGTAAATACTCTAGATAGATTGAGCTTCATCTTTGGCTTCGGAGTCTTCTTAGTTGGGTGCAGGAATAGGCATGTGATCTAAGGGAAGTTTGGGGTTGAAATCGGAGACAACCTTAAACAGAGGTTGTCCTATGGTGCTATGAATAGATTGGCCGTAGGTAAAATCAATCATGGGTAAGTAAACATCCTAATTAGACAAGTTTCTTTCTACAGTGGATCAAAGTAGTGAACCCAAAGTGCGATTAATGACCTCGGTTTAGCTATCGATCTACACGTGACATGATGTATTAAAGAGCAATTTAGATCCCAATCAATGCAAAAGTGGCTTCTAAAAAATAGATTAGAAACTTTGGATCTTTATCAAGGACTATACTCCTTGGCAACCATGTAATATAATGATTTCCTACAAAAAGATAAAAAAAAATAGCCAAAGTATCATTAGTCTTAGCATTAGGCACAAAGCATGTTGTCTTGCTAAATGATCATTGCTTAAAATACATAATTTTTTCTAACTTTAAAACTCGTATTTGTGCATAAAATTAGCAAAAAGTTCTTAATTTACATGAAATTAGAGTCTATGCACAAAATGAACCAACTTAATTTGAGATATTACAACTATACATTTATTTCTTTAATTTGTATTACTTAGTTATGAAGGTTCAACTTAATTCCAAAAACGTTGTTATAAATCATAATTTCTAAAATGTGTCCTAAGCACTAAACTTTTTAATTAATTTATGTAATTGCATATTCAAATTTAGGTAAAANAAACTTAATCTAACTGGATCCATTAATTAAAATGCAAATGTATTTAGTGACATGATTTAATAGGTTTTTTTTTTATCACATTAATTTCTTATGTTGGGTTGGAATTTAGAAACGCGATTGTTGGCTGCAAATTTTTCCATCAGCTTGTAGTTGAGCTTCTGTTTTGGAAGATTCAGCATTGGGCTTCTAGGCTCCAATCCAATGGGAACAAAACTCGCAAAAACATATCAAAGGGGCTCCAAGTAGATACTCCAACGCTAAAGTTAGAAAGAGGAAATGTGTAGTGGAAAATCGGTCAAAAGAACTCTCTTATACCTGGGAATCTCATTCCTATTTATAGGTGATGAAACAATTCATTGTTTGAGAAAGTCCTTGATAAGTCATGTTTGAAATAGATTGTCTCAATTAGGAAAGCGTGCCTCAATATATTACAAAAGTTGTGTCCAAGTAGGCAAGCTTGATTAGGTAAATGCCCTATTGGGCAAGTGGACCTTGACAAGCCATGAAGGAGTTTCATAGTGCAGCTCTTTAGTGAAGCCTCTTGTGTTTGTTTGGAGCATTAGAAGGATAACATGACCTCAAAAGCCCAAGGAGATTTGGACCATTCAAAGGATACCATAAAGGAGCCAAAACTATCGATGAAGGTGTTTCCTAACTTGGTTCGAGCAAATAGTTTCTTTATTGGTAAGAAGAATAACCCCCTTGAGGCGGAAGACTGGTTGACCCAAGTCAAATTATCATTTGAGGCATATAAAGTCCCAAAAAGCTTAAAGTTGACTTATGACACTTTTATGCTACAAAATGGACCAAGAATATGGTGGGATTTCATGAGAAGAGCCCTACCTCAACCTATTACCTAAGATGATTTCAAAAGAGAATTTCAAAGGAAATGTGACCCGAAACATAAAGGAAAAAGATCAATTAAGGAGTTAAGGTCACAAATAAGAGAGCCAACGATGAAGATGAAGAAACCCTTTAGAAATGAATGCTGGAAATGTGGCTAAGAGCACCGCCTAAGGAATTGCCCACAACTGAAAAATAAATGCTTTTGTTGTGGAAAGATTAGGCATCAAGACAAGCAATGCCCTAGGAAGAGTAAAGTGTGTTATAACTGTAGGGATCGTAGACATGTGTTCTCCTTTTGCCCCCAAAAGTAAGCGACTTGAAGTGGTGTCAAGAAACTTATTAAGGAACTCCAAAGTTTAGACTTGCCTATGAAATATGTAGTGTATTTTAATGGAATTGTTCGTGCTTTTAAGATACATCGGAAGAAGTGTAGTAATATCAAGAACTATGTATTAAGTATTGTTAAGAAGCATGATGATTTCATATGAAATGCCTGATTTGAAACCATAACTTAAGCTCTTGTAAGCTACCACAGGGATATTAAGATAAAGAACTTGTTACTGTCAAGTTTCGATGACAAAACTTTTTGTAAGGGGAGAAAATTGTAGGCTCCGCAAATTCAACCTTCTAGACATGATGTCAAACTCGAATATCGTAAATATTTTTCTAAGTTGACAAAACCACATAAAATGAAAACTGACTAAAATTTTAAACTTGAAACTTAAAATAAACATGAAAGATCCTATTACACGATTTAAAAACTCTAATCATGCACGAAAACCCCAATCCCCACATATATGTATTTTTAAAAATGTAAACCTAAACTTAATAGAAACAGTAAATATCAAATCATAAAATTTTTTAAAACTCTATAAAATTATCTTAATACTTAAAAATCCATAAATCAATAAAATTATCATTAATTTTGTAAAATCATATAAAACTGATAGCGAACGAATCAAGAATGATTTCAAGTAATAAAAAACAACAAAACTAAAGCTAGTTAAAAGAACAAATTAATAAATTTACAAAATTAATTTTACTTGTGTACATAAGTAGCCCTACAATATGTGTATATATATAAATATATTACTAAGCAATTTCCTTCTCTTTTCTTAATCTATCGTATGCATAATAAAGCATTAATCCTAAATAATTAAGCCAATTGAACCTTAAGCTTCTAAGTATAAGTCAATTACTTCTGAATTGGTAAAAAACCCTAAAACATACTAAAAAAATTATGACCCTAAACAAACTCACTCGAACCTTAAACCTTGGAATAATTTGGGACTTATGACCCTAAATAAATAATTAAAAATATAATTTGAATAAATTTTATTCAACTCTAAAAAATTCTAAAATTTCTTAAGAAGCAAATCACAATCTATAAATTAATTTGAAAACCAAACCTTAAGAGAATTACATATAAGATAATTCCCTTATTTTCACTTATAAGCCATGTTACATATGGATAAGTAGTAAACCCTACTTTTTAGCGAACTTATAATTCAACTAAGAGTACTTCTCAAGCATTCCTAAAGATAAACTAAGCTAAGAATTCAAGTTTACATTTAAAAATGAATTTAATTTTCTAATTCAAAAGTCTATTATCGATAAAACTCAAATACGAGAACCGCAGACTCTAAGTTACCCAAAACCCAAAACCCTAAAACAATTAAGGACTTGTAACCTTAAGCGACTAATTAAGAATTTAATTTGAATAATTTTATTCAACTTTAGAAATTTTCATAATTTTATAAGAATTGAATCATAACTTACAAATCAATTTAAGAAACAAACTCAAAAAGAATTTCACATAAAACAATCTTCTTATCTCCATGCATAAGACTTGTGCACATAAATAAGTAAACCAACCAATCACCCTAAATAACTTATCAATTAAGAGTTGGAATCATTTATCAATTGATAACTTATCAAAAACTAGTGATAAGGCATTTCCCTTATCATACCACAACTTATACTACATATGGATAAGTTATTACATTATTTCATGTGTTCAACTTTTAATTAAGTGACAAAACAACACCATGCCCTATTTGCTCCCTCTTTGGCCGATTAGAAAAGAAGGAAAAGAGAGGCCATACCTTTTCATTTGTCCATTACTTAAATATTTTACACATCTACTTTCACCCCTCAATGCTTACATCATCTAGCCTTATCAAAAGGTTAGTATTTGTGCATACTAAAAGTCAATCAATTTAAGTTTCTTGAACACACTTCTCCTCCCATTCAAAAATCTGCCACTCTATTACTCCCATTTTCACTTTGTTTTCTCTTACTTTAAATACAAATCAAAAGAAGAAAACCCAACCCCACAAAATCCCACATTGTCGCTATCTTTTTGCTTCATAACTTATAACACAAAAGCTTGATTTTGTTGCCTCCTTTTGTCAATTTCAAAAGCCACTTTTAGGAACTTTAAAATATCCTCAAAGCCCCACTTCAAAGATCGAGACTCTAATTTCCAAAGGAGCTTGCAAGAAGAAGGAGGAAAAACAAGGAACATAAGAGGATACTTAGTTATACAATCACCATTTCTACGCTTTTAGGACGAGTAAATTGTTTTCTTGTTAAAGTGACCTAATATGCCATATTAGGAGACCATATTTTCATGAAGATATTAGCATGATCATAAGATGATAAAATAGCTAGACCACCTTAAGAAGTAAGCTTGTAAACCCAATTATATGAAAGTTGAAATATGAGCATGCTAAGTTGGCGTTATGTAAAGATATATGTTTAACACTTAGAATAGAAAATTTTAAGTTGAGAAAATCATGAAATGTGTACATGAACGAAGAGGAAGCATGCTAGATGTGAGGATTTGTAAGTCATTTTGATCTTATTTTCACTACTATTAAGTTAAATATGCTCAAATCTAAACTTCGGTAAAGGAAAATCCATCACATGAAATTTTTATGAGGAAACTAACTTTGTAAAACATGAACAATGATATGGAAGTTGTGATAAGTATGAGATCTACTATTTTCATGTAAAGTATGAGCAAAGTAATCATCCCATAGAAGAGAAGTTAAGTTAAGATTTGAATATAAGTAACCTAAGTTTATAATTTAACACCTAAACTTAAGGAAATGATAAAACAAGTTGAAAAACCAAGTGAGTGCCCCTTAGATTCATCACGGCCAAATCTGGAACATAAGTAAAAGCCACTTAAAAATATGATAAAACCAAAGTGAACAAAGTGAAAAGATCAACCAAAGCAAGTATAGTAAGTATACAAAGCTTAAAACTCAAGACCGAGCCTAAAACTCTCAAAACGAGCCTAGAACTCTAAGTTGGGCCTTCATTAAAATTCTAACTAGCACTTTAAAATATTGAAGACCACAAGAAGTTCACCTAAGACTCCATAAGCCCAATAAAGTGACTAACTTTAGTTTGAACAAAAAATAAGCCAATTTGACAACTTAAGCCCACATAAGAGCCCAAGAAGTAGTTTATTAGCCTTAAGAGTGTAAATCAAAGTTGTAAATCTGACCTTAAGGAGTATTTTGAGCCTAAATAAGACCTTAAACCCAAGCCCAAAGGATTTCCCAAATTACTAAAAAGCATATTAACCAAACAAAGCCTAAAAGCACTTCAAATCATGAGGATCGCTACTGTTCTAACCTATAGGCAATTTTGTGTCCCTCATCACAAAAATATAACCTCACCACATTAAATTACACTAAAAAATGATGAAGATTAACAATAAGATCATAAAAATTGGATTTAAAACGAGAAAATTATACGCGATTGAACTTTAAGTAGAAACCAGGAAAAATACGAAAACAAGTTAAGAGTATAACTTAAAAGGTTTTAGTTTAGTTTTCCAAATTCCAATTCAAATCCTTATAGTATTGTATCTGCGATGTCCAGAGGACTTGGCTTTCGGAGATGACCTATCCCCAGATTACTTCAATTGACTCGCATGGCTGAGTGACTGAATTCCTAATGACTCTTTACTTAATTTTGCTTATAGAATAGATGCACCTAAACTTATATATAATTGGATGTTTGTAGGATATGGGAAGTGCATGTGTATGAATTTATGATTGTATGCTATGGCTTGTTAATCATGTAAGAATGGAAATTGTTTGTGATAATTCATACGTATAATTGTATGGAATGAAATTGTCTTATCACCATGAAAAACCAGATTAATTACTTATATGATTAAGAAATTCAATGAATCAAGCATTCCCCATAACTACATTTGGATAACACCGACTGCCGCTTCACGTAGAAGATGGGAAGGGACTCACAAAAGGAGGGCCTACTGTAGGATTAAGCACTAGCTGTGTCTTCATTTTATTGAGTCTTTGTCCTAAGCTAACGGACTTACTAAACGCCGGGAGATGCCAACTGTTGGCGAAGGGTCGTATCTTGTGGCTTCTACTTAAGGCGTATGTTCGTAGACTATAGAAGCCACCATACCGCTAAACTTAGGATTTCGAAAATACAATTTGTTGTTTGAAAAGAAAGTATATATATATATATATGGTTTTGTTTTGACTGAAGCACAATAGTGCTTATGAAATAAAACCCAAGGTCTAGAACCTGAATTTTGGTTTGGGTCGGTTAATATATATATATATATATATATATATATATATGGTTTTGTTTTGACTAAAGCACAATAGTGCATATGAAACAAAACCTAAGTCTAGTAGCCGAATTTTAGTTTAGGTCGGTTAATTTTCTCCAAACCCCAACTACAGGAGGCGTAATTTTGAGTCATATGTAGTTTCTAGGCCACTACATGTGTTGTTTGGCATACTTATTATTCATGCATTCATATGATTGTACATTTAATAAATTTCTACCATGCGGTATTGACGAAGGTATTTATCTCACTAAGCGTAAGCTTATACCCCAACAGTTTTTTTCCTTGCAGGTTGATCAATAGTTAAGACAAGGGTAAGAATCGAGTGTAGAGTACTACCATTGAATCAGTATGATGAAAAGTTTGTGTAGTTAATTTGGAATGCTCCAGGAAACAACTAATATATCAATTAAGTTTAGTATCTTTAGTAAGTTTAGAATTTTTTGGAATTATCTATCTTATTTCACTATTTTGGTAGGGGATATCGATTCTCTACGGTTCTAAGGAACTGTGGAAAAATGGATATCCATAATTATTTATATTATATAATGAGTCAACGAACTAAAATTGAAGACCCTAGCGATTAACTAATTAAAGTCTTACAATATTTAACTTGCAAGGCGATTTCCTTATCATAGGTGTACACGTGATATAAATTCTAAGTAATATTACTAGGCTCCCCCTAGGGTCCTTACAACTTCTCCCCCTCCCCCCAAATAAGGAGCGAAGTGATGTGTTCTTCCGATGGCTTGACCAATAGTATTGAGGAAAGGTGGGATAAACTCACCTAGTAAACGCTCTTACTATAGATAATTATCCCAAGGACAAAGAAGGGAGATCCTTGGCGAGATATCTGTATAACAACATAGCTTACATGCGCGACTCTCCAGATGAAATTGGTAGTTTTACCGATAAAGTTCTTGTCATGAAATACAACCAATACTGGCAAGATCTTCCTACAATGTAGAATTTGAAGAGGTTGAGAGAGGAGCAAAGGGTATGTTTCTCAACAGAGTGCGAATTCCACATATACTTGAAGTATTTCAATTTTAGGTTGCACTTCCCTTTCTTAGCATTTATGAAGGGCTTCTTTAACTATTTTAAAGTTACGCCAAGTATGATCTCACTAAACACATATTGACTTCTAGAAGCTTTTGAAATAGTCTGTAAAGAAGTCGAAGTCAAGGCTATGTCTCAATTGTTTCGGTATTTCTTTACGATTAAGAGGTAACCTGATGAGTGGTATTTTGCCGTTTCAAGGTACGGGCGTAAGTTCATAGATAGGTTAGAGTCCAAAATTCATAAGTGGCATGACAAATTCGTGTCAATAGTGTTTGATGAGGAGTTAGACTTCTAAACTCAATAGACTGAGTTGATCCACACAAAAGATTTAGAACTGATGCCGAATGACGCTATAACGGCAAAGAAAATTCAAGAAAGGAGGAAGAACAAAATGTTCTTTTGGGACATCAAGAGAATTATACAGCATTATGAAAGTGAAGAGCCAATCTTTTCTTAAAAAAAAGGTACGCTAATGAGTTACCACTGTGCCGAGTATAACTATAAGAGGAAAGCTGTTCTCGTGACTTGGGAGGTGAATTGTCACCTTTAAGCCTTGCTCGACATAGAGAATGTAAGTTTATTCTTTTCCCCTTGCATTAATTTTAATGTATTTTCTCATATTGCAAATATGGATACTGGTGAGGTCAATCTTGCCTAGTTGCTGGCCTAGGTTAAAGCCAAGAAATCAAAAGCCAATAAGAGGGCTACCACTATAGTAACTACCACTCGACTTGTTGCCATGAAGAAAATGGTAAAAGAGGATGCAGTAAAGCAAGAGATAGCATAAAAGAAAACCTCTCAGCCATCCGAAAGGTAGAAGGAGGGTGAGAAAACAGTATTGATCTAAGTCCCTCATTTTAGGGATCTTTCGGTCGAAACTATTCAACCTTTGGCCGAACCGAGAAAGGGTGGTCTAGAGATACAACCCTGCAATGAGGCTGAAGATGCCACTGTTGCCGAAGGGTCGTCATTGGTGGCTGTAGCGGTGTTAAGTGCTGATAAGAGACTAAGGAAAGAACTCACCGACCAACCTCTTGCCAAAAAGTCCAAGGGTTTAGACGAAAGGACAAAGGAGGCAATGCGAACCAAAGCTCTTAGCATCAGCAGTGCTGAATTCATCCCCAATAAGAAGGTTGGCAAGTACTTCGTCCTATGTTGGAGCCACAACATTTTGGATACCGACTCAACCCTGAGCAATAGGATAAAATCTTTAGCCTTAATGGAAGGAATTATTCCTTTGAAGGATAAAGAGATTGCCAAGAAGGATGTCGATAGGGTCGGTAGTTACAATAAGACCCATATTGTGGCTAAGTTGTACGACATAAGTATCCGTAACTATCTTTTAGCTGTTAAATTTACTCAGTTATTGATATTCGATTTCCTTTTCAAATGAGTAGCCACATTCTGACTGCTTTGGATGAGGCCTGATAAAGAAACTAAGAAGTTAAGATCCATAGTAGTCTATGTATTCTATAGAGTCATTCCTAGTACTGATCATATAATGCTTTTAAGGCCCAAACTATTGCTATCAAGAATGCAAGGATAAGGGCCGATATGGAGGTGAGAAAGCTCTAGGAAGATCTTGCTGCTGAAAAGTTGCCACATACCCTTACTACCAATGAAGTCTCGAGCCTGAAGGCCAAAGTAGAAGAGCAATATAAGGAGTTTAAAGCCTTAAAGGAGGAGCTACAGAAGAAGAAAGAAGAGTGCTGGGGCTAGGCTAAACTATTTGCACAATAAGCGATGAGGAAGATAGGCTTAGAATGCAAATTAAAAAGTTAGAGACTAACAATATGAACTTACTAAGCCATGTTGCCGAATTGGAGGAGATTGTAAGGAGAGGACCATTAGTAGAAGAAGCTCTCGAAATAGTCACCCCTAATCAACAGTACGAGAGACTTCTATGAAAGAAGTTGTTAGAAGGGGTCCTAGCAGCAAGAGAAGAGATCCTAAAGCTTCATCCTAATTATGATCTCTCCTACCTTAACTTCGTCAACGTCGACGACAAAGTTAGCAGTGCCAACGAAGACAATGATGATGAGACAAGTGCTGAGATTGTTAATAAGGGTAATGACGAAGCTCATGCAAAGGATCCAGGGGAAGAAGCAGAACGTCTATCAAAAGAAATCCCCTATGTGTGGAAAGAGAAATTT
Organism: Lumnitzera littorea; assembly: GCA_024138015.1. Taxonomy (NCBI): domain Eukaryota; kingdom Viridiplantae; phylum Streptophyta; class Magnoliopsida; order Myrtales; family Combretaceae; genus Lumnitzera; species Lumnitzera littorea. Next base: position 71,771,221 of record JAMXBB010000012.1, on the reverse strand, counting down.
ACCGGCTTTGAGACCCAAAGCACCAAGAAAGGAGTTCACTCGAAGAAAGCTCCAACCTTTGATCCAAAAATTACTTCTATTAACTTTGAGAATAGGTCTTAGGATTTTCTTTGTATTCTTTATTCATTGCTTTCTCTACTAGGCCAAGTATTTGTAACAATACTTTATTGAATGAAAAGTATCTTTCATTTTAACTGCTTCGAGTATGTTCCATTTCATACACTGCGTTTTTTAGGCATGTATGATGTACGTGTTTTATTTCACACATTTTTATTCGTTAGCATGTTTTATTTTACACACTAAGTATTTCTCAACATATTTTGTTTCACATACCTAATTGTTTCTCGGCATGTTTTATTTCACATGCCTAATTATTTCTTAGCATATTTTATTTCACACGCCCAATTTGTGCTTCTTTATAGACTTTTTCCGTTAGCTGTTTGAGGCATAGACTAGTCACATTATTTGACTATAAGATTAATTTATGTAATTCGTTAACCCCGATAGGCTAGAACTTAGGTCAGTTCATTTGTCATGTAGTCTAAAACTCATTAACTTGGCAATCACAAAAAGAACAAGAAACATTCTAAGACTTCAAATGTAATTCTCATTGAAAAGTACTATAGTCTTACAAGTAAGTAGGTTGTTGCCTTACAAACAAGTGGAGATGAACATCATCCGACCAATCAATTGAAATATAATTTCAAATTCTCAACATTCTATGCTCGAAGGATGATATATCCATCCAACCTTTCTAGTGAATAAGCCCCCTCACCAACGACTTCTCAAATCTTGACAAGATCCTCCCAATTCACATCGAGCTTCCCTTAACTCACTTGTACACCAATAGCTTCCGTCTTTTGGTAAACCAGATCTCCAAGTTGAAAAACCTTGTGCTTCACTTTCTGATTGTAATACTTTACTGCTCTATGTTGGTATGCCGTAACCTTAGCTCTTGCAATATCTCTTATTTCATTAATGGTGTCCAAATTTTCTATTAATCCAACTTAATTAACCATCACATCAAAGTTCTGCGTCTGTAGATTAGGCAAATCCAACTCAATTGGCAATACAGCTTCTGTACCATATGATAATTTGAAGGGCATCTCCCCAGTCACAATTCTGTAGGTAGTTCGATACCCCTAAAAGCATTTGACAATTCATCAACCCATTCCCTCTAACTTGATCTACTTTCCTTCTTAGGCTGTGCAAGATAATCTTATTTACGGCTTCAACTTATCCATTCATCTGAAGGTATACTACAAACGTATAGTTAAGGCGAATGCCATACTTCTTACAAAATGCTCAAAACTTATTGTTGTCAAACTGTAAGCCATTATTTGTGATTATTATTTAAGGAACTTCGAATCTTGATATGATGGAATTGAAAACAAACGCTTCCACTTTCTACTCGGTTATCTTCGCCATTGCCTTAACCTTTACCCATTTGGTAAAGTAATCCATGGCAACAATGATGAATTATCGTTGGGTAGTAGATTTCAAAAAGAGTCCAAGAATATCTAATCCCTACTAGGTGAAAGGCTAAGGGCCGGTTAGGCTACATAACTCAATTGCAAGCGTATGACTCGGTAGCTTGTGCTTCTGGCATTGAGGACAATGTCGGATAACTTCCTTTACACCTTCTCTCATAGTTGGCCAATAATAGCTAAGTCAAAGTGCTCAAACATATAGTGTCTACACTTTTACATGGTTACTGCATACACCACCATGCAATTCGAATAACACGCTCTGGACATCTCTCGGAGGAAGGCATCGAAGATAAGGTTGTGATATGCCATGGTTATATAGCTGACCATTAATCAATGTATAGTTCATGACTTGGTAAGCCAATCTTCACTCTCCTTTCTTGTCATTAGAGATAGTACCGTCTCTCAAATGATCCACTAGGGGATTCATCCAAGATTCTTCTTTCGGGCAAAGAGCCAACTCACAACTCTATAAAAGAGTGGATAAACTTTTCTATAGAAGAAATTTGACAAAAAGTTTGTCACTCAAATCAGGGAATGCCATACTGGCTAATTTTGACAACTTATCAGCCATAATGTTCTTGCTTTTCGGAATTTTGTAGATGGAGAAAGATTGAAATTATTCTATAAGCATTCGTACCATCAACAGGTACTTGCTCATCTCTTCTTCCCTTACTGCGTAACTATCACATCCCGGCATAGCATAGGATGCACCATCACATGGGAATACTTGTTGAAAACTTAACTCAACCTACTCATTTATCAAAAGATAACATTGTTTACATGATGAGGGGTTTCTACATCAGAGTTCGGCTGGATATTCTACTACAACTTATGTGTACAACATAATATTTACATCAAAATATGAACCAACTTTTTCCTTTATCATCTTCACAGTAATAGAATCTCTGACCTAATACAAGTTCCATACAACAGTTGCTAACTCTGACTCACGCTCTTAGTATACATATCCCCCCTGAGTGTTAGGTCCTTCAGATGTAATTAACTTGAGGATAAGACATTTTATCCCCTCAACTATTGAAACTAAGTGAGAGTAGATAACAAATATCATAATATAGACAATATGATAGACAATACTGTATATTACAACTGAAACATTTCAATCATAACTCACAAGTTCAACTTCACATATATAGGTTCCAATAGCCTATTGAACTGGCCTGATCAGATTTCGTATCCTATTTTTGATCTAATTTTCTTTTTTTTTTTCTAATTTGTTTTGAAATTTTTTTGAGTGATTTTCTATTTTTTTTTTAAACTTTCAAAATGTTGTTTTTGAAGTGTATAAGGCCTATTTATATTTTCTAATTGGATAAGAATTTGTAAAAATTGGACATGTGGCTTACACATGTCATTTTCTTATTATTTGCCTTTTGACTCATTAATCCAATTTAATCCTTGGTTGCCACATCAATATAATGACTCATCCTTGTATTTTTTTATTAATTTTCCAATTTTTATATTAATTTACCTTATTTTAATAATAATTTCTTATTATATATGTATATTTAATACAAATAATGCATATTCTATGTTAATACATGTACATTACATATAATTGAACTTCGTTTATTATTTTTGTAAGTTAATTAACTTATCTCGCTATATCTAAAATCTCAAATTTTTCTTTTTCGATAATTATCAGCTTTTAGTAATAAATTAATGTTTTTCTCAAATTAATATTTTTATATAGCTTATTTTAAGAAATTGACTTTACTTGAATTACTTTATCTAACTTTTCTAACTTTACTGTGAAGTTTAAAATAAAATAGATACTATAACCTGATGTCCTAAATTTTGGGGCTCGGATCTTGGAGTTAATAAACTAGCTAAAAAAACTCAGGGTATTACAGTAACTTCCTATGACCTGATTCACTACCAATTATGAGTTAGAGAACACTTTAAGTTTCTCAGTGCCAATCTCTCTTGCTAGTTTCAGTCTAGTAATCAAAGCTTCATTCTCTGCTTCATTGTTGCTGGCCGAGAATCTGAATTTTAAAGCATAATGAACTTTGACATTGTGGGGGCCTTGAAGAATAAGGCTTGCACCACTTCCTTCTCTTGTCAAAGGACCATCTACGTAAAGGAACCAGATAGGTTTCTTGGCAGCCTCTACAGAATCTTCTTCACTAGTGAATTCGGCTAGAAAATCTACCAGCACTTGAGCCTTTAGTGTCGTTCTAAGTTTGTATTGTACACCGTGGGCACTTAGCTCCAAGGCATATTTCATCATCCTCCCAAAGGAGTCAAGTCATTGTAATGGTTACCATAATGGCTGATCAATGAGCACTATGATCTAGTGAGCCTCAAAATATGGCCTCAACTTCCTTGCCAAGAGAACGACTACTAAAATGAATTTTGTAATTTTTGTATACCAAAGCTTTGTCCCTTACAAGACATGACTCACATAATAAATGGGTTGATGCTCTTTGCTGTCAATTCAGACCAATACAGAAGAAAGAGCCGGGTAGCTGATCGACAAATATAGATATAGACTCTCTCTCAAAATGGGTGTCGAGAGTATTGGTAGTGATGTAAGGAATTCTTTGGGATCGTTAAAAGCTCTTTCCCAATCGTTGAACCATTTGAATTCTTTCAAATTCTTTAAGATTTTAAAGAATTTTGTACACCTATCCATACTTCTCGATACAAATTTGTTGAAGGCGGCTATTCGTCTAGTGAGTTCCTGTACTTTCTAGACCATATAAGGGGATTTCATGTTCCTTATCGCCTCAATGCCACGCCGAATAACTATGTATCTTAAAAATTTTCTTGATGTTACGCCAAAGATGCATCTCTGTAGGTTGAGTTTCATGCTGTATCTCCTCAACGTAACAAATGTCTTCTCAAGATTGGCAAGATGTCGATCCTCCTTTACACTTTTCATAATCATTTCGTCGACATATACTTCAACGTTTCTATGAATATGGGGTTTGAAACATCTTGGTGACAAGCATTTGATGGGTTGTATCAGCATTTTTCAGCCCAAAGGGCATCACCATATAATAGTATGCTTCGAAATTGGTAACAAATAACATATGGACCTCATCCTCCTTATCCATCTTGATTTGGTTGTAACCAGAGAAAGCATCCATAAAATAAAGAAATACTTGTCCAGCGATTGCATCTACCATCTAATTAATTTTTGGTAATGGGAAGCAATCCTTGGGATAAGCCTTGTTAAGATTCGTGAAGTCTATGCACATTCACCACTTGCTATTAGACTTCTTGACTAGCACACAATTGGCCACCTAAGTCAGATAAGGTTCCTCCAGGATAAATCTTACCTTTAATAACTTCTAGACTTCTTCTTCTATTGCTATTTGTCTCTTTGATGTAAAATGCCTTTTCTTTTGTTGGACCACCTTCACACTTGGATTAATCGAGAGCTTGTATACCATAACTTCTCTTAAGATACCTAGCATGTCTAAAGGGGACCATGTAAACAAGTCAGTGTTGGCTTGTAAGAAGTTAATCAAACTCTGCCAAATATCTACTAATAAGGGTTTCCTTATCCTCGTTGTTTTCTCAAGGTCATCTACCAAAGAAATTTCCTCAGTATCACTCTCGACATTCTCTATGCCGACCGACTTGCTTTCCAAACTAGTTTCCACTTGAAATATCTCTTCTCGTCTTAAGGCCTTCATATATAAGAACCTTGCCAATTGCTGATACCCTTTGCATACACCGATTCTCGAAGGAGTAGGGAACTTGGCTTTAAGATATGCAGTCGATGAGACAATGCCGAATAGATGCTAATACGGCCATCCCAATACCATGTTGTAGGGGACCAACATTTGACAATGAGAAAGTCCACTTTATCCTCTATGATATGCTCGTCATCGTCGATCTGTATCGATAAAGAAATTACTCAGGCTACTTAGACTGGTTGGTTATTGAAGGCATACAAATCATACTTATAAGATCTTAACTATGCTTTGATATTAGGTCTCATCTAGTCGAACGCATATTGAAAAATGATGTCGGCCAAACTTCTTGTATCAATAAGGATTTTCTTAACCTCGAAGTTGGCAACTCTTACACTGATAACAAGTGCTTCGTCATACGACCTCTAAATGCCCTTAAAGTCTTCCTCTACAAAAGAAATGGTGTTGTCGATCCTGACCTTCTTGCCTTGGATGTTATAAACATAATTTTTGGCATTAATCAAGCTCGAAGAGCTTGATTGGCCAATAAAAGGTTCGCCGACAATAGTGTTGATCACTTCGTTGGGTGCTCTACTGGAATTTGCATCCCTTACATCTCTCTCGACCACAGTTAGCCGAGTGTCATTCTCTTGTTCCTCATGTTTCCTCTAGAATGGTCTCTCAATATTTTTGGCATCATGCACTAAGAATTTTTGCAAATGCCCACATTGAATCACATCCCCAATCGCATTCTTAAGCTTAATGTACTCATCTATGTTGTAACCTTTGTCGTAGTGGAAGTCACAATATTTATTAGAATTTCTCTTTAAGAGATTTCGTATCATTCTTTTCAACCACTGTAGAATGCCTCTTTGCCCACATACCTCCATCAACATGTCCGAAATTGGACAATTGATGGCTTTATAGGATGAAAATGTTGGAATCCTTAGTCTCTTTCTTTTGGCATTCGAACTTTGATCACTATCTGTGCCGAGTTTGTCCTTTGTACTTTTTCTCTTGTCATTTTTTCTGTCTCCTCTGTTCTAATCGACCTTTCGATAGGCCTTTATGTTATCTTCCTGACGAATGTATGAGGTAGCTTTACCCTTGAACTAAGCGAAAGTTTTTGGCTTATTCTTTGCAAGAGACTTGAAAAAGTCTCTATGGGGCTTAACTACATTGATTACGGTGTTGAGGGCCACACTCATATCCAATTCTGGGATCTGAGCCATCTTTGCCATAAACCTAGCTAGGTAGTCTCCGATTGACTCATCTGATTTTTGTTTGATTGTGTTAAGGATTGAGAAATCCTTAATAGGAAATTTGCTTACAAGGAAGTGTTGAAGAAACACTTCTACTAATTCATCGAAACAAGAAATGGTGTTTGGTTTCAAGTGTTTGAACCATGTGTTGACTGCATTCCTCAACGTTGAGGGAAAAGCTTGACAGGCAACTACATCACTCAAACCATGCAACTTGGCCAACGTACGGTAGTACTCTAGGTGGTCTTTAAGGTCCTTTATTCTATCATAAGTTTCAAACTATGGTAGCTTGATGAGCCGAGATATCACTTCCTCTAAAATCTTTGGAACAAATGGACTCTTCTTGATTTGGAATTACTTACTTATTGCCGTAGGGGTACTAACATGCTACGGACTCGCATGATACACCTGCTACAATCGCTTACCTTTGTCATTATTTTTGAAAGTAGGAGCTGAAGGTCTCATTACAACCTCAGCTTACTTTTTCAACAACTCAAGTGAATAAATTGAATCATCGTTATTATAGGCATTGTAGTTGCCATGCTCTTTATTCTGATTTGGATCAATACTATTATAAAGGAGGTTAAGGATCTATTTATGTTTTTTGTTTAACTTTGAGTTTTCCTTGGCCAAATGGAGGCAAAGTTACTCGAGTCTAGCTAGTTGTTGCTCATCAATATGTGGACTCCCCCTCTCAAGGTATTAGGAGAAAATGCCAGCACCTGTAGTCTTGGTTATTCTAGTTTTAGCCATGTGGGTATGTTTAGGGAAAAATAGATGGCGCCAAATGTTGTTGGTGAATTTTGGGAGTTGGAAATACCCTGCAAAGATAAGAAAAATGCGTAGTATTGAGGCTTGTCCAATGCTACCACTTCGATGCCTAAGTTAGTAAGTAGGAACGAGAAAAGTAAAGTAAAGAGATTAAGAGTTATCAAATGTCTCTTACAAAGTTTTTTTCTCATATTTATAAGAGATTGTCATGTCTGAAGGAGCCATTATCGGAATAACTGTTGAGATACATGGAAGTTTCTTGATTAGACACCTTCCTTGAAATATAAGGAAAGTAGACAGTTATGTAATATAACTATGCTTGTGATAACTGTTTATACTATGACCTTGAATTCAAATCAAGAACAGACGCCGAGTGTCAATTATTCGGCAAAGTGCTAAGAATATGGATTGCCTGGCCTGTCGGCAGTCGAGTTAACAAGTAAAATAGGTAGACGAAAACTAACTATCAACAACTAGTAATATTATTATATTTATTATTCTATTACCAAGATTCATATTTTCTCAATCACTAATAACGTTAGTATAGATTGTTTTATACTTATTGACTTAACTAATAAGTATGTGTTTTTTCTATAAAGGATACGAACTACTCAAAAGCTAATAGGCCGTGGGATAGTACATATAGTGTAGTTCATAGCCTAGTTTAATTTTTGTCAATTTTGGGTAGTTTGTTATTAAACTTTTGATATTTACTTACTTTCTTGTTCAATTAAGTTGATTTTGCTAGTTTGTTGTTGTTTTAGGCTCAATTAAGGAAAAAGTTTGGACCTTTACTATTAAGTTTGTTGAAAAGTGCCAAATTTATCCCTAGCCGATTTGTGTATTGCTAGGAAGAGTGTTGTTTACATTCTTGCATTAAAACTTGCAAGTTGTAGTTTGGTAGTTTAGTTCAATTGGAAATGAGTAGAATCTAGGATTATTGACTTGTATATGAAGAGAGGTGAGAGAATTAGTGGAGGAATTTGACCCTAAAATAAACCAAACATTTCATCGTAGAATTAGGGAAAGAAGGAGAGAAGAATTAAACAAGGACCCCTTAAAAAAGGTGATGGAAATGGAAATGGAAATAGGAATGATAATAATAGAGCCGTATGGGAATATGGTGTCCCAAATTTGAATAAAGTTATTCCACCTATTACTTGGCTAACTATTCGAGCAAATGATTTTCAACTTAAACTCATTCTGATTTAGATGGTACAACTCAATCAATTTGGTGGAACATCATCTGAGGATCCCACAAGTACTAATATGAGGTAAGTGCACCAATTAATTTATAATATAATGAATATGAGTCTAAGTATCGATCCTTCAAGCCTAATATCTAACCTAATAATTCAATTTAAAAATGGATTGAAGAAACAAATTCAAGAATATATAAATTTAAAGAGAATTAATTAAACTAAATTAAAATAACTAAATTGCAAAATAAACAAGAATTAAAGAATTAAATCAAGAATGTAAGAAAAACACATAATTAGATATTGATCCACCCAAAGAAGTTATCTAGTTGATTAGTCTCATCTCAGATTTATTGGATGATAAGGATTCTTAATTTAAACTAACATCTTTCTTAAGATTGCTAGCCATAATTCTAAAGATGCTAACCAAAATCTTTTTCTAATTACAAATCCTAGAATTACATTAAAATTTATGAATTCTACTATTAGGTTACCCTAATCCCAAAGAACTTATGATGCTTATCTCTAGGGTTATATGAATTTTTTCCAATTATATGTGATCTTTTTATACAATCATTTCTCAATCTCATGCATAAGATCAAATATCTGAATCGATAGCCAATAATACCAATTCAAATTTTAATAGAAGCAATATAATTGGATCTCAATAATCTAAAATTCATTGACTAATTGAAAAGAAAATAAGAATCTATTACATGATTTTATGATTTCTCAATATCTAATTTAACTAAATTAAAACATCTTAAAAGAAAAGAAGAAAAAAGGAACCTTAATTCTAACCTCCTAAGATTGTGTGTAAGTCCTCTATTTTTACAAGGCTTTTTCTATTTATAGTACATGGAATATTGCCTAAGGTTTAAACAATAATAAAATATTCGACATGGCAATGTCTATTTCATCGTACATCTTTCTGTGAAAGCATCTCAATATTCGCATGACTTCTGATTGCATAATAGCAAGGCATGGAGTTTTCCTTGCTTCCTACACAGCATGGACATTTGGATGGCACGTTAGGCTACTTCCAGATTTCACATGGACTATGGGCCTGGAAAGTTGAATTGCATGAGGCTTGAATTAGTAAGTGGGCTTCTTCAATTTGATAGGAATAGTCAAACTTGAAATTGTAATAGCTTGAACATGTGGAACTTTTAATGATTGAACATTCTTAAAGGCTGGACCTCACTTAACTCTTTACACATGGGCCAATCCAATTGGACTAAATGACGGGCTTCAACTTGATTATCACATATGGCCAAAAAAGAAAAAAAGCTCCAAGCTTATGGAGCGTGTTTGCAATTTCAACGTGGCTAATTACTTCATTCCATACATCAAGGACGTATAGGCTAATTCGAAATTCATGGACAATTGAATTGGTATTTGTGTATATTTACCTAAATCCGTACACATTTTCTATCAAAAATATAAAAATATACAAATAGGTATAATATAATTAAATATAAAATCTTAACAAATTAAGCACCAAACTACACTTAAAATACTATAAGATTATGTAAAAGCATTATAAATATAACCTATAAAATAGGTACGATTTAAGCTCTATCAAACACCTTCAAAATTTTCTGCAATTGTACCCTACAATGAAAACTAATTAGGTGTCCAATGATGTAATTCGCTTGAGGTTATTTCCATTTTCATTAAAGGATAAGGCTAAAAGTTGATTGAATTTCCAACCACCTAATTCTATCGCCACATGGGATGACCTAGTCCAAAAGTTTTTTTCTTATTTCTTCCCACCAAGCAAAACAGTGAAATTGAGGAATGATATTATCATGTTTAGACAATTGGAGAGAGAGTCTTTATTTAAGAGTTGGGAAAGATTTAAGGAGCTATTGGGGAAGTGCCCCCATTACAGTTTACCCTTGTGAAGTATCAGGAATACTTTCTATAATGGTCTTGAGAGTCAGTTAAGGATGATGATTGACGCTGCCGCCGATGGGGGAACCATAATGAACAAAAGTGCCAAAGATGTATATGACGTATTTGAACAAATGGCTTCACATGCTTATGGTTGGCATTTTGAAAGAGTTCAACCAAGGAGGGTAGCAAGTGTAAGTGAAGAGGTAGAACTAAGTCAACTTAGAGCGCAAGTCACTTCGCTCAGTGCTTAGCTCGTTCAAATAGAGAAAGCCAATCCAATAGAAGCAAGCAGCCTTATGAGTATTGTTACGTTTGTGGTAAAGTAGGGCATTAGAGCACAAACTGTCAAGTTGGAAACCCCTTTTCCCCATCAAGAGACAATTAGGAGGAAGAAGTTAATGCATTAAGGAATTTCAATCAAGGATAAATAAACTATAACCCTTACTCAAACCCCTATAATTCAAGTTGGAGAGACCATCCTAACTTATCATGGGGAGGTAACTAGGGAGTAGTGGAAATGTTACAGAAGTGAGAGAGAGATAAGGAAGGATTATGTAAATTTCTAAATTGTCCTATATCTATAATCAAATGTATTTAAAAATTATTTATCAATAAACAAAATTTTATTTAAAAAGTTAAATAAGTAAAAATAATCAAAATATTATTTCGACGGTTATTTAAGACTTCAAACACTTTAATAATATAGATGCTTAAAATACTTATGGTAACATTTTTCTTTATAAACCATTGCTTAATGTATATATTTAGTACAATAATTACAAACCGTCAGCCTAACCGTTGCATATTAAATTTATGACAATAGTTTTTAAACCTTTACGTTACAAATCGTTGCCTAAAGTATAAAATGATGTAATGATACTAACCCTATCTTTTAAGGTATTCACTTAAGTGAATCCGATACTAGAGTTCTTTGATGAGAAAGAAATTAAAAGTTAAAGTAAAGGCTAGGTTAAACTAAAAGATGCTTGTTAAGTAACTGAGATGTTGTGCTTGATATCGTTTGTTACTCTATTTGTCATCTTCATGGAATGGCATGAAAAGGACCTTTAGATCAAATTTTACTTGCAAAGCTAGGTTTGTTAAGCCAAAAGCTTTAGTTCGTGAAGCATGGTTTTCAAGGCATATAGAATTGCATTTACTTGAGCAACTTGACCATTCCTTATAGTATAATGAATAATGCTAGCACTAAGATTTGGGGGTCTTATTTCCAAGCAACTCCTTATTACCCTCTAGGTTCTTGAACATAACGCCCAGATGCCTTAGGATGTAGCCTAATCGCAATGTGTGCTAGGTTGGGTTAAAATATCAATATCAATGCATATCGTGCATGAGCATGATATATGTTATCTACATGATCTCTTTGGCTAGAATATGAGATAATATAATCAGATTAATAATCTACTATTGTGTTTGTGATATTAGTTATGCTTATTGTTATGTGTTTATCCACTTTCACTCAACTTACAGTAAGTTGAGGGAATAAGTTGTCTTATCCTTAGATCAAGAGAGGAATTTGAGACTGGATGCATACCTCAGGAGTGAAAAGACCTTAACGGCACTAGTTAGAGATAGTTTTATTGTAAAGAAGCAAGTAGCTATAGAGTTCATCATAAGGCTCAAGAATGCTGCTATTCAAGAATGTCTTAAAGATGTATTATTGAAATCTTTATGAAAGTTAATGTTATAAAAGTGTACTTTCTAGATGGATCTTGTATTGTAAAAGAAGTGAAACGTAATACTCTAGATGTAAGCTTTTGTTTTAGGCTTCTATTGTCATTGACTATGTTAATGAAGTTAAGTTTGGAAGTTTTATGTAGTTATGAAAGTTTTATATGGTTATGAAAGTTGAGTTAATAGGTGAAATTATAGTTGAGCCTTATCCCTAACTCAAGGATCACACAACAAATAGTTATTCAAACACCATATATCTAGAAAAAATTTTAAATAGATGCTTGGAAGGCAGGGCATTACAAGCATGCGCCCTTGCCACAACACTAATGGCTTTTCCCTATCAATTATTAAACAAGAAAAAATTTTAATTCAACCTTATTTCAATAAAATGTCCAATAAAGTTTTAGCCTCTAAAATTGGCCTAAGCCTCTTGAAAAATTAATTTATCCTTGTGTGCAATTATTTAGTCAACTAAGCATATGTAAAAAGCAATGTAAAAAATAGGCCAATTTGATAGAACTATGAACTAATTTATTATAGTACTCGATTTTACTTCCAACTTCAACTGCTCAAATAATGAATTTAAGATTGATTGAGGCATCTTGAAGCTACGATCAACTTAAATTATCTTTTTTATAATATTTTTAAATATAAGTAAACTAAACCTAATCTAGAGAAATGATTTTTAATAAAATGCTCATTCTTACAAAATAAGCTCCAATTTTGTTAAATCACATATACCCATTTTACTTCTAATTTTACCTATTGACCTTGAAATAAAGTGACCTATAAAACAAACCTCAAATGACTCAACGATTTTACTTTTTCATTTTTTATTTTTATTTTTTTGTATCTTTATGAATTTTCTAGTTTTTTTTTTTTTTTGCATTTTTAAATTAGGACCCTTTTTTATTAAAAAAAAAGTCTAGAAAGTACCAAGGGCAAAAACAGGGTGTTTATAGTACCTATTATGGATAACTCGTTGGTCGAAGAGATACGGTCATCCTAATAACATGTATGATGAATAAAAGGGCAAAACATCACAAAGGATCTTCTCAAAGTAGTTCCCAATGGACGTCAATAAGAGCACTTCTTAAGATATGTGAATTGCACCCTTCTCATTTTGCCAATGCATCTTGTATGGCCTTGGGTGTAATAAGGTTAGTAGTTTAAGCTTCTCATTAGGTTAGTAGACACAACATTAGTGCATCTCCCATTTCCACTATGAATGCATATACTTGGTCCTTAACTTAGCACATGATGTTGAATAGGTTCTCTCTCTACTCATCTTCTGCAGATAAGTCTATGCTCATAACATGTCAAACTACTAAGGTTAGTTTGCCTAAGTCTTCGGCAAATACCTCTTCCTCAACAAGCTCATCATTAGCGTCTACGGCATCATCTTATTCTTCAATCCTTTCCTTAGGCTCTTTATCATTACTATCCACTTTGATGGTCGGGACTTCTCCCTTAATGAACATGGTACATCTGTTCAAATACCGAGTAGTCAAATGCTAAAACCTTAACATTTGAAGCACTTGATTTCACTAGTTTTTCTTCTCGATAACTGGCCCTTCTTAAACTTCCTTAACTTATTATTCTCAACAAGTCAACTTTTCTACTCAAATAGCACCTCGTTCCCTCTACTTAACTCAATACCAATTTAGGAGCTTGATTGTTCGAAACAGGTTAGCTCTATGGAACTCAGATTGGTTTACTCCTCTTTTGTTGTTCTACTTATTGGGTTGATCCAATGGCTTCATCAAGCATGGCAACTTGTTAGATCTTAAAAGCATCTCAAATCTCATATTTCAAGTTAGCACGGAACCTTGAGATTATATGGGCTTTTGGCTCATTAACCTCACAATGGATCATAAGCATCTGAAATTTTTACACATACTCATCTTCATTTCGGTTCCATTGCTTAAACTATTGCAACTGAGCAAAGGTATCTTATAATGAGTCTACTATAAATTGTGCTCTCATTGCCCTCTTCATTTCTAACCATGTCTTAATCTCACATATATCCTTCCCTTCTTCTCATAGCTTAGAAGTTCTTCTACTATATGGCAGCATAACTAGAAAACTCAAGGGTGACCAATTTTACCTTATCGTAATCCTTATTTGGTAATAATAAAAATTCTTTCAACCCTTTCTTCCCAATTGAGTTATTCATCTGTGTCAACTATGCTACTATAGGACAACACTTACAATTTCACATGGTTAGCAACTTGAGATGTGTAAGCCCACTCTTCTACTTCATAGTATTCCTCATCTCCTTCTTCCTCCACATCCTCCAAGTTAATCTTTCTCTAGGTAGGTCATCCAACTCCTACACCTTGAACTTGCCGAGCTAAGGAATTGTCTTTAATTATGTTAAGCTTCATATATGGCATCTTTACCAATGGGAACAACCTAAGAAGCATTTTGATGGACCTCAATAGGTCAAGCTATGACCTTTTGTGACCATTTGGTCAAAATGCTTATCTACACTCCTAAGGGTGGTTGGAGTCTACCTTCTTCGACGGTAAACACACTTTCATTATCTCTTATAGCTGCATTCACACTTGGATCCGTAATTTTTAAAATTACACTCTTACTTTACCTAACAACAAACAAACATCGATACTTACCGCACAATTGAATAATAACACAAGTTGAGCCAATACAACCTAATCCACTACATCCTCGTTCTCAAACCAACCAAACTCAAAAACTCCAAATATCATAGTTGTTATGTTTTCCAAGATCAAAAATAAGGTAGAATAGGGACTACTACTTAATACTGCAATTCACTTGCTACTACTTACAAAGCTACTCACAACTTCATAAGCACTTACTATGATGAACTGCTAACCACCAGTCTTATTACTCATACACAGCTTTGAGGACTCTAATCCCTCTCTTGAAAAATCCGCTCTCGACAACCTACTGATGACGAGAAACTTTACATTGAAGGAAGGTGGCCAAACTCCCTGAGCTCCCTGCATTATCATACGTTGATCTATACACTCGGTTGTGATGATGCCGACCATTCCCTTACCTAGAACCCTATATCGAGTAATCTAACCAAGTGCTACTAAGAGGTTATTGTCGAGTAACGAAAAACTTACTTATCAGCTAAGTAGTTTTCTCTTGGCCTGTTACTATTTCCTTCATCACCCTCTTCTTGTCTCGGTTTCTTTATTGCTGCAACATCTTGGTGCTCCTCACCTGCTGTGTTCAGAGAATCTTCGTACAAGACTAATGTTGCTCTACCACCTGTCCACCTCGTCTAACATTGTACTACTTTTCCATTTTCATCTTTTGTCTTTTGTACCCTTTTTCATATGTACTAGAAAATCCCCTTTTTGTATATATTTTCTTGTAATTTCTTTATTTGTAATATTACCGTAGAGACTTACTATAAATAGTCCCTTTCCCTTATAAGCCATAGATAAGTTGACAATTTTAGACATTGAATATTTTGTTCCTAAGAGACAACCTTCTTTAAGTTCATTTCCTTTCATACACTCTTATCTAATCCTTGCCGAGTAGCTCGAGATTAGTGGTGGGTGGACCTTGACATCAACTTGTGCGTTAACAAGTGAGGTGTCAAGTTGTGTTGTGTTCGTTGGTAAATCACATCCTCCGAGTAGCCTCATGTCAGTTACTCTTGCTTGTCTATGGACCGTTTCCCTATATTTTCTTCGATATTTCGGAAGAACCATTCAATTCAAGTTTGCTATGGTAAGTCTTAGTGACAAGTAAGCTCCTAGGCATACCATATAATCTTGATATCAATGCTTGAGGGTGAGACCAAGAGCTATGTAATGATAGTCCATCTGTTGCTCGAGATACTTGTGTATTGTAGGCATCCGTGTGAAGTATATATTCTGAAGCTTTGTGTTGAGAATGTCGAATCCTAATATACAGGGAGAGGCATGATGCCGAGAGTGATGCTCATGGTCGTGGTCAAGTTCCTCGACAAACGCTATGTACTACTGACGAGTAGTTATAAGATCCTACTGCTAGAATGGCCAACTTAGCTATCTCAATAAATTGGGTCTTAGAGACTGGATCATATGAGAGAGTGGCTAAGTAAGGCCAAGAAATGAGAGATAAGCCGAGGAGCCAAATGAACGAGTGAGCTTTGGAAGCCTTTCCAGTGAACCAAGCACCATCGTGATGTGCCGATAGAGTCGCGAGAAGGAGGTTAAAGTTAGACGAAGTGGAAGAGTACGAAGAAGAAGAAGAAGACCAATACGTTAGGTTTGATGAGCGTGAGTTTAGAGCACCAAAGGGTGCTGAACATCTTAAGGTATAGATTCTGAGCTTCAATGGGTCTGGTAGTACTAATGACTACCTGGATTAAGAAGAGAAGATCAAAAAGATATTCAACTTCTATGATTATGAAGATGCTGTACACATTAGAGTGGTCGTGTTAGAATTTTCTGGATATGCGGCAATGTGGTGGAAGAGGCTACAAAATGGTCACTTGAGGACTCGACACAAGGTCCGAACATGAAACAAGATGAAGAGATTTGTAAGAAGTAGGTTCATTCTCGAACACTATGAATAAGACGCTTTCCAACGACTTTAAGACTTAAGGTAAGGTAATAAATCTATAGATGACTACGTCCAAGAGTTTCAATTGCTCATGATACAATGCGATGTCAACTAGCCTAAGACCTAAACTATAGCATGATTCATCTCTAGACTACGGGCAAAGATTGGTAACATCGTAGAACTACATAATCTCACAACTTTAGATGAAACCATTCATGTGGCCTAAAGAGTTGAAAGGCAATGGTGGAGCCAAGTTAGTCGAATGCCGAGTAGTCGAACATTAATGCTGAATAGGAATGGCTTACCGAGTTGACTAGTGAATGATAGAGCATCAAATAGTTCCAAAGTGGAACGCCGAGGTCACATGCTAAGCCAAACAAACGAAGGCTGAAGTAAGAGCAAGACTGAGGAGCCTAAGATCCGAAGAGACCGGGGTTAGAGTTCAGGAAGGAAAACTTTAGAAATCAAATGTTTTAAGTGCCTTAACTATGGATACATGACTAGTCATTGTCCGAACCATCGAGTCACGACCATAAAGGGAGACAAACCCCAATTTGAAGTAGAAAGTATGAGTGAAGGAGAGGAAGACATTGCAACCAATCAATTGCTGGAAGAATTTCAAGAAGACCCCAATGCCGAGATACCTCTTGAGGGCGGAGCTTAGTATTGCTTTGTTGTTAGATGCTCTCTTAGAGCTTTTGTGGCTAACGAGAATGAGCAAAGAGAGAACCTCTTTTATACAAATTGCCAGGTGAATGGTAAGCTATGGGTCGTGATCATTGACAGAGGGAACTGTACCAACATCATTGTGTAAGGGGTAGTTAAGGCCATGAAATTGCCAACCTTTCCACACCCTAAGTCGTACAAGATTTAGTAGCTGAATGAGAAAGGAGGACTATACGTTGCCTAGTAAGTTAGAGTGCCGATTACCATTGGTGATAAGTATAGGGACGAAGTACCGTAGATGTCCTTCCGATGTGTGCCTCTCACATATTACTCGGCTAACCGTGGCTATTTGATTTGAGAGTGTTACATGATGGGTATAAAAACACCTACATGTTCCAAAAGGACGGGAAGAAAATTATATTGACACCTATGAGTCCTAAGGAAGTGCAAGAAGCCCAAGAAAAGGTTGTTAGATCTCTATAATGGAAGTCCTTAATGATTTCTCGAGCTCAATTTGTACGAGAAGTCAAGGCCAAGTACTATGTGCTTTTTTTAGTTAAGAGATTCTTAGAGGTTAGAGAAGCCAAGAACTTACCTATGGAGGTACAACAACTGCTTCAGGACTTTGTCGACCTGTTCCTTACCGAGATGCCAAAGGGTTTACTTTCCTTGAGAGATATTAAGCATTGCATTGACCTCCAACCAAGGGCTACCTTACCAAACCAACCTGCTTACTAGCTTAATCTAGAGTAGGCAGCTAAACCAAAGAAATAGGTAGATGAGCTGGTGAATCGTGGATATGTCCATGAGAGCATGAGTCCTTATGCCATACCTACTATACTCGTGCTAAAAAAGGATAGAACGTAGCAAATTTTCATTGACAGCCAAGTTATCAATAAGATCACTATCAAATATCAATACCTAATCCTACGGCTTGATAATATGGTTAATGAGTTACACAGTACCTATATCTTTTCTAAGATTAACCTAAAGAGAAGCTACCACCAAATACAAATGAGACCTAGGGATGATTGGAAGATGGCCTTCAAGACAAGGGATGGTCTATTCGAATGGTTGGTGATGCCGTTTCGACTAACTAATGCATCGAGTACATTTATGCAGCTGATGAATTATGCATTAAGATCGTTAATCAGCAAACACATTGTCGTTTATTGTGATGATATTTTGGTCTACAGTACTAACCTCCTCATTCATGTCAAACATTTGAGATTGGTGTTTAACATACTCTACACCAAGAAATTATTCAGTAACTTAAAGAAATGTACGTCTATCAAAGCGAGGTTATGTTCCTCAAATATGTTATTTTAGGAAGGGAGTTTGAGTTAATGAGGAAAAGGTCAAAGCTATTAATGAGTGGCCTATGCCAACTAGTATTGCTGAGGTCAGGAGCTTCCATGGATTAGCCTCGTTCTATCGAAGATTTATTTGGAACTTCAATTCCATAACTGTGCCATTGATTGAATTGACCAAGAAGAATGTTGAGTTTAGATGGATAGAAAAGGCTCAGAGGAGCTTTGAAGACGTAGAGACTAAACTGAAATCTACTCCAATACTCACCCTACTAGATTTCAAGAAGGTTTTTGAGGTTAAATATGATACGTCTGGTATCGGCATTGGTGCTGTCCTTATGTAGGAGTGCCGACTCATTGCCTACTTTAGTAAAAAACTCCAAAGTGCTACCTTAAATCACTCAGCCTACAATAGGGAGTTCTATGCCCTTATCTAGACACTTTAGAACTAATAGCATTATCTGTTGCCGAGAGAATTCATCATCTATTCGAATCATAAATCTCTTAAGCATCTTCATAAGCAGCACAAGCTTTCTCGGCATCACACCAAGTGGGTCGAGTTCTTGGAGACTTTTTGCTATGTCATCAGATATAAGAAGAGGAGTATCAATACAGTAGCTGATGCACTTTCTCACCATCATACTCTCATTACAACGTTGCAACCTAAGGTGCTTAGATTCGGCACTTTACTTGATCAATATGAGCATGACCTACGTTTTGGACCCTTGGTAGCCAAGTGCAGTGTTAAAAGAGCTGCAAAAGGGTTCTACTGGTTCGAGAAGCTCATGCCGGAGGTCTAGCTAGCCATTGTGAGGAAAAGATAACGATTGAGATATTAAAGGAGCACTTTTACTAGCCTAGGATGATGAAGGATGTGTACCGAATACTTGAGAAGTGCAAGGTGTATAAGTATGTAAAAGGGAGGAGAGAGCCTTATGGAGAATATATACCCTTACCAATTCTCGGGCAACCATGGACCAATTTAAGCATGGATTTCATGTTTGACCTTCCCTACATGTCGAGAAGATATGATTCAATCATGGTAGTGGTCGATCGATTCAACAAGATGGGCTACTTCATTCCTTACCATAGAATTAATGATGCTTTATTCATCGCTAACCTATTTCTGTAAGAAATTGTGTGACTGCATGGAGTGTCGAAGAGTATTGTGTCTGACCATGATTCAAAATTCACAAGCTTCTTTTGAAAGACTCTATGGAGGAAGATCGGTATTAAGCTCCTGTTCAGTACTTCTTGCTACCCTTAGACAGACGGCCAAACTGAAATAGTTAACAAAACCGTTGGTAGCCTCCTATACGCCACTATTAGAAAGAACTCTCGCGATTGGGATTTATGCCTACCCATCATTGAATTTTCCTACAGTCGCTCAACTGGAACATTACCGTTTGAGGTTGTTTATGGACTTAACCCGAACCTACCTTTAAACTTAATTAATAGTCTAACTACACTAGGGGAAAGTCAATTCGGCCTATAGCGTACCAAGGAATTCCAAAGGTTACATCGGAAGATCGCTGAGCAATTGGCCAAAATTGTAGCCCTACAAAAGGAAGTGGGAAACCACAGAAGGAGACGAGTTGTTTATACCCTTAGGGACCTTGTATGGGTCCATCTTAGCAAGGAATGCTTTCTTAGTAAGAGGACAAACAAACTATCTCCCAGAACGGATGGACCCTATAAGATCCTAAGGTGTATTAATGATAATGCCTTTGAGATTGAGCTACCTGAAGGTTTTGGCATGTCTACCACATTTAATGTCACTGATCTAACTCCTTATGTGCCCGATGATGACAAAGACTAAGATTTGAGGGCAAATCTTCAACAACCCCGGGGAACTGATGAATTGGCAACCACCAGTCCCAATACTCGCACATGGCTCTAAGGATACCAATCCCTCTCCTGAAGAATCATCTCTCGACAAACTGCTGATGACAAGAAACTTTACACAGAAGGAAAGTAGCTGAACTCCTTGAGCTACCCACATTGTCATACATTGATCTATACACTCGATTGTGATAATGTCGACCATTCCCTTACCTAAGACCCTATGTCGAGTAATCCAACCAACTACTGCCGAGAGATTCTTGATGAGTGACCAAAAACTTACTTACCAATTAAGTAGTTTTCTCTCGACCTGTTACCATTTCTCTTGTCAACCTCTTCTTGTCTTGGTTTCTTTATTGCCACAATGTCTTGGTCCCCCTCGCCTGTTATGTTTAGAGAATCTTCGTATCGAACCAATGTTGCACCGCTACCTATCTACCTCGTCTGATATTGTACTACTTTTCGATTTTTGTCTTTTGTCCTTTTTATCCTTTTTCGCATGTACTAAGAATCCCCTTTTTGCATGTACTTTCTTATAATTTCTTTATTTGTAATGTTGCCTTAAGGACTTACTATAAATTGTCCCTTTCCCTTGTAAGTTACAAATAACTTGACAATTTTAGAAGTTGAATATTCTGTTCTTGAAAGACAACCTTCTCCAAGTTCATTTTCTTTCATACACTCTTATCTAATTCTTGTCAAGTAACTCAGGATTAGTGGTGGGTAAACCTTGACATCAACTTGTACGTCATATCAAGTGAGGTGTCAAGTCATGTTGTGTTCGTTGGTGAGTCACTTCCTCCGAACAGCCTTACATTAGCTACTTTTGTTCGTCTGTAGACCATTTCCCTATATTTTTTTCGATATTTCGAAGGAACCATTTAATTCAAGTTTGTTACAATAAGTCTTAATAACAACTAAGCTCCTAGGCATACCATACTACATACTCAAACTACCCCTAAATCTAGCTCTACAATATAACCTTACACCAAACACAACCATTACAAAACACTAAACTCAATAACTCCTCCTTTATGAACCTTCACATTAATACCAAGACGATACATTATGTTAAGAACCAATAAGGGTAGTAGTATCTAGGTAGGTCTGAACCTCTAGAAAGATTGAAATGAGAAAAGGGAAAAAGGAGGTAAAAGTCAAGCAAACCTATAAACAACTCTAATGATATTATGCACCAGGAAACTTTCGTATACCAACTAAGGTAGTTGATATGATGCATAACTCAGATAGTTAGGTTATTCGCTACTAAATCTTGCTTAAGGGATTTAATAAGAGTAGGGTAAACTTGCAGAGAAGGCAAGCTTATGAGAAAATGCATTATTTTGTATTGATGATGAACTATTACAGCTTACAATACAGATGGGTTTTTATACCTAAAACTTTAGGGCAATATTTAAGTTAGGACAATTTACAAAAATGGATACATTTCCCAAAATAGCAAAGTAGTAAAGAGAATATGCAAGGGAAAGGGTAAATATGTAATATACAAGCAGAATATGTAGTTTACATCTATACAAGTACGGATCTTAAAGGACGTGTATAGTAGCTTGAGTAGGTGCAACTTCACTAAGTAAAACTGAGGTTAAACTGGTCGGTGACTCCCAAATAGCTCAACATAGGGACCTCAACAATTAGTCCTATGAGTAATCGAGTGCCATTGGATGGTTTTGTAGAACACAACCACACATGGTCAGGTACCTTAAAGTCAAGGTAGCTGAGCTATTGGACTAGTTTGCTAAGTTGTTAAAGAAGTTGCTTGGATCAAGTTAATACTCTATGATTGAGGTCAAAGTGTATAGCTTGAAACAGTTGGAAAGTTAGGAAAAGTTCGGTCTGGACAACAACTTGAACTCTCAACATTAGGATGGGAAGTAAGAATTCGCCTATCCATACCTTCTAGTCCTCTGACTCAAGTTTGGATCAAGGATGTAACTAGTTGATTCTTATGAAATGTTGATAGTGGATTTTTGCCTAAAATAGAAAAGCTTAGATCCAATGTATTCTCCTTGATCTAATCTTTTATGATCAAGATAACTGTTCAAACGCAAAGGCAACTAGGTTGGACTAAAAGCAATACTACCTATTTGAAAGGCCTCATAATAGCTCGAAATAGAACTTCAATATTCAAACCGTTAAGCTCACATCTCCCAGGCCTAATAAAAAAATTGAATATTCAAATAACAAGGCAATGGCACAAACAATTTGGTGATTATTACATATGATGACAGGCCAATTGCCCCTATACATTAAACATATGTCCAAATTAAGAAAGCTCTACATATCTTGTGCAATTGAACCACCATCAATCACTAGTCCATGGTAGTTGCCTCACACTCTTTAAGTAGATGTTAAGCTCAACAAAGCTCTCTATCCTATATTTCTAATTACTTAAACTTTTATTTGACTTGGATGTTGTAGTGGTAACGTCGAACAGCCCCGACACCCTCCATAGTAATGTCTTCTAGTTTTGCAGATCATTACCTTCACCAAATTTTACCAACAACAAATAATAATAATAATAATAATAATAATGAGTACAATCAATGATTCATACTATTCATTTAAATAAACTAATGAACATGTAAACTTCAACCATTAGAGATTCTAAGATGACATGAAACACTAAATTATAAAAAAAAAAATGCTATTGTGTCTACAAAAGATAAAGTAAAATGTAAGCAAATAATTTTTATTATCGTTTTTTAGGATTGTTTTTCTTATTTTTTATTTAGAGTACAATAAATGAATAAAAATAAACTAATAAAGTTTTGGTCTGGATGTTTTCACAAGTCAAACGTATTGATTTAGATCATGGAGTTAAAGTAAATCTCAATAGGGCAGGAATAGCTAAACTACAAGATCTTGAGATTTTGGCTTCACTAAATTGCAACTGTAGTGGTTAAAGCACAACTAACTATTGCAAGAACTTACCTAGTGGTATTGAATTTAAAGATGGTTGTAGTTTTGTTTTAAGTAATGATACAATGGTGGTCATCAAAACCCAAATATGGCCAGTTTTCAACTTTCTATCCGAGCTTTTCTTAATGATTTGAAGTGAAATCTTGCTACTTTCTTAACCTTTGAAGACTCAAGAGATCGAATGTGTATTCAATTTCTCTCAATAACTTTAATTTTGACAAATTATATAAAGAGAAATTCATCTATGTTTATGTAAGCCCATAAAATTCATTAAAGGAAAATAATATCATAAGTAGTGGCACATCAATAATTACCTTTTAATTTCCTAGGTAGTTTTAGAAAATGGGAGAAAAGTAGAAATTCTACATTATAAATATCCACCTTTCAAGTAGTCATACTCTTTTCTCTCATTAATAGAACTCATAACAACTAAGTAGTGACCTCAGGCAAGAATCATGATTGTAGAAAGGTGAATCACAATTCCTTTATTAACATATTATGTTATATTTATGGCTAATCATAGAGAATCTTTATTTAAAGGTTTCTTCAAAGTCTTGTGGTGCGAGTTATGAATCTATTTGAAGTGGCTCATTATATATTAGAGAAGCTCATGTATGAACAAGAATTAATTTTACTGTCCCATCTAGCTACTCTAAGTTAGGAAGTAAGGCTTAGTAAGGAAATTATAGACACATTTCCGTACTTTGTTTTAGGAGTACTTCATTTAATTTCCTCAATAGTGTTAGGCTTTTACGGTATTTATCATGCACTTCTGGGCTTGAGGTTCTTGAAGAATCTTTTCCATTCTTTGGTTATGTATGGAAAGATAGAAATAAAATGACCACAATTTTAGGTCTTCATTTAATCTAGTTAAGTATAGGTGTTTTTCTTCTAGTATTCAAGGCGCTATATTTTGGAGGTGTATATGATCCTTAGTCTTTGGGTGGGGGAGATGTAACAAAAACTACCAATTTAACCCTTAGCCCAAGTGTTATATTTGGTTATTTACTAAAATCACCATTTATGGGAGAGGAATGGATTGTTAGCGTGGACAATTTAGAAGATATAATTAGAGGGCATGTCTAGTTAGGTTCCATTTTTATACATGGCTTTAAATTAAGTGATCAATTAAGGTACACTATAGTCTTTAATGATGTTGTTGTTTAATTTATAGATACCATTTGATTTGTGAAAGTACACTTGAGAGCTTTGCATGATTAAGAGTTTTTGTTTAATAAAAAGGTGGATTTTTAGGATTTTAGAATGTTATGATTATGTTTGTGAAGGGTTGCTGGAAGCTTTGGTTGAAGGAGGAAGAACACATAAAGATTAGAGAAATACAAGCAAGAACATGGCCACATTTGTGCTTGTATAACTTTCAAGTGATGTCTCATGGGAAGTACATGTCAGGACCCTAAAGGAGGCTTAGTAGGATTGCCTAAAATTTCCATAGTACGTATGCACCCATGATATGGAAATCACCTTGCAAGTCAGAGATTGTAAGGCAAAGATTACAAGACTCTAAATGAATTATCACTAAGGTTACTGATTTTTAAGTAATTAATTTATTGTCACATATAAATATAAATAACTATGGATGTTTGATATCCCACAGTTCTTCAGAATTACAGAAAATTAGTATCCCTTATAAAATAAGAAGACAGGATATGCTAACTTTACAAAACTGTAAGAAGAATTAAATTATATTAAATTCTAACATATAAGTATTTTCTACAAAGGATGTTTATGTATCATCTATAAAGAACTCAACTAATTCTAATACTAATATACATATTTTCGTCTTGCACTTAGCATTCAAGACTTATCCCAATCCCAATATAAATAAATCTGCAAAAGAAACTAAAGGGGAATGAGTATAAAACAGCTTAGTGAGTTCGTTCCTCACCACTATCATTCAAGTAAGTTATCAAACGTTATTGATATACATGCAAGCTATTTACACACAAAATGAATACAAGTGAGATAAATGCAAATAACACTTCCATAGGAGTCTGGAACTATGGAAAGTGTAGAATTATATCGTCTACACTTCGATTATCCCCTGTACTTAACCGTATAGGGCACCTCAGCTTATCTACATGAGGCTGCCTAGGGGCACCACCCCTCTAGGCAACACTCGACTATTACCCTAGTCGAGAAAAGAGTTCCAATCTAAATAGGTGGATCCTAAACTAGGACTATCCACCGTCCAAGGCCCTTCGGGCACAAATTTGTGAATCCTCTTGTAACCAAAATTATCCAAGGCCTTATAAGCACAAAAAAGCGAGTCCTCTCGCTATTAATTGGAGATCCCATGCTAGCTTTACCTTAGTGATAAAATATTATTTCCGGCACTGCAAATCCTTATCAAAATTGTATAAAATATGTTTAAGATTAGAAAAGCTTTTTTTAAAAAATACTTTCCTTGAAATTTTACAAAGCTAGCACTCTCCATTCATACATTTACTGAGTCACAGACATGCGATGAATAAAACCGGTTATTTTGGTTAGATATTTACATTTATCAATTTTAAAAAGGTGATCACACAGATAATGGCATATAAGCAAAATAGTCATTCAGACATACAGGCAACAACAAGCAACAAAGCATCATATAAGTAATACGTACAAACAAGTAGCAGGTTATTAGAACTCCCTCACCTGGATTATTGCTCATTCTCTAAGCCTTTGGGTTTCCAAAACTCGATATTGAAATGCCTAAAAGATAGTAAAACTTATAAATATTTTGAGAAATCAAACTCTTTAATTAACTAAAAGTCTCTTATAGTTTGTCTAGCTTCCCAATATAACTCAAGTATAGCGTGTATAGGGTATACCATACTTTAGTGGGATCAATAGTAAATATATTTGTATATTTGTAAGTTATGATACTTCATGTATTTAGTTATTTATTTCTCCTTATTATCAGTTTACGGGTCTATTACTTAGTTATCTTACTTATTCTATTCAGTTTTATCTTACATGTTTAGTTGTGTGTAACTTTTTTATTTTATCTCTGATATTTACAAACTTATAATTGTTTTTTATCGTTTTCGGACATACGTTCACACGACGATGTCCATTTTGGATGTTAAGACCTGTGTTTTACTATATGGATTAAATTATTGAAATTTTAATTGTTGAAGCTTAAATATTCTTATTATCTATTTTTTTATATCTTATTTTAGTATTTCATGATTTAATTAACCCTTAGATTTTTATATTTAGATGATTTTACATTATTATTACTATTGTATGTACCTAAATAAGGCTAGCTAAAATTGAGATGTGTGTTATGGGCTTAAAGTAGGTTCGGCCCACATATGTATACATTTGTATATATTGTATATTTTATTATTTTACTATACTATCTTTTAGTAATTTAAGTAATTATGTTGCAATTTACTTATGTACTTATATATTCTATACATATATTATGTGTATATATACTTCTGATACACTTGTATGTATATTAGTATACTTATACATATACTTGTACATATACCCGTATGTACATATGGTGGTATACATATTTTTATATGTATTTTCGTATACACTCTATACTCTCTTAAGAAATCTTTATAAAATCCATATTTTTGCATCTTATGGGCTTAATGAGTAAGTTATATGTATGTATACTTAGTATACTCTTTATTTTTTGTTATGTACATCAAAAATACTCTTGTATAAGAATCTTCCAACATATGTACATGTATTCTACTACACTTATCTATATATATGCCTACACTTATATAATGTATTTTACTAAAATTCACACATAAGCATCTCACATGTATTCATATGGTATATGTACTCATGTATTTTACTCTTATACCCAAGTATTCCTGTACTTAGATACATATATATAAGAATCTTATTTGTCTCAACATACATGTACATATGACATATGAATTCTAAAATTAACCTAACATATACAACTAATTGCTTATTAAGATGGAAGAATCACATAAAAAATACCTTTTGTCCTTGAAATATAGAAGTAAGTTTTGAAATTTGGAAAGGGATGAAAGGAAAAGGGGGTGATGGTTTGAAGATGGGGGAAAAGAGCTTTGTTTTGTGTAATCCTTTGTGTGTGAAAATGAAAACAAGTGGAGTCTAGATGAGGATAAAGTGGACGGCTACAAAGGGGGCAAAATTGCACAAAAAAATATGTAGAAAGTTAAAGAGAAAGGAAGAAGACTCTAGATGACAATGGCATATTTGTTGACTTTGTCAACATGTTGACTTAGTCAACTCTTTGAAATTAAGTGAAATTTGTGTGTACATAATGGGGTAATTAAGGAAAATTTAAGAGAAAAATTAAGGAATTGAAGGGAAATGTAAAGTTTATTGAAATGATTAGTAAGAATGGTTAATGAAATCTTCCTCTAAATATTTATATCTTATATACATCATTTGGTAGGCTACTTAATGTAACTATCATAAAGAATATGATTTAGGATATTAATACCTACTATATGTAATATAAGTATCAACTAAACACTTAACTCCTTATAATACTAACCTAGTTATATAATTAGAAGATGAATATGATCTATAATGCAATATACTAGTTTCTAATAGATTACTTTAGTATTATATGTATTTATGGATGATTGAAAGTTATATTTGATCTTTTACTAATAATTTGGTAAGATAATAAGGATATATTGTCAATTAAGGTTTTAGAGTAAGTTATGGTGAATTACTACTTTTATATTCTGAAAGTTATAATTTTAGGGTTTTATCACTTTTGGATATAATTTCTAGTGTTTATATACATTTAGGATATAAACTCTTAAAGTTACATATATTTAGATTTTAAGGTTTTTGTACGTAACTAGAATTTCTATTAATAATTTAAGATTTTTCATATTCGTTTTAGGTTTCGAATTGGAATTTTAGTCGGTTTTAAATTTTGCTAACTCTGTTGACTTAAAAGGGTCATCTACAGTATGTGAGTTTAATTCTATACTCAGAAGGCTAAATTTGAGGGGTTTACAACGTAAGCATAATGGAAAAGAGTTATGGGTGTATTCTTCGTATATGGATAAGTATATAAGCGTATACCTACATGTGTACCTCACTAAACCCTTGGATGCTTAGGAACATACGCGTATAGTTGGTTATGAGGTGTATTTCTCAACATTTCTAAGGTACACGATCATGAAAATGATGGTGTAACCCTTTCTCTTTTGTTTAACCCTTTTTCCTGCTTAAATTTTCATTCTTAATTGTCTAAATATTAATTTTTAAGTTTGAA
Source organism: Lumnitzera littorea (assembly GCA_024138015.1). Lineage (NCBI taxonomy): Eukaryota > Viridiplantae > Streptophyta > Magnoliopsida > Myrtales > Combretaceae > Lumnitzera > Lumnitzera littorea. The sequence goes on along the minus strand of JAMXBB010000012.1, from coordinate 71,742,674 downwards.
GTAATTTATAATAGATATTTTAAGCCTTACTTAATGAATTATAACTTAGATATCATATCCATCTACCCTACAACTTTAGGTTAAAAATAAGTTCTCTCAAGGATGGAGTTAGTGATTCGAAATTTGAGAATATAATGCTAAGCAAACTATACTTTATGTAATACCTTTGATGTGGATGTTAATCTAGATATCGACTTAGTTGCTCTTACCTTACTGAACCAAGCACTGTTTACCTTATGTGTTGATTATATTTGGTAGGATTAGAAACTAAATAAACTTAAGAATTATTTAGATGATAATAAATATTTGTTCCTTATGTGTGGCTGAGCCCTAAGGGTTGAGAGTGGTAGATACCTAAGGGGGTACCCTTGTGAAATTATATGATGTTGTCACTAACAGAGTTGCATCTACAAATGATTTGAGGTAAATTTAGGAAGGTGTTAGGTCCTACAATGGTAATTCCTAAGCTAGGTAGATAATTGGGATCCATAGTGACAGTTCCTAATCTAAGGTTTTGTTGATAGATCATAAGTATCCTTTTGAAACATTCTAACTAATTTAAAAATATTTAAATTTAAATGCTTGTAATTCCTGTTGCATTTAATGCATGTGCTCTGTATGTTACATGGCATGCGCTTATGCTTATGGTATTCATGTACCAAGCATTAGCTCGCTCCTGTCATTTAGAGAAACTTGATGAGTAGATGGACTATGACAAAGCTGGCAATGACTACTTATGATCACCTGGATGGAGTGGGTGGCATTTATTATAATTATGATGATGATCAATAGGCATAACTAGAATTATTTGATGAACTTTGGTTGATAAATCATGTGTCGTTGAAATTGAATCCTAGTTGGTTTATTTTAATTCCTTCTAGGCTTTAATTATTAAGCGGTACTTCAGTTGTGTTAAAGATGAGTTGTCAAGACGTTTTTAGCTTCATCTTTTAATTTAGAGATTTGTTATTTAAGATTATTGATGGTTTTGCAGGTTTATTTTAGAGATTGTAGTTGTTTGTTAAAGCCTAAGTGTATCATTAGCTACTAGCTACACTTAGTAGGTTATCGATCCTAAGCTTGGGACATTACAATTTGAGGTTTTTAAAGAGAAAAGTTGTAATTTTATTTGGTTATGAAAATATCAACAAAAAATGATTGTTTTTTTATATTCCTTAAGGTTTATCTCTTATGTAGATGTGTTTTGGTTAAATATTGAGACTCTACATTTGTATAAGATCAAATGTTCTATAACTTATGAAAAACGAAACCCTAATATTGAAGTTTAGTTTTGTTTTGATTTCTATTCATTAATCTTCTAGACATATGAATCTTTGCGGCCTAATGAATTGATGTATATCAAATCATAATAAAAAGAATCAAAACTAACCCCAATTTGTAATGTTTCCCTCTCTCTCTCTCTCTCCAACCCCCCCCCCCCCCCCCCCCCCCCCCCCCCCCCCCCCCCCCTCATCATCCTATCAGGCTTACTTGGAGGAAAAAAATAAAAAGAAGAAAAAATCGCACAATAAGCACTAGAGAGACTCACACCTACACCCTTAATCTTGCCGTATTAATCGTCAAACCAACTGAGTCATTGGCTTGTTCTTACAACATGTTTAGTTATGGGGAATGAAATGGCCATTCCCTCTTTATTACTCATGTTTTCCTCATTACATTGTTTAGTAAGTTTCCCCCTCGTATAATTCAAATTACTTTAAGTCATGATTTGTTGACATCCCCACATAGAGATTCAATAGTTTGCTAATTCCTTACTTAATCTATAAATTTTTTCCAAATTTTACCCTCATTCAATTTCACTATTGACAACTTTTTGCCCTTTAATAAAAAATCAAAACCCATGTCCCTACAACTACTAGTCTACATCCACTTAGTCTTTGACACTTTCCTTTCCCTACTGTAACCATTTAAAAAAAAAAAAACCCAAACTCCCCTTCATAATACCGGTCTTAGCCAATTTTCTACTGTCTCCCCTTCTCTACTTTATCACAAGCCCTTTCATTGGAGTGGTCTCAATTAGGGTTTGGGAGCTCAAATGAAGAGGATGTTTAAGGAGGCTACACTTAGCTAAGGTTCTTTGTGATTGATTGTCGGTGAGTAAAATGACAAACTTTGTATCCTTTCATTTGATTTTGTTGATTCCAAACTTGCTTTAAGCTAAAGTTAAACCTAGGCTGATTGTTTCTTAAAAAATCCTATTGCAATATTTTTTATATATAGCCCAGTATATGCATATAAAAATTAATTTTCAAATTGAAGTAAATTTAATAGATTTTTTATTTTTGATTAATTCTTGATTTAATTCATACTAAAATGATTTTCTTATAAATTGGTCAATTTAAGTCCAAATAAAGGACCATTTGAGACTACAATTTCTTTAAAATCAACCTTATTTTATGATATTAAAAAAAAAAATGGATTAAGCTCGAAAATATAAAATTTTTAAGAAAATTTTGATTTTTTCATTTAAAGCTCAAAAAACCATCAAATAGCATGTATATTTCAACTTTTACTTTTCATCCCCTCAACATGATTTTCCCCAACTCTTTTTTTTTTTTCTCATTTTTGGTTTTCCTTATTTTCTTATATTTTTTGTATCATTCCTATTTTACAATTTTTTGTGTTTTATTTATTTTTCTTTTTGTAATCCTAGCAAATGTTCAAATAAAATGGGACAAAAATAGGGGTCTACACCAATCCAATGAGCACGAAGATCCTAATCATTTTTGGTACTGCAAAATCCTTAATCATCTTACTAAAATTTTCCATAAACATTAAAAAAAAATTCATAAAGAGCAAAGAAATGGGGTGCCTAACATTGAAAATAGTGTTGTCTACAACATACATAGTGGCATATGAGATGTCCATGGATTAAAGAAGCTCAAGAAAGGGCCTTTGAAGTTGTCAAATAAGCTTAAGGTAAATGTTATGGGTAGAGTTAACCCTTTTGTCTTTCTTTGAAAAAGAAAGGTGAGATTTTCTTGTAAGTAATTTGCAAAATATCATTTGCATTTTCATTTTAAATCCATTATAATGTAAATCTTCAAATATAAAATCATAACCTATGCTTTGGCGTGTGATGCAATGTCTTAGTATTTGGAGCCATCACCGACAATTGCGTACATGATGCAATTGTGGGTAGAGTAAACCAATCTCCTTATGCAACGTATGTACATGTATGTATGTATGTATAGCTCTACAATAACCAATCATCTAATTTCTCTAATTAACAAGTATAAATCAACAAATTAAACATATATTTCAACTATATATTTGTAAGGATGCCAATAGGCAGGTCGTTTTAGGGTTTTTGACTTATTTGAACCGTTAAAAAAGGTTTTAGGGTGGGTTTTAAAATTAATTCTCAAACCTTATAAGGTTACGGGTTGGGTTTTAGAATTTAGGGAAAACTCGACGGAAAACCTGAATTCGTTTTAAAATAATAATATATACATATATAAGAGCCTTTAATCTCATCCTTAAGGCCCATATCAACCGATTACATTTGTTTATATATGTAAATTATGTAATTTATCTTGATTAATGTGTCATTATTTGTATTTAATTTAGTAAATTAGAAGGGACAACTATTAGTCCTAATTAAAAATAAACATGGTTTTCTTTACTTCTATAATTTATGTTTTTTTATCTTTTTTTCCTAAAAAAACTTATGTGAAGAAGTAGGGAAACTCCACATATTGGAGTTAAATTTAGAAATTAATAGATTGAGATTATCCATTAATATCATGAGTTAGGTCGAGTTTTAACCGAGTTTTTCAAAACCCTATTGGGGTAGGTTATGGAAATAGGGTGAAAACCCTATAGGGTTTGGGAAAGCACTATAAGGTACCGGGTCGAGTTTGAGTTTGAGTTTTGCAAAACCTATTCCAAACTTGTCCTGATGGCATCCTTATATATTTGTATCCACAACAACTCTTCATTCTTAATGACATAAAGCTTCTATGATTGACACATACTTTTCTATAAGATCTAGATGAATTGAGACTCATCTCCTTTTTTTTTAACCTATGATTGATTTCTCAATGTCCTAAAAAATCAATTCTTAGGTCCTCTAACGATCAAAACTTAAATTCTAATACTACTTAAAGCTGTTACATCTTGAGCATGAGTAATCGCTTTGCTATGTATTTACACCTTGGTATCAATATGCAAAGACTAAATTGCTAAATACCATAAATAATCAATAGTCTCAAAACTCTCAATATATAGTTTAATTATTTAATGAAAACTAAGTTTTTCCATATATAATTGTATAACTCATTATGCTTGTCATAATTGAATTCAATTATAAGTTATTGGCTATATTAATATCACTTCCTACCCAGTCCTAAAGTCTTACTATAAAATTCCTAAAATTTAGAATCTTAAATAGGTAGATTGTGAAAGCTAATATAAGCTACCATGCAAACACACACATATTTAATACTAATAATTGTAAGATCTACAATCAGCTACTTAAAGTTTGACTAATAGAATTTAGGGCGGTCAGTTAAAGGATCCGATCGAGCCTAAATTATCAAATAAAGTTAGAAATATTAGTAAAAATGATCTCGTAAGTTCGAATTTAAGAAAATAAGCAATAAAATAAAAGAATATAAAATTTCTAAATTTTAAATTTTAAGTGTATAACTCGTTATTTATTGAAAATGCATAAAAATGTATTCCAATAATTAACGAATCCCTAGAGATAAATTATATGTATACTAAAAATTATAGAATAACCTAAATAATATTTAGGAATATTTATTTGTACTATATATGAATTTACATGTAGGTAAAAATACGTGTAATTACTTATAATACGCGAAATGTGCTAAAATAATACTAAATAATTAAAGAAAATTCATAATTAATTAAGGAAAAATCAAGAAAAATATATAAAAATGTGGAAAAGTCTAGAAGTGGGGCATGGCAATATGAAAATTAAAGAAGGAAATTAACCATTTAAATTTAGTCAAATAGAAAGTAAAAAAGAAGAAAAGATAAGGTAATTATCAAATCAATTTAATACATAATAATTTTCCTAATGCTCTATAAATACCCCAAATTTTTTAGAAGCTCATTTGATTAGTTTGAAATCCTATAAAATTAGAGAGAGGTGAAATTAAGAGGAAATTAGGGTTTTACAAAAATTTAGCAAAAATCTCTACAGTTGGGGCTTCTAAGGAGAACCTAGATCCAATGAGTAGCTAGAAGTGGACGGCCACCACCACCACAAGGTGGTGGCAACGACCAGGTGAGTCGATACACCCATGGCCATCAACGATGGCCGAAGCTACCCAAATTGGTGAGTTCGATTTCCAGCTTGATTTTGTGTAATTTTATAAAAATAGTAAATATTCTTAGAAAATTATGAATTTTGTTATTCTGAAATATTTTAGTATGTATTTTTTAGGAAAAATATTATTTTGATAAAAATATATCCCATGATATATGATCTTTAAGAAATCATGCAAAACCGAGCATGTTTCGGTTTAGAAATAAATGACCTTAGGAGTGTAGTTTTGAGCCCAAAATTTTTTTGTAGACTACTTAGGTGATATATAATAATGCCACAAATCCCTTTTTCAAAAATTAATTTTTGAAAATTTTAGATAATTTTTAGGCCTTAAAATGAGGCATAAAATGGATAATTTAGGGTTAATTAAGTAATTAAATGGTTAATTACTGATTTAGTGAATAATTATATATTTTAAGATGTTAAAATCTGATGAAGTATGATACTTGTAGCATTAAAGGTGTTAGATGTAATTATTAGGCTAATTATGTTATAAATAAGTAATAGGGAAAAATAGTAAATTTTAAGTTAATTTTATAAATCGGGATAATTAGATGTAAAATCTGATTTAGAATGAATTTAGACATTTTGAAATGATAATTGATGTTGGGAGATGGTAATTAAAGTGATAGAAATATTAGATGAGTATTATGTACATAATAAGTAATAGTAAATAATACATAATTATTAGAAATATAATAAATAGAAGATATTAGAATAAAAATTGATATGATGATAATAATATTAATAAACAATAAATCTGATAAGAAACTTAAATTAGGGTAATTATATGAAAAATGTAAGATTTTCTCATAACAAGGGTGAATTCGATAATTAAATTAGGATTCGGGTGTACTACACGAATTAAAATACTAGTTAGAGACTAAAAACAATATTTAAGATATTTGAAGATAATGCGATTAATTTTATATTATAGGTCGAAATGATTTCTTAGGGTGTACATATAAATCTTTAATAAAAAATTGAGTTAAAAAGCTAATTTAGAAATCGATGCAAAAACTGAAATAGAACTTAACACGATTCAAGAAGAATTGTAAAAGACTTAAGACCTAGATAATTAGTTATATTAAATCCTAAACAAAAGATAACAATAAGCGTTATAAGATAAAACTAACCTATAATAGTTATATGAAAAACTGAAACCACGTTTGTGTTATAAGGATAATCGGCGATGGCCTAAATGAGTAAGACCTCAAGTGAGAGAGCAAGGAGTCCAGGTAAGTTGGGATTAATATGCTGCTGTATTTTGGAGGCTTGAGATTATACTTGGTTGTACTTGTTAGATAGTTAGTTATGTGCATATGCTTGATTATGAGTGATGCCATGATTCTGTTTGTTGTTTTAGCTTATATTGTATGAGGTAATGGATTACCCTAAAATGACCTTAACAAAGATATGACTTATAATCATAAATTGGACTTGCATAGCAACCTATTAGGGGGAAACCTAGGATTCTCCAGCTAAATATCGACCCCTTCGAAAGGGATAGCGCTGAATAGCATAATGGGTCCCTTCTTCATCCTTAGTTGAACTAAGTGACAGGTAAGGAGGTTGCAGCAAGGGTGAAGTCAGTGGTTTGAATGTAGTCGCGAGAGGAGCGATGTCTCCATTACACAAGCCTGGGTTTGGTTGTGAGCTGTTGCATTAACGGCAACTCCTTAACCCAGATTAGAGCAGGTGCAATTTCTTTAATTTCATGACGGGTCGGACAACGTCGTACAATAGCATTTGGTTAAACATGCATTACATCAAATGATTTGGTTGATAACCTTGTTTGTATTTGTGGTGTAGTTTTAAGTTGCCCATCCTAACTTACTAAGTTATGATTGCTCACATCCCTATAGATGTCGTTGTAGGTGTTGGCTAAGAAGCGGCTTACAACTACTCTGAAGCTAGTAACTGTTAGATCTTGGGAAGTGAGGAAAAACATTTAAAGAACAGACATATATTTTTAAGGTTTAAGCTCTTATCTTAGAATTTTTTATTTCTGAATAATTTATTAACTAGGAAATAAATTACGGTAAAGCGTTGTAAACGTTAAATGTAATAATTGAATTTTAGTGTATATATATATTTTCTCACTTTCTTAAGTAAATGATTTATTTAAATTACGAACTATTTACTTCAAAGCGAGTTAGTCATAGACGCCTTGTGTAAATCAGGTTTAAGATAGCAGTTGTAAGGTTAACTTTTATCATAGAATAGTTTACACAGTAGGATTGTTACGACTCTACCGCTTTGGGGCATGATAGTAACTGACCTATAATTACTAAATGCAAAATTTTTTGGGTAATTATGAGGGAGAGGAAATTCGAACCCTAGTCTATTTCAATGGGAGAACAGTGGTAATACCATTAGGTTATAACAGCCTTGGTTCAAATAACACAAGTTCAACAGCTAAAATTCAAAATGCTTAGATGTTACTTTCACATGAATAATGAACCATAGCTTACAATAATAAATAGTTAGATTGCAACCCATCAAAATCTGAACTACAACATGGTATCAAAAATGATAATTAGTTAGATTATAGCCCATATTAATGAAACCAATATTCAAACATCTATAACTATAAATTAGTTGGGCTGCAAACCATAACCTAAATTGCAGCTTGGTAATCGATAATCCTACAAGTATAATAATGCATCAATTTATTAGTCCAAATATTCATTAATTAAGTTTATCTACCCCAATATGCACAATCAATAAACAATAGCAGGTACGTACCTATGATGCATTCCAAATTTTAATAATATCATGTGTTGAGATCAACATCTAGTCTAATATAAAATATAGATCAATCTTAATGTACCCAAAGATCATATACGTATTCTTAAATTTATTTCCTTGTTTATCTAGATGTTTAAGAGCTTATTAAGTTTAAGATTATATTTCTACCTTTTTATCATGATTAAAGTCTAAAGGATCTAACTACCAATGTTAAAAAGTTAACATAAGGCAATGGAAGGGATGCCCCGTTGATCACTATAAGAGGGTTTAGGTGTTGAGAAGGGGAGGTTTCGATCGATCGTGATTGGTTGACCACTTAATTTTTTTTAATCAAAATCTACTTTTGTTCACAAAAATAGAATCTTTATCGAAATGTTTTATCCTAAAGAAAAGTTCAAACTTTTAATTCCATTAAAACCACACTCTTAGGGTTTTGAAGGTTGGTTGTTTTGGAAGGAATTAGGTTTTAGATTTCTTACCTTAAATCTCTTTAAAATGGGAATTCTTAAAGAGAGATTGATAAATTTTGGCTTATTTCCTTGAATTTTCACTTAAGATGGAGATTCAAATAAACTTTATAAAGAATGAGAGATCTTTAATAAAAATTTACCATAATCAACCTTTTTATTGATTCTTCTCGTCATAAATCCAACTTCTGATCTTTATAATGATATAAACAAGAAAATATTAAAATATTTTAATCCTTTAAGCAAGGAAATTGATGGAATCAAAAAAGAGAGGGGGGGCTTACCTTGATGCCCTTAATCATTTTTGTTTGCCACCAATTGAATCCCTATTGTGAGAAAGAGTATAAGGATTATGTAGGGCTATAAACGAGTTAAGTTGAGACGATATAGTGCTAAATCAGAACTCAACTCGAATACAAAAACTTGAAACTTGAACTTGATTGAGTTTTAATTTATAAAACTCGAGCTCGGCTTGAAATGAAACTCGATAAACTTGAGCTCTACTCAGTTAAGCTAGTTTAGGCTTGATAATCTTCAAAAATGTTATCATTTTATTAAAATAATAATAATAATTAAACTTAACTCAAATTCAACTAATATTTAAACTCAACTCGAGTTCGATTAAGCTCGCGTGCTTATTGAGCCAAGTTTCACAAAGCTAAAGCTCAACTTAAAGAACTATTTGAGTAACCCGAGCTCGAGTTTAAGCTTGGCTTGACTATGGTTGAGTTGAATTCGAGTTAATGTTGAGACAAACTCGAGTGGCTTGCGAGTAAACTCATCTCACTTACTCTCCTAGATTTATGTATTACTAGTAATTATGAGGTGGAAATGAAATAAGTTTACATAATGTTAAGCTATGAAAGTGTAATAACTATCTTACTCTTATTTTAGAAATAATTTCAAAGGCATTTTAATAGATATATTAACTTTATATATTTTACCATAGTTGTAATAATATTTTAACAAATACTATTACTATTACCATTAAGAAATATTATATTGGAGGGATTAATATTTGGGGAAAAGTCTAAAAAAAGGGATCAAACTTTCAATTGGTTGAAATAAAGGAACAACATTTCGTAAAGCAATTCAAATAAAGAATTCTATTGATTAACCATCATAACACCATTAAATTGAGTTGATATGACACATTATCATATTGTTGGCATTGATGTGGTAGTAACAAGTCTTTATAAGCCTCACAATTAAATGTTTCGGATTTGATATGTAAAATTTGGAATAATTACGTAAGTTGTCCGATCAAGCTCAAATTTTACTATGAAGTTAAGAATATTAGTAAAAATGATTCCATGAGTTTAGATTTAAGAAAATAAATAATTAAATAATCAAATATTATTATATTAATTTATACGTGTATTACTCATTATTTATTGGAAACACGTAAAATGAGTTTTGATAATTGACAAATCAATAAAGATAAATTATATGCATACTAAAAATATTAAATAATATAAATAATATTTAGAAGTATTTATTTATACTATATATATTTACGTATATGTAAAAATATCCAAAATTTCTTAAAATACCTAATTTATGTTAAATAATACTAAATTAATTAAGGAAAATTAATCAAAAATCAAGAAAAATTGTGGAAAGTATAGAAATTTATGGATTTAAGGTGTAGCAAGCAGGGAAAGTAAGTTGAAAAATTAGCAAAGAGGATAAAGCCATTTAGAAATTGAAAAAAGTAAAAAGAAAAGGGATACATGGCACAAAAAAATTCAAGAAAATTCCTAACTTCATTTACAAATTTAGATAACACATACCATAACTTGTTTTAAGTAGTTGGGAACCCAAAAAAATTTGAGAGAAATTTAGAAAGAGAGAGAGAGTATTTTTGAAAAACTTAGACAAAATAGTATATATTTAGGGCTTTAAAGGAGAACATATGTCCAACTACCACCTAGGAGTAAATGATGACCACCACCTTATGGTTGACCTAATGCTAGGAGCTACTAACAAGGGTGGTGCCATCGTTGGTGGCTCGAAGCCATTTAATCAGTGATTTCAAAATTCCCTCTTGATCTTGCTTAATTTATTAAAAATATTAAGTTAATATAGAAAATTATGAAAATTGGGATTTTAAGATATTTTTCTATGTAGATTTAGGAAAAAAAATATCAATTTGATAAACTTAGGTCCTGAGATATACTGCTTTTAAGAAATCACTAAACCTAAGTTGATTTTCTCTTTTATTTTAAATAGCCTTAATGATATAGTTTTGAGCCCACATTTCTTATGTATACCATGTAAGGTATATATTATAGTGCTATGAATAGTTTTTCTTGAAATTAATTTTTCAAATTTTTAGTTAATTTTTGGGCCTTAAAATCATAAATAAAAGGAAAATTCTTAAGTTTATTTTATGATTTAATGCTAATTTGATAAAAATTCTGATTTAATGTATAATTAGATGTCTTGAAATGTTAGTTGTCGATGAGAGATGATATTGGTAATGTTGGGATGTTAGATATGTGCATTACATGTAAATTATGTAATGAAGGGTAATATATAGGAAATTAAATGAGTAGAAAAATATTAGGAATTGATAATATTATAATATTAGGAATATCATAAATCTGATTTGAAACATAAATTTAGAAAATTATGTGAAAAATGTAGATTATTTTCACATCAAGAGTAAATTTGAGAATTAGATTAGGAATAGAGTATATAGTATAGACTAAAACATTGATTAGAAGCTAAATAGAAGACTTGGGATACCCAAATATAGCTAGATAAATTTCACATATTGGATTAAGAGGAGTTCCTAAGGTTTACGAATAAAAACTGTAACTAGAAACTAAATTAGAACCTGATGTGGGAATTTATTCAAAAACTGAATTAGAAACTAGTTTAGGATTAGTTTGATTATAAGTAATATAAAACTTGGACAATTGGATAAAATTATGATTTGTAGCTTATATGCAATAAGGGTATAAATATTAAAAAGTTATTTATATTATAAGAGCAAGTGGTGATGATTTGACCTTACATCAAGCTTGAATAAGCAAATCAAGCGTTTCAAGTAAATTGGGATCAATATGTTATTGTATTTTTGGGAACTATATTACAGTTTTCGGAGGCATAGGATTGTATTTGGTTGTACTTGTAGATAGATGCTTGTGTGCATGTTTGTGTGACTTTGAATTTTTTATTGTATATCGATGTTTTTGTCGTGGTGGTTTGCTGTGATTTGTATAGAGTGAAATTGTTTGATCACCCTAAACTGAACTTAACTATATTCAACCTAAACACCTTAATTAGACATGCATTGCAGCCTTTTAGGAGATGATTAGGATTTTTCGACCAAATATCGATACCTTCAAAAGGGATAACACTGTAGCATAAGGGTTCATTTTTTGTCTTTAGTTGAACTAAGTGACAAGAGAGAAGATTGTGGTTAAGATAAGAGTAGTGGTTCAAATGATAGTTATGGGAGGAGCAATGCCTCCATAGCATAAACCCGGGTTTGGTCATGAGCTATTGTATATGTGTTAAAACTCCCTAAACCCAAATTAAAGTAGGTGAAATTTATCTAATTTCACAATGGATCGGACAATGTTGTGTTGTGGCATTTATGTTTTGTATTGTATTTAATTAATTGTTTAAGAACTTTATCTGTTGTATAATCTTATGTCTTTATCCCTACTTACTTAGTTGCTTACACCCTTATCTATCTTCTTGCAGATGTTGACTAAAATGTCGTACTATAATTACCTAAAGATTAGTTTCCTTTTGAAGAACTTTAGGGAAGTGAGGACTAAAATGAATTGTCAATAGAATTTTTGAGAGTTTTGTCAATAATTGATAAATATGTGAGATGGTTGTGTAATATTTTGCTTAGTTTAGATTATTGTGATGTGTAAATATCTCTTAGGATCTTGAGACAATATATATATCTATATAACTATGACTTAAAATTTTATATGTAATTTATCAATAATCTGGTGTGAATTGTTTACTTCAAAATAGGTAGCCATGGAGTCTTTGTGTAAATTATATCTATGATAGCAATTATGAGATAAGTTATTATTTTATATTAGTTTATACGATAGGACTATTACGCTCTATTATATTAGGGTGTAATAGTCTATCTTATTATAAATGAAATAGAAAAATCCCAAAAAATAAATAAAATTATAAAAAAAGAAGAGCAGTAAAATAAAGAAAAATATGAAAAGTAAAAAATCTAAAAATAAAAAAGAAATTGAATGTAAAAGAGAAAAAAATTTTAGTTTTTACTTTTTTATTATTCATTTTTTAATTCTAAAACTTATTTATTTTATATTTTGTTTCTTTTTTAATTCTTTAAATTTTTTATTTGTTTGTTGCTCTTTTTTTTCTATATTTTAGATTTTTACAAGTTTATTTACTTTTTTTGCTATTTTATAGTTTATTTGTAGTAAACTAGCCTCATATAGCACCATGTTAGCTCTAGCTATCAAATAACTTATCACATTAGCCCATTTTAATAATGTTACAATAGCGTATTAATGGAATCAATTATTTGAATCACTTTATAAAATATTGATCTTTAATTTTAACTAGTTAAAGGTTTGATCATCTATTTAAACTTGAAAGAATTTGATACAACCATCATAATGGGGTCAAAACAAATTATTGAGCCGTAGAGAAGTCAAAGGAGTATTAAGGCATTATAGAAATTATATTTCTCTTTGATAAATAGAAAATTTTACAAATAAGAGTACATGTAACAAATAGTTAGGATAATAGATAAATTACAGTTATAGTAAAACAGAATGTAACTAATTGGAAATTAGGGTTACACTTTATACCAAAATAAAACATATATAGAGGAAAGGAAAGAATAGAAAAGGATATTGAGAATCTGTTTCAAAGTCATTTGACTTCAGTGAGGAGTTACTAGTTCTCTTGAAATCCATATTTCATTTTCCATCATATCTTGTAATTTTGTACCTAGTAGACAAACACAAAAACACCACAAATTAGTATCTATAGAGAAGTCATACAACACTCAATAGAGATCTTGTAAATCCTAGAAAATCGATAGTCTAAACCCCAATTCAAATTCGAGTGTCCTAAACTATGTAATAAGTTGATAAGGCTAGTAACAATAAAAGATTATGAAATTTAATAAATCAAATATAACACCAATAACAAAACCCTAGAAATTGATTGAAACCCTAAATCGCAAACTAAAACCCTAAAACTAATTTATACACCATTAATAAAAAATTGAACCCGAATTTGATCGACATCCTAAAACTATAATTATAAGCCTATAAAATAGTTAAATATTACTCAATAGTAATATAATTATAGTCGATTACAATTATTGATTAAATCGTTTATTTGTATAAAATTTTAACGAAATCGTTACAATAACTTGTAAAAATTATAATTGTAATGGGTACTAATTAAATTGATAAATTTTCACAAAAATTTCAAAATTAATTTATGATGGGTATTGTTATAATTTATATGTTTAGAAAAATTACATATATTTATTTTTAATTTTTACTTTCTTCCTTTTTCTTTTTCTCTTTTCCTTCTTTCTTGCTTTTCCTTTAGCTGCTACGTCTTGCAAAACAAAGAAAAATTAGTTAGAAATAGTAGCCCACGTGCTTTAAAACAAAATGTCAAGTGTTAAGTTATAAAGGAAGAAAGATTACATATGATTACTTTATCCCATCCTCATAAATGAAGAGATTAGGATAGGATTTATTTTATTTTATTTTATTCCTCCTTAAATTGCTAAAACGTGAACATAAAAAAAAAAAAGGAAGAAGAAGGAAAATCTTGAATATAAATCAAACCGAAAAGAAGAAGAAAAATTCTAGGAACCAAAAACATGAAGAAGAAAGAAGAAAAGAAGAAGAAGAAGGAAGAAAAAAAGAAGAAAAAAAATAAAAAATAATAGGTAAGTAAAATTATTTTTGTAGTATAGATGTATATTATATAGTATGTACATATATATATGTAGTATTTGTATTGTATTTTTGTAAATATAACATTACTATTACATGTATGTATGCATAAGTAATTAAATTGAAATATATATGTATGTATAAAGATATGT